>CM038726.1:10645716-11303841 GCA_021613375.1 Megaleporinus macrocephalus
TGTAAAGATAGACCAGCTACACAGGCATATGGGGTGCGCAAATACTATGTAGAGAGCTACAATTTCTGATGAAGCTGGACCGTGTCATAGGAGGCCTGTTGCAAGGCTTTAGTATTATGACATAGGATATGCCCCATCCCCGTGTCGTGTAAACGTTCGGTGGTTCATGAGGCTTAAAAATGGACCAATCGGTGGTTCCTTTTATAAGCTTCACAAACCACCGATAGTGGTACGTAGGTTTCTGGCGGGTTTTATCAATGTGATAACGGATAGAGACGCTCATGCACCGCAATGCTTTACAGCCAGCAAACGGCACGTACTTTCGTCGAGGCTATTACAGCTTCCCACTGAAATGAAAGAAGACAATAAATTGGCAGTATGGCAGTACTTAGGATTATGCTGAAGTACTAGTGAGTGGAGTGCTAAGCAGAAGCAGGCCAACAGCTAATGTTTTTTTTTTTGTTTGTTTGTTAGCAAACATACCAACTGTAAGAAATGTAACAATGGAACAGGAGTAGCACTTATCATAGCAGCGTGGCACACATTAAAAAGTCCCGTTTGAAAAGCAGCTCATGTGACTCCTGGTGAAGCTGCTGGCCAGCAGTGTTGGGGTAATTACTCAAAAAAATTCATCCATTACTGATAATGGGATAGGAGTAAAGTAATGGGATTACTTTGTAATGGGATTACTTTACTCATTACTTCCTGGAATATGTAATATAATACTGTATTACTTAAAAAATAAAACAATGCACAACACCAATCAAAGACTGATGAGGTGGTTTTTAATGATTCAAGACTTCAATTTGGAAATTCATCATAAAAAAGGATTTGAAAACATTGTAGCAGGTGCTCTTTCCAGACAACAAAATAACAAACTTTGTTTGTTATCTTTGGGTGTGGGGTGTTTTGGTTTTTTTTGTCTGTGTAGTGTGTTCTCTTGTCGAAGATGCACTGAGCAACCACCAGGGGACACTGCATATAAAAGGGACCCAGAGCCAGAGGGAGGTGCTTTTGCTTCTGACGTGCTTCCATGCCTTCAGGTAAATCCGGTAAATTCTACATTGTCAGCAATCAAAAATTGTCCGCAGCCTGGCGGAGAGAACAAGGTGGATGCAGCCTTCTGCACGTTCCGTCAAGACTGTAAGTAAACGATACTCTCCTATTACAAGGAGGGAGGCAAGCACAGAATACCCAGATCAAGCATTCAAGAAATATAACAAGAAACTGGAAGTGCTGCAAACGCCACACTACACTAAGCTCAATAGGACACCCCACTTATCATATGATCAAGACTCATAATAGCTCCTCTTTTAAGTGTGGAACGTGTGGCATCTTTTTCAATTCTTCAGACAGAAAGCTGTGCTTCGGATGCACATGAGCGTACACACCTCATGTGAAAGGCCACACGAGTGTCCCGACTGCAAAGCTACATTTAAAGTCACATGGTCAGACATCGGCTCACTCATACAGACACGAGGTCGTTCCCTTGCTTCTTCAGAACCAAGGCAAACATGCAAGCTCACCTAAAGACTCATGATAAAGATCCAATGAAAAAGAGAGGCTCCAAGAAAACGGAGGCAGGGCGAAAAACAAAGAGGGTCCCGCTGTCTGAGTCAGAGGAGGAAGAGGAGGAATAGCAATAGGAAGAGTCAGAGGAGGAAGAGCAAGAAGAAACGGAGGAGGAATGTAAAGAGGATGATGCAGTGGGGAATCAAGAGGAATGCAAACAGGAAGAGAAGGTGGTCAGAAAGGTTAAATCTGGGAAAACATTACTAAAATTCAGTCTCAGACAACAAAGACTAAAGAAAAGAGAAACCAGAAGATCTACCAATCAGGCAAGAGCGCTGCACACCAGATCTCTTTTCAGCTATGGAATATTTGAAGACTGTTGATGAGCCAACAAATGTGCAGCATCAATCTCAATGTGCAGGTGTGGATAGCACGCTCAGAACATTCCAGTTACCACTACTAAGCAGGGACCAAAAAAGAACCTTGGGAATCTACAAAATAAAACCTTTAGTCACATGTATTTACCTGTATTGTCAGTCTCGCCTTTTAAATAAACCATACCTGGACAAGATATACATCCCATCCATCAGGCTTAAGTTCTAAACCAGCAAGAGGTTTAACCCCCAGTCAAAGATCAGGATGTTCTTCGTCCAAATATGCTTCCAAAGTCTGATCTTGTAAAAGTGGATTCCCAGCCCTGTTTGACCCGTTGACCAATGCCAATGTGCGACTTGCAACATAATAAGGACTGGAGGAGGAATGTGAAATGGATGTAAAGCAGGAGGAATGCAAGTATGAAGGTGGTCAGAAAGTCTTTCATATGATTAGTATAAGGCCGCATTTTTTGTGATCAGACTGTAATGGCTCTTGGAGGTTATAAAGGTCAACATTTTTGTCCAAAATTAGGATCTCTAGGATAATGTTAACTTCAGCTTTATTCCCTATGGGATTCTAGTGCTAGAGCCTGTTTTGGTCTTTTTAGATTAAACATGTTTTTTTTAAGCTTGTTACAGAAATAAACATGAATTTAATCTTGTATGAGTTGTGGTTGAGTTGTAAGGCCTGTGTGCACATTGACCATAACTAAAGTGTGAAAATCTCCCGTCATTAAGTGTTGCAGGTTTTATCCTTTCTACAGTTCTTGCTTTTACTAAGCACCACGTTGAACAGCAGGGTTTATTTTGCACACATCCATTTTATCCGCTTCACTTGCCCTATAGAAACACTTTGTAGTTCTCTGTATATTTTGTAACCCTGTTTTTCAATGTTCAGGACCCCCACAGGGCCACCACAGAACAGGTACTATTTGAGTTCTGGATCATTCTAACGACTGCACTGCTATCCACTCTACATCTACACTGTGGAACGGCAAGGTAGGCATGTCTAATAGAGTGGACAGTGTTTAAACACTCCAGCAGCACTGCTGAGTCTGATTCACTCACACCAGCATGTCAATGTCACTTCAGTTCTGAGAATGATCCACCACCCAAATAGAACCTGGCCTGTGGGGTCCTGACCATTGAAGGACAGGGTAGCAAAGTATACAGCACATCAGGTGGACTACAGTCTGTAAGTGTAAAAAAAAAGCTGGTGTGTTTTTTTTTCGTTATTGTTTTTTTTTCTGTTGTTCTGTTTTCTTAGGCTGTTATGCAGTAGAGATAGGATATTCAGGATGTTGGTTTATTTCAGGTTCATGTCCAGTGCAAGTTCTGTTGCTGATACGAAACTGATTTTAACCCAGTATATAGAACCATTGTCCTTATTAAAGAACCCTCTTTCTGCAGAGGTTTTCAGAGCATTTCTGTGATGGGTTAATAACATTTTCCCAGACTTTCTGTCAAGATTGGGTTGGCCATGTTCACACTTCACCCCCACGCCCCAGAAGTCAATAGGATTTTTAACGTAAATAGTCAAATTAAAGTTTTAAACGTAACTAAATGAAACAGTAAAAGAATTGGAATAAAATTTAAAAAAATGTTGGGGAAAAAATGTCACAACAGTCAGAAAATACTAAAAAGTATAAAAAATGTCAAACTAAAAATTGTAAATAAACAACAGAAAAATAGGATAACAGTAACTAAAATGAAGCCTTACTAAAATAGTATTTCTTTCACTTGACATTTCTTCTCTCTTCCAGCTGTTTATCTTTTTCACTCAGTTCAGTTTTCTGTTGTTCCAGTCGGATCATCATCTCCTGTAGTTTGCTGCTCTTGTCCTGTAGTTCCTTTCTCCGTGTGTCCATTTGTTTTTAACTGCTGTCCACCTCTGTCATGGTTCTCCAGTAGAATCTCTTTCTCTCTCAGCAGTTCATTCTTCTCTTCTATTGTTTCATTTTTGTTCTCTATTGTTTTTGTATGCTTTTCTAATTCAGTGTCTTTTTGTTTTTTTCTTTTCTAAAGTCTTATTTTTCTCTTCTAGTTGTTTTTCTTTATCTTTCTCCATCTCTGAAAGTTTATCTTTCAGTATTTCTAACTCTCTCTCTTTTTCATTCATCTTACTATCAAACTCTTTCTGTCTGTTGGTTAGAAGAGTATGAGTAATGAGTTCAGGCAGCTTTCTGATGAAGTGAGTATCTGCTTCTACTGCATTCTTCTCTGTAATCTCCATCTCCAGTCTGAGTTTCTTCACCATCATCCTGCTCTCCTCCTGCATCCTTTTCAGTTCCTCTTCAGCCTCCTTCATCTGCTCATCTTCTCCATCCACCTCTCTTTCCAGCTCTCTCCTCTTCTCTTCATTTCTCTCCTCTAATAACTTTTTCTCACATTCATGTTTCTGTTTTTTATGCTGTTTTATCTTCTCCTTTATCTTTTCAACTTCTTCCTCTGAGCTCCTCAAATCATCCACAACAGCTTGCATATTTCCTCTCATCTCTTCTTCCTCTCTTCGTCTCATCTCCACTCTTTCTCTTACTCTTCTGTCCTGCATCTCTCTGATCTCCAGACTGACCTCTTTGATCTTTTCTCTCTCCACATGTTCCTCCTCTTCTAGCTCATCTTCTTTACTGTCTGTTTTCTCCAGTTCAGTCTCAGCTTCCTTTAGCTTTTCATCCTGAACTTTCTTTTCTTCAATTAAGCTCATCAAGTTCTTCAGTACACGTCCAGGAAACCTCTCCTCTCTTAATTCTGTAATTGGACAGTGTACTGTTACAGTTTGTAACTTCATACTGTGTGTGTTTTAATCTGATATCATTTATAAAATAAGATTGTTTACTAATGAAGATACTTTTGGTTGTTTTTGTTTATGAAGAAGCACCAAACTCTGATGCACAGCTAATTCAATGTTTTCACCAACATTTATGTCACAGACAGACTACAGCTTAATATGAGATTCTGTATTATATTTATATTGGTCTCTGCAGGTATTTCCGTAAAAATATCTGCATCAGACACACGTTCAGATTGGATTGATACTTTAAACTGATATGTGTTAATGTATTTATTGAACTCTGGAAGAGCAGAATGTTTAGGAGACACTGAAGTAATGAGTTAAACATCTGTGGTTTATTAATTTCCCTGTATTTATAACCCAACAGAAATAAATATTATATTTCTCTGTAACGTTAATCTGTTTCTACATTTTATAAATGTTTATGTATCAGTATCAGCAGATACACAGATGATCAATACTCAATAAATACATCTACACATAATTCCTCTATCAATGTGTCTCTAGTAATAATTTAACAATCCCTGCTGTCGTCCTAATATTTAATCCAGTATAGAAGAGTAGCAGCAGTCTGGAAATTATAAAGTCTGTAAACGCCTTCTCTAGTGTGAATGAGGACACTGCATATGTTCTAGCAATTGACCACACAACACTAATCAATCTGAAGAACACCAGTCTTCAACGTTGCGTCCAGCTGACGTTAAAGAAAAAGCTTTTACAAATATCCATCCAATATTCCATCCATAAGAAGAGAAAGGAAAAGGTTTGACAAAACCTAATTGCTTTTCTTGTTTTGTTGGTAATTCACTGCATAATCATTTTTTATCTTTCATTTTTAAAATAAATAAAATTTCTATCATCTGTATTTTTAGCACTGTCATTTTTGTAACTGTTTTTAATATTAAATTTTATGTAATGATGTTATTGTACAATTTATAATCTTTAAACACATTTTATTGTGCTTTCATTTATTTAAGAACACTGAATTGACTGTGTGTATTGATTTTGTGTATAAAATGAGCTATAAAAATAAACTTGCCAAAAAAAATTAGAAGTTGCATGAAAAGGTTTAAGCACTCCGGGTAAAAATAATGTATCATATACAGAGAATAAACAATTTACCTTCAAATTAAAATGTTAATGTATACATTTCTATTTATTTAAAATAAAATAAAATACAATCCAAAGTTCTACTAATAACAATCCAAGTGTTTTCTCTGTAGAAAGTGTTAATATTTAGACCAGCAGCTCAAACTTTTTTCCTCACTTCTAAAAATGTGAGGTGTACTATGTAGAAGAAAAAAAAATGATAAAGAATTCTCTCTGCAAACTCACATCACAGATTGAAAAGTATCATTCTCTTTAATATAAATGTATTACTTTAAAAATATTTTAATGTAAAGTCTTATGAATCTGTCAATTAAACTCACAGTCTAAATTAAACATCATTCCATCATCACCTTAAAACAAACACGCTTACAAAAATAAACACGTTCATCCTCACCGGTCAGCAAAGCAGATTCCTCCATTTTCATTCTCTCCTCTTCTGTCCATTTTCTGTCTCTCTGAATAAAACAGTGTGAAAAATTCATGTATGACATCATTCTGTATGTCATATGATCAGTAAGTGTTTCTCTGTTTAAATCACTGTTGGTGTGTCAGTATGAATTGAGATTAATAGGAGTATGAGAGTTGAGATTAATAACAGTAGAGACTCTGGTGAGTTGAACTGATTTAAACTGATATTGTGTTTGTAAATCAACATCTTTTAAAGTCCTGTTTAATCAGCATTATGTACATTATTGATGTTTATATTCATAGATTTAATAAAAATATATTAAAGCAGATTAATAAGGAAATGCAATCTATATAGAATAATGTGCTTACCTGAGAAACTTCGACACCTATAACAGATTAGAGAGAAAACAAAGCTTTTACAATATTGAAAATATATATATAAAATATATAATAGGATAAAACATTATATCACTGTTTTCTATAATAATACAGGAAGATGTTGTGTAGAAGTGTTAAAGGCAGTTATCATGAACAATAAAATTTCTCAATTGCTTTTGAAATAAAGAGTTTGATGTAGTTTGGAAATATTGTTAAAGTTTGAAAATATACTGTTTACTCTCCAATTAATATAGTCCATATATGGAAAAATGTAAACATTCATTTTTACTGTTTTTATACATAAAAGCACTAAAATAGTATAAGTGAAGCTCAGGACGAAAATGAACACTAGAACATGAAAAATGATGAAAAACAATTTTGGTACTTTCGCTTTGACGGCTCCCTGGCTCTCCAATCAAAGCTTATTTAAAGAGTTTAAAATTAGCGCTATGATTGGTCAAAGTGTTTTTTTCCCAATAGGTTCCTCCCCAATACGGTTACACCCAGAGACAACTGGCCTGGTGCCTGAATACACAGGCAGTTGAACTCAAAGCCATCAATGACTTTTGGCGTATTTTAAAGTGACAAATCTTACCAGCATAGTTATTGTCTAAATGCATATTGGCTACGCAAAATATGTGAAGGTTGACAGGTCTGTATTTACTTCATATTCCAGCTGATCAGTTACTAATATTTCATTATTAGCTATATTATTTCTTCATTAATCAGTATTAAACATAAATACTGATATAAACGTGACTCTGCACCACTCATACTCACTCATACTCGCCACTCATCTAAACACACACATTACACACTGATTTATACTCATCACTCATCTAAATACACACATTACACACTGATTTATACTCGCCACTCATCTAAACGCACACATTACACACTGATTTATACTCACCACTCATCTAAACACACACATTACACACTGATTTATACTCACCACTCATCTAAATACACACATTACATACTGATTTATACTCAAAACTCATCTAAATACACACATTACATACTGATTTATACTCACCACTCATCTAAATACACACGTTACATACTGATTTATACTCACCACTCATCTAAATACACACGTTACATACTGATTTATACTCACCACTCATCTAAACACACGTTACATACTGATTTATATTCACCACTCATCTAAACACACATTACATACTGATTTATACTCGCCACTCATCTAAACACACATTACACACTGATTTATACTCGCCACTCATCTAAACACACATTGCATACTGATTTATACTCGCCACTCATCTAAACACACACATTACACACTGATTTATACTCAACACTCCTCTAAACACACATTACACACTGATTTATATTCGCCACTCATCTAAACACACATTACACACTGATTTATACTCGCCACTCATCTAAACACACATTACACACTGATTTATACTCGCCACTCATCTAAACACACATTACATACCGATTTATACTCGCCACTCATCTAAACACACACATTACACACTGATTTATACTCACCACTCATCTAAATACACCCATTACACACTGATTTATACTTACCACTCATCTAAACACATACACTACACACTGATTTATACTCGCCACTCATCTAAACACACACATTACACACTGGTTTAAACTCATCACTCATCTAAACACACACATTACACACTGGTTTATACTCGCCACTCATCTAAATACACACATTACACACTGATTTGTAATCGCCACTCATCTAAACACACACATTACACACTGGTTTAAACTCATCACTCATCTAAACACACACATTACACACTGATTTATACTCACCACTCATCTAAACACACGCATTACACACTGATACTTACCACTCATCTAAATACACACAATATATACTGACTTATACTCACCACTCATCTAAAAATACACATTACACACTGATTTAAACTCACCACTCATCTAAATACACACAGTACAAACTGATTTATACTCACGTCCCAGTCGAAGCCGCTGTGAAAAGAATAATATGAAGTGAATATTTCATGTATGGAATCATATGTGAATTATTAGATGCAAATATCAGGAAAGCTGGAGATTTAACAACACAGTGAATGTAGAAAACAATGCACTGTTTGTAGAGTTTCTTTTCTTTATGAGGATCTAATACAGACTGAACCTCATATTTTATATTCAACATATAGTTTTTTAATGTTTTGTATCGTACTGTATATGTAGACATTGTTAAAGCTTTGATGACAGAACAGATTAAATTACCTCACGCACATCGTCAGAAGTCCATAATTCACATTCATATAAAATATTTTGGAAGTGAAAAGAGACACATGGCTACAGAAAAGAGGGAGCAGCTCCAGCCAAGGACAGTCCACCAAACTGAGGAATTCCTCAAAAACGGAGATGTCCGGTCACCCTTGTAAAGGTTCTGGTCCGTATTGCACTCAGCGAATCAGTTGATAAAGAAATACAGTCTAGCTAGAATTCGGCTAGAACTCAGATGGAACTTGGCTAGAACTTGGCTAGAGTCCAGACTGCTTTTATCTGTTCATTATCTGTTTTTGTATCTGTCCGTTTCACATCAGTAAACTTTACTGTGTGTACATTTCTGCAGTGCAAGTGGGATTATGTACAGGAGCATTGTGGGATAGAAGAAGAGCAACAGATTATCTGAATTTGAACTGAAACTCAGCATTATTTGCTTGACATCTGAATCAAAGTTTACTGCATATAAATGTATAAATCAGTCATAACAGCAGTAAAAGAAGTAAATATAGTTATTCACTTACCGACCATACTGTGGAATAAAAACAGAAACATAAAGTTATAAAAAATCTCATGAGAAACATTTTCTATAATTATGATAATAAATCTTCTCAACTCTATCTCCTTATCACAAACTTTCTGGAGTTTATAAAAATCAATCAGTAAATTTAGTGTTAATATAAACATCATCACTAGTTCTATCGACTTAAAAATTAAACAACTATAAATGTATTCATATGTAATCATTATACTTCTACGTTATTATTAACGTAATATACTATAATCATTTCTATTTGGTCTAATTGTTTTTTTGTATTTTACACTGAAAGACTGAATATGAGTTTGAGATATTGTGGTTACAGCAGATGGTCAGACGGGGGAGCTGGACTTAACAGAGCTCGAGAGTGAAGGACTGTGTTTAAGTGTTTAAGTTCAGGCTCTGATTAATTAGTTAGGAATGTGATTTTTAGTGAGAGTCAGTCAGCAGCATGTAGTGATGTCACATATTAAATATCATATTTTATTATTAATATATATTGTGTGGGTTAAATCAATGATTTGACTACAGTCTGTAGAATCACTGTAGAATCAATGTTCTGGATGAGTCTCATTTTTTATTCCAGTTGAAGTTATTACTGTAAAATCTGAATATTGTTCTTCTAGAAGGTTTTAATGCAGCTGCAGTTGTAACGTTTACACTTTGCAGTCATGATGTTTTGGTTTTGTGTCCAAGTGAGAAGCAGAGTTACTGTTTATTCTACTGAAACGCTCCATCTGTCCTTCATCCACATTCACATCATTTATTCTCTGTATGTTTCACCTCCTTTATCTAAACAAAACACCATTCTGAACATCTGTGTTTCTCATTAATGTCTCTTCATCTTTCATTCGGAGATCAGACTCCAATGATTTTATGTACAGTGAACTTCTGGATACGTACTTGTCCAAACATATACTGAATGCTCCTCTGTTGTGTCTCCGTTAGTGACCTGACAAAGATAATCTCCTGTATCTGACAGTCTGCAGTCTCTGATCTGTAAGGAGACGTTTCCTCTCTGCAGCTCCTGAGGGAACAGGCTCGCTCTGCCCTCGTAGCCCCTCCCCTCTGTCACCTGCCTGTTCTTATACAGACAAACACAGTCCGTCTCCTTAAACCACCTGATCTCCATGTTAACAGCACTCATTTCAGGAGACAGGTGACAGTGGAGAGTGACCACAGAGACAAACTGTTCATCTCTACCACGCGGTCCAGAGAGTTTAAACTGATCTGTGTAGAAACACACACACATTAATAGCTGTGGGTCGTGTGTCTCCACAATAAAAATAAAATCTCTTCTTGTAGCTTCTGGAAGTTTAACATACTGTTACTTGCAATCGCCATTTTATCTGCTCCTGAAGATTCCCACTAACACAGACCTACAGAGAGAGAGAGTGAGAGAGAGAGAGAGAGAGACTTTTGATGGTCCTTTATTTAAAACAGTGTTTAAAACAGACCAGTTAGTGTACTGTCATCTTAAATTACATTAAATGATAAATAAATCAATAACTAAAATAAGACGCAAACAATATAAAAGTACACTAGTAAAAGCAAACCGTTTGGTAAGGGCTGGCTCCAGGGCTAGGCCACCTCCAGCCACCAGGGTGAGGCAGAGGTTACCTCTGGAGCCAATCAGGCCTCATGCTCTCAACAACTGAAGGCAGGTCTTTATAAGCAGAGAGACATGTGGCTGGATCTTTGTCTCTTTTTGTTCTTTGAAACAGCTGGTAACAGCATAGGGTTTAGAGTTTCCATACTATCCCTAGTCTTTCTAGTCTCTAGTGATCTTTAAAAAAAAAACAAAAAAAAAAGTCTAATCAAAACTTCAATCTATTTTCCTTTGTTTCCCTCTTTTCTTCTTTTCCTTTTCGGTTTAGTTTTGGGAAAGCTATTTTGCTTCAGTTTTTCCCCCATTTCCCCTTCCTCTTAGGAGAGCCAGTTTTCCCCTGGCGTTCTTTTGTTCTTTTCCCACCAAAAAACACAACGGGTGTGTTTAGTAATCATTATTTTGTCTTCCACCACATTTTCAGGCTTTTCTTATTCATGGTATTTTTCATGACAACACAGGGGGAGCCATCTTTGTTTACTTTGTGTTAGAACTTCCGGTGCGACTGCGGACACGTTGATACTAATTACAAGCAAAACGACAACAAACATATGAAACGACTAGCATGATATGTTCAGTTAGAGGGAGTCATCCATTTCCCCGGTGACATAAAGATCAGAGTGTTGTGGGGTCGCCTTTCGAAGAAGAGTACCTGCGTCTGTCTGAAGGTGCTACATTTAAAACATCCACCCAAACGTCCGTCTGTCTGCTCTTACTATTCTGTGGAGGGGAAACCAGCATCAGAGCATCCTTATCCAGAGAAATGGCTCGCTTATGAAGCTCAGAGGAAGCAAATTTGTCAGGTGCGTAACTATGATCAGTGCTATTTGGGCTGTGACTAACAGAAATATTAACAAAAATATTCTGTGACAGAAATATAAACACACCGTTTTGTGTAGGAGCTCACGGTCGACGTTCCCACTATGCAGGTACTGATACGTTTCACTACTTGTATAGTTTTTCATTGACGAACCATCAACACCTTCCGAGAGTGCAAAGTAATTAAACATGTCCCCATACGTAACCTCAGACCACCTTTTCATATCATCCACCAGCTGTGTTATTAACCTCGGATGAGACAGTGTTGTACCATTCAAGCTTTTTATTGCCTCTCCTTCCATGTAACTGTATTCAATTTGGTTATTTGACCGGAAGTTCTAACACAAAGGCGGAAGAAACACACGCTCGAAAGTGGGTGTGGCGAAATATGGTGAATAAGGCGCTCTTTTGGCGGCCTTTCTTAACCGCGGCTCCAGCACAACAGCAGAGCGCCGGTTTGCAAAGGTAGCGTCCGGGGTTTGAATCTCGAGTTTGAATTTTCCATTTTCAGCTACACTTTGTCTGCTCTCAGTCTTGCTAGTTCTAGCTCTTTGGTCACGCCCTCTGCTAGTTGAGCCATTACACTTTTAAATTAACTGAAATCAGAGCTCATAATCCTCCAGTGAGCACACAGAAAAAAATCTACTAGCATAGCTTAAAGGTTTGCTAGCAGATTCGGAGGGGGGTCCACACACGCCACCTTGTGCCACAGTGAGGATGCAGTCAGGTTGTTGATAAGTACCCGGCCGTGATAGGACATCTGGGGGACTAACCTGTCTCCTAGATACACCACCAAATATTTAAAACCATTCTGCATGTCCTGGAGGGCCTCATGGAGCTCCTCCAGAGAGAGCTCCATGTCCAGCATTGCAGCACACTCTGGAGTGAGAGACCAGAGGTTTGCAAAGAACTTGTCTCCCACCTCATGTGCCTCTGCCCACTGACTCTCATACAGAATAAAAACTGACTGTTTGTTTGCGAATTTCAGCAGGCTCAGATACAAGATCCCCATGTTCCATTCCAACAGCATGCACAAACCTTTTCTGTCCATTAAGCTTAAAAGCTGATTTATTCGAGCTAAATACCTCACAAGAGAAAGTAAAACACTCTCTAAAATTGGCACTGTCTAAAAGCGCAGGTGTTTAAATGCCAGTACGCACTCTTGGGCTTAACATTGCATTTCCGTACTGTACACTGAACCATATGGTCTGAAAACCCCCCTGGGGGTATAAGACAGCATGTAAAACTGATGTCTAAAACCCTAAAAACAATCCAACCTTGCCACTGAGACCATATTATCTCTTGAATGCGCCCATGTATACTGTCTTTAAGTACTGTTGAAGTTTCACACATATCATGGGCCTAAAGCAACTCACATAAGCGCTTTCTAGATGCGGCGTGTGGTTTTACATGATTTCTGTCCATGCTTTTTACTGTGCAATTAAAATCCCCACCGAGTATTAAAAGATTTGTAGAATCACAGCCTGCAATTACAGCATCGAGTGTATCTAAAAATAGCATCCTGTCAGCCCCCTAGTTGGAGCATGAACACAAATAAAAGCAAAAACTTAATTTTCACCTTTAAAAGTCTGTCCATTAAAGATTCTGTAACATTACCGGCATTACTAAGTGTTTCTTTTAAAAAGGTTACATCAGGACTCTTCAGCTTTATTAACTTAAACAGTTTTGCTCTCTTTAAACTGTCTCTTGCCCCATTAATATTTAAAGTAGCAATTCTAATATCACCCATTAAAAGAATAAATAAATAAAAACCACTCAAATCCCAGGATATGCCCAATTTATGCATCATCCTCATTACTTTTTTTTCAGTATGTTCTTCAATCTAAAAACCTCTGCTTCAGAAAAATGCTTGACATCAAATAATTGGAAAAGTGCTCTTCAACACGGACACCTTTCTGACCCTTAGTGACTCGCAGCAGAGAGAGAGAGAGAGAGCGAGAGAGAGAGAGAGAGAGAGAGAGAGAGAGAAAGAGAGAGAGAGAGAGAGAGAGAGAGAGGGAGAAAGACAGATAAAAAGAGAGTGCAGGAGAGAAAGAGTTACAGACATGTCTGATAATTACTATTGTTTATATTTTTCAGAGAAGTTTTGTATTTTGGCATATGACCTGAGAGTATATAATAAATAAAAATAAACCAGAGAGAGAGAGAGATTTAAAGAACATATTGTGAGTTAGGGAGTCAAAGCCTGTACAGTTATAGTATAATTAAAATTCCTTCACCACAAACACACACACCCATGTACTGTCACTAAATCACTCACTCATAAATCTCAGAGCCAGTTTAGAACGCACAAACAGAAAAAAGTTTGGCAAGACACCAACCACTCGCACATACACTCGACTTGCTCTACACATGCGCACAAAGAGAGAGAGAGAGTTAGAGAGAGAGAGAGAGAGAGAAAGTCAGAGAGTGAGAAACAGTTAAAAATAAACTGAAACAGCAAAGGGAGACACAGAATTAATCACAGAATCAGCTTTAATCCTACTAATTTCCTTTACAGCCTTAAATTTATAAACTATATAAATCCTATAAAAGTCTGATGTTTACAATGATGTTTCTAAGGATTAGCATGATGCTAACTGCTCTTACCTTTGCTGTTCTTCATACAGTCATATCACTGCTTCAGATGAAATATGTCCACATTTTAAATCAGTTCACATCAGCTTTTTATCTTATAACAGCAGAACACAATAATAAGAGCAAGTTTAAACTTTACACTAATCTCACAAACAACTCTGTTTTATCATCCAGAGCAGAAGAAGCAGCAGCTATTTTCACTTTTACCTTTATTCTAGTTGCTGCATGTCAGCCACACCTGGTTTAACAAATTCACAAGTTCAAGAAGTTCCAGCATAACAACTTTTCCAAACCCTCCCTACATACTGTCGTCATATCTAATCATTTATATCTCAATATTAAATTAAACACCAACTATATTAATAACATATTCAGTACATATTCAGTAAAGAAGTTTACTTTTATTCTCTTTTACATAACAGTTTTTACAAAAACTCTTTCAGTAAATCTCAGTAAAATATCTCAGTAGTAATAAAAATGATGATGATTAACAGAAAGAGAAAGAATATTAACTGTAATTGTATATCAACAAATGAAGATTATACAGAAATACATGTTGAAAATTAAGTGATTTATAAATACAGGCTGGGCAGATTAGCACTTCTTTCTGTTCTGCCTTAACTGCATATCAAACAATAGTGATGAACTTTGTTAAACTAAAGGAAATAATCCATTTAGATTTTAATTACAGAGTTAATGTGAGAATATCTGTAAATATCTGGCAGCTCTTTCTCAGCTCAGTCCATCTGAATGATGTGATTTATTTACACAATAACAGACAGATATATGTTCTCATATGAGGAAACTAAATAATCTGCTTCAGACGAGAGACCTTTTTTCTCACAAGCTAACACAAGTATGTGGACACTAGACAATAATCACATCATATTAATACTAATAAAAGTAGTGAAGGTGCTGATGGAGCCTCTTTTTAGATTAAACTAAAAAAAAAGTGTGTGTGGCGTGCTTGTCATTGGTTTAACAGATTTGATGTATTATATATTACTATATGTTCTCAATAATATAAGCTCTTTACTTTCTTCAACAAACCATCCCACCCATTTTCTGCATTGTGATGTTAAAGACTGAAGAAAAAGCTCTTCATGAATGAGGTTTTCTATTAAACTACATCTGGAGACATTTGAACATTTAAACCGTTCAATCTGTTCTCTGACCACAAGAGGGCAGCAGCGTCTAAATGGACTGAACCTGCTTTTGTTCCTTTACTTCTCTTAAACTTAGAGATTTTATGGCTTCAATGTCTGTTTTTCCTCCTTTTTCTGTTCTTTTTATTCACCATAATCTTTCACACCAGACCACTTTAAATTATTCTGTTTATATCTCAAGGACAGACTTATTGAAGAAATGTGAAAGAATCACTGAAATCCCCTCTATATGTGCTTTTTTGTATCCTCTCTATGTGTTTTTTTTGAAGATGCCGATGAACTAAAACAGCTCGTCTCAGGAACCTAGATCTTTCAAGAGTACGCCTTCATCTCTGTTTAAGGGCAAAAATCTTTACTACCAACTTGATGGCCAGTATAACAGACATCTTGACAAACAGAACTAAAATATGAAACATAACGGTCACAGAATGCTAATATAACCACAAGCTCCTGTAAATAAAGCTTGTGCTCATGACATAAGGCAACACATAACGATATTCCACTCAGTAGTTTTATTGATCAATTGGAAACATGGGAGTATCTACAGACTCAAATATTTGAAAGGTAAATTTACAGTCATAATAAAATTACTTGCTTATATGGCGAAAGGTCAAGATGATTTGTTTCCGGTCTGAAAGAAACACCGTCAAATTCGCTCACCATCAATGATGACATCACCCCAATTCTGCCACTGGCTGTTTAGAGTTCTCCCCTTTTCTTTGGCCAGAATCTGCTTTGGAGCAAAGAGAGACATGTATGTTGTCACCAGTTCTCTTCTTAAGTGTCCTTTACAGTAAACTGTTAGTTTAGTCTAGTTTAGATCTAGAACTTTGCTCTTGAGCTCCATTACTGTGGTAACGTTCCTCACAACGAGGCTAACACTGAACAACGTCAGCTCTTACGGGTCACAGCTGTTAGTTAGATAGACACTGTTCACATCAATGAGTTAAACAAACGTTGGCAAAATATTAAACAAAACATTAAATGTGCTTTACATAAAAAAGAAAAAAAATAAGCAAACCTGTTTCCACAAGATGTGCCTCCACTTCTCATTTGTCCCGCAGGTAAAGTGGCTCCAGCTTGAGTTTGTGCATGTCCGGGAGCTTCACTTCTGATATTTCACACTTATGAAGTGTATTTTCTGTGGAAAAGTCCACTAAAGCGCTTCGCGGCGAACATTCCGTCAGTTTAGCTCTGTGTACTTTATCAGAGTGTCCGTTACAATATTCGGTTGCCAGACTTTATTTAAACGTTCCGCGCGCCTGCTGTAATTTAAATACGCCTTGCGTGCTCCTCATTAGCAATCCTGTTACAAACATCCCTGTTCCGTGAAACATCCAGCCTTCAAAGTGTTTCTAGAAGATGAAACCCAGCTGGCACACAACCGCCCCTCAACGCTGAAATATGGTTAAAATAATGTTCGTTGTTGTTAATATTTGTAAAATGGTTGTAAAAAACGTTGAAATTTTGACATTGAATCAACATACTGTCTTCAATGTTCTGCCTTTTGAAGTTTATTAAGTTAATTAAGTTAAAAAATGTAATGTTTTTTTCCCTCTCCCATACAATTTTGAGCATCCTAAAGGAGAGCCATGGTTTATTCAAGGTTAAAAGACCGATGTTGAAACAACATTGCCATATCAACATTGATTCACTTTACAAAATCAACACCAAATTCAACATTGATTCAACCATAACATTAACGTTGATTAGACGTCAATTCAATGTTGAAATGCCAGCTGGGAACATCCTGAAATTAAAGCCCCCTAAAAGAAGAGAACAGTACAAGTAATTGCTTGAATAATTTCTTTTTATCAAAACATGGAAACTTTAGTAAGAAAAGTAATTTTATTTGACTTAGTAATAATTTTTATATTTCAATTGGATTCAACAGTGATTACCTTGTGAGTGTTTTCATTAATGAAGGCAACATGCTGAAATGCTTTACACACAATAATGAATTATTTGAACATATTTATCATGTAATTAACAAACTCTTCAATAAGGTCTTACTTCTCAAACTAGATTTTAAAGTATTGGTCTCTGGTGATACTGAAATGAGAAACCTGTTCTAAATTAGGAGTTTAAGTAAACATTGTTCTTTCAAGCCAAATTAGAGTCCTAAACCTTAACTATATAGAGATGCTGTGGCATGATCTGACGATGGCTGTAATGGAAATACAGATGAACTGAAACACATTTGAAAAAGCAGAAATATATTCTGACCTGGTTTATTTTACAGCTGGATTTAAAGCCATTCCCAGCATTTAAACTCCATCAAGTAAAGTATCAGCAGAACCTTGTTGTTCTCACAATCCATCTAGAATTGTGAGTAGTCTGAATATCCAATAGAACAGTCTAACATTTTAGAGAAATTCCTGGGCTGAGTGAAGATGTTTAGGAAAAAGATAAATGCTATTATCCAATTAAGAGGTGGGAGAGTAAATATTATGATTATTATTATTATCATCAGTGGAAGATTAAATAGTATTGTTATTATGTTTTGGTATCAGGCGGCACAAGTGAGATCATCCAGCTTGTATTGGACGCCACCTTATATACATACTTTGAATCCAGATTGTCTCTAATATCAACATTAAAGTTAAGAAGTAACAAGATTTAGTAACACAGTAACAAGATTTAGGATTTTAATTAAGCGCAGAGTTAACGATGTACATTTTCAAATATTTCTTAAAAGTGCACATTTATCTTCTCTGTGTAATAGAAGCTGGAACTGAGTTCAGAAGCATAATAAATAAAACAGTCTATCCATGTTTTCTGTATTTTACAGAAGGTTTTCAGAAGCTCAGTATCTGCAGATCTTAATCATGAGTTGAAACATGAGTTGAAACAGTTAATCATGATCATTTCATTCCAGGACTATAAGTGAGGTGAGTGTTACTACTATTTTCCTACATCTGCATTTTGCTGACTACAGATCCAAAATTCATGAAAATCCAGTTTCCTCAAAAGCCCTCTGGATCTTTACTACTTCCTTTCCTGATGGAGTGTTTAAAATGTTTAATCTATCATTTTCAGACAGTTTTTGAGCTGTAAACAGGCTTTACATTTTGCTCTGAAGCCACTTAGCAAAACTTACACTATCAGAAAGTAAATGTACATATTCATAAGTTGTGAATCTCACAGTTTCACTACAGTTCTATACTTTTGTATTACATTTGAAATTTATTGTGAATATTTTTATTGACAGGTCAGCACTTCAACTGTACTGTACCTTTCAACTATTTATTTTCTAAAGTCATATAAATGAATTTTCAAATTCAGTGCAAGAGCTGGTTAAAAGATGCTGCTGCAAGTGTGCAAGAATAACATCAATGGATTTACAGACTGTCAGCAACAAACATTACATTCTACCAGACATGGGACCAAATGACTAGGTTGCAAGTAACAAGTAAGTCTCAAGTCTTGACAATCAAGTCCAAAGTCAAGTCCTAAGTCAATACAAGCGAGGTTAAAGTGGGTGTTGAAGCAGAAAAACCACTAAAATGTGCAGGCAGTGGGCCTCGAAGGCCAGGGCTGAGAAACACTGCACTATACACTGACCTACAGGAATTTTAATGACATCACATTCTAAATCCATAAGCATTAATATCTGGACCGGGTCTTTGCAGTTCTAACAGCATGTGTGAACTCTGCAGTAGCTCTGCATATACTGATCAGTGTTCTGCACTACTTGAACACTTCCTGTCTGAGATACTGTGGTTACTAAACGCTTTAATTTCTCAGTAAAATTTACAGTGGACGGTGGAATATCTAGGAGGGATGAACAGAGGGAGAGAGCTTCGTTCACCTTAGCTGTTGTTTATCATTATGTCGCCAAGTTTTCTCGCTTGCTAACTGCTAAATGTGAAATATACATCGCAGAGACTTAGTGTTCTTTGTGCATCCTCAAAAGTCAAACAAAGTTTGAAGTGGTTGCAGCTCCATCTGTGATCTTGACTCCACATGTCCTGCACATCACAGTTCTTTTTAATTTACTACAGCATAATCTCTGTAGTTGAACGAGATTATTTTCGGGAGCATGTTGCTTCTTGTCTCCGCACAAATTCAACACTGGCACCTCCCCAAAGCTTCCCGTGATTGGCTGCAGAACTTCACTTGTTGCTAGGTTATGGATAGGTTACTCAGCTCCCTAGCGTTACAGCATCATTTAATACTAAATGATCAGTTATGTGATTCAGTTTTCCTTATTTATTATGTAAAAATAGGGTGATGAGACTTTGTATGTATGTATCTCTATCTAGTAAAAACAGGTTTAAGTCCAAACTACTCTTATACTCAAACACTGCCATAAACACACGGCCAGTGCTGATACCTAGAAAAAAGACAATGCAATTCCTAGCAAGACTGGAACACCTACAGGGAAGAGTTTAGAGTTTAGTTAGGAAATTAGTTGTGGTTTGGGTTAGTATAGAGAATGAGAAGCGTTTAGAGTGTAGCTGGCATCTCTGACAGATTTGATTATAAACAGAATGTACTAAAAGGAGAGAACCAAAAATAGACATGCAAACCCTGAGACACTGGGATCCCCTCACTCCACATTAACAAACTTATGTGACTGTGTGAAGTGGTGGGCCAACAGCTCCAACATCTCAGTTTACCATACTCCGGATCTCCCCGTAAATCAGTCACCAGAAGCTAAACTAAACCAGTCTGTGTTTAATCTGGACTTAAATGTTGAGACTGTGTCAGAGTCCCGAGCATTAACTGGGAGATTATTCCACAGTTTGGGGGCTTTGTAGGAAAAAGCCCTCCCCCTCATTGAAGTCTTCTGAATTTTGGGAACCAATAAAAAAACAGCATCCTGTGATCTGAGTAAGCGTGGAGGTTCATAATAAGAAGTAAGATTTTGCAGGTACTCTGGTGCAAGAGCGTGGAGGTACTCCGGTGCGAGAGTGTGCAGGTACTCTGGTGCGAGAGCATGCAGGTACTCCGGTGCGAGGGTGTGCAGGGCTTTATAAGTAAGTAAAAGAATTCTATAGTGGATTCGGAATTTAACAGAAAGCCGGTGTAGCTGAAAAAAATGGACTGATATGATGGAAGTTTCCAGTTATGTATTAATACAAGTGATACTAAATGAAAATCAATGCAATTTGAATACTAATTCAGCGTGTAATGAAAAATGTTAATGCTGAAGAGAATAAACTGAACCTGATAGTGAGACTCACAGTCATGATCTATTGAAGTCACTTTAAGGGGAGATTCACAGTCGTGAACTACATTCCTTAATTTACAGAAGTGTGTAGTAACATGTTGGACCAGCCAGTGGGCCCAGGATCTTTATAGGGGACCTCGTCTGGTAACACTTGTAAGCCTTAGTATGGTATAATTTGTTAAGACATGTTGCAAAATATCACAAAAGTAGCAGATTTATTTATAAATTAACACTTTTATTCTAAATATTTAACATGTGGACGCAGCCATTTTTTTTTGCCACACAATGCCTGCTGGGTAGATGACGTCAGATGGTTGCAGCGCGATAAACTTGACTGCGGATGGAAGGAGTGAATGTTAGTTAGTTCACAGCTTTTCCAAAGATTAAAAAAGGAGAATAGTTTGTGAAGCAGCGTGTGGACAAACACAGCTACCAAAAGACCCGCAGCTCTGCTCTCGTCACTGCAGTCCCGATGTGTTGGTGTCATTCAGTAGACCACAACTGGTGAGAGACTTGTTGGATGCTGTTGGTTTTAAATGAGCACCGCGCGAAGAAACGTGAACGTGAACATGCTCTGGACTCTCTCCTGGCGTCCTGCAGACAACGTTTACCGTTAGAGTCAGCTGCTTCTCCCTCGTTTGCGGATCCTGAACGTGAAAGTATGTAACACTATGGCACTGTAAGACTACCTTTACCTACCTGTGTGCAGGTAAACTGTAACACTACCATCACCTACCTGTGAACAAGTAAACTGTAACACTAACTGCACCTAACTGTGTACAGGTAAACTGTAACACTACCATCACCTACCTGTGTACAGGTAAACTGTAACACTACCTGCACCTACCTATGTAAAGGTAAACTGTAACACTACCATCACCTACCTGTGTACAGGTAAACTGTAACACTACCGGCACCTACCTGTGTAAAGGTAAACTGTAACACTACTATCACCTACCTGTGTACAAGTAAACTGTAACATTACCATCACCTAGTGGATTATACAGAAGCTGTACAGATGAACACATTCTTATTTTCATGTTTGTTAAACTTTAAATTAGAAACTACAATAAAAAAAAAAGGAAATAAAAATATTGACTATTTACAATTATTAACAAGAAATAGAACTTCTTAAATAATCAGAACAAAAAAGTGAACAATTAATTAATGAATTAATCAAACTATTAAGTTAAACATGAAATGGTAAATAAATTAGAAATGTATAACAGAAAATAAACTAAAAGTTCTCAGTTCTCTTAGAAGTCAGGCTCTTGGTCCTGGCCCTGAAGACCCTCCTGTCTTCCATCACAGTCAGAAATAACCCTGGAATACAAAACAGGATCAAATCCGAATTTTAATATTAATTTCTGCTCCTGAATCTTTTATCAGCTCTACTGACAGTTCAGAGTTCTAATGTTCTAGATCTATCTAGTTCTACCATTCTAGATGTGATCTAGAACAGTAGTGGTCAATGGTGTCTGAGTGAAAAGTGGATAAATGAAGTAAAAACAGGATTAATTCAAATGTAAATATACTAAAACAGTGAAAAACACAACAACTAACTGCATGCCGTACGTCCTTCTGCTTTGTGGGGTTGTCCAGAATGAACTCACCTCAGTATTTCACAACAACGTCACCTTTTCAGAAGTGTTTAACTGTAAACACACTATGAGCTGAAACATGTGTTCTTATTATTTGTTTTATTTATTAACAATTAAACATTTCAAAATACAGGGATGAGTTAAGGGGGCATTCTGGAGCAGGATGGGCTACTGATGGGCAGGTTAAGACCACCTCTGGTTAAAAAGTAGGTAAACACACAAGAGCTTTTAAAACTTACAAAATTTTAAAGTTACAAAATATTAAATATAAAATCGAGCAAAAAGAAAAAAAGGAAAATACAAACAAGTGTTCAGTCCACCTTAAGTTTGAGGTGCTGTTATAGAGAACTCTGTTTATCAAAGCTCTCTCCACACTGATATGACTGCTTTCTTGTGTGGGTCTGTTTGTGCTTCTTTCTTGGACAACCATGCAGGGGTTGGCGCTGTAGCAGTTGACCCGGATGAGCAAAACTCTCGCCACACCCTAAGCACCTATAAGGCTTCGGCTCTTTGTGAGCCTTCTGGTGATCTTGGAGAACTGTTGCTACACTCTGAGCACTGATGTAGTTTCTTGTGAGTGCTCCTGTGTGTTTTGAGAGCACTCTGTCGGGAAAGACACCAGGCAGTAGTGAGTCTTCTTCCTCCTGCATGTCTCTGGTTGTCTCTGAGATGTTTGCTCAAATGTTTGCAGAGCAATGGCGCTTATTACAGACTCCATGACGTGTTTACAGAAGCTGGGAAGAAAAAAGAAAACATATATTCAACGTGCAATTCATCAAATTATTATTATTATTAGGATTCAAGGAGGATTCAAGGATTCAAGGAGACTTTATTGTCATTCGCATCACATGTGGTACATGGGGTGGAACGAAATTGTGGTACCCAAGGACCCAGTTTTACCCAGACAGCAGTACTTAAATAAATAAACATAAATATATAAAATATATGAAAATAAAATAAACAGGAATGGAGAAGGTAGCAGCAGAGTGTATTAAAGTGACTGGTGTCGTAAAAGTGTCAGTGCAGTAAAAGTGTCAGTGCAGTGGTTCCACTAAGTGGCGTTTAAAAGTCTTACAGCTTCCGGAATGAAGCTGTTCCTCAGTCTGTTCGTTCTACACTTTACGCTCCGCAGCCTCCTGCCTGAGGGGAGCGGGACAAACAGTGAGTGTGCTGGATGAGTGGGGTCCTTCATGATGCAGGTGGCCCTCTTCCTGCATCTGGAGGTGTATATGTCCGTGGTGGTGGGGAGGCTGACTCCGACAGACCTCTGTGCAGCCTTCACCACCCTCTGCAGAGCTTTCCTGTCTGCAGCAGAGCAGCTTCCGTGCCACACGTTGATGCTGGAGCATAGAACGCTCTCCACCACACATCTATAGAAGGAGGTGAGGACCGAGCTCCCGAGCCCAGCTCGCCTCAACCGCCTGAGGAAGTAGAGCCGCTGATGTGCCTTCCTGACCAGGCTGGAAGTGTTGTTGCTCCAGGTGAGGTTGTTGCTCAGGTGAACACCCAAGTACCTGTAGCTGGAGACCACTTCCACCGCAGACCCTCCGACATGCAGGGGGAGGTGGGCATGTCTGCCCCTTCTGAAGTCCACAATCATCTCCTTCGTCTTCTTTATGTTGATGCAGAGGTTGTTCTTTCTGCACCAACCCTCCAGGTGTTCTACCTCCCGTCTGTAGCCAGACTCATCACTGTTTGTGATGCATCCGACCACTGCCGTGTCGTCCGCAAACTTCACAATATGACAGCCTGGGTGGATGGGTGAGCAGTCATATGTGAGCAGCGTGAACAAAAGGGGGCTCAACACACAGCCCTGAGGGGAGCCAGTGCTGAGGATTGTGGTGGAGGAGGAGAGGTTGTGGATCCTCACAGACTGCGGCCTGTTGGTCAGGAAGTCCAGGACCCAGTTGCAAAGAGAAGAGCGCAGACCAAGTGAGGAGAGCTTATCTGTCAGTGTCTGGGGTATCATGGTGTTAAAGGCGGAAGTGAAGTCCACAAAGAGCATACGGACATAAGAGTCCTTCTGCTCCAGGTGGGTGAGGGCAGTGTGGACCACAGAGGAAATGGCATCGTCTGTGGATCGGTTCCTCCTGTAGGCGTACTGGTGTGGGTCCACAGTGACGTCGATGGTGGCTTTGATGTGGGTCATAACCAGTCTTTCAAAGCATTTAGTGACTATCGGCGTGAGAGCTATCGGCCGGTAGTCATTCAGACCTGTCACTGTGGAGCTCTTGGGGACCGGGATGATGGTGGCGGTCTTCAGGCAGGTGGGAACAGCTGCCTGGGTGAGGGAGACATTGAAAATGTCTGCCAGGACCTCGGAGATCTGATCAGCGCACTCCCGTAGTACTCGTCCGGGTATATTATCCGGACCAGCACTTTTCCGGGGGTTGATCCTCCTGAGGGTCCTCCTTACCTCTGCTGGTGTCACACAGAGGGGTACTTCTCCAGGTGGAGGGGTGAGTCTTATGCTGGGCGGGGTGTCAGGGTCCTCAAAGCGGGCATAGAATTTGTTGAGAGCCTCGGGCAGGGAGGGGTCTTTGGAACATTGTGCATCTCTGGTTTTATAGTCTGTGATGCACTTAATTCCCCTCCACATGCTCCTAGGATCCTGGGAGGAGAAGTGTCCCTGGATTTTCAGAGCATATGCAGCTTTGGCCCTCTTAACACCTGCGGTCAGCTCTCTTCTAGCCCTCCTGAGTTCCTGTGCGTCGCCAGACCTGAAGGCAGCATCCCTGGCTTTCAGTAGAGAACGCACCTCTCCATTCAGCCAGGGTTTCTGGTTCGGGTAGCAGGTCACTGTCTTTGTGGTGGTGACATCCTCCACACACTTGCTGATGTACCCGAGGACAGCAGATGTGTAATCCTCCAGATCCAGCTCCCCCTCACTCTCAGCAGCCTCCCTAAAGACATGCCAGTCTGTGCAGCCGAAACAGTCCTGCAGCACAGCGTCTGCGTCACCGGGCCACACAGTGATGGTCTTCTGTGTGGGTCTGGAGCGTCGCAGCGGGGGGTGGTATGCAGGGACCAGCATAATGGAGATGTGGTCGGAGAGCCCGAGGTGGGGGGGGGGGACGGCTCTGTACGCGTCTCTGATGTTGGTGTAAACACGGTCGAGTGTGTTGTCTCCCCGTGTTGGAATGTCTATGTGTTGGTAAAACCTCGGCAAAATGTTCGTCAGGTTCACGTGGTTAAAATCCCCCGCCACCACGTAAAACGCCTCCGGATGCTTGTTCTGAAGCGAGCTGATGTTGTCATGTAGCTCCTTCAGTGCGTTGTTAGCATTAGCATCCGGTGCTATGTAAACGGCAATGACGAACACAGCTGTAAACTCCCGAGGCAGATAGTGTGGCCGACACTTCACGGTCAGCTGTTCTGTTGCCTCGGAGCATAGGGCGTTTACCATCACACAGTTTGTGCACCAACCTTTGTTTATGTAGACGCATAAGCCGCCCCCTCGTGCTTTTCCGGACAGCTGGTTGCGGTCCGCGCGGAAGAGCTGCCGGCCGGCGAGCTGGAAGGCTGAGTCCGGCATGCTGTCGTTTAGCCATGTTTCCGTGAGACAGATCACAGCGCAGTTCCTCATCTCATCAGAAACACTCATCCTCAGCCGCAGAAGGTCCAGCTTGTTGTCCAAAGAGCGAACGTTGGACAGGAAGAGAGATGGAATCGGGGGTCTGTCAGCGTTAGCCTTGAGCCTGGCTAGCACGCCGGCCCGCTTCCCTCTCTTCAGTCTTCGCCTGCATCGCTTCCTTTTGCCCTTTGTTCGTACCGCTCTGACCCGCCACGCCGGTGTCCGGAGAAGTTGTAGTCTGCCCAGCTTGGCTCTGAAACTACTGTCCATAGTTGCTACTTTTGTGGCAGAGCTGTCCTTAATCTTAAAAAGTTCGGTTCGGCTGTAACTCACAGGCTTAAGGCGCGTGAAGTCGCTATCAGAACCGACGTAAAAATAACTAGAAGCTGGGTTTTCGCTGGGAGCGTGAGAAGCTGCTGCACCACCGCGCGCGGCCATCTTGGGGAATTATTATTATTATTTATTATTATTATTTTTTTATTATTTTTTTTATTATTTTTTTATTATTATTATTATTTATTATTATTTAATTATTATTATTATTATTATTATTATTATTATTGTATGTAGTAATTATACACAGTTTTAAGCATTTTATATCATATTATTTTGCATAAATCCATGGTTTAATTATATATAATATAAAGTATTATCCACAAAATAAATTGATAATAATATATAAATAACTTTATTAGTACTAGTAAATGTGGTATAAAATTATACATTTGTGAGTCCAAGATATATTATCTGAACACATTACACAGTCTAGTAAGTACCTTGGTACCCACATTTCTTCTTCAAATATAAATTATCTGTATAAATATAAATACGCCCCTATACTGCAATAAATAAAAGGAAATCTAGAAAGGTGGAATAAACTACCACTATCTCTCATTGGCCGAATATCAACAGTTAAAATGAAAATCCTTCCAAACATCAATTACCTTTTTTCCATGATACTGGACTAATAACTCAAACCAACCATGGAATTGGACATTAGCAGCATTCCATTTATAGATAAAACTATTAAAAAGACAACATTTTATAAATACAATACAATAAATACTACATTGAATGCTTGGTGGAATGCAAACAAAATTCCTCATCATAATTATTCCCTGTCTGGAGGCAGAGAGGCATAAAAATTTCTAGTGGCTTGCTTATGACATTTGACAAAATTAAGGAAATATAGTATACCAGATAACTGTGTCTTTCAGTATTTGTATTCAGTATCCCCCCCGGAAAAATACTTCGCCTTAAGCCTAAGAAAAGGCTGTCACAAATACACAAGCTTATAGCGTCAAATGATTGCACTCCTTCACTCCCAGTTGAAAAATAGATTTCAGATATAAAAGAAACATGTAATTCTAACTGGCAAATGATATGTAATAACATATTTTCTATGTCCAGCAATTCAAAGCTCCAGCTAATACAGTATAAAATTCTTTATAGAATCCACATTACAATTATTAAACTACATCGTATGGGATTTAGCCAGAGTAATGCATGTCTATACTGTCCAGATGCAATAGATAATTACTATCATGCTTTTTGGACCTGCCCCCTTATACAGCAGTTTTGGTTGAAGGTCATCGACAAGCTGTCAGAGATTTTGGCCGTTGTCATCCCTTTATGTCCCACTATAGTGTTACTTAATGACCTTTCTTCATTCTCAATACCTAATCAATTTAAGTCATTTATAACAATATCAGTTACCATTGCCAAAAAGGTTATATTACTGAACTGGAGGGATAGGACTCAATTTTCAATAAAGCTCTGGCTTAACCACGTTACAGATCATTTCAATCTGGAACGAATCATGGCAAATCTGTGCTACCAAATCACCCTTTGCCTATATGAGTATACATAAGTGGTGAGCTGTATTACCTGATAATTAAAAAAGAGTGTGTTCATCAGTGTTCATTGACTGTCATTGTTGCTACACGTCTCTCATTACCTCACTGTCTCTTTCTACACAACACAGGTGTTACAGCCCATACAGGTGGGACAGTTGTATTTTTCCAAATTTAAACCTTTATTTATATTGATATTAGGAGGTAAGAACTGATCTAATAAACATATCAAGGAAGTATTTTTAACAAAATATTTATTTTGTTATCCATTTTGTTAAAAAAAATCCAAAATCAATAATATAAACAAACATTTAGTCACAAATAAATTCTAGTTACTAACTTAACTATTTTACAAACAAAACACGTCTTAAAACAAGCAGAAAATAATGGCAATAATGTACTGATGTGCATAAAGCAGAATATTAAAGTTTAGATGCTTCAGTAAAGTCTCGGCAGATTGCTAAGCCAACTCTGGTCGCTAGAGGGAGGCAAAGGGCAGCTTTTGAGTAATTAGGAGGCAAACACTAACTTCTCGTTACAGTTTCATTACAGCTGCCAGGCAGGGGTGCAACTACATACTTTCTGAGGTGTATGCAAATATTTTATCGGCGGCTTATACTCGAACGAAGGTATGTTTTGATAAGCTTCAGCTCACAGCTGAATGACATTAACTTTGTTTTAAAAATAAAGCAATCAAACCACATAAAAATTTTAATTGTAAATAATATCCTTGTTGTATAACAGTTGGATCTGGTCAGACTTATCAGATACATTACAACACTACTGTAGTGGTGTTATACTGAGTGAAGATATTTAAACTATTTAAACTCAAGTGTTTCTCTGCCATTGTCTATAACAGGGGTCACCTACCTTTTTGAGTCTGACGGCTTCTTCAGGGTTACTGAGTGACACTGAGGACAAACCTTCACTATAGGGTGTGCTTTGATGTATATTAGCATTATACATTATTAGCGTTATATTGTAAATACAGCACCTGTTCTTTTAGCTAAAGCTAACCTGAATGTTTACAAGCCTCCTCTTAACAAACTGACATATAAACTGACCTACCTGCTGTCTTTCAACCACTTTGAGAAGCTTTTCTTCATCCCTACAACATATTTTTTCTCTCTCCCTCTTCCGTTTTCTGTTTCGTGCCCCGGAGAGCTTTTTTCTGCCCCTCCATCTTGAACACCCTGCAGGTGCGCCGCGACGACAAAAACATGCCTGGGCGCGTTCTCAAGCGCCTGTGTTTGGGAGGAAGTGACAGGAGGGGAGAGGGGAAGGAGTGGATGGGCGCCTGATTAGTGCTGTGCTTCTGTTTTTGATGTGTATTATCATACACGAACAAACAGCTCTTACAGAAAATGCCGACTAGAAATCATTTTCGGCATCGATTTGGCGCCCCCTCTAGTGCCCCTAGTGCGTCGCATACGCTGCATACACCCTTTTTGCGCCACTACTGCTAGGAGTTGCATATGTAGCGAGTACGACCCTTGTTACTGTACTTTACTAATAGACAAGATCTAGGCTTGGTGTAGAGGTGGTATTGTTTAACTAAGACCAGGGTTTAAAAGGGAGAAGAAAATATACACATTTAATTAGATGTGTAATGTAATTCACAGCTTTTGAATTTGCAAGAAAAAAAACAAACAACAATACAAACATTGGCAGTGTGTGTGGAAAAGTCTGATTTGTGCTCCTTTCGACTCAGTCTTACCAGTGTATTAGGTAAGTGTTACTTGTAAATTCCTGATGTAGCTTCAATTTTCTGCATGCAATTGTTTCTTTTCCTTTTCCAGGTTGGCTTGCCACTCCTCACCGGAGAAGTCAAGACCAAGGTTCAGATGTCCGAAAGGGGTCCAGTGGTCGGATGTCTCTATGCTCCAAAAAAAACTGACCAAAGCTCTACTGTGACAAATGCAGAGAAGGAAAGAGGTTGTAGGACCTCCAGGAAGACATTTTGTAAGTGATAGTGAAGCAGAGAACAAAGTACGATCACTACATTTCCCCACAGTTCCCCATCTCTCCATTTCTCCCAGTAGTGTCTATCAAAATAGGTCGAAGCAACGCTGAAGACGTACACTCCACAAACATAATGATTTGTACGTATAACATACACATCTAAAATCGCTTGTAATGTAAGAGAGTAAATTCATATCTCTACATCATATGGCTGTCATAACAGTTGTAAATTAGTACTTATATAACCAAAATTAAACCAAGTCATCTTACAAAATTAAAGGTTGCAGTATATTCAGCAGATGAGTCTCTGTTCAACAACACAAGCAATTGGAGGTCTGTACATCATACAGGTGTATGTAATTACAATAATAGTTATAATATAATAGCAATTTATTACTTTTAATAAATAACTAAATATCAACCAAAGCATATCATAGCCATGTTTGTAAGATGTGTTTTAATAACCTGCACATGATTTTATTTTACGGCAGGCTCCTGTGTGTCTCTGTAAAAGTTTAGGAGGTTGTGGTTTAGTCTGTATGTATGTTTGCATTGTTTACAGCTCTGTAGTAGTATTACAATTTCAAGTATCAAATAACACATACAGATTCCTCATTTCGCTGAATGTACGTTATTGAAAACTACCGCACTTAAGAGATGGTCCCTTACCGTCTTCAGCATTGCTTCGACCTATTTTGAGATGGGGAACTGTGGGGAAATGTAGTGATCGTACTTTGTTCTCTGCTTCACCACCACTTACAAAATGTCGTTATAGAGATTTAGGAGGCTGTTTGTTTGTTAGTTTGTTTGATTGATTGTGAGCTACAGCAGCGGCGATACGCGAATATCTGAGCCTAACTGAGCGAGCCACAGCGGGAACGAGTGAATACGTGCTGATAAGAAGTGATTAGACTATTAAATCACTACTGTAAGTGAGATACACCAGAGTTTTATCTAGCTGTCTCTTCTGTCAGCTTCTCTGCGTCTACCATGTCTGTTGTAGTATGAGAGGTTATTCGTAGTGAGCAGTCAGTCACGAAACCAGGTGCCATCAGCCAATAGCGTTAGGCCCATGTCCCGCCCCCAAACTGTCAAAACCACCCCCTGTGAAAACTCCAGCGCAAAAAAATTTCTTTCGCGCGCAGATAGCAGTCGACGGTGTTGCACTTCGCGCGTGAGGAAAAAAATCAGATTGTGCAAGAGAAAAAAAACATTAAAGGAGGGAAAAAAAGACAGTTTGAGCGCGTGTTTATGGAAATTGCGCGTGTGGTTCCTCTTTCTGTGCTCGCCAGTTTAACATTTACTAGTCAAACATTTACCTGCGCGAAATGTTAAAACGTGCAGCTTTAAATATTTCACTTCGCGTTTTTGCGCGCTCGAGTTTTGACATTGATGTGACGCCATAGCAGACTAGCGATTTCAGGCTTGTCTCTGTTATTTAGACGTTTAAATCGCAAGTATAGCTCAAACTCGAGTGCACTTTTACGCTGAGTAATCTCAGTGGGGAAAAAAGCAAGTGACGCCTTGTAGTCATATGTATATAGCGTGTTCGGTAGGAGGGACTTACACCCGATCAGCTGGCATTCTTCAAAATAAAAGATGTATTCTGCCATGAAATGCAGTAAATTATTTATTTATTTATGATTTTTTTGTGACTGTTTTACAATTATATTAGTGTTCTTACGGGGAAATGTTTACACACACACACACACACACACATATATATATATATATATATATATATAAGATAACAACTAATAACATTATAAATAAATAAAAAATAATAACAGTGCAAGATAAACAACTAGTGTTGTAGTCAAGGCCGCTAGATCTGAGTCAAGACTGAGACCAGATTAAGGGTTTTTAGTTAATTGTATATTAATTGCCGTTAGGTTTATGTTCTACATATTAAGACATAAAATCACATTTTATAATGTTTTTGACCTGTGTCAAAATAAAACATTAAATAATATATCAATAGAATTATATTGTAGTCTTAGTCAAACTTTGCATTGTAACTAGACGCTGTGGTGAGATTGACTACGACTTTGTGCTATTTAGTCAAGGGTCTTTACAAATAAAGCTTTAAAAAGTTTACAGTCTCACTGAGAGGCTGTATGTATGTCCTAATTTTTCTATTAGAGAGAACAAAGCAATCTAGATGTTTATATCCCCTTTAAATTATAACTTTTTTCAGGAAAGTGGAAAATACTGGTCCAGTGGTCATATCAAGTATCAGTATATCATTAGTACAATGTAGTGACCTGCCCCCCGAGACCTAGTCCAGACCAGTTCTAAATGATGTTCAGACCGAGACCCGCTAGTCTGTACTGAGGACGCAGGTTTATATATGGACGGTCGGGTCGGGGCGTGTTCCTGTCAGTGTCTGAACAAACTTCTTCTATTAGATTTGGAGTAGATCTCTGGTGACCCTCTCTCCGTTTACTTCTGACATGAGCTCTGAGTTAGAGGTGAACCCACTATTAGAATTTCCCTGCTTGTACTTTACTGATCATGATGAAGATATGCTTTTTTGTAACTAATATTAAAAATTAAAATCTAATAAAACTGTAATAATAAAAACAACTGATTATCTATCACAGTCAGTTGTTTAACTGTAGATGCAATATTAGCAGCAATGATTTGAAGAATTTATTTTCTAAACGTTTCTCTACAATAAACGCTTATCACTGCTGCTGTTAGTCCACAAGGTGGCAGCAGAGTTCTAACAGTGTTTCTCCACTGATCTGAGATCTGATGCCACTCTGCTTTTTCATGTTCAGGTCACTGATTTAATGTTGAGGAATAACAGTGCAGGTGTTGTGGAGCTCTACACTTTACTGTGTGCAGCTACACTCACAGCTGGTCTGCTCCAGATGTTCACCTCAAGAATCAACGTGTTTCTGTCGTTTCAGCTGATTTGAAACTGATCTGTTAAAAGAGATTCATATAAAAACCCACATCATACAAGTCTAGCAGTAGCTATGAGGACGTTTTTATACCAAATTAAATTTGTATGTTCAGACTAACATTTTAAAACACACATAGAATCAAACAGTCACACATTCAAAATTCACTCCTCCTCACTTACTGCACTCGTTTACATTTATCCCAAAAGCTATGTGGCTCATTTCAGTGAAACTAATCAGACGTGTTTAGTTTTCAGTGATTTGGTTTGTGGTGTCATTCATAGCTTCATGGTTTCAGCAGTTATGAGACCAAAGTTTCTTCAGGCTGCAGGTTAACTTTGTACCATGAGTTTGGTATTATTGCTTGAACAGCAGAAGCTTCAGTTGTGCTGGTGTTGTGTTTGTTCTCAGGTTCACTTGTTCACATCCAGTTTGTTCTCAGTGGATAAATGTAAACGTTTAAAAGAGAAGTAATGTTTATATATGTTTATATGTGTATTAAGAGTATTAACTCTTTTCATGTAAATTCAAGTATTAACCCTTAAACCAGTATATACACAGTAATAACTACATGTACAGCTTCATTATAAAGATTAATAATGTTTCTGCACAGAAGAGCAGCAAATAGTATAAAATTATAAAGTTACAACTGACTGTCGTGAGAAACACAACAATCAGAGTGAAGTACTGATAAGTTTTCAGTGTTGTTCAGTGCTACATCAGCATTGTATTCACTCATTGCTCACAGCAGTTGAGTCACTAATGTGATTGAGGCTGAATACAAAGACCTGCTAACGGTGCAGATCCAGGTTTCATAGTGAGCTGCTGGACTGAGACAGGAGGAGTGACGGTCAGACCGGATTGAGACAGGAGGAGTGACGGTCAGATCTGACGGAGACAGGAGTAGTGACGTCCAGACCAGACTGACACAGGAGTAGTGACGTCCAGACCTGACTGAGACAGGAGGAGTGACGTCCAGACTGGATTGAGACAGGAGGAGTGATGTCCAGACCAGACTGAAACAGGAGTAGTGACGTCCAGACCTGATTGAGACAGGAGGAATGACGTCCAGACTGGATTGAGACAGGAGGAGTGACGTCCAGACCTGATTGAGACAGGAGGAGTGATATCCAGACCTGATTGTGCAGGAACTTTAGTTTACAGATCACTCATTTAAGAGTGATACATTTGGTCTGTAACACAGATTATACAGTGAACTGCAGTGAACTAGCTGATGTGAGGAGGACAGACAGTAAGTGAAGCTGACAGACGAGCAGTATCTGTATCTCATGTCTCAGCATGTAGAGACTCTTCTACCGATCTCCTTCTGCTCCTGAGCAGCTCCTCCTGTATATTTATGGACCTCCTCCAGTAGTGCTACTAAGTTCTTTCACTCTGAGTCTTAGTGTCTCCACCTCTCTGTCCTTCTCCTCCATCTGTCTGCTGAACTCGTCCTGCATCTTTGACTTTAAGGCCAAAATGATTCTCTGGAGTTCAGGCAGGATGATCTTCATGAGAATACTCTCTGCCTCCATTCTGGCTTCTCCTTCATACGTCTCCCTGATCTCCTCCATCTCTTTCCTCTCCTTTTCATTCTCTTCTTTCAGTCTTTCTAACTCCAACTGAACCTCATTCCTCTTTTGAATTTCTCTCTATCCATTTTTTTCTCCAGCTCTACCTTTCTCCTCTCATTTCTTTCCTCTTTTAGTGTTTCCTCTAGTTTAGTTATTCACTCTTTATGCTTATTTATTTTTGTATGAAAGTCAGCATTTGATCCCATAAACTTCCTAAAGGTCTCTTGTAAACATCTCTCCAGTTTCTTTCTAATTTCTCCTTCTTCGCTCTCTCTTATCTGCTCTCTTTCTCTTACAGTTATTTTCTCTATCACTCTGATCTGGGATTCTGTCTCCGGGTAGATCTCACTGCTGTAGAATTCCTCTCTATTTCCTTCCACCATCTTCTCTATCTTATCCAGCAGATCTGAAGTTTGAGAAGTGTCTCCGCTCTCCTTAATTTTATTGTTTGTAACTTCATACAATCCTAATAATTACTTACAGTGTGGAGGTCTCTCAGCAGTTGGATCTGTTTCTCCAGTTGTGTGTCTTTATATTTAAGTTGTTTCTTAACACTTTCAAATCATTTGTTTCCTTCATTAATGAATCTCTCTGATCAATAATCTCTAAATGTTCTTTTATAGTCGCGTTCTTCTCTTTCAGTTTTATTTCTTTATCATTCAGTTGTTGTTTTATCTCTTTTAATGCTTCCTCTTTCTCCACAAGTCTTTTCTCAGTTTCTTCTCTTTGTATTCTATGGTTCTCTAATTTCTTTGTTGTTTGTATCAGTTCATCTTGTGTCTTTGTGAGAAGTTTTTCTTTCTCTTCTAATATTTTGTTCTGTATCTGAAGTGTTGCTGTATTTTCAGTCAGAAGTCTGTTTTTCTCCTCAACTTGTTTCTCTCTCTTCTTTAACTGTTTGTCTCTCAGTTATAATAGTGTTTGTTTCTTTAAACTCTTTGTTCTTTTCAGTTAAATCTGTAAGAAAAAAACATAAATTCAGAGAACTATTAGCTGGTAAAGAAACAGATAGATTTTATATCTCTTACAAACAGCCTGAAAACCATATACTGTAATAAGACGAGATACATACATTAATAATACATTTAATTGTAAAGTTATTTAATAATAATTACGCCATCAGTCAAAAATCTAGACAAACATTTTGTTATTTTCACACAATGACTCACAATGTAGCATCACATATATAATTACACTTAAAGGATCTAGTCTGGAAATAATGTAGATTGAAATGAGGAATTAAATGAGGGAGAATAATTAATGACTATTACACTACAAGTCAAAAGTTTAGACACTTGTTTCTGCTTATTTATGCTATTTGACACATTTAACAATCCTAGTGTAATATTACAACTATAATATAATACATACTGAATTATACACACTCCAAAGAATATAAACAAATCAAAAATATCATCGGATTTAGATTTTTATAAATTGAACATATCACTTGTTGCTGCTTTACACACTCTACACATTCTCTCAGGACAGAGTCAGTTTGAGGGGATCCTGGTCAGTTCATATCACTCATATTATGCTATAAACATAATTTGAATTATTTGGAATATATGGAGCTAAAATAGCTGTAAACAAAGATATTAATGTATATGTTCGTTTATGTGGGAACATCAATTTCTGAAAGAAGTTTTTTAGTTTTATTAAAAACTCAAGCCTCTAGCGTCTAACAGACCTGCAACACACTGAGTGTCAGTTCTCCTCACTATAAATTCTCTTTCCTGGTGATTTTCCAGCAGGACTGAACACACACATATGCTTATATGCTAAACGTTTAACTGCTAGTGTGTGTTGATAATGATTCAGGTACATTAATGAATGACTGAAACTGCTGAGCTTAAACCTGAAAACTCACCAGTCATCTGTGATGAACTGATACTTTTCAGGGTTTCAGTTTCAGTTCGTAGGTCAGAATTCTGCTGTGCTGAAATGATAAAGACACAATATTAATTTGATCACTCAGATATTTTCTAATCAGTCTGTGTGTTAAATTCTTACCTGTAAGTTTAAGTTGTTGTTCTTTCTCTTCTAACTGTTTTTGCTGACGAGTGACTTCAGTTTTCTGTTCTTCCAGTCGGATCATCATCTCCTGTAGTTTGCTGCTCTTGTCCTGCAGTTCCTTTCTCGGTGAATCCAGTTGTTTTTTACTGCTGTCTGCCTCTTATACTGTGTTCTCCAGTAGAGTCTCTTTCTCTCTCAGCAGTTTGATCTGGTTCTTCAGTCGCGTGTCTTTATCTTTAAGTTGCATCTTATTTATTTCAGATTCTTTGCTCGTTTCTTCTAGTTTGTCTTTCGTCTCCTGAAGAAGTTTTTCTTTCTCCTCCAGCATCTTGTCCTTCATCTGAAGTGTCTCTGTGTTTCTGGTCAGAAGCTTTTCTTTCTTTTGAATTAGTTTATCTTTTTCTATTAGTTGTGTATTTCTCTCTATTAGAAGACTCTCTTTATCTTTAAGACGTTTGGTCAGTTCTGGTGATTCTGTGAGAAACAAATTCATTTAACATTTCATGCCCAGCTGGTCTTCCGACTGATTTCACAAACATTAGTAAAATAGTTTCTGTATTTGCAGATTTTAAATTCTGTTGTTCAGTTTTGATTCTCATTTTTCTTTGAACTAAACTCCTTTAATGGGAAATTCCACCAATTTAAAATAATTCATCATAATTAAATGATTAAGATGACAAGACATTAAATGTGGTTTGAGGTGAAATTATCCACTGTAGAGAAACTTACTGAGTCAGAACTGTTCACAGTGCTGATGATGAGAACCAGATATCTGAAGTTTAATGCTTCTAAAATCTTTCTCACAGAAAGTTATTATGTTAAATTATTATAAGTATGCATCCTGATCCATGAGACATAGATTTATGAGAGTACTGATGCTTAAAACGTATTTTTACAATGTATTTAAGGTGGAGAGGAACATGCAGGGAGAGTAAAGCCCCCAAAGAAAACTTCCTTACTCAGATTTATTACAATTTTACCATCAACATACACACATACATATAACAACTCAGAAGACACATGTAGTTTAACTGACAATTATGGATAGTAAATAAAATGGCTTTGTTTGTGTTGTAGACACTGTGACTCCTGGTTACATCACCAGCACAAACATCTGAGTAAATGTCCTACAATGAACCACCTCATATCAAACCACTCTGAATGACTGTATTTATGTCTCAACCACTAAATTATACTAATTTTATGAAATATTGGTTGTATTGTTTTTTAAACTAATCACATTTAAATAGGAATAAACACATAAAGTCACACAAACAGAGTGATAGAATATCTGCAATGTGTAAAATCATCTCATCCTCTAAAAGAGAACTTTAACAGAAAAGAGTGATGTTTAAAAACAAATGCAGAGAAAAAAATCTAAATGTGTAACAGAGAGATCTGAATGAGTTTAACAAGCAGTGAAACGAACATGTAACGTGATAATTGAATAAGACTGTATTATATTAATATTAATAACTGAACTGATTCATTATAATACTAAATGAGACGGTTTTGATGAACTTGCTCACATTACAATATTAGAATATAACAGTTTTAACTGTCACTGGTTTTAGTTTTGTATCTCTTTTAAATCTCACCAGTCAGCAGACTTTTCATTCTCTCCTCTTCTGTCCATTCTCTGTCACTCTGAATAAAACAGTGTGAAGATTTCATGTATGACACCATTCTGTATGTTATAAGAACAGTAAGTGTTTCTCTGCTTTCATCACTGTTGGTGTGTCAGTATGAATCACTGAGGGCTGATATTAATAACCGTAGAGACTCTGATGAGTTGAACGGATTTAAATGAATATTGTGTTTGAAAATCAGCATCTACACATCAACAAGTCGTGTTTAATCAGCATTATGTTCATTATTGTTTTGCAGTTGAGGGAGTTCACACATACACTACAGAGACTGTGTTGTGATCATTGCACAATATTTGATTAAGAACTGAATAAGAGCTATTTTACATCTTATACTTTCAGTTTTCAGAATAAATCATTCATCAATCAGGACCTCATGGGAAGAGAGTAACAGATCCACAGAAACACCCAAATCAGAAAAGAGGAATTCCAAGTCAAGTCAATTTTATTTATATAGCGCTTTTTACAACGATGTTGTCTCAAAGCAGCTTTACAGAGTTTTGAAAACAGTTATAACATATATCCCCCAGTGAGCAAGCCAGAGGCAACAGTGGCAAGGAAAAACTCCCTCAACTGGAGGAAGAAACCTTGGGAGGAACCAGACTCACAAGGGGAGACCCATCCTCCTCTGGTCAAACAGTATTTACAGTTTGAACTAAATACCAAAGAAAGGAGTCTCTGTTTGAAATCTGGATAGCAAAGCTTTAGAAGCTGCACAGATAGAGGCAGTGTATGACTGAGGCAGTCTCTGGCTGAGGCAGTCTATGACAGTCTTTATGTAAAGTGGGCGTGAGCTGAAACAGTCCCATCCTATCTCAGTGCTGGTGCATCTGGATGGCACAGTGATGTAACTGAGGGTGTAGCAGTAAATGGACAGGTGAGCTGGCTGGTGATGGTGGGGTGATGGCCCGATGATCAGTCCTTCAACAGCCTCTTCAACAGACAGGAGGACAGTCATTTCCTCAGGAAGAGTAAAGAGAAAGAGTTAGTTGGGCTCAGGAGTAAGACTGTAGAGAATATGAATTTTCAGAATTTTAGAGTGTAGTTGGTGACTCCGGCAGATCTAACTATAACAGCCTAAACTAAAAGGAGAGAACCAGAAGGTAACATGGACATGAGAGTACCCTGAGACACTGGGGTCCCCCCACTCCACCATCAACAAACCTGTGTGATCGCGTGAAGTGGTGGAACAACAGCACCAACATCTCAGTTTACCATAAACCTCTGTGTCCAAGAACCCCCAGATCTCCTGCCTTTATCTAAAAGAGAAGCTTAATTACCAAAAGCTACACTAAACAAGTATGTTTTTAGTCTAGACTTAAATATTGAGACTGTGTCAGAGTCCCGAACATTAACTGGGAGATTATTCCACAATTTTGGGGCTTTGTAGGAAAAAGCTCTTCCCCCCATTGTAGTCTTCTGAATTTTAGGAACTATTAGAAAACCAGCATCCTGTGATCTGAGTGAACGTGGCGGTTCATAATAGGAAATTAGATCTTGCAGGTACTCCGGTGTGAGACCGTGCAGGGCTTTATACGTCAGTAATAGAATTTTATAGTCGATACGGAATTTAACAGGAAGCCAGTGTAGCGCTGATAAAACTGGACTGATGTGATCAAATTTCCTGGTTTTAGTTAGTACTCTAGCTGCAGCGTTCTGAACTAACTGAAGTTTATTCAGGTTCCTGCTGGAGCATCCTGACAATAATGCATTACAGTAATCTAGCCTTGAGGTTATAAAGGCATGTATCAACTTTTCAGCATCAGACACAGATAACGCATTTCTTAACTTTGAAATGTTTCGTAGGTGAAGAAACGCTGTTCTTGTAATATTACCGATGTGTTGATTAAATGTCAGATCTGAGTCAATTGTTACACCAAGATTTTTGGCTACTGAACCAGGAACTACAGAGAAGTCAGCAAGATTTAACATTAAATCTGAACATTTAGTCCGAGCAGCCTTTGGGCCGAGGAGGAGAACTTCCGTTTTATCTGGGTTCAAAAGAAGGAAGTTCTGCAGCATCCAAAGTCTAATATCTCTTACACAATCTTCTATCTTATTTAATCTGGATTTGTCATCTGGTTTGGCTGATATGTACAGTTGTGTATCATCGGCATAACAGTGGAAACTAATTCCATGTCTATTTATAACTGAGCCTAATGGTAGCATATATAGTATAAATAACAGAGGACCTAAAACAGAACCTTGTGGAACTCCATATTTCACTTTTGTAGTGTTAGATGATACATTATTTATCTTTACAAACTGAAAGCGATCACTAAGGTAAGATGTGAACCAGGATAACGCTGTTCCTGTGATTCCAACTATATTTTCTAGCCTGTCCAAAAGAATAGTGTGATCTATAGTGTCAAAAGCTGCACTTAGATCTAGTAACACCAGTAGAGATACGTGGCCCTGATCAGAGGCAAGAAGAAGATCATTTGTTATCTTAACTAAAGCTGTCTCTGTGCTGTGATGTGGCCTAAAACCAGATTGGAATTTTTCATATATGTTGTTCTTATGTAGATGAGAACAGAGTTGTCGAGCTACAGCCTTTTCTAAAATCTTAGAGATAAAAGGTAAATTGGAAATGGGTCTATAACTGGACAGTTCTCTGGGGTCAAGATTTGGCTTCTTTATCAAGGGTTTTATCACAGCTAGTTTAAAAGACTTAGGTACATGACCCAGACTAAGAGAAGAGTTGATGATAGTTAAGATAGGTTTAATAATAGCTGGTAATACTTGTTTCAATAGGCTTGTTGGAATCATATCAAGTGTGCATGTAGCAGAAGTTGAGGAAGAGATAAGTTTTTCTAGTTCTGTCTGCTGTAGTGGAGAAAATGTTTCTAGTCTTTCTTCTAAAATCACATTTTGTGCTGTTTGAGCCAAACCGGATGAAGGATAGGTTACTCGTATTGGTAGAACTTTTTGTCTAATATTCTCGATTTTGCTATTGAAAAAGTCCATGAAATCATTGCTGCTGTGGTTGGCGGGTATTTGAATTAAAAATAGTTCCAGCTCTGCAGCGTCTGAGGATCATGATCACTTACAGAACACTGATCAGCATTAACACTGTAATAACATCAACTCAACACCATGAAAGAGAAATCAACATCAAAGAAGCTTAATTAATGTAAACTTTATGAAGAATAAACTCTGCACACATTTACACACAATAATGTTTATATTCATAGATTTATTAAAATTATATTAAAGCAGATTAATAAGGAAATGTGGTCTATTTAGAATAATGTGCTCACCTGAGAAACGTGGACACCTATAACAGATTAGAGAGAAAAAAAAACTGTTACAATATTAAAATATATCATAAGATAAAACATTATATCACTGTTTTCTATAGTAATACAGGAAGATGTTGTATAGAAGTTTTAAAGGGACGTATCATGGAAAATTTCATATTTCTCTTTTGTTTTTTAATTAAAAGAGTTTGATGTACTTTGAAAATATTGTTATAATCTGAAAATGTGCTGTTTACTCTCCGCTTCATACAGTCTATATATGGAAACTAAACTGCAAAGACAGCCCATTTTGAGTCCACTGTGTTTGTGATGTCACAAATACCAACACATTTATACATATCTGTCTATACAAACCACAGCAGTTTAGCTCCACCCACTTACACTGAAGTTATAAGGAGTGTTTCAGCCCAGACTGTGTTTTTAATGAGATACAATATATACAAGTCATATACATATATCAGTCTTAAAGACGCAGTAACACAAACAGTGTGTTTAATTGTAAGTGATGAGTGGCTGAAAATTAATTCTGACTGTATTTATACATAAAAGCACTAAAATCTTATAAGTGAAGCTCAGGAGGAAAATAAACACTAAGACGTGTAGAAAATGGATCTTTAAAGACCTCTAGCTGCTACTGTATTAACAGTTAGTTTAACAGTTAGTTTAATTCAATATGATCGGCAAATTCTTCTGAACATCCGATCATCACTCAAGGCGCACTTTAACACAAACTCACACAAGGGCGCGAGCAGCTGCCCCTCCGCGGCTTCGTCGCTCCTTTGTTTAATAACACGCGCGCGCCGGCGAGGCAGGAAGAAGCGCAAGAGGGGGCAGACGCGCCGGTGTGCTATGCAGGACAAGGAAACGGTGCTTCAACCCTCCGCTTCCTAGTATTCTGCTCGCAGATGTTCAATCGCTGGAGAACAAAATAGACGAGCTGAACGCGCGGATCAAGTTTCACCGCGACATCGAGAGCTACTGCGTTTTAGTGCTCACAGAGACGTGGCTATCCGCCGCTATACCTAACAACGGCATCACACCGGCCGGCTTCTCCATCTACCGGCAGGACAGAACTCTGGACTCTGGTAAGGGCAGAGGCGGCGGGGTGTGTGTTATGGTGAACTCTCGATGGGGGACAGATGTAGCAGTTCTAGCCAGTCACTGCTCTCCAGACATTGAACTCCTAATGGTCAAAGTTCAACATTTTTTTCTGCCCAGAGACTTCAGCTCAGTCATCCTCACTACAGTCTACATCCCACCTCAGGCTGATAAGCCACGTGCATTGGAAGTTCTGTATGATCTCATCAATGGACATGAGAAGGCTGATCCAGAGGCTGCTTGCATCTGGATACTGGACTTCCTGACGAGCAGACCGCAGGTGGTGAGGGTGGGTGACAGCATCTCTTCCACTCGCCAAACACTCCTCCAACCTCATCTTCAAATTCGCTGATGACACTACCATCCTAGGCCTCATCACAGATGGAGATGAAACAGCCTATAGAGACGAGGTCAGCGCTCTGTCAACAATCTCCGTCTAAACATCAGCAAAACGAAGGAGATGATTGTGGACTACAGGAAGCAGCAGAAGGGCAGTCACTCTCCCCTTTACATCGACGGGGCTGAGGTGTCGTTAAGTTCCTCGGCGTTCACCTCACCTGGTCCCTCCACACTAATACGATTGTGAGATCTGCCCGTCAGCGTCTCTTCTTCCTGCGCAGGCTCAGGAAGTTTGGACTGCCTCCTGATATCCTCACCAGCTTCTATAGATGCACTATAGAGAGCATCCTAACGGGCTGCATCACTGTCTGGTACAGCAGCTGCACTGCCTGCGACCGCAAGGCCCTAAAAGGAGTGGTGAGGACAGCAGAATACATCATAGGCAACAAACTACCAGCCTTACAGGACATCTACCAGTCCCGCTGCCTGAGGAAAATCCAGAAGATCAGGTTAGACAGAGGTCACCCAGCACACGGCCTGTTCACCATACTGCCATCAGGCAGAAGATTCCACAGCATCCAGGCCAAAACAACCCGTCTACTGAACAGCTTCTACCCACACGCTGTCAGGCTCCTGAACAAACTGTGAGGCTGAAAGACCCCAATACCGTTCACTCGACCACTGCTATATTACATTATGTTACACTTTTATATTATTTATTCTGATATCGCTGCTTTGGACAATATCACTAAGTCACTTTAAATAGATATGTCTTCTTAGATAACCTGCCTATACAAAAGTTTTTACAGATGTCCTCCTGTATATGTTATGTATATATCTTGTGTATGTTTTGTATAGTCCTTTATATATTTCAGTTATAACTATATGCACATTTTCTAGCTTATTTTTACTTTAATATTGTCTATTTATTGTATGTTTGCACTGTTTTACATATATAATGCTGCCCTGCTGTAGAGTTGTATCTGAGCCTCACCCCGAGCATTTCAATGAATGTTATGTCCTGACATGATGTGCAAATGACAAATAAACTTGAAACTTGAAACTCTTTTTTCCTCTTTCAGATCATGTTTATATGTTTATATTCTAGAGTTGGAGAGGAAAAATGAATAAACACAAACTGAAACTGCAAGTTAAATAGATAAAAATGAAGCGGATTTAAAGTGTGAGATGTTCTATGTCTTGTGAGAAGTGAAGCTGATCATCTCCTCTATAAGGCTGACTTTCTGCTGCACTTCTCTGACTGTCTGTAACATGTTTGTTCTGTATTCACTTCATATTCCAGCTGATCAATTACTAATATTTCATTATTAGCTACATTATTTCTTCATTAATCAGTATTAAATATAAATGCTGATATAAACGTGACTCTGTTGTTAAAGTATATGTAATTATAATCAAAGTGAAAAACTGTGAACTTTGTGTGTGTGTGTGTGTGTGTGTGTGTACATGTGTGTGTGTATAAATGAGGGAAAAGTGTTTTTAGTGTGTGTGTGTGTGTGTGTGTGTGTGTGTGTGTGTTTGTGTGCGAATGAGGTAACAGTATTATTAATGTTATTTCAGTATTAATATGTAGATCAGATGTGTGTGTGAGTGTGTCTGTGTATGAGAGTGTGTGTGTGTGTGTGTGTGTGAATGAGGTAACAATGTTATTACTGTTGTGTCAGTATCTCAGGCTGTAGTGAGTTCTACACTATAGTGATACATACAGTGCTGAAATGTGTGTTAGTAACTCTCTCTGTTGATAATGTCCAGCTGAACACTCTAAACACTCAGTTCAGATAAATACATTCAGACTTTACACCAAAACACTCTTCATCAATAATCAAAACAACTAAATACACACATTACACACTGATTTATACTCAGCACTCATCTAAATACACACATTACACACTAATTTAGACTCCCCAGTCATCTAAACACACACATTAAACACTGATTTATACTCACCACTCATCTAAATACACACATTATACACTGATTTATACTAACCATTCATCTAAACACACACATTACACACTAAATTATACTCACTACTTATCTAAACACACACATTACACACTTATTTATACTCATCACTCATCTAAATACATACATTACACACTGATTTATACGCACTACTCATCTAAATACACACATTACACCCTAATTTATACGCACTACTCATCTAAATACACACATTACACACTGATTTATACTCACTACTTATCTAAAAACACACATTACACACTGATTTATACACACTACTTATCTAAACACATAAATTACACACTGATTTATACTCACCACTCATCTAAACACACACAGTACACAGTTATGTATACTCACCACTTATCTAAATATACACATTACACACTAATTTATACACACTACTTATCTAAACACACACATTACACACTGATTTATACTCACCACTCATCTAAACACACACATTACACACTGATTTATACTCATCACTCATCTAAATATACACATTACACACTGATTTATACTCATCACTCATCTAAATATACACATTAAACACTGATTTATACACACCACTCATCTAAACACACACATTACACACTGATTTATACTCATCACTCATCTAAATATACTCATTACACACTAATTTAGACTCACCACTCATCTAAACACACATATTACACACTGATTTATACTCACCACTCATCTAAATACACACATTACACATTTGTTTATACTCACTACTCATCTAAATACACACATTACACACTGATTTATACTCACTACTTATCTAAAAACACACATTACACACTGATTTATACACACTACTTATCTAAACACATAAATTACACACTGATTTATACTCACCACTCATCTAAACACACACAGTACACAGTTATGTATACTCACCACTTATCTAAATATACACATTACACACTAATTTATACACACTACTTATCTAAACACACACATTACACACTGATTTATACTCACCACTCATCTAAACACACACATTACACACTGATTTATACTCATCACTCATCTAAATATACACATTACACACTGATTTATACTCATCACTCATCTAAATATACACATTAAACACTGATTTATACACACCACTCATCTAAACACACACATTACACACTGATTTATACTCATCACTCATCTAAATATACTCATTACACACTAATTTAGACTCACCACTCATCTAAACACACATATTACACACTGATTTATACTCACCACTCATCTAAATACACACATTACACCCTAATTTATACGCACTACTCATCTAAATACACACATTACACACTGATTTATACTCACTACTTATCTAAAAACACACATTACACACTGATTTATACACACTACTTATCTAAACACATAAATTACACACTGATTTATACTCACCACTCATCTAAACACACACAGTACACAGTTATGTATACTCACCACTTATCTAAATATACACATTACACACTAATTTATACACACTACTTATCTAAACACACACATTACACACTGATTTATACTCACCACTCATCTAAACACACACATTACACACTGATTTATACTCATCACTCATCTAAATATACACATTACACACTGATTTATACTCATCACTCATCTAAATATACACATTAAACACTGATTTATACACACCACTCATCTAAACACACACATTACACACTGATTTATACTCATCACTCATCTAAATATACTCATTACACACTAATTTAGACTCACCACTCATCTAAACACACATATTACACACTGATTTATACTCACCACTCATCTAAATACACACATTACACATTTGTTTATACTCACTACTCATCTAAATACACACATTACACAGTGATTTATACTCACCACTCATCTAAACACACACATTACACACTGATTTATCCTCACCACTCATCTAAATACACACATTACACACTGATTTATCCTCACCACTCATCTAAATACACACATTACACACTGATTTATACTCACTACTCATCTAAATACACACATTACACACTGATTTATACTCATCGCTCATCTAAATATACACATTACACACTAATTTACACTCATCGCTCATCTAAATACACACATTACACACTGATTTATACTCACCACTCATCTAACCCACTGTGCAAAAACACTTTGAAAGGACGTCTAATTTTGGTCCCCTGAAGGTGCAGACTGTGATGCCAGGCGACGTCTTTTTTCCGACGTCTTCCGCACGTCCAGTATTGACGACTCCAGGACCTCCGGATAAAGGCTAATTCGAGTCCAAATGAGGTCGCTGTGGACGTCTTTTTTACGTTAAATTTGGACTAATTTTAGACATCGTTCCTTAGTGCCCTCAGACACTGCTGCTTTGGCAGCCCATGTGGACTGGATCGGATTTTGAAAGCGTGTCTTCTCTCTGCTTCGGCGGGAGTCTCGCTGTTGTGTTTAAACTTTAGACCGCACTCCTCCTTATAGTCTCCTAATCATTTAATTTAAGGGTGTCGGTGACAACGGCAGTTAGATTTGTCACGATGTGAGATCATCAGGTGGACCAAATCTGTAGTACAAACACGTAAATAGCACTACGAGTATTTTGAAAACGAGCGGGAATGCTTTAGTGGACAAGCAATTATACGTGGTAAAATTCCCCATGTGCTTAGTGAAGAGCAATTATATCTTGACCGTACAATTTTCTAAGCAGAGAAACCGAGAACACAGCTGAAAAAGACCAGAACTCCGGGCAGCAAGAGACGCATCGTTGATGGAGTCCAATCGCCACCCTGTGGTCAAACAGAGAACACGCAAGGACGAGAAACAAGGGTGTTTCCGTTTGAAAATATTTTGTTACTCAGCGATATCATGAATTACTGTGCTTGCGAGGAATTAATTTAAATATGACACTAAAAACAATGGGTTTAGAGGGATCGCAAAGGCCACACATCATCATTTTATATAATAGTTCAGCTATTGCAACCAGACTTCTATGGGTTTCTTGGAGTTGCAGTTTTAAGGCTTCACCACTGACCTGCAAGTTAATTTCATTCGTATGCTTTCTGATATTCCTGTGTTGTCTCTCTTTCTTTCTCAGAATTGTCTGTAATCATTTTCTAACATCATAAGCTAAACACACAGCTACTCATTTCAACCACTACGCTGAAGATTTCATTAGCACAAGGCCTAGGCCTACACCTACAAGTTTTTTTTTTAATCCACGTCTTCAAGAGCCTACTTTATGTAAACAATTAGCCTATGGCCCAGATATTAACAGGTATTATAATAACAGTGAGGTGAGTTTTAATGTTATGGATGATTTTACTTGAAAATATTGCACCTTTTGCGGTCCTTAGTGCCCTCGGACACGGCTGCTTGGGCAGCTCAAGGGGACTGTTCAGATCTCCCTAGAGGTGACGATGGAGATGCCGTTGTAAGGGAGGACTTGCTTCAGCACGTTGAACACGTACATAGCATAGCTGTGTCAGGGCCACTTATGTCAGTGCAAACGAGGGAGTATCATTGGAATTCTAGCTCCTTCAAAATCTGAGAATGAGCTGTGACGTCACAATTGGACTTTGAAAGCGTGTCTTCTCTCAGCTTCGGCGGGAGTCTCGCTGTTGTGTTTAAACTTTAGACCGCCCTCCACCTTATAGTCTCCTAATCATTTAATTTAAGGGTGTGGGTAACAACGGCAGTTAAATTTGTCACGATGTTAGATCATTAGGTGGACCAAATCTGTAGTACGAACACGTAAATAGCACTACGAGTATTTTGAAAACGAGCGGGCCTACTTTAGTGGACAAACAGATATACGTGGTAAAATTTCCCATGTGCTAAGTGAAGAGCAATTACATCTTGACCGTACAATTTGCTAAGCAGAGAAACCGAGAACACAGCTGAAAAAGACCCAGCAGTAGTAAGAGCAAAAAGACCATCTTTTTTAAGTACCAGGTTTAAGTAAATTAAAATTACCATTTAGCATACTCAATATTACACAAATTAATCCTGCCTTAAAACACTTAAAGACCGATTAAACAATTAGCATTCAAAAATCTACTGAAAGTTGATTGCGAATGTCATACCCCGCCATGTTCCCCGCGTCCCTCGCCTGTTTACGTCCTGTCGAGTCCACGTGGTCTTTGTTTACCTTTTGTCATGTGTTTCTTGCCTCCGCCCTCCACCTGTGTCCCATCATGTTCACCACCTGTTTCAGTTTCCCTCTCGTTATCCTGTGTATTTAGTCCGCCTGTTTTGCCCTCTCCCTGGTTGGTCATTGTCGTGTTCTGTCGTGATATGTCCAGGTGATGTCTAGGTTATCTTGTAGTTTTTCCTTGTCAGTTCTGTTTATTTACCCGTTTGTTTACCCTCCGTTTACGTTAGTGTTATTAAAAAGTACTGTTTATTTCAAAAGCTTGCGCCTGTGTCTGAAATCCTGCATCCGACCGTGACAGAATGACCAACCCCTACAAGGACACAGCGAGCTTTTTGATCCCTCGGAGCGAGCACGGGGATTTTCTCTCCGCTTGGGAGCTTTGTGCGTTGCTGAAGGCGGATAACCCCGCTCTGCTCGCGGCTGAGATGGCGGCCAGGGATGCAGCCGTCTCGGAGCACCAGGCTAAGCGGCGTAGTAAACGCCGTGGCCGGAAGCAGACTTCGCGGGCGTCCGCCTACACAGAGCCGCGGCCACGCGCTCACTCCGTCGTGGCGCCGCTCTCCAGCTCCGCCTGCACAGAGCCGCGGCCACGCGCTTACCCCGTCGTGGCGCCGCTCTCCAGCCCCGCCTGCTCAGCATCGCGGCCACGCGCTCACTCCTTCGCGGCCCCGCTCTCCAGCCCCGCTGCCGCTCCGGCGCCACCTGGTGCTCCGGAACGGAGGCGCTTCTGCTTCGTTGCCTCCGTGGACGTCAATGCAGCGCGGCCCGCTGCCTCCGTGGACGTCAATGCAGCGCGGCCCGCTGCCTCCGTGGACGTCAATGCAGCGCGGCCCGCTGCCTCCGTGGACGTCAATGCAGCGAGGCCCGCTGCCTCCGTGGACGTCAATGCAGTGCGGTCCGCTGCCTCCGTGGACGTCAATGCAGCGAGGCCCGCTGCCTCCGTGGACGTCAATGCAGCGCGGTCCGCTGCCTCCGTGGACGTCGCCGCAGTACCTGCTCCTCAGCCGGCTCCTGTTCCTACTCCCCCTGTCTCCGAGGGCGTCACCGCAGCTCCCGCTGCCTCCGTGGACGTCGCCGCAGTACCTGCTCCTCAGCCGGCTCCTGTTCCTACTCCCCCTGTCTCCGAGGGCGTCACCGCAGCTCCCGCTGCCTCCGTGGACGTCGCCGCAGTACCTGCTCCTCAGCCGGCTCCTGTTCCTACTCCCCCTGTCTCCGAGGGCGTCACCGCAGCGCCCGCTGCCTCCGTGGACGTCAATGCAGCGCGGCCCGCTGCCTCCGTGGACGTCAATGCAGCGCGGCCCGCTGCCTCCGTGGACGTCAATGCAGCGCGGCCCGCTGCCTCCGTGGACGTCAATGCAGCGCGGCCCGCTGCCTCCGTGGACGTCGCCGCAGCGCGGTCCGCTGCCTCCGTGGACGTCAATGCAGCGCGGCCCGCTGCCTCCGTGGACGTCAATGCAGCGCGGCCCGCTGCCTCCGTGGACGTCAATGCAGCGCGGCCCGCTGCCTCCGTGGACGTCAATGCAGCGCGGCCCGCTGCCTCCGTGGACGTCTGTTCCCGTGCCTGCTCCCCGGACGGTGGTCCGGTCTGTTCCCGTGCCTGCTCCCCGGACGGTGGTCCGGTCTGTCCCGCCTCCTGACTCCGCCCCCTGTGCGCCTCCTGACTCCGCCCCCCGGACGGTGATCTGGGCGCCTCCTGACTCCGCCCCCTGTGCGCTTCCTGACTCCGTGCCCAGAGCGCTTCATGGTTTTGTCCCCCGTAAGCTACCTGTTAAGGCAGACTTTGTTGCTCCCGCCCGCCCGCCCTGTTCTGTTTCTTTGCCTTGTTTTGTTCCCGTTTTTGTTCCTGTTCCCGTTTTTGTCCCTGTTCCTGTTTTTGGTTTCCGTGTTCCTGTCCCCGTCGTTCTGTTTGTTCCTGTTTTTCTGCCTTGTCCCCCTCCTGGTCTGTTGTCTCGTGTTTTGTCCTGTTCCCGGTTTTGAGTCCTGTCTGGTGTTTCGTTGTTTTCCTTGTCCTCGTTTTGGTCTCCTCCCGTTTCGTCTCGTCATCCTCCTCCTGCGTCCTCTCGTCAGCCTCCTCCCTTGGCCTCTCGTCGTGTTCCTCGTTTCTCTCGTCTCCCTCCTCCCTTGTCGTCTCGTCGGCTTCCTCCTGTAACTTCTCGTCGTCTTCCTCCCGTTTCGTCTCGTCGTCCTTACTCGTCCTCGTCTTCCCTGGTTTTTGTCCCGGTTCCTGTTTGCCTGTTTTTCTGTGCCTCTGCCCGTTCCTGTTTTTCTGTGCCTGGTCTCCGTCTGTTCCTGGTCTCTGTCTGTGCCTGGTCTCTGTCCATCTCCATCTGTTCCTGGTCTCCGTCTGTCTCCGTCTGTTCCTGGTCTCCGTCTGTCTCCGTCTGTTCCTGGTCTCCGTCTGTCTCCGTCTGTTCCTGGTCTCCGTCTGTCTCCGTCTGTTCCTGGTCTCCGTCTGTTCCTGGTCTCTGTCTGTCTCCGTCTGTTCCTGGTCTCCGTCTGGTCCGTCTGTCTGCCCTAGTCCTGTGTCTGGTCCCTGTTTTGTTTTCTGGGTCTCCCCCTCGAGGCGGGCTCCTGGGGTGTGTTCTCTTTCGCGCCTCTGGAGCTGCGTCCTTTGAGGGGGGGTGCTGTCATACCCCGCCATGTTCCCCGCGTCCCTCGCCTGTTTACGTCCTGTCGAGTCCACGTGGTCTTTGTTTACCTTTTGTCATGTGTTTCTTGCCTCCGCCCTCCACCTGTGTCCCATCATGTTCACCACCTGTTTCAGTTTCCCTCTCGTTATCCTGTGTATTTAGTCCGCCTGTTTTGCCCTCTCCCTGGTTGGTCATTGTCGTGTTCTGTCGTGATATGTCCAGGTGATGTCTAGGTTATCTTGTAGTTTTTCCTTGTCAGTTCTGTTTATTTACCTGTTTGTTTACCCTCCGTTTACGTTAGTGTTATTAAAAAGTACTGTTTATTTCAAAAGCTTGCGCCTGTGTCTGAAATCCTGCATCCGACCGTGACAGCGAAAAAATACATAAATAATGAAATATAGATTAACTTTGAAAGGAGCATGGATAACAGCAATTGCTATATTTATGGAACAATCTAAATTATGTCATTTTGAGTCTTTATCAAAACTCTTGTAATTTTTAATTTCTCAACAGAGAAATTTACAATACCCTGTCTTTGTAAGAAAGGCAAAGATGAAACGAAGTCACTGGCACTGCCCAAAATGTGGAAAAGTGATTGCCAGAAAAAACTAACTTTAAAGTCCACCTGGAAAGGCATGTTAATTGACCCACTATATTGTTTCAACTTGAGAAATTCATATTATTTATATTAGTTTTTAAAAAGTAATAATGTAGCTTCTACTTACAGGATGTGTTGTTGATGAAAAAAGTGCTAATCAAGGTATATGCTTTGCCTTTTTGTCTTTTAATTGTTTAATGCACCCCCTCAAATGACTCCACGTAAAGTTTACATAAAAGATGAAAAGTTTACATCTGAGAAACATCAGTTTTGGAATTCAGTTATGATTATATTGCAATTATGATTTTTATTGTATAAGAAGGCTATAAGAAGGCAATTTCAATTGCCAGTACTGTGAAAGTACATTTGCAAGTAGTACAAATCTGAGAAGGCATGAACGCCAGTGTCATGATGTAAACCCAGAGCCTATTTTTTGTGTGGATGTAGAGAAAGGCATTTTTCTCATTGCTAAAAACTAAAGAGGTCAGAGAGTACCAATACACATACGTAAATCCACAACATCACAGGTAATGTGAAGTGGATGACAAGCATAGTCATTGCCAGCTTTCTTAATTTAGAACAATACAGCAATTGGACGGTTCTTGTCAATGATGGAAGACCACATGGAAACAACAATCCATCAGAATACCATCAGGAAGGCCTTCTATCACTTCTCAGCAATGACTGCTTACAGTTACAGCTTTTTCTGTAACTGGTGTGGTCACAATCCTCCAGTGTTGATCGCAGATGCAAACTGGAAAGTGGCCTTTGATTTGCCTGGTTGGTATCATTTTTTCATATCAACAGGCACAAGAACAAAAAACCCATTTTGCAAAGAGCTAACCTATTCAGCATTTGCACCGTGGGTCGGGCAATCCTCCAGAGTTGGTCCTGTCCTCCAAAAGACAGAGGTGCTAAAAGGACTGTCTAAGCATCTTAAGAATCCAGCAAAGCTTACTCCATCTTTGCTGCTAGAGGATGTCCTCTTCAAAGTGCTGGACTCAAAAAAGGCATTTCAGATAGCTGGCAGTCCTAAGATCAAAATGTATGCACTGCGCTTAATTATTTATTAATCATTATTTTTACTAGCCACAAAAGACTGAACTGGTTGCAGCCTGTGCAGAATTGGGAGTGTTGGCAGAGGGTTCGCAATCTGACATACTAAACAAACTGGAGGAGCTCCTCCTTTATAAGGACATTTATCCAAAAATGTTTATGAAGCTCCAAAAGGCAGGCGGTAAGGATGTCAGCAAACATGAATGTAGGAAATACTAAAGAATTATCATATTAATAATTAATAATGTTAATTTCTGGAGAGGCTCTGACATTGTGTAAAATGCAGTGTATAAAAACAAGTTATACCTTTAATAACCAGAACAGTAGAAAGAAGACTTCCAATGTTTTTTACTGACCAACTTTGTTGTATTTTGCTAATATAAACAAATGTAGAATTTGATGCCTCCAACACACTAGTTTTGCACCAAAAGTTTGTATGGGTCATGTTTAACGGTGTTTCAACATCACCTTGCAGTTGTGACAGGTAGGACCTGTGTAACAGTGTTCAGTTCCCCTCCGGACCCTTTTAGTGGTAACACCAGTGAGTACGGGGAAGAGTGTCTAGGGAGGAGGCGGCATTGTTGATTTGGTTGTGTGCAGTGACGCAACGCACTGATTGGTCAGGCCTTTATATTCCACCGCTCCTGCGCATTGGTGATTGTTTGGCGTGGTGCACGTTAGCTGTGAGTTCAGCAGGGAGTTTCGACTTCATGGGATCGAGAGCGGTGCCTAAGAGCCTTAGGAGAACCCGTTGTATGCATGCTTAATGTGGTGTCCTGCAAACTAGTGATTGGTTTGGCGTGGTGCACGTTGGCTGTGGGCTTGGCAGTGCGTCGCGATTTCACCGTATCAAGAGCTGTGCCTGAGAGCCTTAGAAGAACGCATTTTATGTGTAGCAAGAGCTTTTATGAACTGAGGAAGCAAGACAGTAGACCAAACCTGAAACGTTTTAGATACAGAAACTCCTGATAAAGGAGGGCAAGTAGTACCACCTGTTGAAAGCAGACCAGTCCCAGTGAGAGTGTACCTCATTGACACCAGTCGTTGTTTTTGTTGTATTGTTTTTTTTTATCTTTTTTTTTTTTTTTTGTGGGTTTTGTTTTTGTGCTTCTTCTTTTGTTTGCTGTATGTTTCCCCTTTGGATTATAATAACAATAATAATGATAACTTGTTATTGTTTTAGTTCTTTCTGTTCTGCCTTCCTGTGTTTATTGGAGATGAGCAATGGAGTGACGTGTCCAGTTTGTCACGGTATTATCACTCTATAAGTGAGGTTGGAAGCTGGCAGAAGAGTGTGTTTTTAACTAGAATAAAAAAGCTTTTTTATATGGATATTAATATGGTTTTTGTTTTCTCCGAAGGTGCTGTTGGTGGGATGCTGTCCAGTGTGGGGTTGTGTGTTATTTTGCAGTGGTTGTGTGTAGGTATCTGACTTCACCAGAGTGTGGTGGTTTTATTGCACAGAAGGTAGTTTGATGTGAACCATTTGTCCATTTTATAGGTTAAACCCTCCACTTGAGTTGCGTAACCACCACAGTGGCCTGAAGGTTTTCTTGTTTTTTTTTATTGTCTTTAATAAATTTTGGTAATGTTGCTCCCTACGTTGTGTGCCGTCTCTGCTCATTCAGTTGAGAGCCCTGTGAGTGGGGAAGGGTCACCCAAGTGATTGACGGTGTATGCAGGTGTGAGGTGGTTTTGCCCAGTGGTTGATGTAATTGTCTTTGGGCTAAATTGGTGCACCCCATCGCCCGTGTTACACAGTGAACTTTTCCCACTGCTGCTTAATAAAAAAGACTGAAGCTGTTCAACAGTCTGTGGGTCTGTTGTCTGACTCTTCTCTTCATGAAGTGTCATACCTAAATTCGTTGCAGTCTTGCAGAAATGTTTAAATGTTTTAAAAGGCATGACTAGTCTTTGCTTCCACAGACTGAGCCTTTGGTGAATTCTTATTTTATCCCCAGTCATGATACCCTCACCTGTTACAAGTTCCCCAACATATTGTGAAATGGGTGATTCTAAAAATCAGTCCTGTACTTTGCTTCTGTCCCAACTTTTACTTGAATATGTTGCAGGCATCAAATTCAGAATTTGTTTATGTTTACAAAATATGGTCAATATTTGTGCATGTGTCATTTGCAATAAATGTCTAAGAGAATTAACAAACAACAGGTTATATTTAATGTTGATTTTACTGCACTTTTCTAAAATACCCCAACTTTTTATAAATTGGCTTTCATAGTTTATTGTCTTTAGGTGGAGTCTTGCATGCTGGCTGCATGGATTCAGTTGTGTACTACTGCTCTCCATTGTGGTGGCAGGAGTCTGCACGAGACCATGCAGATGCACTGTTGAGCCTGCAAATACCTCCAACTATTTACATTTCTGATATTGCTGGAAGGGTGGCATGGCACACAAATAACAGAACAAGAGTTCTTTCAGCTCTATGATGGCAGACTGTGTGATGGCACATTGGAAAATATTAGGATTGCTGAGCAGAAGCAGCTCCAGCTGTCTTTTCCTTGGATAAGGCAGATACAGAAACTTGGTAGACTGGTACAAAGTGCACCAGTGGATGTTAAATTAAAGTGTCCGCATCCTATTACAGGAACATCCCATCGATTCTCGTTGTATGACAGGTTACACCAACAAAACCAGAAGAGACCAGAGGAAAAACTACGGAGTTTAGATCTTCTCCCCAAAATGACAGGCATCCTCAATTCTTCTATGGCAGAGCAGTTGAACAAAGAACTTGCCAATTCCCAGTATTACCTCTGCCAGCTGAAGGAAATGCACTACATGTTTATGCTGCGCCTGGTTTTTCACTTGCATAATCAGTGGGTGAACAACACCTTTTTTGAGAAAATGTGACGCTCGGCTAAGGGGAAAGCATCGATTGGAATAAATGGCAGAATATGTCTGTTTGGTGATGGTGTGTTATTTCTTTGCAACTGCAAAATCGATGCAGTACTGAATTACATTTGGATATATTTTATGATTTTCCTTATAGATGCTGACCTACCATTCCCTAACAAGATTACAAAACCTGGTGATGAAAAATGTGCAGATAGAATTCTTCCAAAAGAAAAAGCACAAAAACTCCGACAAGCCAGCAGTTCTCTGTGACACTCTTCCCAATTGTAGCTGAAAATGAGGTATGTTTTTTCATCTTTTTCAGTGTGTGTGTGTATGTATACATACTTATATTGAAGTAATGAAGGACACATAAAATGAACCTCAGCAAAACTAAATAGAAATGTTTGTTTTTCCCAGCAGAGGGAGAGAATTTGCAATCAAAATCTGTGATTTGACAAAGGGCAAATTAAACTTTGGTGTATGACTATATAAGACTAATTCTGTGCTTTCTTTACAAAGGAAAAGCTTGTGATGTTACACAAGGGGGTGAAAAACATTAAACAGACACGGTTAGAATTCGAGCTTTGTCATGCAACATTACTAGATCTTCGTACTCTTCTACCGCTGGAATATTTAGAAAATCAAAGAAAGGATGATCTGCCAGCTTTACCTTGGCTAACCGATGACATAAGTACATTTAGTGGAGAACCTAATTATAGTTGAAATATAACAGTATTTTTTCACAGATAACTGTTAACTGCAGGATTTCTCATTTAGTAGATGGACATAAGGTAGGTGCAAATAATCATTTCACTTACACTGTAACAAAACATTTTGCACACGACTCTGTTTTATAGTTCAAGGTCCTTCCCACATTTGAGTTTGTTTGCTGGTGGCATGACTATAAAACAACAGGGTCAATTACGTCTTGCAACACAAAGATCCTTCAGGTATTATACCCTTATTAAATATATTTTTCTGCTGAATAATGTCCAGAGCATCAAACAATACTTTCCATAATGGGAATTGATATTTGCATCATTGCTATACAGAACCTATCAGTATCAGTCAAGGCTGTGTAGCACACAAAGCAATCATAAAGAGAGTTTTAGTATATATTGCTTAAATGGGTGCAATTACAAATGCAATTCAAATTCTGTTTGCAGGACCAGCACCCAGACACCGTCATATTGTTCCCCAGGATTGTTGGTGGTAAAACACCTGAAAGTGGAAACCATTTCATTCTTTGGGTAAGTGTGCTAACCATCTATGAAGGCTATAGCATTTTTTTTTGTTTGTTTTTTTGTTTACTAAGACTATGTTAATAATAGTAAAAGTCTATTCATATTCTTAGTTTTCTTATGCTGCTTTTGTATTATACTCATGTTGTTACTTTTTAATCAAAATTACAGGTGAGTCCTGAAACAAATCAGAGTCTATGACTCTCTCCAACTGTATCCTTCTCCCAAGGACTGGGAGATGGACATACTGAGGTATTTTGATTGCAAAAAAGAGTTACAGACACTTCATTATTTTTTATAATTTATGTTATAATTAACATATTTTTAAATTAGAGAAATACGTGTTTCTGGTATAAATCAAATGCTACTACTCTCAAAAGTGTTAAAACTGTAAATTCATCCTGAAGAATATACAGCATTTTTGAATGAAACTTGCAGCTCATTTTATGTCCAGTAAAAAGTTCCATTAATTTCTTTTCATGTACAGACAGGCCTTTCAGGAGACATGGGACCTTGCAGAGTGGGACGTTTTTGGTGTTTTTGTATGCACTGAAAGTAAATGAGCAGCATTTTTTCCAGTCTTGTTCTCTCTACCAATTTCTGGCTGTTTTGAACTTGGGAACTTGGGAAGAATTTTATTAATTAAAGATGTACCAAACAATACCTACAGATAAAATGTGATGTAGTTGCATAAAAACAAAGAATCATTTATTTAACAAAAAAAAACAGAAAAAGATGCCAATTCCTAATGAGGAAAAGTTAGGACAATCTATGCCCGAATAGCTGATATTTCCCCTTCAAACAATCTCAATTAAATGGTGCTTAAGCAGTCTATGAGTCTCTGACATTGTCTGGCAGACAGTTGTTCCCAATCCATGTGGTATTCTTTTAGCTGTGTGATGTTTAAGGGGCTTCATGCTGCACGGTCTGCAACAGCATCTCAATAGAATTAAGATCCAGGTGGATTTTGGCTTGGCCATTACAGAACTCTCGACTGCATTTCTAATAATTACGTTTTCTAATAATTTAAAGATATTTCCTCTGTTGTATGAGTTCAGTTATATTACTTCCACCTCTGAATATTGTTCACGTGCATCTCAAATATTTCAGTATGTTTCAAATATTTTACTGAGTCCTGTTTTTGTTCACATGACTGTATATAATATATGGAAAAAATACATTTAAAAAGTGCCTCATGGCATAGTTTTGAATTCAATAAGTATTTATTAATTTAACCATTATTTAACCAGGAGGTCCACCGAGGTTAAAATCTCTTTTTCAAGGGAGACCTGGCTAAGATACAACACAATATTTACACACCAATAGACAGTAACTGCATTAAAACGTGCAGAACTTGGTTTTCTATAGACAATGTAGAAAATCAATAAAACATTGCATTTGGCAAGTTCGTCCAAGCATTAGAATACAACTGTATGTGAAGTCATGTTATTTTTCAGTAATAGTTCCATTATTCATTTTTTAGGTCATTATCAGCATTCTGAAGAAATTCGATCAGGTCTCAAGGTACATGGCTGAGATGTTTCTTGCCTCAGGACCAGTACTGGAGTGATTATTGGTAAGGTGGTATTTAGGTGGCTAAAGTACTTTGATAAGTTTTTTTCTTTAGTTTATTTTATATAAATATTTTATTTATTTTAATAAAGTTTATTTATTAAAGTTCACTTAAACATTTGCCACAGTGTTTTTTATTTCTGTCTGTTTTTACTGATGTTTGATTAAAAAAATTTTGGAGGATTTCCCAATACCAATTATATGGAACAAACACTACTTGGCACATTTTATTCAATTAATTAACTAATTAGCAAACTTCTCAAGCACTGGATCAGGTGCATCAAGGTAAGGAAATTAAAGATGTGCACGGGTTACGAGTGATGACTTTAAAAACCACTGCTGCATTGTAACTAAAGTACAAAGAGATTTTACCCTTTATCGTATAAGCCAGTGTTTCTAAACCCTAGTCATGGAGGCCCACTGCCTTGTACTTTCTAGTGTTGTCCCTGCTCCCTCTCCCTCCTGATAGCCTCCCCCCTCCTGTGATAGTCCACTTCACACCTCTTCTCCTCCCCCACCAGTCACCTCTACAGGGAATCTTACAGCTGACCAGGTGAGAAGACAGCTACAGAGACTCCATACAAACAAGGCTGCAGGCCCTGATGGTGTCTCCCCAGGGTGCTTAAAGCCTGTGCCACCCAACTTTGTGGAGTCCTGCAGCATGTCTTCAACATGAGCCTGAGTCTCCAGAGGGTCCCTGTGATGTGAAAGACGTCCTGCATTGTTCCTGTGCCATCAAGGACTACAGGCCAGTGGTACTGACGTCCCACATCATGAAGACCATGGAGAGACTTGTCCTAGATCAGCTCCGTCCCATGGTCCAGCCACTTCTAGACCCTCTCCAGTTCACCTACCAGCCTCGCCTGGGAGTTGAGGATGCCATCATCTACCTGCTGAACCGAGTCTACGCTCACCTGGATAAGCCAGGCAGCACTGTGAGGGTCATGTTTTTTGACTTCTCCAGTGCATTTAACACCATTCAGCCTGCTCTTCTGGGTGACTAGCTGAACGTGATGCAGGTAGACGCCCCCCTCGTGTCCTGGATTGTTGACTACCTGACTGGCAGACCACAGTATGTAAGTCTGCACCACTGTGTGGCAGACAAGAGTGGTCAGCAACACTGGAGCCCCGCAGGAAACTGTCCTCTCTCCCTTCCTCTTCACCTTCTACACCACTGATTTCAACTACTGCACAGAGACCTGCCACCTTCAGAAGTTCTCTGATGACTCTGCACTAGTTGGATGTATCAGCAGGGGTGATGAGGATGAGTACAGGGCGACGGTGAACGACTTTGTTGCATGAGCTGAACCATCTGCAGCTCAACGTGACAAAGACAAAGGAGCTGGTGGTGGACCTGAGGAGGGACAAAACGCAGGTGACCCCTGTTTCCATCAGGGGGGTCAGTGTGGACACTGTGGAGGACTATAAATATCTAGGCATGCACATTGACAATAAACTGGACTGGGCTAAGAACACTGATGCCCTCTACATGAAGGGCCAAAGTCGTCTCCATTTTCTGAGGCATCTGAGGTTCTTCAACATCTGCAGGACTATGCTGAGGGTGGCAGACGCCAACAGACTTAATAAACTGATCCGCAGAGCCAGTGATGTTGTGGGTGTGGAGCTGGACTCGCTGACGGCAGTGTCTGAGAGGAGGATGCTGTCTAAGCTGCAGGCCATCATGGATAATGGCTCCCACCCTCTTTATCACACAGTGATGAGACACAGGAGCACATTCAGTGCAAGACTCATTCAGCCAGAATGCACTACAGAATGCCACAGGAGGACATTCCTAACAATGGCGATCAGACTTTATAACTCCTCCCTTATTGTACGACACCTTTCACATGTACAGTAATAACAATAGAACAATAATTTGTGTGCAACAACTCAAATGTGCAATAACTTTCCTACTTCTAAACTCTTACTGCTGTATACAGTATATCAGTACTTATTATAACCACAGTCACTTTACATTTTATTCTTCTATTGTAATATAAGACTTTATATATGTGTACTTATTGCAAATTTCTTTTTGTTGTAAATTAGTGTTTATTTTTCTACATAACCGGCTGCTACTGTAATAACTGCAATTTCCCCCTGGGATCAATAAAGTATTTTTGATTCAATACACCACATCCAGCAAAACAGCTGATTATTGAGTTATTGTGGGGTTGTCAAAGTATGAAAAGCATTAAAATGTGCAGGGGAGTAGGCTTTGATTACCAGGATTGAGAAACAGAACACTACTCTTAGTACACGGTAAAACCCAATAAGTTCATGAAACTCAAAAGTTTTGTTGTAACCGATTACTTAAGAAACTTTAAGTTCATGTAATATAATTTAAGTACAGTTTCAAATTCTAAATAAAATGTACGTTTAGGAAAATCTTAATTTTTGAAATATATATATATATATATATTTATATATATATATATATATGCCAACGCCGACGGGGGCGGCTCCCCAGGCAGCGGAAGCAGCGGACAGCTCCTTCAGCACCTGTTGTTTTGGACAGCACGCGACCACATGGCCAGGGGGGCGGGGCGCCTAATCGCGCACGCTGGCTGCCTCCTGATGAGCACAGCTGGCGACACTCAACTCGACGGAGCCAGAGCATAAAAAGGGCACGCTGAGACTCAGTCGGGGCGTAGTGTTGGAGCCAAACAACTGCCTGTTAACCTCTCTAAGGTATGCCGTGTCTCACTCTCTCCTGTTCTGTTCTCTACGCCTCGTCTGTTGCCTAGGGGACTGAGCTGTGCTGCAGGATCCGCCGTTTGACTGCGTGTCGCCTGAGACCTACTGCTAACTTCTATGGTGTTTACTGTGCCGATACGGGGAGAGGAGCCTCCGAGGCCGTGCTACTCACTGCGCTATCGAAGAGACTCTGACTTTTTGTCATTTTTTCTACTCATCTTTAGATATTGGGAATTTTTTTGTTGAGACTGAATAAATTGTGACTGCAAGCTGTCACTAATACACCTCTCTGGTCTCTCTCGTCCCTCGAGCGCCCCACAATATATTAAGTACGACATACTAGTTTTAGTACATTAGTTTTAGTAAAAATAAAAAAATATATAAATATATAAATATAAATATATATATATAAAAATATAATTTCCCCCATCTTATCCAGAACACAAAATATATTATATAAAACAACTTATCTACTCAAAAGATTAAAGTGCATCTAACTCTTAGTTAATCCTAGTCAATATTATTTCAACCAACTACTTATTTACTAATTGAGTAATTCACAAAACATGAAATTACACCAACCAAGTTATTTATTAAAATTATAAAACTCAAAGGCAATTATAACATTTAAAAACAGGCTGCCATTTCAAAGACACCAACAGGCAGTAACATTTGAACAAAAATGGCCGGTCATTGTACATTTATAGACCATTTATGCACATGTGCATTTAGGTTTTGGTTGTTTGGTTCAGTCGTTTTTCCTACTGAGCACACATGGTTTTTGTGGTTTTCCATCTTCCAGACATATCAGTACTTTCTGGACAAATATGTACGTGTAGATGAGCTTTTTGGAATTGAAAGGAAGATGTCAGTGCTAAAGGAGTCTCCTCCAGCAGCGAAAAGGGCGAAAGGAGTGTCTGGGATGTCCGGCTCTTCTTTATACTGCAAAACACACAATCTCATGAGGAGAGTTGCAGAAGAAATGTGACAAGTCATAAACGGGATATTTATTACATTTTTTAAACAATCTGGCAAAAGTCTGACAGACATACCCATGCATGGTGCCCTTTTTAGGACGATTTTAATAAAACGTGACATAGGCATTCAGGAATTTATAAGACAACAGGTCAGTTGGATGTCTTGTCCACACATGATAAACAAGTGCTGCATTATAGTGTGTCTACACTGTCGACCTGTAATCTAATTGCTCAAGATGAGCTTTAAAATAAAGTTTTCACGTCTCAAAGTCAGCACCAAGGATGATGTGTTTGTTAAAGCTGTGTGACTCTCCTGAATGGCAAAGGCAGTCAGATTACGGCACAATGCTTCTTTTGTTTTGTTTTTACTTGACCACTTTTACTTGATTACTTGACCAGATTTATTAAAATATATGCTACAGTAGTAGACATGTTATAGCTGCGCCCACCACCACCCACCCCCACACATTTTGGTATTTTTGCAAGTATATCTTAACATAAGTGTCACAATTACAATTATGTGAAATCCTGGAAGACACATTCATGCTTGTTATTATAAAGTACTTTGTCTTAACTGATATTTACATGTGGCACTGCTTACGTTGTAACTCTTGAAGAACTCTGAGGTATCCTCGCACAGGTAGATTGGAAGTGCATGAAGGACCAAAGTGCATCTTGTGTTGATATCATTTTTCTCCTTGATTGACAAATCAAAAGAAATAGTTCATTAAGCACAAGTCTGTTTTAACAATATCAAGTTCAAGTTTCAAGATTATTTGTCATTTGCACATCATGTCAGGACATAACATGTATTGAAATGCTTGGGGTGAGGCTCAGATACAACTCTACAGCAGGGCAGCATAATATATGTAAAACAGTGCAAACATACAATAAATAGACAATATTAAAGTAAAAATAAGCTAAAAAATATACATATAGTTATAACTGAAATATATAAAGGACTATACAATACACAAGATATATACATAGGATATACAGGGGGACATCTGTGAAAAATTTTGCATAGGCAGGTTCTAAGTAGATATATCTGTTTAAAGTGACTTAGTGATATTGTCCATAGCAGCGATATCAGAATAAATAATATAAAGTGTAACAATGTAGCAGCGATATCAGAATAAACTAGAGAGGGGAAGTTCATGGACGAACTTCGAAGTTGGCTTGAAATGGCCCGCTGATAGTAAATTTCTGTAATTCCACCTTAAAAGCATTGTGAGTGCTGTTATAGTTGTGTTTAGTGTGAGTGTGTGAGTAGTGTGAATTTCTGTAGTTCCACCTTAAAAGCATTGTGAGTGCTGTTATAGTTGTGTTTTAGTGTGAGTGTGTGAGTAGTGTGAATTTCTGTAGTTCCACCTTAAAAGCATTGTGAGTGCTGTTATAGTTGTGTTTAGTGTGAGTGTGTGAGTTTTGTGAATTTCTGTAGTTCCACCTCAAACACACTGCTCCTACTCTAATAGCTGTGTGCGTGTGAGCGTGCGTGCGTGTCAGTTTGTGTTTATTGTGCAGTGTGTATGTTGTGTTGTGTAGGGTGTGTATGTTGTGTATTGTGTATGTTGTGTAATGTGTGTATGTTGTGTATTGTGTATGTTGTGTATTGTGTATTGTGTATGTTGTGTAGTTTGTGTGTTGTGTAGTTTGTGTGTTGTGTTGTGTGTATGTTGTGTAGTGTGTGTATGTTGTGTAGTGTGTGCATGTTGTGTAGTTTGTGTGTTGTGTTTTGTGTATGTTGTGTAGTTTGTGTGTTGTGTTTTGTGTATGTTGTGTAGTTTGTGTGTTGTGTTTTGTGTATGTTGTGTAGGGTGTGTATGTTATGTAATTGTGTAGTGTGTGTGTAGGGTGTGTTGTGTTGTGTAGTGTGTATGTTGTGTGTTGTGTAATGTGTATGTTGTATAATGTGTATGTTGAGTAGTTTGTATGTTGTGTAGTGTGTATGTTGTGTAGGGTGTGTATGTTGTGTATGTTGATTATGTTGTGTAGTGTGTATGTTGTGTAGTCTGTGTGTTGTGTTGTGTGTATAATATGTTGTGTGTATGTTGTGTAGTGTGGGTATATTGTGTAGTTTGTGTGTTGTGTTTTGTGTATGTTGTGTAGTTTGTGTGTTTTGTTTTGTGTATGTTGTGTAGGGTGTGTATGTTGTGTAATTGTGTAGTGTGTGTGTGTAGTGTGTGTTGTGTTGTGTGTGTGTTGTGTAATGTGTATGTTGTGTAGTGTGTGTGTTGTGTATTGTGTATGTTGAGTAATTTTTATGTTGTGTAGTGTGTATGTTGTGTAGGGTGTGTATGTTGTGTAGTGTGTTTATGTTGTGTAGTTTGTGTGTTGTGTTGTGTGTATGTTGTGTTGTGTGTATGTTGTGTAGGGTGTGTATGTTGTGTAGGGTATATGTGTTGTTTAGGGTGTGTATGTTGTGTAGTGTGTGTTGTGTAGAGTGTGTGTGTGTTGTGTAGGGTGTGTATGTTGTGTAGTGTGTAGTGTGTATGTTGTGTAGTTTGTGTGTTGTGTAGTGTGTGTGTTGTGTAGGGTGTGTATGTTGTGTAGTTTGAATGTTGTGTAGGGTGTGTATGTTGTGTAGGGTATGTATGTTGTGTAGTGTGTGTGTTGTGTAGTGTGTATGTTGTGTAATTTGTGTGTTGTGTAGTGTGTATGTTGTGTAGTGTGTATGTTGTGTAGGGTGTGTATGTTGTGTAGTTTGTATGTTGTGTAGGGTGTGCATGTTGTGTAGGGTGTGTATGTTGTGTAGTGTGTATGTTGTGCAGTGTGTATGTTGTGTAGCGTGTTTGTTGTGTAGTGTGTATGTTGTGTAGTTTGTATGTTGTGTAGTGTGTATGTTGTGTAAGGTGTGTATTGTGTAGTGTGTATGTTGTGTAGTTTGTGTGTTGTGTTGTGTGTATGTTGTGTAGTTTGTGTTTTGTGTTGTGTGTATGTTGTGAAGGGTGTGTATGTTGTGTAATTGTGTAGTGTGTGCGTAGTGTGTCTGTTGTGTAGTGTGTATGTTGTGTAGTGTGTGTGTTGTGTAGGGTGTGTATGTTGTGTAGGCTGTGTATGTTGTGTAGTCTGTATGTTGTGTAGTTTGTGTGTATGTTGTGTAGTGTGTATGTTGTGTAGTTCATGTGTTGTGTTGTTTGTATGTTGTGTAGTGTGTATGTTGTGTAGTTCATGTGTTGTGTATGGTGTATGTTGTGTAGGGTGTGTATGTTGTGTAGGGTGTGTATGTTGTGTAGTGTGTGTATGTTGTGTAGTGTGTGTATGTTGTGTGTATGTTGTGTTGTGTGTATGTTGTGTAGTTCATGTGTTGTGTAGGGTGTATGTTGTGTTGTGTGTATGCTGTGTAGGGTGTGTATGTTGTGAAGGGTGTATATGTTGTGTAATTGTGTAGGGTTTGTGTAGTGTGTGTTGTGTAGAGTGTGTGTGTTGTGTAGGGTGTGTATGTTGTGTAGTGTGTCTGTTGTGTAGGGTGTATGTTGTGTAGTTTGTGTTGTGTTGTGTGTATGTTGTGTAGTTCATGTGTTGTGTTGTGTGTATGTTGTGTAGTGTGTATATGTTGTGTAGTGTATGTTGTGTAGTGTGTATGTTGTGTAGTTTGTGTGTTGTGTTGTGTGTATGTTGTGTAGTGTGTATGTTGTGTAGTGTGTGTATGTTGTGTAGTGTGTATGTTGTGTAGTGTGTTTATGTTGTGTAGTGTGTATGTTGTGTAGTTTGTGTGTTGTGTTGTGTGTATGTTGTGTAGTGTGTTTATGTTGTGTAGTGTGTATGTTGTGTAGTTTGTGTGTTGTGTTGTGTGTATGTTGTGTAGTGTGTGTATGTTGTGTAGTGTGTATGTTGTGTAGGGTGTATGTTGTGTTGTGTGTATGTTGTGTAGGGTGTGTATGTTGTGTAGGGTGTATGTGTTGTGTAGGGTGTGTATGTTGTGTAGTGTGTGTTGTGTAGAGTGTGTGTGTTGTGTAGGGTGTGTATGTTGTGTAGTGTGTAGTGTGTATGTTGTGTAGTTTGTGTGTTGTGTAGTGTGTGTGTTGTGTAGTTCATGTGTTGTGTAGGGTGTATGTTGTGTAGGCTGTGTATGTTGTGTAGTCTGTATGTTGTGTAGTTTGTGTGTATGTTGTGTAGTGTGTATGTTGTGTAGTTCATGTGTTGTGTTGTTTGTATGTTGTGTAGTGTGTATGTTGTGTAGTTCATGTGTTGTGTAGGGTGTATGTTGTGTAGGGTGTGTATGTTGTGTAGTGTGTATGTTGTGTAGGGTGTGTATGTTGTGTAGGGTATGTATGTTGTGTAGTGTGTATGTTGTGTAATTTGTGTGTTGTGTAGTGTGTATGTTGTGTAGGGTGTGTATGTTGTGTAGAGTGTGTGTGTTGTGTAGGGTATGTTGTGTAGTGTGTCTGTTGTGTAGGGTGTATGTTGTGTAGTTTGTGTTGTGTTGTGTGTATGTTGTGTAGTTCATGTGTTGTGTTGTGTGTATGTTGTGTAGTGTGTATATGTTGTGTAGTGTATGTTGTGTAGTGTGTATGTTGTGTAGTTTGTGTGTTGTGTTGTGTGTATGTTGTGTAGTGTGTATGTTGTGTAGTGTGTGTATGTTGTGTAGTGTGTGCATGTTGTGTAGTGTGTGTATGTTGTGTAGTGTGTGCATGTTGTGTAGTTTGTGTGTTGTGTTTTGTGTAGTTTGTGTGTTGTGTGTATGTTGTGTAGGGTGTGTATGTTGTGTATGTTGTGTAGGATGTGTATGTTGTGTAGGGTGTATATGTTGTGTAATTGTGTAGGGTTTGTGTAGTGTGTTGTGTAGAGTGTGTGTGTTGTGTTGTGTGTATGTTGTGTAGTTTGTGTTTTGTGTTGTGTGTATGTTGTGAAGGGTGTGTATGTTGTGTAATTGTGTAGTGTGTGCGTAGTGTGTCTGTTGTGTAGTGTGTATGTTGTGTAGTGTGTGTGTTGTGTAGGGTGTGTATGTTGTGTAGGCTGTGTATGTTGTGTAGTCTGTATGTTGTGTAGTTTGTGTGTATGTTGTGTAGTGTGTATGTTGTGTAGTTCATGTGTTGTGTTGTTTGTATGTTGTGTAGTGTGTATGTTGTGTAGTTCATGTGTTGTGTATGGTGTATGTTGTGTAGGGTGTGTATGTTGTGTAGGGTGTGTATGTTGTGTAGTGTGTGTATGTTGTGTAGTGTGTGTATGTTGTGTGTATGTTGTGTAGTTCATGTGTTGTGTAGGGTGTATGTTGTGTTGTGTGTATGCTGTGTAGGGTGTGTATGTTGTGAAGGGTGTATATGTTGTGTAATTGTGTAGGGTTTGTGTAGTGTGTGTTGTGTAGAGTGTGTGTGTTGTGTAGGGTGTGTATGTTGTGTAGTGTGTCTGTTGTGTAGGGTGTATGTTGTGTAGTTTGTGTTGTGTTGTGTGTATGTTGTGTAGTTCATGTGTTGTGTTGTGTGTATGTTGTGTTGTGTGTATATGTTGTGTAGTGTATGTTGTGTAGTTTGTGTGTTGTGTAGTTTGTGTGTTGTGTTGTGTGTATGTTGTGTAGTGTGTATGTTGTGTAGTGTGTGTATGTTGTGTAGTATGTTGTGTAGTGTGTGTATGTTGTGTAGTGTGTGTATGTTGTGTAGTGTGTATGTTGTGTTGTGTGTATGTTGTGTTGTGTGTATGTTGTGTAGTGTGTATGTTGTGTAGTTCAGATGTTGTGTAGGGTGTATGTTGTGTTGTGTGTATGTTGTGTAGGGTGTGTATGTTGTGTAGGGTGTATGTGTTGTGTAGGGTGTGTATGTTGTGTAGTGTGTGTTGTGTAGAGTGTGTGTGTTGTGTAGGGTGTGTATGTTGTGTAGGGTGTATGTGTTGTGTAGGGTGTGTATGTTGTGTAGTGTGTGTTGTGTAGAGTGTGTATGTTGTGTAGTGTGTAGTGTGTATGTTGTGTAGTTTGTGTGTTGTGTAGTGTGTGTGTTGTGTAGGGTGTGTATGTTGTGTAGTTTGAATGTTGTGTAGGGTGTGTATGTTGTGTAGGGTATGTATGTTGTGTAGTGTGTATGTTGTGTAATTTGTGTGTTGTGTAGTGTGTATGTTGTGTAGGGTGTGTATGTTGTGTAGTGTGTGTATTGTGTAGTGTGTATGTTGTGTAGGGTGTGTATGTTGTGTAGTTTGTATGTTGTGTAGTGTGTGTATGTTGTGTAGTGTGTATGTTGTGTAGTGTGTTTATGTTGTGTAGTGTGTATGTTGTGTAGTTTGTGTGTTGTGTTGTGTGTATGTTGTGTAGTGTGTTTATGTTGTGTAGTGTGTATGTTGTGTAGTTTGTGTGTTGTGTTGTGTGTATGTTGTGTAGTGTGTGTATGTTGTGTAGTGTGTATGTTGTGTAGGGTGTATGTTGTGTTGTGTGTATGTTGTGTAGGGTGTGTATGTTGTGTAGGGTGTATGTGTTGTGTAGGGTGTGTATGTTGTGTAGTGTGTGTTGTGTAGAGTGTGTGTGTTGTGTAGGGTGTGTATGTTGTGTAGTGTGTAGTGTGTATGTTGTGTAGTTTGTGTGTTGTGTAGTGTGTGTGTTGTGTAGTTCATGTGTTGTGTAGGGTGTATGTTGTGTAGGCTGTGTATGTGGTGTAGTCTGTATGTTGTGTAGTTTGTGTGTATGTTGTGTAGTGTGTATGTTGTGTAGTTCATGTGTTGTGTTGTTTGTATGTTGTGTAGTGTGTATGTTGTGTAGTTCATGTGTTGTGTAGGGTGTATGTTGTGTAGGGTGTGTATGTTGTGTAGTGTGTATGTTGTGTAGGGTGTGTATGTTGTGTAGGGTATGTATGTTGTGTAGTGTGTATGTTGTGTAATTTGTGTGTTGTGTAGTGTGTATGTTGTGTAGGGTGTGTATGTTGTGTAGAGTGTGTGTGTTGTGTAGGGTGTGTATGTTGTGTAGTGTGTATGTTGTGTAGTGTGTATGTTGTGTAGTTTGTGTGTTGTGTTGTGTGTATGTTGTGTAGTTCATGTGTTGTGTTGTGTGTATGTTGTGTAGTGTGTGTATGTTGTGTAGTGTGTGTATGTTGTGTAGTGTGTGTATGTTGTGTAGTTTGTGTGTTGTGTTTTGTGTAGTTTGTGTGTTGTGTGTATGTTGTGTAGGGTGTGTATGTTGTGTATGTTGTGTAGGATGTGTATGTTGTGTAGGGTGTATATGTTGTGTAATTGTGTAGGGTTTGTGTAGTGTGTTGTGTAGAGTGTGTGTGTTGTGTTGTGTGTATGTTGTGTAGTTTGTGTTTTGTGTTGTGTGTATGTTGTGTAGGGTGTGTATGTTGTGTATGTTGTGTAGGATGTGTATGTTGTGTAGGGTGTATATGTTGTGTAATTGTGTAGGGTTTGTGTAGTGTGTTGTGTAGAGTGTGTCTGTTGTGTTGTGTGTATGTTGTGTAGTGTGTGTATGTTGTGTAGTGTGTATGTTGTGTAGGGTGTATGTTGTGTTGTGTGTATGTTGTGTAGGGTGTGTATGTTGTGTAGGGTGTATGTGTTGTGTAGGGTGTGTATGTTGTGTAGTGTGTGTTGTGTAGAGTGTGTGTGTTGTGTAGGGTGTGTATGTTGTGTAGTGTGTAGTGTGTATGTTGTGTAGTTTGTGTGTTGTGTAGTGTGTGTGTTGTGTAGTTCATGTGTTGTGTAGGGTGTATGTTGTGTAGGCTGTGTATGTTGTGTAGTCTGTATGTTGTGTAGTTTGTGTGTATGTTGTGTAGTGTGTATGTTGTGTAGTTCATGTGTTGTGTTGTTTGTATGTTGTGTAGTGTGTATGTTGTGTAGTTCATGTGTTGTGTAGGGTGTATGTTGTGTAGGGTGTGTATGTTGTGTAGTGTGTATGTTGTGTAGTGTGTGTATGTTGTGTTGTGTGTATGTTGTGTTGTGTGTATGTTGTGTAGTTCATGTGTTGTGTAGGGTGTATGTTGTGTTGTGTGTATGTTGTGTAGGGTTTGTGTAGTGTGTGTTGTGTAGAGTGTGTGTGTTGTGTAGGGTGTGTATGTTGTGTAGTGTGTCTGTTGTGTAGGGTGTGTATGTTGTGTAGTGTGTATGTTGTGTAGTTTGTGTTGTGTTGTGTGTATGTTGTGTAGTTCATGTGTTGTGTTGTGTGTATGTTGTGTAGTGTGTATATGTTGTGTAGTGTATGTTGTGTAGTTTGTGTGTTGTGTAGTTTGTGTGTTGTGTTGTGTGTATGTTGTGTAGTGTGTATGTTGTGTAGTGTGTGTATGTTGTGTAGTATGTTGTGTAGTGTGTTTATGTTGTGTAGTGTGTATGTTGTGTAGTTTGTGTGTTGTGTTGTGTGTATGTTGTGTAGTGTGTGTATGTTGTGTAGTGTGTGTATGTTGTGTAGTGTGTATGTTGTGTTGTGTGTATGTTGTGTTGTGTGTATGTTGTGTAGTGTGTATGTTGTGTAGTTCAGATGTTGTGTAGGGTGTATGTTGTGTTGTGTGTATGTTGTGTAGGGTGTGTATGTTGTGTAGGGTGTATGTGTTGTGTAGGGTGTGTATGTTGTGTAATTGTGTATTGTGTGTGTAGTGTGTGTTGTGTTGTGTGTGTGTTGTGTATTGTGTATGTTGTGTAGTGTGTGTGTTGTGTATTGTGTATGTTGAGTAATTTTTATGTTGTGTAGTGTGTATGTTGTGTAGGGTGTGTGTGTTGTGTAGTGTGTGTTGTGTAGTGTGTGTGTTGTGTAGGGTGTGTATGTTGTGTAGTGTGTATGTTGTGTAGTTTGTGTGTTGTGTAGTGTGTGTGTTGTGTAGGGTGTGTATGTTGTGTAGTTTGTATGTTGTGTAGGGTGTGTATGTTGTGTAGGGTATGTATGTTGTGTAGTGTGTATGTTGTGTAATTTGTGTGTTGTGTAGTGTGTATGTTGTGTAGGGTGTGTATGTTGTGTAGTGTGTGTATTGTGTAGTGTGTATGTTGTGTAGGGTGTGTATGTTGTGTAGTTTGTATGTTGTGTAGGGTGTGCATGTTGTGTAGGGTGTGTATGTTGTGTAGTGTGTATGTTGTGTAGTGTGTATGTTGTGTAGTTTGTATGTTGTGTAGTGTGTATGTCGTGTAAGGTGTGTATTGTGTAGTGTGTATGTTGTGTAGTTTGTGTGTTGTGTTGTGTGTATGTTGTGTAGTTTGTGTTTTGTGTTGTGTGTATGTTGTGTAGGGTGTGTATGTTGTGTAATTGTGTAGTTTGTGCGTAGTGTGTCTGTTGTGTAGTGTGTATGTTGTGTTGTGTAGTGTGTGTGTTGTGTAGGGTGTGTATGTTGTGTAGGCTGTGTATGTTGTGTAGTCTGTATGTTGTGTAGTTTGTGTGTATGTTGTGTAGTGTGTATGTTGTGTAGTTCATGTGTTGTGTTGTTTGTATGTTGTGTAGTGTGTATGTTGTGTAGTTCATGTGTTGTGTAGGGTGTATGTTGTGTAGGGTGTGTATGTTGTGTAGTGTGTGCATGTTGTGTAGTGTGTGTATGTTGTGTAGTGTGTGCATGTTGTGTAGTTTGTGTGTTGTGTTTTGTGTAGTTTGTGTGTTGTGTGTATGTTGTGTAGGGTGTGTATGTTGTGTATGTTGTGTAGGATGTGTATGTTGTGTAGGGTGTATATGTTGTGTAATTGTGTAGGGTTTGTGTAGTGTGTTGTGTAGAGTGTGTGTGTTGTGTAGGGTGTGTATGTTGTGTAGTGTGTCTATGTTGTGTAGGGTGTGTATGTTGTGTAGTGTGTATGTTGTGTAGTTTGTGTTGTGTGTATGTTGTGTAGTTCATGTTTTGTGTTGTGTGTATATGTTGTGTAGTGTATGTTGTGTAGTGTGTATGTTGTGTAGGGTGTTTATGTTGTGTAGGATGTGTATGTTGTGTAGTGTGGGTATGTTGTGTAGTTTGTGTGTTGTGTTTTGTGTATGTTGTGTAGTTTGTGTGTTGTGTAATATGTTGTGTAGTTCATGTGTTGTGTTGTGTGTATGTTGTGTAGTGTGTATATGTTGTGTAGTATGTGTATGTTGTGTAGTGTATGTTGTGTAGTGTGTATGTTGTGTAGTGTGTATGTTGTATAGTGTGTGTATGTTGTGTAGTGTGTGTATGTTGTGTAGTGTGTATGTTGTGTAGTTTGTGTGTTGTGTAGTTGGTGTGTTGTGTTGTGTGTATGTTGTGTAGTGTGTGTATGTTGTGTAGTGTGTGCATGTTGTGTAGTTTGTGTGTTGTGTAGGGTGTGTATGTTGTGTAATGTGTATGTTGTGTAGTGTGTATGTTGTGTAGTGTGTGTGTTGTGTATTGTGTATGTTGAGTAGTTTGTATGTTGTGTAGTGTGTATGTTGTGTAGGGTGTGTATGTTGTGTATGTTGTGTATGTTGATTATGTTGTTTAGTGTGTATGTTGTGTAAGTTGATTATGTTGTGTAGTGTGTAAGTTGTGTAGTTTGTGTGTTGTGTTGTGTGTATAATGTGTTGTGTGTATGTTGTGTAGTGTGTGTATATTGTGTAGTTTTTGTGTTGTGTTTTGTGTATGTTGTGTAGTTTGTGTGTTGTGTAGGGTGTGTATGTTGTGTAATTGTGTATTGTGTGTGTAGTGTTTGTTGTGTTGTGTGTGTGTTGTGTATTGTGTATGTTGTGTAGTGTGTGTGTTGTGTATTGTGTATGTTGAGTAATTTTTATGTTGTGTAGTGTGTATGTTGTGTAGGGTGTGTGTGTTGTGTAGTGTGTGTTGTGTAGAGTGTGTGTGTTGTGTAGGGTGTGTATGTTGTGTAGTGTGTAGTGTGTATGTTGTGTAGTTTGTGTGTTGTGTAGTGTGTGTGTTGTGTAGGGTGTGTATGTTGTGTAGTTTGAATGTTGTGTAGGGTGTGTATGTTGTGTAGGGTATGTATGTTGTGTAGTGTGTATGTTGTGTAATTTGTGTGTTGTGTAGTGTGTATGTTGTGTAGGGTGTGTATGTTGTGTAGTGTGTGTATTGTGTAGTGTGTATGTTGTGTAGGGTGTGTATGTTGTGTAATTTGTATGTTGTGTAGGGTGTGCATGTTGTGTAGGGTGTGTATGTTGTGTAGTGTGTATGTTGTGTAGTGTGTATGTTGTGTAGTTTGTATGTTGTGTAGTGTGTATGTCGTGTAAGGTGTGTATTGTGTAGTGTGTATGTTGTGTAGTTTGTGTGTTGTGTTGTGTGTATGTTGTGTAGTTTGTGTTTTGTGTTGTGTGTATGTTGTGTAGGGTGTGTATGTTGTGTAATTGTGTAGTTTGTGCGTAGTGTGTCTGTTGTGTAGTGTGTATGTTGTGTAGTGTGTGTGTTGTGTAGGGTGTGTATGTTGTGTAGGCTGTGTATGTTGTGTAGTCTGTATGTTGTGTAGTTTGTGTGTATGTTGTGTAGTGTGTATGTTGTGTAGTTCATGTGTTGTGTTGTTTGTATGTTGTGTAGTGTGTATGTTGTGTAGTTCATGTGTTGTGTAGGGTGTATGTTGTGTAGGGTGTGTATGTTGTGTAGTGTGTGCATGTTCTGTAGTTTGTGTGTTGTGTTTTGTGTAGTTTGTGTGTTGTGTGTATGTTGTGTAGGGTGTGTATGTTGTGTATGTTGTGTAGGATGTGTATGTTGTGTAGGGTGTATATGTTGTGTAATTGTGTAGGGTTTGTGTAGTGTGTTGTGTAGAGTGTGTGTGTTGTGTAGGGTGTGTATGTTGTGTAGTGTGTCTATGTTGTGTAGGGTGTGTATGTTGTGTAGTGTGTATGTTGTGTAGTTTGTGTTGTGTGTATGTTGTGTAGTTCATGTTTTGTGTTGTGTGTATATGTTGTGTAGTGTATGTTGTGTAGTGTGTATGTTGTGTAGGGTGTTTATGTTGTGTAGGATGTGTATGTTGTGTAGTGTGGGTATGTTGTGTAGTTTGTGTGTTGTGTTTTGTGTATGTTGTGTAGTTTGTGTGTTGTGTAATATGTTGTGTAGTTCATGTGTTGTGTTGTGTGTATGTTGTGTAGTGTGTATATGTTGTGTAGTATGTGTATGTTGTGTAGTGTATGTTGTGTAGTGTGTATGTTGTGTAGTGTGTATGTTGTATAGTGTGTGTATGTTGTGTAGTGTGTGTATGTTGTGTAGTGTGTGTATGTTGTGTAGTTTGTGTGTTGTGTAGTTGGTGTGTTGTGTTGTGTGTATGTTGTGTAGTGTGTGTATGTTGTGTAGTGTGTGCATGTTGTGTAGTTTGTGTGTTGTGTAGGGTGTGTATGTTGTGTAATGTGTATGTTGTGTAGTGTGTGCATGTTGTGTAGTTTGTGTGTTGTGTAGGGTGTGTATGTTGTGTAATGTGTATGTTGTGTAGTGTGTATGTTGTGTAGTGTGTGTGTTGTGTATTGTGTATGTTGAGTAGTTTGTATGTTGTGTAGTGTGTATGTTGTGTAGGGTGTGTATGTTGTGTATGTTGTGTATGTTGATTATGTTGTTTAGTGTGTATGTTGTGTAAGTTGATTATGTTGTGTAGTGTGTATGTTGTGTAGTTTGTGTGTTGTGTTGTGTGTATAATGTGTTGTGTGTATGTTGTGTAGTGTGTGTATATTGTGTAGTTTTTGTGTTGTGTTTTGTTTATGTTGTGTAGTTTGTGTGTTGTGTAGGGTGTGTATGTTGTGTAATTGTGTATTGTGTGTGTAGTGTGTGTTGTGTTGTGTGTGTGTTGTGTATTGTGTATGTTGTGTAGTGTGTGTGTTGTGTATTGTGTATGTTGAGTAATTTTTATGTTGTGTAGTGTGTATGTTGTGTAGGGTGTGTGTGTTGTGTAGTGTGTGTTGTGTAGAGTGTGTGTGTTGTGTAGGGTGTGTATGTTGTGTAGTGTGTAGTGTGTATGTTGTGTAGTTTGTGTGTTGTGTAGTGTGTGTGTTGTGTAGGGTGTGTATGTTGTGTAGTTTGAATGTTGTGTAGGGTGTGTATGTTGTGTAGGGTATGTATGTTGTGTAGTGTGTATGTTGTGTAATTTGTGTGTTGTGTAGTGTGTATGTTGTGTAGGGTGTGTATGTTGTGTAGTGTGTGTATTGTGTAGTGTGTATGTTGTGTAGGGTGTGTATGTTGTGTAGTTTGTATGTTGTGTAGGGTGTGCATGTTGTGTAGGGTGTGTATGTTGTGTAGTGTGTATGTTGTGTAGTGTGTATGTTGTGTAGTTTGTATGTTGTGTAGTGTGTATGTCGTGTAAGGTGTGTATTGTGTAGTGTGTATGTTGTGTAGTTTGTGTGTTGTGTTGTGTGTATGTTGTGTAGTTTGTGTTTTGTGTTGTGTGTATGTTGTGTAGGGTGTGTATGTTGTGTAATTGTGTAGTTTGTGCGTAGTGTGTCTGTTGTGTAGTGTGTATGTTGTGTAGTGTGTGTGTTGTGTAGGGTGTGTATGTTGTGTAGGCTGTGTATGTTGTGTAGTCTGTATGTTGTGTAGTTTGTGTGTATGTTGTGTAGTGTGTATGTTGTGTAGTTCATGTGTTGTGTTGTTTGTATGTTGTTTAGTGTGTATGTTGTGTAGTACATGTGTTGTGTAGGGTGTATGTTGTGTAGGGTGTGTATGTTGTGTAGTGTGTGCATGTTGTGTAGTGTGTGTATGTTGTGTAGTGTGTGCATGTTGTGTAGTTTGTGTGTTGTGTTTTGTGTAGTTTGTGTGTTGTGTGTATGTTGTGTAGGGTGTGTATGTTGTGTTGTGTGTATGTTGTGTAGGATGTGTATGTTGTGTAGGGTGTATATGTTGTGTAATTGTGTAGGGTTTGTGTAGTGTGTTGTGTAGAGTGTGTGTGTTGTGTAGGGTGTGTATGTTGTGTAGTGTGTCTATGTTGTGTAGGGTGTGTATGTTGTGTAGTGTGTATGTTGTGTAGTTTGTGTTGTGTTGTGTGTATGTTGTGTAGTTCATGTGTTGTGTTGTGTGTATATGTTGTGTAGTGTATGTTGTGTAGTGTGTATGTTGTGTAGGGTGTTTATGTTGTGTAGGATGTGTATGTTGTGTAGTGTGGGTATGTTGTGTAGTTTGTGTGTTGTGTTTTGTGTATGTTGTGTAGTTTGTGTGTTGTGTAATATGTTGTGTAGTTCATGTGTTGTGTTGTGTGTATGTTGTGTAGTGTGTATATGTTGTGTAGTATGTGTATGTTGTGTAGTGTATGTTGTGTAGTGTGTATGTTGTGTAGTGTGTATGTTGTATAGTGTGTGTATGTTGTGTAGTGTGTGTATGTTGTGTAGTGTGTATGTTGTGTAGTTTGTGTGTTGTGTAGTTGGTGTGTTGTGTTGTGTGTATGTTGTGTAGTGTGTGTATGTTGTGTAGTGTGTGTATGTTGTGTAGGGTGTTTATGTTGTGTAGAATGTGTATGTTGTGTAGTGTGTGTATGTTGTGTAGTGTGTATGTTGTGTAGTTTGTGTGTTGTGTAGTTGGTGTGTTGTGTTGTGTGTATGTTGTGTAGTGTGTGTATGTTGTGTAGTGTGTATGTTGTGTAGGGTGTTTATGTTGTGTAGGATGTGTATGTTGTGTAGTGTGGGTATGTTGTGTAGTTTGTGTGTTGTGTTTTGTGTATGTTGTGTAGTTTGTGTGTTGTGTAATATGTTGTGTAGTTCATGTGTTGTGTTGTGTGTATGTTGTGTAGTGTGTATATGTTGTGTAGTATGTGTATGTTGTGTAGTGTATGTTGTGTAGTGTGTATGTTGTGTAGTGTGTATGTTGTATAGTGTGTGTATGTTGTGTAGTGTGTGTATGTTGTGTAGTGTGTATGTTGTGTAGTTTGTGTGTTGTGTAGTTGGTGTGTTGTGTTGTGTGTATGTTGTGTAGTGTGTGTATGTTGTGTAGTGTGTGTATGTTGTGTAGTTTGTGTGTTGTGTAGGGTGTGTATGTTGTGTAATGTGTATGTTGTGTAGTGTGTATGTTGTGTAGTGTGTGTGTTGTGTATTGTGTATGTTGAGTAGTTTGTATGTTGTGTAGTGTGTATGTTGTGTAGGGTGTGTATGTTGTGTATGTTGTGTATGTTGATTATGTTGTGTAGTGTGTATGTTGTGTATGTTGATTATGTTGTGTAGTGTGTATGTTGTGTAGTTTGTGTGTTGTGTTGTGTGTATAATGTGTTGTGTGTATGTTGTGTAGTGTGTGTATATTGTGTAGTTTTTGTGTTGTGTTTTGTGTATGTTGTGTAGTGTGTTTATGTTGTGTAGTGTGTATGTTGTGTAGTTTGTGTGTTGTGTTGTGTGTATGTTGTGTAGTGTGTGTATGTTGTGTAGTGTGTATGTTGTGTAGGGTGTATGTTGTGTTGTGTGTATGTTGTGTAGGGTGTGTATGTTGTGTAGGGTGTATGTGTTGTGTAGGGTGTGTATGTTGTGTAGGGTGTGTTGTGTAGAGTGTGTGTGTTGTGTAGGGTGTGTATGTTGTGTAGTGTGTAGTGTGTATGTTGTGTAGTTTGTGTGTTGTGTAGTGTGTGTGTTGTGTAGTTCATGTGTTGTGTAGGGTGTATGTTGTGTAGGCTGTGTATGTTGTGTAGTCTGTATGTTGTGTAGTTTGTGTGTATGTTGTGTAGTGTGTATGTTGTGTAGTTCATGTGTTGTGTTGTTTGTATGTTGTGTAGTGTGTATGTTGTGTAGTTCATGTGTTGTGTAGGGTGTATGTTGTGTAGGGTGTGTATGTTGTGTAGTGTGTATGTTGTGTAGGGTGTGTATGTTGTGTAGTGTGTGTATGTTGTGTTGTTTGTGTGTTGTGTTGTGTGTATGTTGTGTAGTTCATGTGTTGTGTAGTGTGTATGTTGTGTTGTGTGTATGTTGTGTAGGGTTTGTGTAGTGTGTATGTTGTGTAGGGTGTGTATGTTGTGTAGGGTGTGTATGTTGTGTAGTGTGTCTATGTTGTGTAGGGTGTGTATGTTGTGTAGTGTGTATGTTGTGTAGTTTGTGTTGTGTTGTGTGTATGTTGTGTAGTTCATGTGTTGTGTTGTGTGTATGTTGTGTAGTGTGTATATGTTGTGTAGTGTATGTTGTGTAGTTTGTGTGTTGTGTAGTTTGTGTGTTGTGTTGTGTGTATGTTGTGTAGTGTGTATGTTGTGTAGTGTGTGTATGTTGTGTAGTATGTTGTGTAGTGTGTTTATGTTGTGTAGTGTGTATGTTGTGTAGTTTGTGTGTTGTGTTGTGTGTATGTTGTGTAGTGTGTGTATGTTGTGTAGTGTGTGTATGTTGTGTAGTGTGTATGTTGTGTTGTGTGTATGTTGTGTTGTGTGTATGTTGTGTAGTGTGTATGTTGTGTAGTTCAGATGTTGTGTAGGGTGTATGTTGTGTTGTGTGTATGTTGTGTAGGGTGTGTATGTTGTGTAGGGTGTATGTGTTGTGTAGGGTGTGTATGTTGTGTAGTGTGTGTTGTGTAGAGTGTGTGTGTTGTGTAGGGTGTGTATGTTGTGTAGTGTGTAGTGTGTATGTTGTGTAGTTTGTGTGTTGTGTAGTGTGTGTGTTGTGTAGGGTGTGTATGTTGTGTAGTTTGAATGTTGTGTAGGGTGTGTATGTTGTGTAGGGTATGTATGTTGTGTAGTGTGTATGTTGTGTAATTTGTGTGTTGTGTAGTGTGTATGTTGTGTAGGGTGTGTATGTTGTGTAGTGTGTGTATTGTGTAGTGTGTATGTTGTGTAGGGTGTGTATGTTGTGTAGTTTGTATGTTGTGTAGGGTGTGCATGTTGTGTAGGGTGTGTATGTTGTGTAGTGTGTATGTTGTGTAGTGTGTATGTTGTGTAGTTTGTATGTTGTGTAGTGTGTATGTCGTGTAAGGTGTGTATTGTGTAGTGTGTATGTTGTGTAGTTTGTGTGTTGTGTTGTGTGTATGTTGTGTAGTTTGTGTTTTGTGTTGTGTGTATGTTGTGTAGGGTGTGTATGTTGTGTAATTGTGTAGTTTGTGCGTAGTGTGTCTGTTGTGTAGTGTGTATGTTGTGTAGTGTGTGTGTTGTGTAGGGTGTGTATGTTGTGTAGGCTGTGTATGTTGTGTAGTGTGTATGTTGTGTAGTTTGTGTGTTGTGTGTATGTTGTGTAGTGTGTATGTTGTGTAGTTCATGTGTTGTGTTGTGTGTATGTTGTGTAGTGTGTATGTTGTGTAGTTCATGTGTTGTGTTGTGTGTATGTTGTGTAGGGTGTGTATGTTGTGTAGGGTGTGTGTGTTGTGTAGTGTGTGTATGTTGTGTAGTGTGTGCATGTTGTGTAGTTTGTGTGTTGTGTTTTGTGTAGTTTGTGTGTTGTGTGTATGTTGTGTAGGGTGTGTATGTTGTGTATGTTGTGTAGGATGTGTATGTTGTGTAGGGTGTATATGTTGTGTAATTGTGTAGGGTTTGTGTAGTGTGTTGTGTAGAGTGTGTGTGTTGTGTAGGGTGTGTATGTTGTGTAGTGTGTCTATGTTGTGTAGGGTGTGTATGTTGTGTAGTGTGTATGTTGTGTAGTTTGTGTTGTGTGTATGTTGTGTAGTTCATGTTTTGTGTTGTGTGTATATGTTGTGTAGTGTATGTTGTGTAGTGTGTATGTTGTGTAGGGTGTTTATGTTGTGTAGGATGTGTATGTTGTGTAGTGTGGGTATGTTGTGTAGTTTGTGTGTTGTGTTTTGTGTATGTTGTGTAGTTTGTGTGTTGTGTAATATGTTGTGTAGTTCATGTGTTGTGTTGTGTGTATGTTGTGTAGTGTGTATATGTTGTGTAGTATGTGTATGTTGTGTAGTGTATGTTGTGTAGTGTGTATGTTGTGTAGTGTGTATGTTGTATAGTGTGTGTATGTTGTGTAGTGTGTGTATGTTGTGTAGTGTGTATGTTGTGTAGTTTGTGTGTTGTGTAGTTGGTGTGTTGTGTTGTGTGTATGTTGTGTAGTGTGTGTATGTTGTGTAGTGTGTGCATGTTGTGTAGTTTGTGTGTTGTGTAGGGTGTGTATGTTGTGTAATGTGTATGTTGTGTAGTGTGTATGTTGTGTAGTGTGTGTGTTGTGTATTGTGTATGTTGAGTAGTTTGTATGTTGTGTAGTGTGTATGTTGTGTAGGGTGTGTATGTTGTGTATGTTGATTATGTTGTTTAGTGTGTATGTTGTGTAAGTTGATTATGTTGTGTAGTGTGTATGTTGTGTAGTTTGTGTGTTGTGTTGTGTGTATAATGTGTTGTGTGTATGTTGTGTAGTGTGTGTATATTGTGTAGTTTTTGTGTTGTGTTTTGTGTATGTTGTGTAGTTTGTGTGTTGTGTAGGGTGTGTATGTTGTGTAATTGTGTATTGTGTGTGTAGTGTGTGTTGTGTTGTGTGTGTGTTGTGTATTGTGTATGTTGTGTAGTGTGTGTGTTGTGTATTGTGTATGTTGAGTAATTTTTATGTTGTGTAGTGTGTATGTTGTGTAGGGTGTGTGTGTTGTGTAGTGTGTGTTGTGTAGGGTGTGTGTGTTGTGTAGGGTGTGTATGTTGTGTAGTGTGTAGTGTGTATGTTGTGTAGTTTGTGTGTTGTGTAGTGTGTGTGTTGTGTAGGGTGTGTATGTTGTGTAGTTTGAATGTTGTGTAGGGTGTGTATGTTGTGTAGGGTATGTATGTTGTGTAGTGTGTATGTTGTGTAATTTGTGTGTTGTGTAGTGTGTATGTTGTGTAGGGTGTGTATGTTGTGTAGTGTGTGTATTGTGTAGTGTGTATGTTGTGTAGGGTGTGTATGTTGTGTAGTTTGTATGTTGTGTAGGGTGTGCATGTTGTGTAGGGTGTGTATGTTGTGTAGTGTGTATGTTGTGTAGTGTGTATGTCGTGTAGTTTGTATGTTGTGTAGTGTGTATGTCGTGTAAGGTGTGTATTGTGTAGTGTGTATGTTGTGTAGTTTGTGTGTTGTGTTGTGTGTATGTTGTGTAGTTTGTGTTTTGTGTTGTGTGTATGTTGTGTAGGGTGTGTATGTTGTGTAATTGTGTAGTTTGTGCGTAGTGTGTCTGTTGTGTAGTGTGTATGTTGTGTAGTGTGTGTGTTGTGTAGGGTGTGTATGTTGTGTAGGCTGTGTATGTTGTGTAGTCTGTATGTTGTGTAGTTTGTGTGTATGTTGTGTAGTGTGTATGTTGTGTAGTTCATGTGTTGTGTTGTTTGTATGTTGTTTAGTGTGTATGTTGTGTAGTACATGTGTTGTGTAGGGTGTATGTTGTGTAGGGTGTGTATGTTGTGTAGTGTGTGCATGTTGTGTAGTGTGTGTATGTTGTGTAGTGTGTGCATGTTGTGTAGTTTGTGTGTTGTGTTTTGTGTAGTTTGTGTGTTGTGTGTATGTTGTGTAGGGTGTGTATGTTGTGTTGTGTGTATGTTGTGTAGGATGTGTATGTTGTGTAGGGTGTATATGTTGTGTAATTGTGTAGGGTTTGTGTAGTGTGTTGTGTAGAGTGTGTGTGTTGTGTAGGGTGTGTATGTTGTGTAGTGTGTCTATGTTGTGTAGGGTGTGTATGTTGTGTAGTGTGTATGTTGTGTAGTTTGTGTTGTGTTGTGTGTATGTTGTGTAGTTCATGTGTTGTGTTGTGTGTATATGTTGTGTAGTGTATGTTGTGTAGTGTGTATGTTGTGTAGGGTGTTTATGTTGTGTAGGATGTGTATGTTGTGTAGTGTGGGTATGTTGTGTAGTTTGTGTGTTGTGTTTTGTGTATGTTGTGTAGTTTGTGTGTTGTGTAATATGTTGTGTAGTTCATGTGTTGTGTTGTGTGTATGTTGTGTAGTGTGTATATGTTGTGTAGTATGTGTATGTTGTGTAGTGTGTATGTTGTGTAGTGTGTGTATGTTGTGTAGTGTGTATGTTGTGTAGTTTGTGTGTTGTGTAGTTGGTGTGTTGTGTTGTGTGTATGTTGTGTAGTGTGTGTATGTTGTGTAGTGTGTGTATGTTGTGTAGTTTGTGTGTTGTGTAGGGTGTGTATGTTGTGTAATGTGTATGTTGTGTAGTGTGTATGTTGTGTAGTGTGTGTGTTGTGTATTGTGTATGTTGAGTAGTTTGTATGTTGTGTAGTGTGTATGTTGTGTAGGGTGTGTATGTTGTGTATGTTGTGTATGTTGATTATGTTGTGTAGTGTGTATGTTGTGTATGTTGATTATGTTGTGTAGTGTGTATGTTGTGTAGTTTGTGTGTTGTGTTGTGTGTATAATGTGTTGTGTGTATGTTGTGTAGTGTGTGTATATTGTGTAGTTTTTGTGTTGTGTTTTGTGTATGTTGTGTAGTTTGTGTGTTGTGTAGGGTGTGTATGTTGTGTAATTGTGTATTGTGTGTGTAGTGTGTGTTGTGTTGTGTGTGTGTTGTGTAATGTGTATGTTGTGTAGTGTGTGTGTTGTGTATTGTGTATGTTGAGTAATTTTTATGTTGTGTAGTGTGTATGTTGTGTAGGGTGTGTATGTTGTGTAGTGTGTTTATGTTGTGTAGTGTGTATGTTGTGTAGTTTGTGTGTTGTGTTGTGTGTATGTTGTGTAGTCTGTGTATGTTGTGTAGTGTGTGTATGTTGTGTAGTGTCTATGTTGTGTAGTGTGTGTATGTTGTGTAGTGTCTATGTTGTGTAGTGTGTGTATGTTGTGTAGTGTGTGTATGTTGGGTAGGGTGTGTATGTTGTGTAGTGTGTCTATGTTGTGTAGGGTGTGTATGTTGTGTAGTTTGTGTGTTGTGTTGTGTGTATGTTGTGTAATTCATGTGTTGTATTATGTGTATGTTGTGTAGTGTGTGTATGTTGTGTAGTGTGTGTATGTTATATAGTTTGTGTGTTGTGTATGTTGTGTAGTGTGTGTATGTTGTGTAGTGTGTATGTTGTGTAGGGTGTGTATGTTGGGTAGGGTGTGTATGTTGTGTAGTTTGTGTGTTGTGGTTTGTGTATGTTGTGTAGGGTGTGTGTGTAGTGTAGGGTGTGTAGGGTGTGCGTGTGTGTAAGCGTGTGTGTGTGAGTTTGTGTGTACTGTTTAATGAGTGTCTGTGTGAGAGATGTGCATCGTGACATCAGTGCTGGCAGTTAAATTTGAACTCTCTCAACATTCCGCCATTCATTCCTATGGGGCAAAAATTCCCTGTTTGAACGCCGTTTTCCAGAAAACCGTAGTTCGGATTGCTTAGAAAAGCACAAGCATAAATCTGCGCTATAGAATCTACGATCCTGTCGAATTTCGTGGTTCTAGCTTGAAAACTGTGGGATGAGTTAGTGATTATATTTCGCGAATAGAATAATAATAAGAAGAAGATTATGAAGAACAGTAAGTTGGCTCTTTCAAGCCAACTTAATAAGAATAAGAAGATTATGAAAAACAGTAAGTTGGCTCTTTTAAGCCAACTTAATAATATAAAGTGTAACAATGTAGCAGTGGTCGAGTAAACGGTATTGGGGTCTTTCAGCCTCACAGTTTGTTCAGGAGCCTGACAGCCTGTGGGTAGAAGCTGTTCAGTAGGCGGGTTGTTCTGGCCTGGATGCTGCGGAATCTCCTGCCTGATGGCAGTATGGTGAACAGGCCGTGTGCTGGGTGACCGCTGTCTAACCTGATCTTCTGGATTTTCCTCAGGCAGCGGGACTGATAGATGTCCTGTAAGGCTGGTAGTTTGCCTATGATGTATTCTGTTGTCCTCACCACTCCTTTTAGGGCCTTGCGGTCGCAGGCAGTGCAGCTGCCGTACCAGACAGTGATGCAGCCCGTTAGGATGCTCTCTATAGTGCACCTATAGAAGCTGGTGAGGATATCAGGGGGCAGTCCAAACTTCCTGAGCCTGCGCAGGAAGAAGAGACGCTGATGGGCAGTTCTCACAATCGTGTTAGTGTGGAGGGACCAGGTGAGGTCATCAGAGAGGTGAACGCCGAGGAACTTAACACTGCTGACTCTCTCCACTTCAGCGCCGTCGATGTAAAGGGGAGAGTGACCACCCTTCTGCTGTTTCCTGTAGTCTACAATCATCTCCTTCGTTTTGCTGATGTTTAGACGGAGATTGTTGTCGTGGCTCCACTCTGGCAGAGCACTGACCTCGTCTCTATAGGCTGTTTCATCTCCATCTGTGATGAGGCCTAGGATGGTAGTGTCATCAGCGGATTTGAAGATGAGGTTGGAGGAGTGTTTGGCTACACATTCATTAGTGTACAGGGAATACAGGAGGGGGCTGACTACACATCCCTGGGGGGCCCCCATGCTCAGAGTAAGAGTGGAAGAGATGCTGTCACCCACCCTCACCACCTGTGGTCTGCTCGTCAGGAAGTCCAGTATCCAGTTGCAGAGATGAGAGTTCAAACCCAAGTCTTTGAGCTTCGGGATGAGTTTGGCTGGGATGATTGTGTTGAATGCTGAGCTGTAATCTATGAACAGCATTCTCACAAACGTGTTCTTTCTGTCCAAGTGTGTGAGAGCAGTGTGTACTGTGTAGTGCAATGGCATCGTCTGTGGATCTGTTGGAGCGGTATGCAAACTGGTGAGTGTCCATGTTGGCAGGGAGCACAGAACAGATGTGAGCTTTGACCAGCCGCTCAAAGCACTTCATAGCTGTTGATGTCAGTGCAACAGGGCGGTAGTCATTCAGGCAGGTGACAGAAGGTTTCTTGGGAACTTGAACAATGATGGTTTCTTTAAAGCACGTAGGAACCACTGACAGTCTTAGGGAGAGGTTAAAGATGTCCGTGAAAACCTCAGCCAGCTGGTTGGCACATGCTTTAAGTACACGACTGTGTACACTATGAGGACCTGGTGCCTTGCGTGGGTTAACTGCCCTAAAGGATTTCACCACCTCAGACAGAGAGATGGTCAGTGTGCAGCTCTCCTGATGTATTGGGAGATTTTCAGCAGGGGAGGTGTTGTTTGCCTCAAAGCGAGCATAATGTGCATTAAGCTCATCTGCAAGTGAGGAGCGTGACCCCCTATCACAACTCATACCTCCTTTATAATCACTGATGGTGCGCAGTCCACTCCACATACGTCTGAGATCAGAGCAGCGGAAGTTGGATTCAAATCTGTCCCTGTAGTTCCGTTTGGCTAGCCTGATGGTCCTCTGAAGGTCATATCTGGCCTTCTTGTAGTTAGCCAGATCACCAGAGTTGTAGGCAGAGGTTCGAGCTCTTAGTTTGGCACGAACCTCAGCGTTGATTCAGGGTTTCTGATTGGGAAATGTTCTGACATTGATTTTTGGCACAATGTCGTCAGTGCATTTACTGATGTAACTTGTGATGGAGTCAGTGTATTCATTGATTTCACTGCCAGCTGCATCATGAAACATCTTCCAGTCTGTGGATTCAAAGCAGTCTTGTAGTGTGAAGATGGCCTCCTCACTCCATTGATAGACTGATCTGAGAACTGTTTTTCCTGTTTAAGTCGTTGTTTGTAAGCAGGCAGGAGAAGAATGGAGGTGTGATCCGCTTTGCCAAAGGCAGGGCGGGGGAGGGGTTTGTAACAGTCCTTAAGTGCTGTATAGCAGTGGTCAAGAGTCGGTCCTCCTCGGGTTGGAAATTTAATGTGCTGATAGTATTTGGGCAGAACCTTCTTCAGGTTTGCCCTGTTAAAATCCCCAACCACAATAAAAGCAGCCTCTGGATCAGTGTTCTCATGTCTATTGATGAGCTCATACAGAACTTCCAGTGCGTGTGACTTGTCAGCCTGAGGTGGGATGTAGACTGTAGTGAGAATGATTGAGCTGAAGTCTCTGGGCAGAAAAAAGGTCGAACTTTGACCATTAAGAGTTCAATGTCTGGAGAGCAGTGACTGGCTACATCTGTCCCCCATCGAGAGTTCACCATAACACACACCCCGCCGCCTCTGCCCTAACCAGAGTCCAGAGTTCTGTCCTGCCGGTAGATGGAGAAGCCGGCCGGTGTGATGCCGTTGTTAGGTATAGCGGCGGATAGCCACGTCTCTGTGAGCGCTAAAACGCAGCAGCTCTCGATGTCGCGGTGAAACTTGATCCGCGCGTTCAGCGTTCACCTCGTCTACTTTGTTCTCCATATCATATCCATATAATTCCTTTAAGAAAAATGAAACATGCATTTGGTAATGGCGTGTGACTTGTACTGATAGAGAAAAATGTTCAAGGACTATAGAAATAAAAAGCAATATCACTTTAGATGGCATTTGGTTAGTTTTGTGCTGCTATACTCTAAAATGTCTGGAGAAAACGTTATCAGTATAGTGATGCTGGCAAAGTACATCACAATCACAGCTGGCGATCATAAGTCCAAAGTATCTCTCTTGGCGCCACTACAGTCTTGCCTGTCTGCAGCGCCTTTTGCCTCAACAAGGTGATCAGTCATGGTGTGCGTAGGTCGAACTCTGAGTAGAACTGGTTCTGTAAATTCATATTGGTTATGCGGTGGAATTCTGCAAACACCTACAGACTCACAAATATATATTAAATAATTAATTGAACAATCTGTAGGAAAATGCAGGATATTTTCTTTTTCAAAAGTCAACTCAAAACATACCTTTGGTAATGTTACAGGAAACTGCTGGCATAATCCTGCAGAAAAAAGATTTTTTTTTCAAACAATTAAGAATCAATCAAATGTCTGGGTTGAAAACAATTTCCTAAATTTGATGCTAATATTTTATTTAAATACAAACTTCAACTAAAGTGATGTTTACATTAAAGTGAACAAACAAGAACCAATACAGAATTTGTTGTGAAGAATTAATTGGTTCTTCAAACAGATGTGAAATTCTTCACCCATATGAACCAAGAACAAAGAAAGTTTAAAGTTTTGCATTATACTGATTTGCTTAATAAACAAGAATTGTATTCATTTTAAAATACCACTGGAGTCACATTGTGGTTGTTCCTATCGCTGTGCATTAACTACACAGGGTTCAAGCTTGTCTGTTTATTGCCAGTTAAGTAATAAAGGAAGAAAAATAAAGCAATGCCCCCTTCTCCCCTTTCCCAAAAATCTAGTTGAATTTAACGGTCCTTCAATTCTGTTAGCGCTAGCTACCGCGGCTGCCAACAGATAAGCAGCTAGTTAGCTAACTAAGTTAACTGTACGTCTATAAACCAAACTCTTAACAATAAGGAAGGAAGCCCATTTAACATATCTGTCATTTCAAAAGTTTATGGGCAGTAAATGTCTGTTTTGTTGGTGACTGACTGGTGAGACCTAGCTATTTGAATATCGATATATAGCTCTAGCTACGTTAGCATAAAGCTAACACCACTCTACCCACCCTGGCGCTAAAAGCTGATACGGTCACATATCCAAATTTGGAAAAATAAAGACGGAATGACGGAACAAAACGTGTGTTTACTGAATATCTGTATAACAACCAGCTACAGGATTTGATTATTATACTAATAAAAGAATATCAGTTTATAATTCAGACTTTTTTATTTCTTAATAAAATACAACAAACAACAACAGGTACAGCACAGCTTAGACGTACAATTTAAAATAGGCATTCACTACAAATTCAAATAAAATCAAAAGAATGAGAAAGAGTACTACAAATAATATCAGCAGCAATAATACAAGATCCTTTGCACACTCAGTTAATTTGCATGTATTTCTCCCAAATGTTCTTTACTTTCCCTTCACCATTAATTCTTCCCAACATAACTTCATAGGATGCAGTTTCAATCATCTTGTCAATCCACTTTTTTAAATCTGGAGTTGTAGGGCTCTTCCAATTACGCAATATTACCCTGGCGGCTGTAATTATTCCCACTTTTATTACATTAAATTCATTATTTGTTATGGTAGCCATTTCTGTTCTATCCCCAAGAAGACAAAGCCGGGGTTGCTGTGGTAATGTAAGTCCTAACCATTTTCCCACCATTTCAAGAATTTTACCCCAAAATGTGTATGTCACTGAGCATTCCCAGATCATATGAAAAAAGGTGCCTGTCCCTGTATGACATTTCCAGCATAAATCATTATCAACTATGCCCATTCTATAAAGTCTGGATGGTGTCCAGAAGTACCTATGTAAAATCTTATATTGAATGAATTTCCCTTTAGCCTCTCTAATATTTTTACCTACACTTGACAGAATTCTCAACCATACAGCATCATCGATAGTACAACCTAAATCTTTCTGACATATTGTTTTGAGATTCCCACATGTATCACTAGTTAAGAGATTAGATGTCCTATAAAATGCAAATGCTTTGTGAGCTTCATGTTGCAGATTTAAGTATTTAATCACAAGATTACTTTCTCTGGTATTGAATTTATCCTGAATACAGTGCCTTATTTGTAAATATTTCCAAAAGTTCTTATTTTCTCCACAGTTGTACCTCTTTATAAAATTGGAATAGGACATGAATACAACATTTTCATACAGGTCACCAACCACATTTACCCCTTTAGCTTGCCATTGTTTCCAATACACTGTTTGTTTTCCATTTCGTATTTCCGGATTGTGCCAAAGTGAGGCGTATGGCTGCCTGAGCGGTGACATTTTGAATACTTTATGAATTTTTGTCCAAACATATTTTGAGTGACACAGTATGGGATTTGAGTCCACCTGCCTCACTGTGCACTGAGAAAGAATGTTCAAGTGTTGGAACGGTGAGGCCAGACTTTGCTCTATTTTTACCCAATCTAACTCAGAATCAACCTGGCACCAATGTTTAGCCAACTCGGCCATTTCAAATAATAAATTATACATCCTCACATCTGGCAAACCGAGGCCACCTCTCTCTTTAGAAATACACATCTTACTCATTTTAATTCTAGGCCTCTTGCCCTCCCAAAGAAAATCTTTAATAATTTTGTCATACTGCTTAAAGATATATTCTGGAATATTCACAGGAATCATAATAGAAATGTAGTTACTGGGGAGCAACCACCATCTTAATAATATTTACTTTGCCCCAAAGGGATAGCTGCAGCTTTTTCCATTTTTCCAAATTGGCTTTTATTTTTTCTAACAAAGGTTCAAAATTTAACAACATTACTTTTTCCAGGGTTCTGCTCAATTTTACTCCCAAATACTTCATTCCAATTGGGACCCATCTAAAGCCAAATTGGGTAACACTGTATGGATGGCATGTTTTAGACACAGTTTATTTTATATCCTGATAAAGCTGAATATGATTGTATGATATGCATTAATGGGGGTATAGAGACGTTAGGGTCACTGATTAGTAATAATATGTCATTTGTCATAACAGCTGCCTTAGGATTTTTATGTAATATTCTGATCCATGAATTAAAATATATATATACCCTGTCAAAGGCCTTTTCGGCATCGAGGGAGATGCAAAAGAAGAGTTACTTAAAGTGTTCAACCACGTCAGATGCAAGAGTCTTCTCATATTATCAACTGAGGAACTGCCCCGAATAAAGCCAACTTGATCATTGTTAATGATACTAGGCAATACTTTTTCCAACTGGGTGGCTAATATTTTAGTCAGTATTTTGCAATCAACATTAATAAGGCTTATAGGTCTGAAATTTGAAGGATCCGTCACATCTCTGTCTTTTTTGGGAATCAAAGATATCAAGGTTTCATCAAATGTAGCAGGTAGGGATCCAGATTCAAATGCCTCTAAATAGACCTCTGTTAGTATAGGAGATATTATATCCAGATATTTTTTATAATATTCAATTGGGAAGCCGACTACTCCTGGAGATTTTTCCCATTTTCATTGAAGCTATGGCTGCTCTGACATCCTCGTGTGTAATTGGTGAATCCAAAGAATTAGCAAGTTCAATTTTGGTAGATTTATGTCATTAAAAAAATTATTTAGTTGCTCTAGGGAAGGGTTAGTTGAAGATGTATATAAATTTGTATAAAACTGTTGGAAAACAGTGTTAATTTCCTTTGAAGATAAAGCCAAAGTGTCCCCTTTTTTAATGACTGGGATAACGTTACACATATTTTGTTGCTTCAACTGCCGGGCAAGTATTTTGCTGGCCTTTTCACCTACTTCATAAAAATTGGTTCTTAGTCTAAAAAGTGCATACTCTGCTTTTGTGTTATATATGTCATGCAACTCAAATTTACATTTACAAATATCCTGATACAAATTATTTGTTTAATGTTTAGCTAATTTCTTTTCTAGCGTAGAAATTTCTATTTCTGATTGGTTTATCCAACTCATATTTTCCTTTTTTCTTTTAGATGCTTGAGCAATTAATAATCCTCTGACATAAACTTTGGATGCTTTCCATACTGATGCTTTCTTCTCTGTAGTCCCCATATTAATTTCAAAAAAAGAGAACAGTTCCTTAGCCAATAGGGCACTAAATGTCTCATCTTGCAATAACATAGTATTCATTCGCCATCTTCCTCTTGGTCCCATTTCTGTATTCAAATCTACATAAAGTTCTACTGATGCATGATCTGCCAATTTTACTATCTATGACCTGTTCAGTAAGAGAATTCGATACTAAAAAAAAATCTATCCGTAAATATGTTTTGTGACAGTGGGAGAAAAATGTGTATTCTCTGCCACATGGATTTACTAACCGCCATATATTAACTAAACCAATGTCATCTATTAAAGCATGGATTGCAGCCCTATCCTGGGGCATCAATGGACCTCTAAACTTGCTTTTATCAAGAGTTCCATCAATTACTTCTCCTGCTAATATGATTTGTCCTTCCTTGTCACCCAGGATCTTGTTAACTTTGTTAATAAAAACCGGATCTTCCTTATTAGGGGCATATATGTTACACAATACCATTTTAACTCCGTTGATAAGAGCTTCAACACAAATAATCTGTCCATAATTGTCTTTAAATTCTTTTAGCATTACTCATAGCATAGCTATGATTAGCTATGCTATGATTAGCATAGCTCCTCAACCCACCATACCTGAACGATATATTCCACCTTTCTTACATGGTGTTACTCAGTTTGTCCCTTCAGCCTTTGTTGCCACAGTGCTCCTCAATAAAATGCTCTGCTTCTGTGCTATCCGTGAAGGCTCTACTTCTCCCTTTCCATGAAAAATGCAGAGATGCTGGATAGGCGAGAGTGTACTTCACATGGATGTCTTGGAGCATTTTCCGAGCCGTTGTGAATGCCTTGCGTTTTTGAGCCAGCTCTCTCGACATGTCGGGAAAAAAGGAGATTCTGCACCCACGCCACTCGACTCCTCTTTTTTCTCTGGCCACTTTTAGCACTTTCTCTCTCGCCGATGAGCGCAAAAATCTGATCAGCACTAGCCTGGGTGGTTGATCCTCAGCCGGTCGCGGCGTGAGGGCGCGATGTGCCCTCTCCATTTCGAACTCTGCATCCACGCTAATGCCGAGACCCACAGACAGAATGTTTTGCACGCATTCAGTCATTCCACCCACATCTAGGCCCTCTTTCAGTCCAATCAGTTGCACATTATTTCGTCGACTCCTGTTTTCAAGATCCTCGATCTGATTCCACAAGGTTTTCAGAAGTTTTTCGTTTTGCTCCCCATCACTCGTCAGCGGCACGGTAGCGTCCTCTACCTTGGATAAACGGTTTTCCGCTTCTTCCAAACTTTCTTGCACAGCACGGAGCGAATTCTTTAAATCGTTTGTGGTTTCTTTCATCGTCAACACATCTGCAGCCACATAAAGTAGAGTTCATCTGACTGATTTCGGCGAGCAGACTGTCCATGTTTGAATCTTGACTTTCCTGCTTTTGTGGCGATGGACGGTCTCCAGGTGGACTCTGCCTCGTGGCCATGCGGTTTGCTGAAGTTGCCTTGAAGTATTTTGATGTTGACATCGTCGTGCAACTCGTTGGACTGCTTCAAAATGTGGCCATAGCTTAGTCCATACAACAGGGACACAAATTCGTTACAAAATTGTGGAATAAATTAGCTCGAATAAGTAAAATTTATTGGTGGGTCTTTAGAGCTAAACTAGCACGCTGCCATCTTGCCCGGCGTCCCCACGTGACTGCAGATATACATTTCTGAAATATATACAAATGCTTACAAAAAAGTGAAATAAGAAATAAAAAAATTAGGAAGATATATATTACAGATAGATATAGTTCTGAAGTTCTGTTATACTGAGAGGGACAGAGAGTAAAGGAAACTTAAAATTTGTGTATTGACAGTAAAGAACCAGTTCAAGCTAATTTAAACCTGATCAAAGTTAATTTTGTTATTTATTTTAACAACATAACCAAGTTTAAACTAGGTTTTTGTGTTAAGCGGTTCCTGAGTTATTGACTCTGAAATAATAATAATAATAATAATAATAATAATAATAATAAGAAGAAGAAGCCAAGGAATAACAATGCAGTCCTTTGCAAGTAAACACTTTTGACTGACAACACTTGTTTTCAGTTTGTCTAGGTCTCCTTTGAGGGCCTTTTTTTAGGTGGTGTTGTCATGGTGCAGCAGGAGTAGGGAAAGGCAGTAGCGGACACACTCATGAACTTCAGTCCAAACAAGGATTTAATAATGAAACAACCAGATAGAAATACACACGGAGTACACCACAACATGATTAACAAGGAGCGACAACGGAGAGGGCAAAACAGACTATATGAACAGGATAAGGAGAGGGAACAGAAACAGCTGGTGAACATGACGTGACACAGGTGGAGGGCGGAGGCAAGGAAAAAGGTAAACAGGTAAACAAAAAGGTAAACAAAGACCACGTGGACTACACAGGACGTAAACAGGGGCACGTGGACGGGCAGGCGTGACAGTTGTACTATGTTCGGCAAAGGTGGAGCAGGAGAAGGTGAGGCAGATGAAGGTGAAGCAGCTGAGGGTAGTTGATGGTGGAGCAGCCAAGGGTGGTCCAAAACGTGAAGGAGATGACCATGGACCAGCTGAGGTTGGTGTTGAAAATGAGGCCAAAGGTGGAGCAGCCAAAGTTTGAGAAACAGGGAACAGAGGTAAACAGAGCAATTTTATTTTTTCCAACAGCTCCCTGTCAAACTCAACCCCACTTGCTTGCCCCTTTATGAACATGACATATAGAGCATTAAAATAAAGAGCATTAAAAACCAAGTTATAGTATATCTGATTTAGTTGGAGTGAGTGATAAACTAGGCTTAACCTTGTTCAGGACCAGAACAAACAATGCTTATGATGATTCAGAAGCTCTCTGATCAGCATGTTTAAAACTGGACATAATCTGCATCTGGTCCCGAAAACTTAATCCAACTACTTTTCACAGCCAAGTGTAACTAACTTTTCAAGACCATGCAAACAAAAAGCCTAAAGTCTAAAGTCTTTTCTAAAGCTTGGTTGTAAAAAAAATGCCTGATCCAGTCAAGATCATGGGAGAAACTGTAGATAATTTGATCTATTATTGGGCATCTTTCAAAAGGAACAAGCTGTGTTCATAATTATTGAGAGCATAATTTGTCCTAGTCTTAAAGCCAATATTATCCTTCTGAGACCCAGATTTCATATTTTTTCTGCATCATGAAAGTTTTTGTAGAGAAAGAGTTTGTAACTGTTAGAAAAATAATTTTAAATAATTTGACTTATGGTTTATAGAAGTATTTCCAGTGTATAAGACAATGAGACAAAACACATATAAAAAGCTAAATAAATCACCTGGATCTGAAATTTAGTTACAAAAAACACAAAATACTTACAGCTAGTCACGTTTGCACAGCGTGTCAATTAAGAGCACTATGTTAAAATGATGTTTCACTTATTTTATATTTTTGAGAATCTTTTCATAAACAGCGCACTTCAGATTGTGCAAGATTAGCTTAATTGTTTATTGTAACAGTTTAAAGAAAAAGAAACTGTCTCTGAGGTGTGTCTGCTTAAGAAACAAATAGGGTAAATATTACTAATATCCTGAGCGCGTAGCGAAGCACACATCGCCAGACAGCTAAACACTTTTGCAGACTTGTAATAAGTAGCACTAGAAAACTTTAGTGATAAGGAAGCATCAAGTGGAGTTGACTTGTATGTCAACTCCATTTGATGTACTTCCATATAGTGCATTGCAGTAATAGTAGTATAAAACTTGTGAAACTGAAACAATGCACAAACTTAACTTGGGTTACAATTAAATACAAGCAGAAATAATCCCTAAAAACCCAGATGAATTGATCTACTCACAAAGATTCTCCAAGGTTAACATGAACAGATGGAGTTGGATGAATAAGTGAATGTCACACATGCAGCTCTCTAGCTTGACTGAGGCAAAAATGGCCGCAACAGTCATCTGACTACAATCCATGTGACTCTTAACCACCATTGGGAAAATTTTCATCTAAATAATAAAATAATGGAAGTGCCCAGTAGAGGGTGGTATAACTACAAAACAAAATGAAAGCATGTAGCATAACATTCCCTGTCTGGATTTGAAGACAATTCCACTATGAAAGACTAAACACTCTAAGGTGAAGAAGTGTCTAAGTGGTCCTTAGGAGAGAAGAGCATCACCACCTCAGTTATGGGCGATGGAAGATCTTGGAAGTACCTCCCCTGGAGACCTTGAGCTTCAACTTCCTGAAATTGCCATCGCTGCCAGGGAAAGTTTTCAGGATCAAAGCCATAGGCCACTGGTTTCTCTACACTTGATGGATGTCAAAAGTCTGGTGTTAATTATAGCAGAGGCTTCTGCCATGAGAAGATAGATCGTTGAACTTGGGAAAGCATATAATCTAGAATTCTCCAGGATACCTTAATCATTCTCCCCCACACTCCACCCATGTAAGAGGAATGTACAACCTTCTTTGTTGAGGGATTTTGAGGGCAGTATTCTCCTTGTCTTCTTGCAGAAGTACCTTGAGCTCTTTGCAGGCTTCCTTGAAATTTGTGCCACAGTTGGAGCGGATCAGCTTCATGGGACCCCGGATGGCAATGAATCAGCCCAGAGCATTAATAAAGCTTGATGTGTCCATGGCTTCAATGAGCTCTATATAAACAGCACGCACACTGAGGCAAGCAAAGATAACTGCTCACCTTTTGCTGTTGGCAGCACCTCCACGAGTGTGCCGAGTCGAGACACTCCAAGGACCAAATACATCAACGCCTACATTGGTGAAGGGTGGCTCTGGACTCAGATGATCTGAAGGAAGGTCAGACATTTTTTGCTCAGCTGTCCTACCTCCGAGCTTCTTGCATGGGAACACTCTCTCCTAACACTTGTACAAGTGTTTTGCAATGTATCTCTTTGCCCCAACGATCCAAATGCCATCTGAGCATATAGCTCCCTCCGTGAACACCTGGCCTTGATGTCTCACTCTGTCATGATAGTATCTGATGAGCAGAGTACCAATGTGACTGAGCCTCAACAACTGGCTTCAGAAAGCGAGCCAATCAAACTTGTGTTTGTCATGCCTGCCCGTCCACATGCTCCTGTTTCCGTTCTGTCATGTCCGCGTGGTGTATGTTTGGTCACGTGTTTGCCGTAGTCCCGCCTGTCTCAGCTGTTTCTCGTTGTGTATCAGTCTTTTCACCAGCTCCCTTTTGTTAGTCCGTGTATATATACCCTGTGTATTCAGTCTGTCTTGGTCGATCAATGTTCATGTTAATGTTCATGTTAACGTTCACGTTATTGTTAATGTTATGGTTATTGTTCACTGTAGTGTAACTCTGTTTCTGCCCGTTAGTTTGTTATTAAACCTGTTGTTTGTTTATAAGTTCGCGTGTGTGTCCGCACATACCTTGCCTGATCCTGCTACAGCTTCCCTCCGTGACAGTGTTACATTGATAATTTTAATCTATTCTGGAACTGCCTGTCTTTTTATCATCATGATGGGAAAGCAAGGGCGGGGGGTGTGGCTATTTATGTTAAATACAATATTCAAGTAAAAAATTTAAATACGATATACAAGGAAACATGTTTTGAATTATTGGCTCTACAAGTGTGTGCTGGACGCAGCTTTGTGGTCGCTGGTGTTTATAGACCTCACTCTGCACCTTCTGCACCTATCTCTGTATGCTGAAGCAGAAATGCTGATTCTAGGTGATTTTAATCTGAACTGGTTAACTAATGCATCCGATCATCTAAAAGAAGTGTGTGGTAATCTGTCATTTAAGCAATTAATTACTGAGCCAACACGACAAAACCTGCATGACCCCACCAAGTCATCCTTAATAGACTTAATTTTATCAAATAGATCTGATAGAATTACCACTACAGCTGACCCTGGTATTATTGATCACTGTCCTATCAGATGCATTAGGGACACCAGTATAAAGAAGTCAAGCTCTCGGATGGTGGTTAGAAGAACATTTTAATGATCAAGCTTTTTTAAATGATCTGGCGCTCAGCGACATTCACTATACCTCAGAAATTATGGATGTTGATTTGGCACTAGATCATTTTACTCAAACATTTTTAGCAGTGGTAAACAAGCATGCCCACTATAAAAACACACGAATATGTGATAGATCGAACCCCTGGATTACTAATGAAATATCTTCCTTGCTAAATGCCAGGAACAAACCATGGGCCTCTGCTAGAAAAAGTTGGAGATAGAGACCAATGGCTTACTATAGGCCATTGAGGAATAAATGTACCTTACACATTAGAAAGGCTAATTCTGAATACTATACAGATCAATTCTCAAAATCGGCTTCAAACCCTGTTAAATTCTGGAAAACTGTTAACTCCCTCAAAAACAAATCAGAGCTTATTGCCACCCAGATCTTAGTAAACAGCCACCAAATTTCTGACGTAATACAAAACTATGAAATACATACACCACCTGCTGTAAGCCATGGTCTCTTTACCATCCACACTTTCCCTCCTCATATAGTAGCTAAAGCCCTCAGCGCTATTAACACTAAAAAAGGCACAGGGGAGGACAGGCTGGACCCCTTCTTTCTGAAGCTTGCATCTCCAATTATTTTCAAAACAGAATTCCCAGTATTTGAAAAACAGCTCAAGTAATTCCACTCCACAAAAGGAGGTGACATTTTAGATCTCAATAATTTTAGACCAATTTCAAAACTTTCATGCCTAGCTAAAATTCTAGAATCTTTAGTGAATGATCAACTGAAGACATTTCTCAGTGTAAACTCTGTCCTCTAAGAATATCAGTCTGGATTTAGAGAGAAGCACAGCACAATTACTGCAACTACTCTGATCCTTGATGATCTTTTAACTTCTGTTGATCAAAAGAAACACTGTTGAATTAGATTTTCAACTCTGGGGGTGCTGGCCTTGTAGGCCTCAGAAGCAGGAGGCTCCGGTAAGAGAGCAGGGTTCAGAGAGATCTTTAGTCAACAGGTCTTTAATGATTCCTCGGCAGTACATAGCATAGAGCAGGCGGGTATAGGCTCAGCCACCCATATATATGTAGGTCTGGGCATGTGTGTGTGTGGCATGGAACACTCCCATGCAGCACAGCAAAGCATGGTGGAGACTATATGCAAGGACAACTAGGAAAGGGCACAGACAAACTGTTTTTTATGATATTTATGTTTAAGTTTATTAGATATCAGTTTAGTAATGGCAGTACATAAGTGCACTGTAGAAAGACAAGATACATAAAAATGTGTGTACAAACATACATGGGCTTTAATCTGTCCTTTTTAATGGCAGATTTCTGCACATGCAAGGCAAAGACACGTTTATTTGGCTGTGTTCTGTCCTATCTGTAGGTCATAAAGTTTACATTAGTCATTAAGTTTACACAGGCCCTTGGTTACCATGGGATTATTGAAACCACCATTAATTAAAGATATGTTAGAATCCAAAGCAATAAGCAACAGCTCTATAACGAACAAGGCATAAAAAGCTAGGTGTCCATGTTTATCCTCAAACAGTCGCAAATTTTACTTAAAAAAAACAACTAATATATTGATGTACAATATGAATATTGTAAGCCAATGCATTATTGACCACTTATCACAAAAAATCGCAGCTCTGTCTCTCTGTATTCAAATTGCCCACCAATAACTTCCTGGAACTGTCTGACGTGTACATGAATCTTGTGACCACAAAGCACTTTAAACTTCTGTTGATGTGACTCTCTTTCTCTGGACAAGAGCTCAGACAAACTAAGTGTGGGTAGCCTGATCCTGCTCACCGGGCAGTGCCCCGGTCTGTTCCTGATCCTGCTTACCATTCATTGCCCCGATCTGTTCTTGATCCTGCTCACTGGGCAGTGCCCCAGTCTGTTCCTGATTCTGCTCCCCGGGCAGTGCCCCAGTCTGTTACTGATCCTGCTTACTGGGCAGTGCCCCAGTCTGTTCCTGGTCCTGCGCCCCAGGCAGTGCTCCGGGCGGCTTCTGATCCTGCTGCCTAGGTGGTGTCCCAGTCTGTTCCTGATCCTGTACCCCGGGTGCTTACCATTCAGTGCCCTGATCTGTTCTTGATCCTGCTCACTGGGCAGTGCCCCAGTCTGTTCCTGATTCTGCTCACTGGGCAGTGCCCCAGTCTGTTCCTGATTCTGCTCCCCGGGCAGTGCTCCAGTCTGTTCCTGATCCTGCTCACTGGGCAGTGCCCCAGTCTGTTCCTGGTCCTGCGCCCCAGGCAGTGCTCCGGGCAGCTTCTGATCCTGCTCCCTTGGTGGTGTCCCAGTCTGTTCCTGATCCTGTACCCCGGGTGGCTTCTGATCCTGCTCCCTGGGCGGTTCCCCAGTCTGCGCCTTGGGCGGTTCCCAGAGTTCCCTATTTTGTTCCTGTTTCTGTTCATTGTTTTGCTTCAGTTTGTCGTCCTGTTTCCGCTCCTTATGTTGTACTGTCATGCTCTATTGTCTTGCCCACCTAAATTTTGAGTTAGCCATGTGGGTCTGTTTGTTCATCATGTGCCCTGTGTCTCTGCCCCAGCCCTGCCTGTCTCACCTGTACCTCATTTGTCATTAGCCCGTCAGCTGTTTTTCCCTGTTTAGTCTGTGTACAAATACCCTCTGTATGTTACCGGTCTTTGTCGTTGTCATTCTTGTTAACATGTGACTCTGTTTCCTGTCCGCTTGTACGTCTAGTCTGTTTATTTATCCTTCGTTTTGTTTGAATACCAGTGAGTTTGTTTTTCGTTTGTTATTAAAGCCTATTTTCAGTTTAACGCTTGCGTTTGTCTGCCCTCTGTTTCCCTGCGTCACTATGTTTGCGCTGCGAACCCCAACCCGTGACACAAACTTAAAAATAACTATTCTGATAACAACTGTATTGTTGCAGCATATTATCCGGACCAAAAAAGAACTCCAAGTGCAACAATATGGATATGTACAACACAGTTACCCACTAAAGTGCTTACAAATACCATCCAGACAACCATCAATAGACCCCAGTTGTGAGCCAACTGAGCGAATTTTAGTGGCGGCGGTGGTTTCACTAGCTCTGCAGCCTTCTTTCTGTACTTCTTTGAGGCCGTGAGGATAAAAACAGAGGAAAGAACCAAAATAAACGATGAATTGAAGTGGAGAACAAACTTATACAACCATTTCTCAGCGGGTCACGTAACATCCACCGCCTGTGCCATTTTTGAGAGGTTCATACAAAGGACCACCACTTAAGCACCTTAAAAATTGTAAGAGGGTGTGATGCATCTAACTAAAATACATCAAAATCTGTTTACGCAGGTAAGGGATGCTGCAGCAAAAGAAGAAACAGGTTCAACAGGTTCATCACAACACATATAAACAGATAGGGGGTGAGCATCCAACCACAGAAATTGCAGAAGAACCCAGGAGTGTGGAAGATATTGCTGCCATTGAGAACCAAGAAAATGCTGAAAAAGGAACTGATTAATTCTTCTTGCTGATGATGTTGGTGTTCAATGATAATAAGGGACTTCAGAAGTGAGTACAAAAATCCTGACCCCTATGTGACACAGAAAACTAGCAACTAGCAACAATAAAATATCCTATAAAAGAGATAGAAAGGGAACGCGAGAGAGAATGAAAATGAGCGAGACAAAACAAGAGACACTGGACTAGATACATCGAGATAAATTCCAATTTCCCAAAATACTTAGAGAAAAATATAATCATTGTATGTATCACCTGCTTTGATTTGATTAATATTTTTGCTCACCTTCTTGAGGGTTGCAAATATTTCTCAGTATAATATTCCAGTATGATTATGAATAAAGAAAAATATCTATAAAATTTCTAGCTTAGTTTGGTGAAACAAACTAAATGATTATGATGGGATGTAAGTGTTTATGCTAACATATTTCATAACTTCATATATTCAAATTAGGGGTGGGATGCTTAAACAAAGAACTGTCCTTTAACAGATCAAAGCCCCAAATGGGAAACTGTTCCTCGAACAGGTCGACTAAGCCCTCCTGGATCAAGCCTCCAGGTCTTCTACTAGACAACGCTGCTTACCTTTCAGAACATTATAGAATTCTGCTTTCACAGCTATTCCTCCTGAGTCTAGAACTTCGTACAATTTCCTCATTTGTTCCTGAGATATTTTTGTATTTTGTATGGTGCTGCACATTTCAGCTGTTATCATGTCTTTACTTTTTAAACAGTCCACTATCTCCATCACTGAGCAAACTCTCTTAATCAGCTCTGGTCTGTGTTTATCCACAAATTCAGCCGCTGAAATAAAGAAGAAAGAAAAAACATATTTTTATTAAAGTGTTTGTTTTTCAGTGTTTAATTTAAAGCATGCAACACAGACTGTAACACTGTCCTGCAAAAGAACAGACACAATCTATACTGTTTGTTGTATGAAGCACATTATAACTGAAAAGGTGCCCTAAATATTACTGACTAAAAGTACATGAGCCACAGGATCAAAGCTTCACAAGAAGCTTCATCAGTGACATCACATTCTTAATCCATAGCATTTAATATGATGTCGGTCCACCCTTTGCAGCAATAGAAGCTTCAACAAGGCTTTACACAAGATTTAAGAGTGTGTTTATGGTAATTTTTTAACGTTCTTTCAGAATTGCATTAGTGAGGTCAGAGACTGATGTTGGACGAGGGGGCTTGGCTCACATTTTCCGCTCTAATTCATTCCAAAGGTGTTCTATCGAGTTAAGGCCAGAACTCAAGTTCTTTCACACTTAACTCACTCATCCATGTCTCTATAGACTTTGCTCCTCTGCTGACCCCATGGCCTACCACTTCGTGTTCCAAATTGCTTTCACTTTGTTATAATATCACTGACAGTTGACTGTGAAATATTTAGACATCTACGGTTTGATTACTTTGCATGTGTGGACTGGATGGGTTGTTACCGACATCTGGTGAGAATTTCATGTCAATAGCACCTTTAGAAATATGTTTACTTAAAAAATTGGTGACATGTTCAATACTTATTTCACCTGTTGTGTATATATACACAACTGACAGATTCAAGAAACAAATATTGTGTTTAACTGGGGTGGCCAGGCAGGTGGCCAAGCTTCACACTATTGTGGCACTGGCCACCTGTCTGGCCACTCCAGTTAGACACATTGAGACAGTAAGCCCCCTTTTCTCTCAATATGAATATCACCCTTTTTCTGTTGCTGTGTGCAATCTGTGTAAACACAAAACAGCCCATGAAAGTCAGGGCAGTTTGGTCCCATCTGTAATTTTGTAAAATGCTTTAAAGCAGCAGCCTGTTCTCAATTTATTTTTTGCTGCTTTCAGATTATGTCATACAGCAGTGCCAGCGCTAACTTCAAAATATTAAGGCAGCATTCCAAACCACATAGACCTACTACAGCAGTAAATAGACTGTAAAAAACAATGTTGGTAATTGATTTTTACAAATAAAAAACTAACAAACAGATGTACAAACTACAGCCACAAGCTCTTCTCTTTTTATTTTTCTCCTGTTTCATTGTAATTTCAATTCCAATGGGCCTTTTTGTCACTCAAAGTGCAGAAAAAAGAAGAAATGTATTAATCAAGCAATAACGCAATTAACAAATCAACAGTAACAAAGTCTCTGCTCAGAGCTCCAAATATTAAAATTGACCAAGTAAACTACAGCAGTAACCATTCTGTCCTGATTTGTCACCCAGCAGTTAAGACCAGCAGATGTGTAATGTGTAAAAACTGTGTCCAGATGTGTGTGTACTAAGTGTTGAGTAAGCTGCTCACCTGCTTTCTGTTCTTGTTCAGTAGGTTGGCTCTTCAGTGGGGTGCTTTCCACCGGATGACTTTCTATCAGCTTCTCAGGCTCTTTACTCTGCCTGTCAAATCAAATCCATTCAGAACATTTAGTTATAATTTAGAGTACAGATGACAGTCAACAGAAAAAAACGAAAGAATAAAGAAAACATATAGTCATATCTAAGTTTAAACCTACAAATTATTTGTTATTTAAACAATGTGAACACACATCCTCCCGGGACTTAAACATGACAGATTTCTGCAAAATTTTCTGCAAAAATATTGTAAAAAATATTTTTTAAAAATATAAAGATTGTCCCTTTGTTAAATCTAGCAAGTAAAGAATAATTATGTATTAAAATGTGCAGTTTTGAAAGTTTTACTCATAAAATCAGTAAAATATGTCATTTGACCAGGGGCACCCACAGCTGTGAACAAAACTATATAAGAATATAAATAAATATAAAAGCATAAAAATATATTTAAAAAATATCCCTGCAAGAATCTCCTGAAAAGATTGGAAGCTGCAACAAAGCCTAATAGTAAACACCGTACAATGCATCCGGAAAGTACACCACATCACTTCACTTTTTCCACATTGTGGTCCATCCATCCATTATTTTCCACTTTATGCCATTAGTCAGGGAGATGGGGGGCTGGAGCCAATCCCAGCATCATCAGAAGAAGCCGAGGTACACCATGGACAGGTCGCCAGTCCATTGTGTGGCCACATTTTGTTTTGTTACAGTCTTATTCCACAATGTATTCAATTCACTTTTTCCCCTCAAGCCTTTTTCAGATCTCTCCAGAGAGTCTGGGCTCTGGCTGAGCCATATTCACAGAGTTGTCCCAAAGCCACTTCTTTGTTATCTTGGATGTGTGCGTTGGGTTGTTGTCCTGTTGGAAAATGGACCTTCACCCCTGTTTGAGGTCCAGAGTGCTCTGCAGCAGGTTTTCTTCAAGGATTGCTGCATTCATCTTTCCCTCTATCCTGACTAGTCACCCAGTTCCTGCTGTCGAAAAATAATCCCACAGCATGATGCTGCCACCACCATGCTTCATTGTAGGGATGGTATTGGCCAGGTGATGAGCGGTGCCTGGTTTCCTCCAGACATGATGCTTGCCATTCTGGCCGAAGAGTTCAATCTTTGTTTCATCAGACCAGAGAATTTTGTTTCTCAAGGTCTGAGAGTCCTTCAGGTGTCTTTTGCCAAACTCCAAGCTGGCTGTCTTGTGCCTTTTCCTGAGGAGTGGCTTCCATCTGGCCACTGCACCATACAGGCCTGATTGGTGGAGTGCTTCAGAAGTGGTTGTCCTTCTGGAAGGTTCTCCTCTCTTCACAGAGCAACACTGAAGTACTGTCAGAGCAACCCTTGGGTTCTTGGTCACCTCCCTGTGTAAGGCCCTTCTTCCTTGATCAGTCAGATTGGCCGGACGGCCAGCTCTTGGAAGAGTCCTGCTGGTTCCAAACGTTTTACATTTACGGGTGATGGAGGCCACTGAGCTAATTTAAGACCTTCAATAGTGCAGAAATTTTTCTGTACCCTTCCCCAGATCTGTGCCTCGATACAGTCCTGTCTCTGAGGTCTACAGATTATTCCTTGTACTTCATGGCTTGGTTTTTGCTCTGACATGTACTGTCAACTATGGGAGCTTATATAGACAGGTGTGTGCCTTTCCAAATCATGTCCAATCAACTGGATTTACTGCAGGTCAACGATCAAGTTGTTGAAACACCTGAATGATGAAGTTTGAGTGTAATGGCAGAGGCTGTGAGTCATGTACTTATGTACATGTAATTTGTTTTAAATGTTTAAGAAATTTGCAAAAAATTCAAATGGATAATAGATGGATGGAACATAAAAGTGAAAAAGAGAAGCTATGTAAATGATTTCCGAATGCACTGTATTGTGTTTACTACTAGCTTTTATTGCAGCTTCCATTCTTTTCAGAAGGTTAAGTGCTGATGGGGACAGTTTGGTGGTCTAGCAGTTAAATTTTATTTTCTTTTTTTTTCTTTGCTTATTTTCTTTTGATGTTCTGCCAGTGGTTTATCTTATGCAATCTCTTCAGATTTTCTGAAGTGAATGATTTATTCCATTTTGAAAAGGTGGTCACTGACTTCTGCACAGTATTGCACCTATCAACAATCTGCATATTAAAGTATGTTTTAAAACAGTAAAAAGAGATCTTAGTGAGTTAAAAAAAACACACTTTTGCAAAATATTCAGCAATTTTGTGCAAAATGGGAAGATAAAAACTGCAGATGAATTAATAAGAAATGCACTGTTTTTAAAGTCGTACTGGGCCATGTTGCCGATGGCCTCTGGATCAGATGGAAAGCTACTGGTTGTCCCATTGCTGGACTGTGCTTTCAAGTCTGCATTGTTGGTGTTGGACTTTAAGGTGAATCTCTCCCCTGTCAATGAAGGCGCCTAAAAAACAACAATAATAATAATTTCCAGGTACATGTATGAGATGATTCTGATGACTCAAATGTACAGGTTTCAAATAATGTAGGAAGGTGTAAATGAAGACAAAGAAATGTGATAAATAAAGAAATAATTAAATTTAATTAATTAATTAGTTATAAATAAATTATAAACAAATCTGTAGATAATGCTACAATTACTAAGAAAGCTGAAAGAATAAAGTTATGATGACATAAACATCCAGATTGAATCCAATTTTTAGAAGTAGTGTTAATGTTAAGATAAGGCAGACCTTTCTTTTGTTCTGCCCAAACACTACTGAAATACTAACTGTATATATGTATATATATATATATATATATATATCTGTAAATAGAAATGTGGAACTTATTTTATTAACGCAGTAACTTAACTTACATTCAGCATGAACACCATTGCTAGCATATTTACATATGTATATGACAATGTTTTACCTTGGGTGTGCTCCATTCAAAGCGTGACTCTACAGTAGGGGAATGACTGGGAGCAGTATCGTCGAATCTGCTGGGAGTAATGGTGGTGCTGCTGTTCCCCAGATCAGCTAAGAGCTGCTCACCGCGGTGAAGAGGCCTCTCCTTTGCCTGTGAGAGAGAGAGAGTTACAGAGGGGCAGAAAGTGTGAAAGGAAAAAAATAAAGTGCAATTAGTGAAGTTATCACATAACTTAGTTTTGGGAGCTGGACCACAAGATTACCTCTACCACCTATATATACCCCGTTCTTACTCCAACCCCATGTCAACAACATTTTAAGATCAAGGCAGATAGCTTTAAAAAATTATACATAGAGTATCTTCCTTATCATAATGATGTTGTGCCAAGAACACTACTGGAATACTAAATAAAGCTTTCAAAATTATGTTCTAATGTTTGGTTTCTGATATCATATATATATATATGAAACAAGCTGCTGTTTTTGGCCTTGGGCTCCCCTGCAGCCACCGCCGCTCCACCTACGTCTGCTGGACCTGCCCCGTCCAACCTTCTGTTTTTTCTCGTCTCTTTCCTCCTATCCTGCTCCCCTTGTTCCCCCAGTCTTTCTCCCCTCACTGATCTTACCCATTTGATTCCTTTTCCGTTTGTTACTATATAAAGTAAAAAAACATTATGTATATATATATATATATATATATATATATATATATATATATATATATATATATATATATATATATATATATATGTTTTTTTTTACTTCTTTAAATGAATAGAAATGTGGAACTTGTTTTATTAGCACTTAATTTGCAGTAACTTAACTCACATACAGTATGAGCACCATTGCTAGCATATTTACACGTCTATATGAGAATGTTTGAGACACCTTGGATGTGCTCCAATCATAGCGTGACTCTACAGTAGGGAATTGACTGGTAGCAGTATAGTGGAGTCTGTGGGGAGTGATGCCGGAGCTGCTGTTCCCTAGATCAGCTAAGAGCTGCTCACCGCGGTGGAGAGGCCTCTCCTCTGTCTGCGAGAGAGAGCAAGAGAGAGAGTTACAGAGAGACAGAAAGACTGAAATGCCGCTGCCATCGGCAGTCTGTCACACGCCATTCCTGCTCCCCTCCCGCTGCCCTTCCTGGTCTATCAGACACCATTCCTGAAACAAGCTGCTGATTTCGGCTTTGGGCTCCCCAGTAGCCACCGCCACTCTGCCCCGCCCAACCTTCTGTTTTTTCTCGGCTCTTTCCTCCTATCCTGCTCCCCTTGTCCCCCCAGTCTTTCTCCCCTCGCCATATATATATATATATTAATATAACGCTTCACTCGCAGTATGTATATGACAATGTTTTACCTTGGAAGTGTTCCATTCAAAGCGCGACTCTACAGTAGGAGGTCTACTGGTAGCAGTATTGTGGAGTCTGTAGGGAGTGAGGGTGGTGTTGCTGTTCCTCAGATCAGCTAAGAGCTGTTCACCACGGTGGAGAGGCCTCTCCTCTGCCTGAGAGAGAGTTACAGAGGGACAAAAGGAAAAAAGAAAATGCAATTAGTGAAGTTATCACATAACTTAGTTTTAGTTTTGGAGATTACCTCTACTGCCTATATATATACATGCCCTTTTTCTCCACTCCTGTTCCGTCATTTGCTGGTTCTCAGCCTTCCTTAAGGCCTCGTTCTTTGGCTACAGTCCCAGCCAATCCAGCCTCAAACTTTAGGGCTCATCCCAATACAGCCGCTCATGGGCCCTGAATTTGGGCTCTAGGCACTCAAGCCGCTCTTCCCCAGCCTCTCCTTCTCCATCTCGCCACCCTCCTCGCCCCAGGCGGTGGGCCTCCCCTACCCCTGGTCCTAGGATTAGCGCCAGGCTCTCCACTTCTCCCGCCCTGCCCCTGGCAATCTTGGATTCAACTGTGGCTTCCTTCCCCAGTCCACGATCGGACACGTGTGGGCGCAATGCTCCAGACCCACCTCCACTACGCAGAGGCCGTCCGTCCCTGAGTTACTCCAACCCAGCCTCTTCAGGCCCTGCCGCTGCCATCGCCGGTCCGTCCAACGTCATTCCTGCTCTGGCACCTCCCGCTGCCTTTCCACAGTCCAATGGACGCCATTTCTGCCACGAGCCTACCCACTGCTTTTGCTGGTTTGTCGCATGCTATTCCTGTTCCAAGCCCACTCACAGCCCCCTTGGCCTTGGGCTTTCCCGCAGCCACCGCCGTTCCGCCCAAGTCTGCTGGACCCACCGCCCACCGATTGCCTGTTTTTTCTCATCTCTTTCCTCCTATTACTGCTCCTACTGCTTCCCTTGTTCCCCCTTGCTCTCCCCTTGCTGCTCCTGCCTATTCTATTCTTCTTTGATTTCCTTCATCTTCCTCCCTTCCTGATTTCTCTTTAACTCACCCCACCCCCATTTCATCATTCCTCCCCGCCCCTATTTCGTCATCCTTTCCAAACTAACCTTAGGTTTCGCTTTGACAAGTCCATTGTTATGCACCTATTTCTCTGCCCACAGATGCTGCAGCCAGCCTGACCCAGCCAATAGTGACCCACCCTGAAGGAACAGCCTTCTCCCTTGCTTCGGCGGTCCTTTATATATATATATATATATATATATATATATATATATATATATATATATATATATATATATATATATATACATATATATATATATAAATTATGGTTTATAATTATTCAATTATTAATTTCTTTTACTTTTAAATATTTAATGAATTAAAATGAATAGAACTGTGGATTTTGTTTTATTAGCGCTTCATTCGCAGTAGCTTAATGTTTCACCTTGGATGTGCTCCACTCATAGCGCGACTCTACAGTAGGGAATTGACTGGTAGAAGTATAGTGGAGTCTGTGGGGAGTGATGGTGGTGCTGCTGTTCCCTAGATCAGCTAAGAGTTGCTCACCGCGGTGTAGAAGACTCTCCTCTACCTGAGAGAGAGAGTTAAAGAGGAACAAAAGGAAAAAAGAATTAGTGCAATTAGTGAAGTTATCACATAACTTGGAAGTTGGACCACGCCCTGATTACCTCTACTGCCTATAAACACTTAGGCCCAGATATATTTGGACAGTGGCACAATCTTTATGATTTGGGCTCTCCAGGCCACCACATTGGATTTGAAATGAAACAACTGAGATACAATTGAAGTGTAGACGTTTAGTTTAATTTAAGGGGATGACCAAATTAGTATTACTATAAATAAAATGCCACCCCAGCCTCAAACTTTTAGGGCTCATCCTGATCCAGCCGCTCACAGGCCCTGCATTTGGGCTCTAGGCAGTCACGCCGCTCTTCCCCAGCCTCTCCTTCTCCATCTCACCACTCCCTTTGCCCCAGGCGAGGATATTTTTTATCAGCTCTTAGCTGATCTCCCACTCAGCCTCCAAGACAGCCCTCTTCTCGCTCCTCCAAGCTTCCTTCGCCGGTTTGCGATCTGCCACGCGTGGGTGCAGCGCTCCGGACCCACCTCCACTCTTCCTTCCCATCCATTAAAGGCCTCATTCCTAGTGCAGAATTTTTCTCTGTCCTATGCCCAAGTCGACAATGCCATCACACTGATCGAGATCACTGGGTGTGACACTTGGATGGCTAAGGCCAACATCGTCTCTGCCTTTAAATTTCTTCCACTCCACCCAGACTCTTGCCACTTTAGCAGCCCCAAAATATTTACACTTTTGCCAAAGCTCTTTCCTGGATCCTGTGCAGTGTTTACCACCTGCCTTATGTCATCCACCTTCTTGATGACTTTCTTTTATGTGATACCCCTACCTTTCCACCAGCTCATGGCACCACGCTGCTCGATTCAGCTTTCCGCCACCTGGGCATTCCTATTTCGGGTGAGAAAACCCTCTGTCCCACTACGGAACTCGAGTTCCTTGCAATGTATCCCCCAAGGCCGAGTGTTTGTCTCCCACCTCCTCCGCTCTGTTTCAGCACATTCATTTGAATCTCGCTTGCATCTGCAAGTTGCACTTCTGGATCCTTTTACTCCATCACTGGAACGGCATCTCTCTTTTTTTTTTACCTTGATGCAACTTCTGACCCTGAGGACCACTCTATTTTTACAGATACTGCTGCCTCCACCGGTTTTCTGCGGCTGCTAGGTGGATGGTGGTTTTCGTCTCCCTCCCCTCCGAAGCCCGCCTCCTTCTCTATAGAGTCAACAACTCTATTGCTTTGTGCAAACTGTGCTGGTTTCCCTCTAACCTTGGTGCCTGCCCCTCACCTCCTACATCTTAGCCTGCTGTCTTTCTACCCAACACTCATTACGCACCTGCCATATCTCCCACGCTCAAAGCCTAATGCTTCTCGCCTTCTTCTGATTCCTCTGCTGCTCTGCATTCAGCTCGGCCTCATCAACCTAAAATTCATCTCAACATCCAAGCCTGTCCGACCTCCAAATCATTGACATGCCACACTCTTTTTTCTATTAAATGCAGTAAAACCAATCAGTAAGGCAGGACCACCCAAATTTCTTCTTCGGATTCTACTTGATTTACTAACAAGTAGTTTACTAACGCGCGCGCCGGCGAGGCAGGAAGAAGCGCAAGAGGGGCAGACGCGCCGGTGTGCTATGCAGGACAAGGAAACGGTGCTTCAACCCTCCGCTTCCCAGTATTCTGCTCGCAAATGTTCAATCGCTGGAGAACAAAATAGACGAATCAAGTTTCACCGCGACATCGAGAGCTGCTGCGTTTTAGCGCTCACAGAGACGTGGCTATCCACTGCTATACCCAACAACGACATCACACCGGCCGGCTTCTCCATCTACCGGCAGGACAGAACTCTGGACTCTGGTAAGGGCAGAGGCGATGGGGGACAGATGTAGCAGTTCTAGCCAGTCACTGCTCTCCAGACATTGAACTCTTAATGGTCAAAGTTCGACCTTTTTTCTGCCCAGAGACTTCAGCTCAATCATTCTCACTACAGTCTACATCCCACCTCAGGCTGATAAGTCACGCACAGTTCTGTAGGAGCTCATCAATAGACATGAGAACACTGATCCAGAGGCTGCTTTTATTGTGGTTGGGGATTTTAACAGGGCAAACCTGAAGAAGGTTCTGCCCAAATACTATCAGCACATTAAATTTCCAACCCGCGGAGGACCGACTCTTGACCACTGCTATACAGCACTTAAGGACTGTTACAAACCCCTCCCCCGCCCTGCCTTTGGCAAAGCTGATCACACGTCCATTCTTCTTCTGCCTGCTTACAAACAACGACTTAAACAGGAAAAACCAGTTCTCAGATCAGTCTATTAATGGAGTGAGGAGGCCATCTTCACACTACAAGACTGCTTTGAATCCACTGACTGGAAGATGTTTCATGATGCAGCTGGCAGTGAAATCAACAAATACACTGACTCCATCACAAGTTACATCAGTAAATGCACTGACGACATTGTGCCAAAAATTAATGTCAAAACATTTCCCAATCAGAAACCCTGGATCAACGCTGAGGTTCATGCCAAACTAAGAGCTCGAACCTCTGCCTACAACTCTGGTGATCTGGCTAGCTACAAGAAGGCCAGATATGACCTTCAGAGGACCATCAGGCTAGCCAAACGGAACTACAGGGACAGATTTGAATCCAACTTCCTCTGCTCTGATCTCAAACGTATGTGGAGTGGACTGCGCATCATCACTTATTATAAAGGAGGTATGAGTTGTGATAGGGGGTCGCCCTCCTCACTTGCGGATGAGCTTAATGCACATTATGCTCGCTTTGAGGCAAACAACACCTCCCCTGCTGAAAATCTCCCAATACATCAGGAAAGCTGCACACTGACCATTTCTCTGTCTGAGGTGGTGAAATCCTTCAGGGCAGTTAACCCACGCAAGGCACCAGGTCCTGATGGTGTACACAGTCATGTACTTAAAGCATGTGCCAACCAGCTGGCTGAGGTTTTTACCGACATCTTTAACCTCTCCCTAAAACTGTCAGTGGTTCCTACGTGCTTTAAAGAAACTATCATTGTTCCAGTTCCCAAGAAACCTTCTGTCACCTACCTGAATGAATGACTACCGCCCTGTTGCACTGACATCAACAGCTATGAAGTGTTTGAGCGGCTGGTCAAAGCTCACATCTGTTCTATGCTCCCTGCCAAAATGGACCCTCACCAGTTTGCATACCGCTCCAACAAATCCACAGACGATGCCATTTCACAGTACACACTGCTCTCACATACTTGGACAGAAATAACACGTATGTGAGAATGCTGTTCATAGATTACAGCTCAGCATTCAACACAATCATCCCAGCCAAACTAATCCCGAAGCTCAAAGACTTTTGAACTCTCATCTCTGCAACTGGATACTGGACTTCCTGATGAGCAGACCGCAGGTGGTGAGGGTTGGTGACAGCATCTCTTCCACTCTTACTCTGAGCATGGGGCCCCCCAGGGATGTGTACTCAGCCCCCTCCTGTATTCCCTGTACACTCATGAATGTGTAGCCAAACACTCCTCCAACCTCATCTTTAAATTCGCTGATGACACTACCATCCTAGGCCTCATCACAGATGGAGACGAAGCAGCCTTTAGAGACGAGGTCAGTGCTCTGTCAGAGTGGAGCCATGACAACAATCTCCATCTAAACATCAGCAAAATGAAGGAGATGATTGTGGACCACAGGAAGCAGCAGAAGGGCGGTCACTCTCCCCTTTACATCGACGGCGCTGAAGTGAAGAGAGTCAGCAGTGTGAGGTTCCTCGGCGTTCACCTCTCTGATGACCTCACCTGGTCCCTCCACACTAACACGATTGTGAGATCTGCCCGTCAGCGTCTTTTCTTCCTGCGCAGGCTCAGGAAGTTTGGACTGCCTCCTGATATCCTCACCAGCTTCTATAGGTGCACTACAGAGAGCATCCTAACAGGCTGCATCACTGTCTGGTACGGCAGCTGCACTGCCTGCGACCACAAGGCCCTAAAAGGAGTGGTGAGGACAGCAGAATACATCATAGGCAACAATCTACCAGCCTTACAGGACATCTACCAGTCCCGCTGCCTGAGGAAAATCCAGAAGATCAGGTTAGACAGCGGTCACCCAGCACACGGCCTGTTCACTATACTGCCATCAGGCAGGAGATTCCACAGCATCCAGGCCAGAACAACCCGGCTACTGAACAGCTTCTACCCACAGGCTGTCAGGCTCCTGAACAAACTGTGAGGCTGAGTAACCCCAATACTGTTCACTCGGCCCCTGCTATATTACATTATGTTACACTATTATATTATTTATTCTGATATCACTGCTATATTACATTATGTTACATTATTATATTATTAATTATGATATTTCTGCTTTGGACAGTATCACTAAGTCACTTTAAATAGATACATCTTCTTAGATAACCTGCCTATGCAAAATTTTTCACAGATGTCCTCCTGTATATCCTATGTATATATCTTGTGTATGTTTTGTATAGTCCTTTATATATTTCAGTTATAACTATATGTATATTTTCTAGCTTATTTTTACTTTAATATTGTCTATTTATTGCATGTTTGCACTGTTTTACATATATAATGCTGCCCTGCTGTAGAGTTATATCTGAGCCTCACCCCAAGCATTTCAATGCATGTTATGTCCTGACATGATGTGCAAATAACAAATAAACTTGAAACTTGAAACTTGATTTATCTCTTCAAACTATCCTCACCTCTCAGTCCATACAAACCAATTGTCCACCATCTTCATACCTGCCATACACAATCTGTTTCTCTTAACAACCCACTCTATATAACCAAAGCCCGATCCATCGCCACCCTCAACGGTTTCACCTCCATTTCTGCAACATCCTTTCACCCAGTGGTTGTAACTCAACCCACTTCTCCGCCCACTCTTTCGGGATCATTGGCTTCCCACTAAGGAATCCCTGACCACACTGTCAAAGTTTTGTCCAGTGGTCCTCTCAAGCTTATCATGGGTACATCTGTACCTACGCCCATAATCTTCATGCGGCCCATCAACACTTGGCATCCTTCTAAATTTTAGGGGGCACGGTTATGCACAAGCACCAAAGCCATCCAGAACCCCAGCCCAAGCCTTCCGAGTTCACCTCCCTTGGCATACTTCAGAGCATGGTCCATGCTAGCAAAGTGAAGTAATTACATGACTTAGTTTTTGGAGCTGGACCACGCCCTGATTACCTCTACCACCTATATATACCACCTTCTCACTCCACCCTTGTGTCGAACAACATCGCACCCACCACCTCCCCATCTCTTCCCCTATTTCATTTTCATCCCAAAGCCCAGGAGGGGGGCATGGTCATGCACAAGCACCAAAGCCATCCAGAACTCCAGCCCAAGCCTTCTGAGTTTCCCAACTCGGCTAACTTCAGAGCGTGGTCCATGCTAGCAAGCAAGTCATGTTTAAAGCATCAATTTTGTAATATTAATGATTCAAATCTTTTATTTATTCTTGTAAATATTTTCAAAAATGTTTATCAAATATATTTAGTGTACTGAAATAACTTGAATTGTAGTACTAAAGGGTCAATATTCTGAGGTATAACTGACGTTTGTATGGCTTCATATTCTAAAACTTATTAGCTCTTCTGTTTTTTTAATTGTGCTCTATAAGAAACACACGCATACACACACATATACACAGTCGAGTCACATTATTATAACAGCTAGTATCCAGAGTGACTGCCATGTGCAGCATAGACAGCAGCTAGACGGGCTGGGAGGCTCAATACGGTCCTGGTAGGTTGTTACAGGTATCTGGACCCTCGCTGATTGCAGTGCATCCCCTGGTGGTGAAGGATCAATTGAAGTGGTCCTACAAAAGCTCTGGGGAATTACAGGGCCAGGTTGGTACCTGTAAATCTTGGTAAGCTCTTCCAACCAATATGGGACATCTCTAGTCATGTGACACATTCCCCAGACCATAATGCTAACACCACCAGCTTGTGTTCTTCCAGCAATGCACATAATAATGTGACTGTGACTTGGGCAAGATTGCTAACACTATATGCAGCTACATATGTGACATACTTTGAATTGCAAGTTACTCTGGATAAAAAATATGTGCCAAAAACATACAGACAAATTTTAAAAGTGTATCTATCGTAATAATAAATTATACCTATTTTTTACTAAAATAAATCTCTCCCGCTGTTTTCAAAACTTGGTAGGGACGTTTTGGTTCTGTATTCCTCTTACGGTGGCCTATTGGGTCACAACAACATTTAAGAAGCAAACTAAGGCTAAGAAAACAACAACATTGAAAAAACTTGCAAAAACATTAGTTAAAAAAAAACTAAGAAGGAATACAAAACAGAATCAAAATACGAAAGAGAGAATGCAAACACAAAAAGAATGTGAATATAAAAAGAAAACGAATACAAAAAGGTGAATGCAAAATCTTAAAGCATTTAGAAAAAGCCAGGACACATCAGTAATTTTTCAAACATTTCCAAATACAAATATAATTATGTTATATACGACTATTGATTGCAAAACAAGCTTTTCTGATACTTTAAAACTTTTAAACCACTAACCTTTAAACTAAATAACAAGCCAAAAATTGTCCACCACCTTTAGAAATGCATGTTATTGTTAGATGTGGTTTTGGATGCAGCATTTGAATTGAAAAGGTAATAACTATTTGAATATGCTATATTGAGTGTGCTGTCAACACTGTTCACAAATCTTTTCAGATCTGTCATCTACATTAAAAGGACTGATCTCAAAATGTCTATAATGTTGATGTTTGTCCAACATTATAATAATACTGACTAAAATTCATTAATTAGACCTACCATGTGTATGGAAACTAAATACATTAATCAGCCATAACATTAAAGCCACCCTTGTATTTACAATATCTGTCCACAAAACATGTATTGAGGATTCGGGTGATAGGTCATTCTCAGCACTGCAGTGACGCAATGGTGTATAAGTATGTGTTGCACTGGGACGAGTGGATAAGACATTGTAAACACTGTGTTAACCTTGCTGGTCCATCTTGTGGATGTAAATTCAGAGACAATGGCTCATCTGTTGCTAAACAGTTGGTCATCCTCTAGTCCTTCGTCAGAGGTCACAGGACACTGCTGGCTGGATATTTTTTGGTTAGTGGACATTTGCGTATTTGCGTTCTCCCTTTAAGTGTGTTTGCGTTCCATGTTTTTACGTTCTATTTTAACGTGTTCTCCCTTGTTGTGTTGTCAGCTTTTGTTTGCTTCTTAAATATGTTGTAAAATGTGTATCATTATATTTTCCAGCCACAGAATGAAGAATATGCACTGTCGGTATGTTTTTGCCTCACTCTGAACTTACCTGTTTGTGGTTGAACACCTGAGCCCTGTTGATGTTCGGCTGCAGGCCCATCATACTTATAGGCCCATGCAGGTCATGGTGAAGCGAGTGGTCCTGCCAGCGATCATGAAATCGGCGCATACTAAAACAGAGAAAAGCAGAAATTAAGGATCTGTCATGAGCACTGAATATAAATTCATTTAAACATGTCACACGAAGCATCATAACTCTTCACAAAAGAAAACAGCAATTGTGATATTTTATTTTGCCCACCATGCAATACACCAACACTCACACGCATATCCTCTCAGTAAGAGAATGTGAATTTTTATGTAATTTCTTTGTGTTATCTTAATTTAATTTTATTTTTTATTCTTTATTTTATATTTAGTACCTCCACTAATAAAACACAATGCTTTCTGTTACAAAATAAAAGAAAAATACGATTCAGATAAAGATTGCCATTTACTTTTATAGTTTGACTGGATATAAATTAATCTTTTGCAATCAATAACGTGCCAAAGTGTAATGTTGAATCGAGCTGTTATTCTTAACATTAAATTCTTGTTGAAAAACTCTAGTCTTTGTTCATATGACTTTAAAAAAGACAAGCAATTTAAAGTAACAAAAAGTCATTAAATTACATTACTATAATAAAATAATTCTTAGGATTATGTCAAATTAAATTTTTACAAGTAATCAATCATCTGTCACGGAGTGCAGTTTGCCATGTGGCTAACAATTTCATCCAGTTATGTTGAGTCAAAGTTTTTACCAAATTATTTATTTATATCAATTGGGAGAGAGCACTACAGACTAATGTTAGGAGTAGCCTTAGCAGACTGGATTTTTTGTTTATTTTTTTGTTTTTGTTTTCGTATATTTTGCATTGTCTAGATAAAAGCTCTTGTTTGGCCTGTTCCTTCAGCCTTTCCACTGTATGTACTGACGATATTGGCAGTGTGTGCAGAAAGATATATTGTACTGGATTGTGCCATAAATCAAGCCAGTCCCAGCGTCATTGGGCAAAAGCCCGGTAAACCATGGACAGGTCGCCAGTCCATCACATGGCCAACACACACTCACACCTATAGGCAATTTAGAGTGACTGATCAACCTAACATGCATGCCTTTGGACTGTGTGAGGAAACCGGAGTACCTGGAGGAAGTTGACTGAAATTGAAATATTTCAATATTTGATCATGTCCTGCCCACTTTTTGAGATTACACAAGACAATTTTTATGTTCTACATCTACATGACAGAGTGGCCACATATGTATTTCCTGTTATTGATACAGTTAGTGGTTTTAATGTAGCTAACATGAGGATGTGTTAAACTAATTATATATAATGTGGTAGGATGTGGTAAATTAATTATATAATTAATTAGATATATGATATGTGCAACTTTTATGAGATGTAATGTATGTAGGCTGTGGTCTCTCAATGTCAATCCCCCCTAACTTTTCAGATTAAATCTGCTCCCTGGCCAGTGGGTAACTGTTACTGCAGGGAGGGAAAAGGTTTTAATCAATTGTAGATCTTCGGAGGGTGAATGTTCAAACTCACTCTTCCTCAATCATTCTGGCATGTGGATGATTCAATGTCCTGGGTTTGTCCAAATCCAGGAAGAAATTGTTTTGGTGTTCCTCAACCTCAGGCAGGCAGGTAGTCATCTCCATCCGGTGCATATAAGGCAATTTCATCTTCCCAATTTCTGTATCCTGAAAGAAATCCAGAGAGAAAATATTATTGAATAGTGAATAAAAGTAAACATAAGAAAGAACGGATAATTCCTTATCCATCATACTATGTTAATATTATGTGGTTTGCAGCTGGGCTACAAACCAGGCTGAGAGAAAGCAAAGACAAGAATAGAGACAGAAACAGAGGAAACTGAGGTAACAGAGATAATAGAAAATAGCAGATAAAGTAAGAGAATACTAAATGTTAAGGAAAAAATGAGAGCTGAAATTATTTCCCACAGCTGACAGCAGCTTCTCCATTCTCAGTTCGTTTCCTCCCATTTTGTTGCCAAGTTCTTGCATGCGGTTCATCATCTTGTGCAGTTCATTCCTGTAGGGGTAAGGGACAAAGGTCACAGTCAGCCAAAACCACATCCATTATCTTTATGTATAAAATCTATGATAAACATAATAACATTTACTTTTTAACATTTAACACATTATTCTCCAATTTCCCATTTTTGTGACCATTATTGTAAAGTTGTCTGCAAATATCTTTGCTACTTGTACTAATTGTAAAATAATATTAGCATTATAATTAAGATTTACATTAGCGAATGATTATTTGCCACATTTCTTAAATATATATTAATGCTTATTACTCTCCTAAATACCTTTGATAGATAATTAGCTATCACTTATTGTAAAGTGTTATCTAAAACCAATAAACAATAAGCAATTAAAAAAGAAGTAGACATTTTGCTAAGATCTATAATCTTGAAATTAAAGCAAGGCATTTTTACACAAAACCAAGACTATTGAAACAACCAAGGACAATTTTAGTAAAATAAACAATAACAAGAAATACCCAAATTAAACAAAGACATCTCAATGAGTGGTTTTAATAAAACTTGACACTTTTTTCAATAAAAAAAACTATTAGATGAAATGACAAGAATTATTTTAAAAAAAATAATGAATCTTGTACAACAAAAAACTGCAGGGAAAAAAAGAAAAGACTGCCCCCTGCTGTACAGAGCTACTGCTCTTTCTATCAAAAAGATGCAAAAATTCTGCTGCACAATAAAGAAGCTTGCTGTAATGTGCAAGCAGGCAAGGAAGCTGGATTCAAGTGCAGAGTTTTAATCACACCTAACATATGAAAACAAATATCAGGAATAACAAGCACGACAAAACAAAACACAAGCGCAACACATTACAGCAACACACACAACATGCATCAACAAAGGCTGACAAGAGCAAGGCATAAACAGACTGTATAAATAGAGACGCTGAACTAGAGACACCTGGTGAACAGGAGGAGACATAATCACAAGCAGGTGAGAGGTGGAGACAAAAGGGCGTAGACAAGGATCACAGGACAAAAACAAACAGAACCAAATGGCATTGACAAGACTACATAAACAATAACTGACAGGCTCAAAACAGGCCAGACTGTGACACTTGCCAGCTAAATGTTAAGACAAGAATCTTGAGTTCTCTGAAGCAGCAAAGCTACAACAAGCATGGCCCTTATAAACCATATATGGGTTTTACACTTAATGTAAGTATAACTTCTTCTGAAAATTATTTGACTAGTTATTAGACACTGACAACCTAGTGATGAGCACTAAGTACCACTAAACTAATTATGTGTTAGTTTTCATACATTGTGGATGCCGTTAATAACTAGCATCCTAACTAGCTTTGCTATGAGACTGCTAACATTAGCCACTGTCCTTTAAACTAAAATACAGCTTGTAGCATGTAGGCCTCTCACTCTTAAAATCCCATGTGCCACCTAGTTATATATATAGTGCAAATAATGTTGAACACTCATATGGATAGCTATGGCTTATTACAGAATGTTGGTTATGACTGTAGCTGGCTAGCTATCCATATGACTTTTCAGTATCATCTTGTGATGACAATTTAGAACTGAAGTGTTTAGAGTGACAAGCCGTCAAGCTACAAGCTTGTTTTTAGCTCAAAAACAGCGGCTAATGGTAGCATTCTTACAGCAGAAAAGCTAGCTAGAATGCTAGTGATTAATGATATTCACGATAGCTTGTCAAGTCAAGTCAAGTCAAGTGGGTTTTATTGTCATTTCAACTACATACAGAGTACACAGTGAAACGAAACAACGTTCCTCCAGGACCATGGTGCAACATAGACAGTGCATACAAGACACAAGTGCAACACGAACAAACAAGTGCGGACAGACAACACAACACAGTTGTCTGTCAGTTGTCTAACAGCTTGTTAGCTAACACAGAATTTATATAGCATTATTCAGTGCTCAAATTCGTCAATTATTCAAGCTTGGCATTGTCTAAGAATATATCTAGTACTTTTTCAATTGAGGTTAATGTAAAGAAAGTGCAAGTACATTTTAGTGTACATACTTACTTCCATTTGAGTAAGTCATACTTTAAATTTACATACATATACTTACATTTTTACGAAATTGCTTGTACTCAAGTAAACAACTTGTATACTTTTATCATAATGAATAGAGTTCTATCTCTAGAAGACATCTTCTTACAGTTCCAGTATTGCACTGACGTTTCATATATCAAGTCATTAGCCAACCATTAAACTTCAAAATTTAAGTCAGAAGTTTGATGCCATGTTCAATAACAGTACACCAGTAGACCAGTATTTGCAAATCATACAGCACCAGACCCTACCCTGAAAGCCTTTACAGAATGTAAACATTAGTATCTATGTAGTAGATATTGAATAATTCAGAGTAGTTATTAATTAATTTATAGCAGTTACTAAATAACTCATAGAAATGTGGCTTTGTCCAAGGCCTGCCTTTGTAGAGAAAACAAGACCATACACTGACAAAGTAATCTTAAAGTGTCTGCTATCGTGTCTTATGATGCCTTATCTTTTAAAACCTGTAAAGAGTTTGCAATCATCCACATGTGATCTTGATCTTGTTCCTACTTTGTTTATTAAGATGGTGTCTGACTGTGTTCTGAAATGATACCTTAACAATCGTAAACTGTTCTCTGTTCCAGACACTGTTAAAACTGCCTTGGTGAAGCCTCTACTAAAAATGGTAACATGGATCTTCCCATACTAAATAATTTTAAACTGATTGCAAACCTTCCTTGCACAGTCAAATGCTTATGTACGATCAAACAAGTTATGTAAGAAGTTCTAATCTAATTTTATTTCAATAACAACATCTCTACAAACTGTACAAAATCCTGCTATTCTGGTTTCACTGAATCTAAATGTAGCTTTTGATCATAAGACTCTACTCCGCCGTCTTGAAGGCTGGGTCTTCTAGAATGATTAAAATCACATTTAACAAATTTACAGTTCCACATTTTATTAGAAAAAAAATTATACATTCCTATTCCTTCTGATAATTTACACAGTAGGTAAACCTAAAAGTGTCAGATGTTTCTCAGTGGATGTCATAAAATGCCCTAAATCAAGAGAAAATTTAAATACAGCTTTTTGATTCTAAAGGCTTTTTTAGAAAGAAAAGAGAGAGAATGTGACAAATGTACACACATATGGCAGATGCCCACATACTCCACCTGGGCTTTCTCAGAAAAACAGCCCAAAAATACAGAAACAGAGAAGAACCACCTACACACTTACATTTTTTCCTGTTGTTCCTAAATATCCTGCAGGTGTAGTAAATGTGTGTGTTTCTCTCCCCCTCTGAGCTGCTCTTAGAACCCACTCTTGCACTCCTGAGCACGCTGTAGTGTTGTCAATACTTCTCTCTGTGTTGTTTCTCCTATGCACACATGTACGCTCTGCAAGTGCACCCCTGAAGTGTCACTGTGTTAAAAGTGGAGATGTCTGTTGCTACTCCGCCCCAGAGGAACAGATCTTGCCTGACACCCTGGTGTGCCAAGTGACCAGATTGGCCTGTTCTATGCTCCTGTGTGAAAGCTATGTCCTTTCTACTTTGTAGTGATTGGGTTTGTGGTTTAGCTCTCCTCAGTGCAGCTTAATTGGGATTGCATTGTCTTTAAAAATATGTCAACATTTAACCTTTATAAAAAAAACCTTATTTCCAAATTGGGAGATCTTTTTTTAGTAAATCTTGTTTTTTATTTAATTATGATGCCTTATTCGAGTGAACTGGGTTACTCCTGCCTATGTGCACAATACATAATTAATCTAGTGTTCTTCCTGTGTACATAGTGCATCTGTGTAACCCTCTGTGCATCCGTGACAATGTTTGCTAGTAAGGATAGCACGGTGAATGCAATAATCAAACCATCTAGTGTTCTAATATTCTGAAAACGTTCATGTGTTATAATACATGAAGAATAAGAGTATATCTTAGGGGTCCGAAAACCAGTCAGTATCTGGTGTAACCACCATTTGCCTCACGCAATGCAACACATCTCCTTCGCATAGAGTTGATCAAATTGTTGATTGTGGCCTTTGGAATGTTGGTCCACTCCTCTTCAATGGCTGTGCGAAGTTGCTGGACATTATTCAGAGCATCCCAAACATACTCAATGGGTGACATGGCAGTGAGTATGCTGGCCATGCAAGAACTGGGATGTTTTCAGCTTCCAGGAATTGTGTACAGATCCTTGTAACATACATTCAAAATGCCATCAATAAAATGCACCTGTGTTCGTTGTTCATAACATATGCCTGCCCATACCATAACCCCACTGCCGCCATGGGTCACTCGATTCACAACGTACTCTCTGAAAACGCATTAAAAACACTGAGCAAGTGTTTCACCATATACTAATATGTCATCCATGTAAGTTTCTTGCCTTCATGGTCATTCAGGAGGTTATTAATGTTGCACTAGTGATGCCAAAGGAAAGGCAATGAAAAAAGTACCTCCCAAATGAGCTTATAAAGGTCTAAAGGCATCTTCCAGAACCCACTGGCAGCATCCAGCAGTGGGAAGAGTCTTGTAGGTACAAGCACCACTGGTGTACATCATTCTGCTTGTTCTGTAATCTCCTCTGTAACATCACATTTGATTGAATTCCTACTTTGCCATAGGTAGTTGAGGTACTGGCAATCTTCAACTGAAGGCCCTTCAGTAACACACATTAAAGCAGAATTCACTGTCTATATAGACAGCTGACATTTGGGTTTTTCAGTACTTAACAATCTACCACCAGTATAGTTCAGCATATTCAATGTCACTTTTGGTTTTGTCTTCAAGTGTTGGTATGTGTTCTCAGAGGGAAAAGTAGTAGGGTCAGAAACAAACCCCTAACAGAAACATTTGCTAGAAAAAATACTGTGTAAAAAAATACCCAGAAAACAGCATGTTTATTTTCTTTAAACGCTCAATAGCAAGTTAGGATGATGACCTTAGGAATGGACAACTGACAAAATAATAATCTAAACAACTAATGCTTGAAACAAAAAAAAAAAAAACTAAAAAATATATAAGGCTAACCTAACTCCCTGTTTACAAAACCCAAAGGAAAGATAAAAAACAAAATTGTTTTTTTTCACAAAAATTCACAAACTTGTGTTTTTCACAAAGTCTTTGTCCAAAACCCCTATCGCTATTCCCTAATGAACTTTCAGCCTGTTCTTGCAAACTTTGGATGTATTCTTCCACACTTTCACTGCATCTGCTGATGGAATTTAGTTTTCTTGCGAATCGCATTAACTTTAGGAACAAAATAAGAATCTAGATTTTCCAGTTTCACTTCATACTTATTTTAATTTCCTTCTTTAGTATGTACAATTATGTTCAGCATCTTTCTTAAGAAAATACACACCTCTCTCTTTATCTATGTTAGTGGTTATTTAATGAGCAAAATCACATTTTACTGGCTACCAATATCAAAACTGTCATTCTTAGCCAAAATTTGAGAATACTTAGTGAATGATCATCTCAAGACATTTCTTGGTGTAATCTTAGTACTGTTGGAATACCAGTCTGGTTTTAGAGAAAACCATAGCACAATTTCTGCTACTACACTCAATCCAAATGATCTCTTAACTGCCATCGATAGTAAGTAACACTGTGCAATGATTTTCACTGGCCGTCGACACCATTGATTATTCCCTTCTTTTAAAGAGCCTACAAAACATTGGTATTGAGCAGAATGCTACAGACTGGATTAGCAATTATCTTTCTGTTAGACACCAGGGTGTGGATCAGAATAGCCACACGCTGCTGTCTAGCAGTCAATAAAGGTGTTCCTCAAGGATACATTCTTGGGCCAGTATTATTTAATATGTACATTATTGACATTGTAACTTCCATTGTCTACTATAAAATACATTTAAATGCTGAAGACATAAATCTGTACTGCTCAGATGATCGTATTTGTGCTGCAGTAGAAAAACTGTGCACCTTACAGTCTGCTTTTTACAATAATAAGCTAGTTTTAAAGGCACGGTGAAGAGTAGAGTAAATAGGGCCAGACTGGTTTGATTTGGTCTGGAAAAGTGTTCTTCCATGTCTGAAGGGCGTGAACCCTGAACATCTTCCTCAAGAAGCCTGCTTGATGGACTTTTACACCAGAAGGTATCCTCAAGTGATCTCTTATGGACCTGCACAAAATTACAAACAAGAGAAAAAAACTGATATTAAAAGGCCATTATAGTTGTGGTAACACTAGTATCAGTAGTACCTCGTTGTCTATTTTAAAATCTACATCAGTGTTTTGAATCTGTCGTGCCACTGGCTCACTGCAATCTTGTACTGTAATGGCAATAAAACTTCTCCATCTCTGTATTGTCAGCTCCCCTGTCTACACTGGGCACATTACTGACTTGTGGCTGTATATTGATCTGCCTCACCACATTTGCTGCACATTAGTCATCACTTTCTCTCTTTTTGTTGCACAGGACTGACTTGTTTCTATCTGTGCAGAACTTGGCAGCATGCCGCAGCTACACTCTCCTCTGTGATTTAAAGTGTTACATACATCCGCATGCTTTCTTTGTAATCACATCCGGAAACATTTGCAATTTCTGGGAAAATTACTTTGTCCAAAACCCTTAATCGCTATTCCCTAATGAACTAATTTTTATATCGCTAAAAGTGCAAGTTTCAGCCTGTTCTTGCAAACTTTGAATGTATTCTTCCACACTTTCACTTTGTTTCCACACCTGCTGGTGGAATTTTGTTTTTTTGAAGCGCATTAACTTTAGGAACAAAACATGCATCTAGATTTTCCAGTTTCACTTCATACTTATTTTAATTTCCTTTTTCAGCATATACGACTATGTTCAGCCTCTTTCTTAAGAAACTACACACCTCTCTCTTTTTGTTTACGTTAGTGGCTATGGAATGTGCATAATCCCAGAGTGGCTTTAGTTGAAATTCTCAGGTGCCAGGAACTTCTCCACTTTCAACACCTTGTAAAGTCAATCAATGGTCAGAATGGAAAGTTCTTCAGTTGAAGCTGTTTACTGAGAGAACTGAGGTGGCATACAGTGTCACAGCACATTTTACTGGCTTGCAGTATTGCAACATGCACTGCAAGTCAATGTCTTCACACATGGATTCAGTAACCAAGAGATTAACTGATTTTGATTGTTCTGCGATATTGATTAGTGCTTCAAAGTAAGATGCTATGTATTGTAATGTAATTCAATAGTGAAGCTTGTGACTCCAGTGATTTTAGGTCACAATGCACACATTTTTAAAATTTTTATTGACTGCTAGACAGCTGCATATGGCTTTTCTGAGCCACACACTGCTGTCTATCAGAAAGGTAATTGCTAATCCAGTCTGTAGCATTCTGCTTAATACCTATGTTTTGTAGGCGCTATTAGAGAAGGGAATGATCAATTGTGTCGGGGCAATAAAGAACATTGCACAGTGTTTCTTACTATCGATGGCAGTTAAGAGATCATTTGGATTGAGTGTAGTAGCGGAAATTGTGCTATGGTTTTCTCTAAAACCAAACTGGTAGTCCGATAGTACTAAGACCCACTGAGAAATAACTTGAGATGATCATTCATTAAGTATTATAAACTTTTGGCTAGGCATGACAGTTTTGAAATTGGTCTAAAATTCTTAATATCTGAAGCATCATATATTTTGTGGAGTGGAATTATTGTCTTCCAGATCCTGCGAATTCTGCTAGCTAAAATAGAGAGGTTAAAAACAAGTGTATAAATTTGCTCTTGATTTTCATGGGGACCTATGTATCCTTGATAAAATGATAAAGGATTCATATACAACATATGCTATTCCACGTGCTTTTAACAATTTTTTACAATGTTAAATTAACTGACAGTTGGCAGTTTGTTGTGCAATTAATTTCCAAACCATGTTGTTCACAGCTACAGACGACTTTAGCCTGCTGGATGCTGTGCGCCAAAGCCTAGCATCAATATTAACGTTATTATGATGGACTCAGCTGACAACCAAACTTACCTACAGAGTCTCGCGTGACAGCAGGGAAAAGCACAGCCAATCACACTGGCCATGTGTTACGGGGAGGAAGGACTCCAGTAGAGAATGTGATTTAACCTGCACCTCTAGGTTAACGAGATATTCACAGATCAATTTTTGTTGGGGACAGTTCAATAATCGCTGGATATTGCTATGGACACGTCACCTCCATCAATGCTAATTCTATACCCTTGGTAAAAAATGTGTGTATGGTGACCTAAAATCACAAGTCGCAAGCTTCACTATTGCATTACATTACAATACAATACATCTTACTTTGAAGCTCTAATCAATAATGCAGAACAATCAAAATCAGTTAATCTCTTGGTTACTGCATCTATGTGCGAAGACACTGACATGCAGTGCATGTTGCAATACTGCAAGTCAGAAAAATGTGCTGTGACACTGTATGCCACTTCAGTTCTCTCAGTTGATTGACTGTACAAGGTGTTGACAAAGAGAGAGGTGTGTGGTTTCTTAAGAAAGAGACTGAACATAATTGTTTATGCTGAAGAAGGAAATTAAAATAAGTATGAAGTGAAACTGGAAAATCTAGATGCATATTTTGTAGCTAAAACAATTCTCAAGAAAACAAAATTCCATCAGCAGGTGCAGAAACAAAGTGGAAGTGTGGAAGAATACATCCAAAGTTGGCAAGAACAGGCTGAAACTTGCACCTTCAGTGATATAAAACGAGTTCATTAGGGTATAGCGATTGGGGGTTTTGGACTAAGAATTTTCCCAGAAATTGCTAATGTTTTTGGATGTGATTACAAAGAAAGCATGCGGATGTATGCAACAGTTTAGATCACTGAGCAGAGTGGAGCTGGAGCACTCTCGCAAGTTCTGCACAGATAGAAACAAGCCAGTCCTGTGCAACAAAAAGAGTGAAAGTGACCTTGAATGTGCTGCACACGTGGCGAGGCAGATCACTATACAGCTGTGGTGTGGAACAGTAATGTGCACAGTGTAGACAGGGGAGCTGACAATCCAGAGATAGAGAAGTCTTTTCTTGGTGCCATCACAGTGCAAGATTGCAGTGAGCCATGGCCAGTGGCCTTACGGATTCGAAACACTGATTTTAAAATACACAACGGTTCCAATCATGAGCCACAAGCACATTGCCATTGTGTTATACACGCTCGCCACTTGTATGGAGTGTGGGATAAAGAGTGAAACGTTTGCCATAAGTGTGACAGCAGTCCATTGTTGTACATACACTGTAAAATATGATAATGTGGAGTGCAGCCATGTGACTTTGTAACGCTCGTGGAGACTGGAGAGGCGGAGAGTTTTATTAAAGTCCATAGTGATGGTAACAGGCAACAAGAAACAGAAAAACAAGTAGAACAAATAACGAAATACAAGGGCAAAAATACACCACAACGTACACAACAAAATCACACAGCTAACCACGGCAAAGTACATAACAAAATCACAGCAAAACAAACGGTGAAATACACAGTAACTACACAACAAAATGTCAGACAAAGGCAAGGGAAAACAGAGGATATATATATCAAGACAAGAAACTGTTAGTTGTTTGTGTGTAACTCCCAAATGAATCTGATTTGCCAGTCACAGTGTGCGTCCATCATCTTGTCTGTTTCTGAAACTTGTTGGCCCACCGCTTGTACAATCCAACCCTGTGCCATTTCTGCGATCTTGGATTGCTAACGGACACAGAACTGCCACAGACTACCAGAGCAAATGGCGAAATTGAGACCATAGATGCAATGACTGCGTTGTGGAGTAATTTGAATAATGAGAAGGTAAGGCAGTCTTTTTAATTGATTCTTCGTATATATATTGTTGTTTTTGTTTTGTACGATTTTTTTTATTTGATTTATTAGTAGGACAGCAGAGGCATCTCTGACATTTTATGGTTACAGCTGATACCTTAATCATTAAAGCTAGGTCTATCCTATTGCATAAAATGCTACTATGTGAGGTGGACACTTTACTACCCACTTGCCGGATCACCGCACTTTAAGTGTTCAATTACCTGATGTTTTACAAATCAAGCACTGTGTGACATATTGTGACATATATTGTGAAGACTTCAGGAGGCAACCATTTTCAGTTGAGTTTTGCCTTATTACTTTTGTTTTGTAATATCGCTTTCATATAATTTCATTAAATAAACATAAGGAGTGTAGTGTCTGTAAGACATTTCTTATAGAACGAATCTCACCAAATTTAATAATATTTTTACTTGTTAATAATGCCTTACAGTTTTAGACTAAATGTTTAAACCGTTTTAATGCAGGTGGAGTAGCCTACACCACTGTGTGTGGTAGCAGGTGTGGTTTCAGCAATTTTTGGTAACTATATATATAGACAGATAGACTACAGTGTAGAACTACAAAGAGCTCCTATATGGTAAGTGGAGCTGATAAAATGAACACAATGTAGATACACACACACACACACACACATACAAACACACACATACATATATATATATATATATATATATATATATATATATATATATATATATATATATATTTGTGTGTGTGTGTGTGTGTGTGTGTGTGTGTGTATCTACATTGTGTTCATTTTATCAGCTTCACTTACCATATAGGAGCTCTTTGTAGTTCTACACTGTAGTCCATCTGTTTCTCTGCATACTTTGTTAGCCCCGTTTTACACTGGTCTTCAATGATCAGGACCCCCCAAAGTTCCACCACAGAGCAGATATTGTTTGGGTGGTGTGTTGTCAGTGCAGTGCATGATCCACCTACCTAATAGTACCTGCTTTGTGGTGGTCCTGTGGGGGGCCTGATTATTAAAGAACAGAGTAAAAGGGGATAAACAATGTACACAGAGAATTAGATGGACAACAGTCTGTAATTAGAGCTGATAAACCAGACAATTTGTATAGATACAAGTGGGTGGTTTTAATGGTATCACTGATCTCTCTTTCACTCTCTTAGAAAATTCTGCTGGTAAATACCTAAAGAATAAATAACCGAAATTAACACAAACACTTTTTTATCAACTAAATACAATTTATGTGTTACCTAATTGGAAGAAACTACAACTGCTCATTTTATATAACGAAATAATTTACTGATGTCAAACTTTGCCTACAGTTAATAAATTATTTCATTTGTATAACTGCAAGCATGAAAAAACTTTCTCCCTGCGTTACAGCCTGTCGATATTAATGTACTATTGCGTCCGGGTACTGGAGATCTGGCAACCCAGCAGCTGATAGACTTTCACTTAATGACGCGTGTTTCTCTTTACCAGGTTATGAAGGAGTGAGAAACAAGCAAATAATGGGTAAAGTACTCCTGACAAGGATTCACGCATGATTCACAGAGTCTAACCTAAACTACATCGAACCTTATTGTACTAAAGGAAGTGGTAGAGGATTCCGATAGATTACTAATATAAAATCACACTACAGGAACATTAGAGGAGGTGACGTATTATTGACCGTTTCTAAAGTTTTCAGCGCACTGTCGGAGCTATTACTCGGGATACTGTTATGTTAGTCAAAAACACTGGTAGTAAAGTTTACCGAAGAATTATTCCTTAGTAAATAGAGAGTTTTGTTTCTGAATTCGTCGTTGCTAAACTCAGCGCTTACGTTAGCTTTGCCTTGCTAACTATACGTTGGTCATCTGCTTCTTTAACTCAGTATCGGCTCATATAATATGTCCTACAGCCGTTTCACACGTTTCCGTAGCCAAAGTAATGCAGGGAGCAGCATTTATGCCTCTTTATAAAAGTTCGTTGAACTTAGTTGAAGCTTCTTACTCGCTGGCTGCTCCCTTCAGATTTTGCGTTCCACCTTAAATGGTGCATGCAGCTGCCGCGCCATTTAAGGTGGAATGGAAAACTCGAAGAAGAAGCTCCGTTAGCGGTCAGTTTTTATTCGGGGTCAGTTTTTATTCGGGGTAAACTTCGCAAAAGTTCGCATATTATCCATTGTTAGCCGCCGTGAGCACAAACAGTAGCTTTTCGTCCGAAATGTTTGCTTTTAAAAACAGACTTGAGAATTCGTTTCTTTCCTGCGGCCCGCTATGTGAGAAGGGACCGTCTACAAATTACATGAACATGTTATGGGCGCAGGTGTTACTAGAGCATTTCTAGAGAGTGAGTACAAAAGGGGCCGTCAAGGTTTATAATAGCGCGATTCATCTATGCGTGATTTTTTTTATTATTTATTTATTTTTTTATTCAAATATTTAAGTAAAGAGAAATCCACATACAATGACCTGTGCACTGTTGAGGTACATAACATTCATAAAATATATTTGCTGCACATACAAAACATTATTTTTGGCTACACCAAAGCATTGTAAGTTATGGGAAAAAAAAAAAAATAATAATTCACTCGTTAGATAAATGAAATCCTTAGAACATTGTTTGTTATGTAACACTTACTTATTTAAGCCGCTGTCAAAAAATTTGATATTATTTGGCAGCCACTGCTTGTCTCCATGTTACTCAATACAGTGGTTAAATGCCTTTGAACTGTGTTCAAATCAGTTTGTACACTGTAGCGGCCCCTGAAGGGAAATCGGATTAAAATCAGATTGTCAGAGTTTAAATGTGGCTGAGATTGTGAGCACATCACACTGAACATCAGCAGTTTCAGTCAATGCTGCGTGTTCACAAATTTTGAATTTGTTTTATGTTTCAGAACTAGCAAAGTCTGGCTCTGGCTCCAGTTTAGAGGACTCTGAGCTGACCTCAGAATGGGATTATGGAGATTCAGGTACAAATTTGATTTCCATATTGTTCCAGATCTACCAACTTGTTCTACCTGACTTTCAGGATCAAACTCTGGCCTAAACTGTTACAGCAGAACCGACGCCATTGCCACAGCGGTGTAAGGGCGGACTTGGTGGTTGACTAGTCAGGTCAAGGTGCATGAGCACACTGGACTCATCGGGAGGCAGAGCTCTACATTGAAAATGAGCATGATAGCTTCTTTTTAAAGTTTTCATTTGTAACAGCACACGTAATACAATTACAAAAACTATGTTAGGTAACTAGTATGGAAGTCAAAACAATCAGTTAGTTAATATTTTAGCAAATTCCGCAAAGACCAGTTATCAAGATATTTTAACTATACTGCCAGGAATATTAGTGTCTGAAAATAGTAAAATAGGTCCAGTTTGGTGATTAGCTGTCCTATATCAGATGGACTCAGACACTGTCTGTCCATTTTTTGCATTGACATTCTTGGTCATCTAAGAAACTTTTCAAGTCCCATTTTTTTTTGTGACTAAAATTAATGCCATCTGTGTCTCAACTATAAACCCTCTTCAAAGTCATTTAGAGCTTTTCCTCTTCTCAGCTTGATTAAAATTGAGAACAAATAGATTTTAGATTTTTTATGAATGGGGTGCCACTGATATTACAATTACAAATAATTAGGTAAAGAGAAAATCCATGTACATTGTCCTTCACAATGACCTGTGCTCTGTTTAGGTACATAACACAAAAGATTCATAAAATATATATGCACAAACAAAACAGTATTTTTGGCTACACTAACACATTTTATTTATATCCCATAACACTGTTAGCTAATTACTTTATAAAGTAATGAAATATTCCACTAGCCATATGTTTGACAGGAAGATTATGATCTTTTGTTCATTGATATTAAAATATTGACTAACAAGGTGGCTTTGAAACCGTGCTAGTCATGAAAGTGTAGAATGTCCCTAATGTGCTCATGCAGTTAACATTGCTTGCTATGTAACATTTACTTATTAAGCTAATAAGTAACATTTACTTATTAATGCTCAGGGTGTTAATAGTTACACTGTTTGTTTTTCTGCTTATTTCTTACTTCCATCCATTTGTGGTTTTCAAAGTTACAGGGACTGCATATTTTAGTAGCATTCATTGTAAGGCAAAAAAGGTCTCCTTTACAGCCTCTATTATGCTGTAGAATTACTGAAATGATAGTGAAGTGAAGTGCTGTCTAACATGGTGTATTTTACTGAATATATAAGGCAATTATTAATAATCTAATTTTAGATTACTTGTAGAGCTTGTACTTCCAGGTTAAGCAAAATAAGTACATCAAACATAGACTGGTGTTTTTTTGCACAAAATTATAACTGCATCTCTTAACTACTTTACTTGTTGATTTCAGAAAACACAAATTTTCTTCAAGGAGTAAGGATTGTGCTATTGGGAACTGCGGAATCAGAAAAGAGTTCAGCTGGAAACACTATCCTGGGCAGAGAGGAGTTTGACTTGAAGAAAACAGCCCAGTGTGTGAAGAGACAGGGAGAAGTAGCTGGGAGACACATCACTGTGGTTAAGGCACCAGCATGGTGGAGTAATAAGACTGTAGAAGACAGCACTGAGTTACTGAAACAGGAGATTGTGCTCAGTGTGTCTCTTTGTCCTCCAGGACCACATGCTCTACTACTAGTCATAGACGTGGACAGCGTATTCACAGAGAAGGACAGCAACGTATTAAAAGGATATGTGAACCTTCTGGGTGAGAGAGTCTGGAATTACACAATAATGCTGTTCACCAGTGTGGAGTGTCTGGGAGACAGAACCATAGAGCAGTACATAGAGAGCGAAGGGAAGGCCCTCCAGTGGCTGGTGGAGAAATGTGGGGACAGGTATCATGTTCTCAACAATAAGATTAGGAGTGATGACACTCAGGTCACAGAACTACTGGAGAAGATAGAGGAGCTGGTGGTAGGAAACGATGGACACCATTTTAAAATGAACAGACGGACTTTACAAGAGCTGGGACATAGAAGGAGAGAAGAGGACAGAAGAGCAAAAGAGAAGATAATGATGGTGCAGAAACAGAGGCAAGACATACAATTACAAATGGGTATGTTTTTGACTTTCCTGACCTCTTAAACAAAAAAGGTACAGGGAAATAGCACCATATTGTTTATAAGTTGTGGTTTTTTGATGTTTGTAACATATAATGTGAAAACCTTAGTAGTCGTAGAACAGAGCCCTCCAGTACCCCATGTGTTTCTTTTGTATATACAGAAGCTTCACCATTTACATTTACAAATTGGCAGCAGCTGTTTTATATGATCTGAACCAGTACAGCATCATCTTTGTGACTTGAATAATATTTTCTAACCTGTTAAGTACGGTTGTGTGGTGTAAAATGCTATCAAGTAAAACGAGTAAATATATGTTGTTCCAGTTGCTACCATTTATGTACAACATACACACCAATAAGCCAGCATACTTTAAAAGCCAGGGCTGTTTTTTATTATTTGATAAGTGGATGTTTTTTTTCTTTTTCAGGTAACAATTATCACCTCTCAGAATTGAGGATTGTCCTGCTGGGATATATAAATGCTGGAAGGAGTGCAGTTGGAAACACCATCTTGGGCAGAGAGGAGTTTAGCTTGGACAGGGCTACTCAATGTTTGATGAAACAGGGAGAAGATGAAGGAAGACACATCACTGTGATTGATGCTCCAGGATGGTGGAGTAATAGACCTGTAGAGGAGTGCACTAAGTTACTGAAGCAGGAGATTGCGCTCAGTGTGTCTCTTTGCCCTCCAGGACCCCATGCTGTTTTAGTGGTTTTAGCTTTGAGGTTCAATTTTCAAGAGTCAGACAGAAAAGTTTTAGAAGGGTACATGGGGCTTCTGGGTGACAAAGTTTGGAGTCATACGATCGTAGTTTTTACATATGGGGACTGGCTAGGAACCACAACCATAGAGCATTTCATTGAGAGTGAAGGGAAGGCCCTCCAGTGGCTGATTGAGAAATGTGGGAACAGGTATCATGTTCTCAACAATGAGAACAGGGGTGATAAGACTCAAGCCATGGAGTTATTGAAGAAGATAGAGGAGCTGGTGGCAGCTAACACTGGACGTCATTTTGACATGAGTAGAAGCACCTCTCAGGAGTTGAAAGAGAGAAGAATGGAGGAAGAGAGAGCAAAACAGAGAATGATGAAGGTGCAGAAACAAAGACAAGCTATCAGAGCACAAATGGGTGTGTATATTTGTTTTGCATCAGGGGTGTCCAATCCTGATCTTAGAGATCCACCAATCTGCAGAGTTCAGCTCCAACCCTAATCTAACACAGCTTATCCAGGTAATGAAGACCTTCAGGAGCATCTGAACATTAGGGTCCAGTGTGTTGGATCTGAGCTTTCTAGGATTGTAGATCTCCAGAATCAGGAATTAGCACCCCTGTGTTATACATTACAAAGTAAATGAATAATCATTCATGTACAAACAACTAGCATGGATCTGTCACTGCTTATGTATGCTTGCACTATGATGTCTATTTAATTGAATTTTTTTTTCTTCTGCCTGAATTAATCTCTTGCAGATGACACTCACCACCTGTCAGAGTTAAGGATTGTGCTGCTGGGCTACATAAATGCTGGTAGGAGTTCATCAGGAAACACCATTCTGGGGAGAGAGGATTTTGACTTAAAGAGAACTACTCAGTGTGTGAAGAGACAGGGAGAAGTAGCAGGGAGACACATCACTGTGGTTGAAGCTCCAGGATGGTGGAGTAATAGGCCCATAGAAAAGTGCACAGAGTTACTGAAACAGGAGATTGTTCTCAGTGTTTCTCTGTGTCCTCCAGGGCCCCAGACTGTTCTCCTGGTTGTGGCTTTGAAATTCGACTTTAAAGAATCTGATAGAAGGGTGTTAGAAGGATACCTCATGCTTCTCAATGAAAAGGTCTGGAATCACACTATAGTGCTTTTTACTTATGGAGACAATTTGGGAAACAGAACAATAGAGCAGTACATTGAATGTGAGGGGAAGGCACTGCAGTGGCTGGTTGAGAAATGTGGGAACAGGTATCATGTTCTCAACAATAAAAATAGGAGCGATAACATTCAGCTCACAGAGCTGCTGGAGAAGATAGAGGAGATGGTAGCAGCAAACGGAGGATGCCATTTCGAAATAGACCGAAAGATTCTACAGGAGGTAGAAGAGAAGAGGAGAGCAGAGGAAGAGAGAGCGAAAGAGAGAATGATGAAGGTGCAGCAACAGAGGGAGAACCTCAAAGTCTTCATGGGTAAGTTCATTTAGTTGCCTTTTGTATTCTCTCACAACATTATCCAGATTAAACAAATACTTTATACAACTATTCGAATTCTGCTATGATCATCGAATCCTAAGTGCCGCCCTAAGCACTAAGAGGATAGTAAACTAATCCCTGCTGCTAAATAACATTAAAGCTAACTTACCACAGTTGGGTCGCTCTTTTCTTCTTCTTGGACGTAATTCAATTAAAGAGTGTGTAAAAATATACAAACAAATGCGACTAGTGCATAACCCCATTACCCACACACAGAAATCAGACGTCATTACTGCTACACCTATTGTATGTTTCCTAATGTATAAAGTTGTTCCATCTTTATAAAACACACAACAGAATGCCAGAGATGTATGTAGCTATTTATTTTGCTTCATAACTTTCCTTGCAAGCCTAGTTTTATTCATCTGACCGTTTATTTCTTGTAATGGTAAATTTTTTCTAGCAGTAACGTTATCTGTCTGCATTAGCCCAATGGCATTAGCTGCCAAAAAACAGCCAAAATTTGCTTGTTCCCAGGTACATGCCCTAAATACTTCATTTTCAACTTCAAGATACTTAATCAGAATTTTTGTCCTGTATGAAGATCAGAGAATTTCACTTAAAAATTGTTGTTGCATCACTAGAAGCAAAAATCCTGCATGCAGTCATCAAAATAAATGTATTAAACTATTAGTAAAAAATGATCAGAGTTTATGTGCCTTTAACATCTTACTAAATGTGACTAATTTCTCTTTTTAATTTAGAGTTGAGAAAAAGACGAAAGGGTGGTGCCATCCTCTTGGGAGCTGAAAAATTAAACACAAGGTTATTTGTCTTGTTTTCTTAAAACATTTGTGATGTTAAAACATTAAAATATTGAGACGTGTCATGCTATATTACACCTTAGCATATTTGCCTGACAGAGAAACAAATTTTGATCCTCAGATCCCGAAGCATGCCAGCTAGCCCGAGCTTTGAGCACCATGAAAGGTAATGCTTAAAAATAAGTGCCCTTTTTGTTTAGCAATAATGGCAATAGCATCTATCAAAAAAAGTAAAGCTTTATTCTAGCTGTACTTACATTACTTGTTTTCCTTTGTTTGAGATAGAATGCACACTAGTACACACAATATTTTTTTTACCTACCGTCAGGTTGTATAGTATAGTTTTGTATTCATATGTATATATTCTTTTGACTATTGGAATTCTTTATTCTTCTTTATATACCTTATTGTTTTTTGTACTGTGTTTTGTACTTTGTTTTGGTACTGTGTAACTGCTACTGGCTGCTAAATTTCCTTCGGGATCAATAACATTTAAAGGAGGGTGGTGCAGTAAGTCCCAGGAAAGGGTTCTAAACCATATTGTGCCATAATAGTTTCTGAAAGGAATTTAGTTGTTTTCCTCAATTCCCTGCGGGAGGGTGGTGTATTTTGTGCCAGATTAAACAAGTACAAGCATTTGTTTGATCAGCAGCTGTAAGGTGGGTATTATTGTGCAATGGCAATAAGTTGATGCAGTAAATAATGTATCAGATGATTTTAAAATGATGAATAAATAAAGTAGTAAAATCAGGAATTGTTTTTCTATTTAGAGAAAGCAGACAACCTTCACCTGTACCAAGTTACTTTTCTATGAAGAGTGATGTGTCAATAGATCTACCGCCAGTGTTCACTGGCGAGTCTGCAGTATCATTTCAAAGGTTTGTTTAATTATATTGACTTTTTGCTCACTGTATACAAACGATGACCACATGAGCCTTCTTAAATTTCCGCAGTAGCTGCACATGCATGAAAAACAAATGTACAGTTATCATATGATGATGAAACAATTTTTGTAGGAGTAGTGGACATTACACTTCTGAGCCACTGCCTACTGTTGGTCAAGTTTGGATTTGTTCCAAGACTGGGGGCCTGTCTTATGAGGCAAGTTTAGCTTTCCTGACCAAGGTTCAGTTGCATAGAACCTGCAAATGGAGTAGTTAACTTGTTTCACAAAGACTGTTAAGCCAGCTTTCTATATTGAGGCTGTAATTGTGAGCATGTGAAAGAATGTCATCGTGTGAGGTGGAAAAAGTAAAAAAAACACTACCACCACAATGGTGCTTATTGAAGTATTAATTGCTTTATATTCTCAACACTTATGTAGTATGCTTCTTTTATCTAGTATTGCTTCTTTTGATTTAAAAAAGCAGTATTCTTCATGGGATTGACATTGCAAACATGACTGGATGATTTCAACTCCATGATTGCTTGTGAGTTTGCTAGCTATCTTTAAGATGTGTATTTTGTTTCACCACTTTTGTGTAGGGACGTAGGTATTATTGTGTGACGGCAGTAAGTTGATGCAGTTAATAATGTAGCAGGTGATTTTAAAATTATGAATAATTAAAGTCATGAAATCAGGAATTGTTTTGCTATTTAGAGAATGGAGACAACCTTCACCTGCAACAAGTTACCTTTCTATGAAGAGTAATGTGTCAATAGATCTACCTCCAGTGTTCACTGGCGAGTCTTCGGTTTCAGTTCAAAGGTTTGTTTAATTGTTTTGGCATTTTTGACTTAAAATATGCGTTTAATAACACATTTTGGTTTATTGGTAGATTCTATATATCCATAATATTAGTGTGCATTTTCATGTTGTGCTGTATGTTCCAGTCACAATTATGTGCCTTTGGAACCTTTGATGGAGGATTGTGGAGCATGCTGTGTTTGTAAGGAGGCACTAAAAGACCCCCTCTCCATCCAGTTTGGATTTTGCAGCCAGTGCTCTGAGATTTACTGGCCCAAGTCTGGCCTCGCAGTCGACTACCCAGAGTGTAGGAATACAAATTTAGCACCAAATGAGGATGATGATGATGATGATGATGATGATGATGATGATGACGACAATACAAGAAAACTACAGCAAGCAAGTTCAAGTCCTCTATCTTCTGCTTACGGGTACACTGGAGCTGCAGATGTTTTCTGTGATTTCTGCTGTGGAATGAAGTGCAAAGCTGTGAAATTATGTCTCACTTGTACTGCGTCTTACTGTGAAACCCATGTAAAGGAGCACTACACAATAGCAGCTCTACAGAGACACATACTGGTGGAGGCCACTGAAGACATAGAGCAGAAACTCTGCCAGGTGCACCACAGAGCCCTGGAGGTCTTCTGTAAAACAGACAAGACTCATATCTGTCTTCTGTGCCTGGCATTTGAACACAGAGGCCATGATTTCGAGGTTAAAAGTCAACCAGGTATTGATATTTTCTTTCTATGCTCACTTCAGCACAAAGGCCACATTAGCCTTCTTTAATTTCTACAGTAGCTGCACTAGCCTGGAAAACAAATGTACACTTATCATATAGATGAAACAATTTTTGTTGGAGTAGTGGACATTACACTTGTGAACCACTACCTACTGCTAGTTGAGTTTAGATTTGTTCCAAGACCAGGGGCCTGTCTCATGAGGCACGTTTAGCTTTCCTGACTAAGGTTCGGTTGCATGGAACCTGCAAATGGAGCAGCAGCTCCATTGTGAGCAGCTTTCACAAAGACTGCTAACCCAGGTTTATGTACGTGAAAGTCTGATGTCATGTGATTTGGCAAATGTAAAAACCACTGCCACTACGTTAGTGCTTAGTGGAGTATTAATTGTTTTAAATTCTCAACATTTATGTAGTATGAATTATTTCTTGTTATAAAAAATTGCAAACTTCTCTGGATGGGTCCACCTCCATAATTGTTAATGAGCTTGGCCCCATATGGTCCAAGCTGTTTATGATCTAAAATCTGGAGAAGAATAGGTGTGCAGCTGATGTAAAAATTATCCACTGTCATGAGACAGAAAGTCCAGTGTTAGCGTAAACTAAGCTTAAAGTTAGCTGAGTAAATCCTACTTAACGGTTCCCTGACACCAAGGTTAGAAAAAACTGTCCATATAAAATGTATTCAACGAGGTTGTTATAAATACTTGTTCTATTTGCTTGTCTATTGTTGCTGAGTACTCTCCTTGTATAAAACCTAGACTAGATAGTTAGCTTAAATTAGGTTGGCTGCAGCAAAACCTAGGGCCACTGAGATGATTTAAAAGCTTGTGATTTTTGAATGGCAAGAAAGATATTTAACAATGTAGTCTTAAGTATTAGAAGGAAAATTTTACACAGTAATAAGGAGAAGAATAATAACTGCCCTTTAGTGCCATTAGGATTATATTTAGTACTATGAGTTCATTATGTCATTTCTTATGTTTTCTTTTTATGTGCTTTTCTCCTCTTCAGCTGGTGTGACTTGGAAGAAAGCCATAGATGTATCCGCCCTGACTGCTGACAAGAAGTATTTGAAAAAGATTCTTTTTATTGGCTTATTTTTCTTGATTTTTGTAGTCATTCTTTACTGTGCTCTCATGAGAGGCAACTCTGAGTGACAAGTGTGCAATATGTAAAGAACACTTAAAAACTTGATTTTGGGGAAACCTGTTGTCAACATTTTATGGCCATGAACAAAGCTGAAGGTCTTTGTACATTTTGTTAAGTGAGACTGGGTGATATGCCAAAAATAATATTCACAGTACTTCAGTACATTTTTCTGATATATCACAGTGTCTTGGCTTGATGCCATGTTTATCAAAAATTATTAATGCTTTTATTTAGTGTTATATACACTGTTGTCTATGTAAAGGAACATGCAGTTGGTCAGTAAGGGCTGGCCTGGAAAAGGCATTTTTGTTTACTGACTGAGTGACTGACTGACTGATTGATTGACTGATACTTGATGCACAAGGACTGGCTCTTGCCCCAAAACGGTAGAGATGTGAGATAACCTTAGGTTATTTTGATGCTACCTTAATTACCCCGTCTCACAGCCCTGGTCAAACTCTGCTAAAAGTAGACTCTGTTAACTTGATGCTACTATAGTGTAATCAAGACCTTTATGCATGAACCCTGTCGTAAACACCAAAGGCTTCTTGCAACCCCCCCTCCCGGCCTAAAGTGTTGAAGCAGACGAGAGACAGAGGAACTATTCGCCACACATACACACAACCCCTTCCCCTCTCAGTCAGTGAACAAAGGAGTTAATTTGAGTTGAATGTAAGTGAACTTATTCAAACAGCGTTCATTTGATGGAACATTCTGGAGCATGATTAACAAGGTTTCGTCACTGTATTCAAATCCCACTAAAAATCTACCTCTCATACCATGCAATCTATGAAGACTGTTTCTCCATAAGTAGACCCGGCTCAGGGAAGCCGTTGTCCTGCCGTGCTGAAATGCCCCCTGAGGTTCACTTCAACATGAAAGCCGCGCCAGCGATGCCCCAAAGCCAATCAGATCTCTGTTAACTTGAAACTACATTAATTTTCCTGTCTTGCAGTCTAAAAGTAATCTCTGTTAACTTGATGCTAGTTTAAGTACTCGGACTTGTGGCCTGGTCAAACTTTGTTAAAAGCAATCTTAGTTGGCTTGATGCTGTGCTAAGTCAAGTCAAGTCAAGTCAATTTTATTTATAAAGCACTTTTTACAACGATGTTGTCTCAAAGCAGCTTTACAGAGTTTTGAAAACAGTTATAACATATATCCCCCAGTGAGCAAGCCAGAGGCAACAGTGGCAAGGAAAAACTCCCTCAACTGGAGGAAGAAACCTTGGGAGGAACCAGACTCACAAGGGGCGACCCATCCTCCTCTGGTCAAACAGTATTTACAGTTTGAACTAAATACCAAAGAAAGGAGCCTCTGTTTGAAATCTGGATAGCAAAGCTTTAGAAGCTGCACAGATAGAGGCAGTGTATGACTGAGGCAGTCTCTGGCTGAGGCAGTCTCTGACTGAGTCTTTATGTTAAGTGGGCGTGAGCTGAAACAGTCCCATCCTATCTCAGTGCTGGTGCATCTGGATGGCACAGTGATGTAACTGAGGGTGTAGTAGTAATGGACAGGTGAGCTGGCTGGTGATGGTGGGGTGATGGCCCGATGATCAGTCCTTCAACAGCGTTCAACAGACGGGAGGACAGTCATTACCTCAGGAAGAGTAAAGAGAGAGAGTTAGTTGGGCTCGGGAGTAAGACTGTAGAGAATATGAATTTTCAGAATTTTAGAGTGCGGCTGGCGACTCCGGCAGATCTAACTATAACAGCCTAAACTAAAAGGAGAGAACCAGAAGGTAACATGGACATGAGAGTACCCTGAGACACTGGGGTCCCCCCACTCCACCATCAACAAACCTGTGTGATCACGTGAAGTGGTGGAACAACAGCACCAACATCTCAGTTTACCATAAACCTCTGTGTCCAAGAACCCCCAGATCTCCTGCCTTTATCTAAAAGAGAAGATTAATTACCAAAAGCTACACTAAACTAGTATGTTTTCAGTCTATACTTAAATATTGAGACTGTGTCAGAGGCCCGAACATTAACTGGGAGATTATTCCACAATTTTGGGGCTTTGTAGGAAAAAGCTCTTCCCCCCATTGTAGTCTTCTGAATTTTAGGAACTATTAGAAAACCAGCATCCTGTGATCTGAGTGAACGTGGCGGTTCATAATAAGAAATTAGATCTTGCAGGTACTCCGGTGTGAGACCGTGCAGGGCTTTATACGTCAGTAAAATAATTTTATAGTCGATACGGAATTTAACAGGAAGCCAGTGTAGCGCTGATAAAACTGGACTGATGTGATTGAATTTCCTGGTTTTAGTTAGTACTCTAGCTGCAGCGTTCTGAACCAACTGAAGTTTATTCAGGTTCCTGCTGGAGCATCCTAACAATAATGCATTACAGTAATCTAGCCTTGAGGTTATAAAGGCATGTACTAACTTTTCAGCATCAGACACAGATAACGCATTTCTTAACTTTGAAATGTTTCGTAGGTGAAGAAACGCTGTTCTTGTAATATTACCTATGTGTTGATTAAACGTCAGATCTGAGTCAATTGTTACACCAAGATTTTTGGCTACTGAACCAGGAACTACAGAGAAGTCAGCAATATTTAACATTAAATCTGAACATTTAGTCCGAGCAGCCTTTGGGCCGAGGAGGAGAACTTCCGTTTTATCTGGGTTCAAAAGAAGGAAGTTCTGCAGCATCCAAAGTCTAATATCTCTTACACAATCTTCTATCTTATTTAATCTGGATTTATCATCTGGTTTGGCTGATATGTACAGTTGTGTATCATCGGCATAACAGTGGAAACTAATTCCATGTCTATTTATAACTGAGCCTAATGGTAGCATATATAGTGTAAATAACAGAGGACCTAAAACAGAACCTTGTGGAACTCCATATTTCACTTTTATAGTGTTAGACGATACATTATTTATCTTTACAAACTGAAAGCGATCACTAAGGTAAGATGTGAACCAGGATAACGCTGTTCCTGTGATTCCAACTATATTTTCTAGCCTGTCCAAGAGAACAGTGTGATCTATAGTGTCAAAAGCTGCACTTAGATCGAGTAACACCAGTAGAGATACGTGGCCCTGATCAGAGGCAAGAAGAAGATCATTTGTTATCTTAACTAAAGCTGTCTCTGTGCTGTGATGTGGCCTAAAACCAGATTGGAATTTTTCATATATGTTGTTCTTATGTAGATGAGAACAGAGTTGTCGAGCTACAGCCTTTTCTAAAATCTTAGAGATAAAAGGTAAATTGGAAATGGGTCTATAACTGGACAGTTCTCTGGGGTCAAGATTTGGCTTCTTTATCAAGGGTTTTATCACAGCTAATTTAAAAGACTTAGGTACATGACCCAGACTAAGAGAAGAGTTGATGATAGTTGAGATGGGTTTAATAATAGCTGGTAATACTTGTTTCAATAGGCTTGTTGGTATCATATCGAGTGTGCATGTAGCAGAATTTGAAGAAGAGATAAGTTTTTCTAGTTCTGTCTTCTGTAGTGGAGAAAATGTTTCTAGTCTTTCTTCTAAAACCACATTTTGTGCTGTTTGAGCCAAACCGGATGAAGGATAGGTTACTCGTATTGGTACAACTTTTTGTCTAATATTCTCGATTTTGCTATTGAAAAAGTTCATGAAATCATTGCTGCTGTGGTTGGCGGGTATTTGAGGTTCAGATCCTGCCTGATTTTTGGTAAGTTTTGCGATGGTGCTAAATAAAACTCTAGGATTGTTTTTGTTGTGTTCGATGAGTGTGGACAGGTATGCTGAGCGTGTTTTAATAAGTGCCTTTCTGTAACTGCTAAGGCTGTCCTTCCAAGCAGAGTGAAATACCTCTAGCTTGGTCACTCTCCATTTGCGTTCTAATTTCCGTACTGTCTGTCTTAAGGTGCGTATTTCATTGTTGTACCACGGAGCAAGCTTTTTCTGTTGCATCTTTTTAATTTTTACAGGTGCAACATTGTCTAAAGTTAATCGGAGCGTATTTTCTACGCAGTCAGTTAGTCTGTCTAGCTCTGTTGGGTCAGAGGATAGAAATTATGGTTGATAAATCTGGAAGGATTTCAATAAAGTGCTGAGATGTATTTGGCATTATTGAACGTTTCATGCAATAACGGGGTGATGTACATAAATTTTTACTAAGACTCAATTCATATGAAATTAGGTAGTGATCTGAAACTACTGAAGTCTGTGGAAGAACAGTAAGATTATGTATATCAACACCTAAAGTCAAAACTAGATGTAGTGTGTGATTACAGGAATGTGTAGGCCCTATTACATTCTGAGTGAGGCCTACAGAGTCTAAGATAGATGAGAAAGCCTTTTTTAATGGATCTGCTGAGTTTTCAAAGTGAATATTTAAATCTCCTGTGATTATTACTTTCTCAGTGCTCACTGCTAGATCTGCAACAAAGTCACTGAATTCTTTTAAGAACTCAGAATAAGGTCCTGGTGGTCTATAAATGCTGACTAGGGTGAGTACACTTCTATTAGTGATCGGATTGGTGATGTTTATAAGAAGAAGTTCAAAAGAATTGAAAGTGAGATTGTGTTTCTGACTTATGTCTAATGAATTTTTATGAATGACACATATATCCCCTCCTTTACCGGACAGTCTGGGGCTGTGTACATACTTATAGCCTGTGGGGGTGGCTTCATTTAATGCCAAATATTCCTCAGGTTTAATCCATGTTTCTACGAGACATAACACATCAATTTTATGGTAGGTTATTGTATCATTTACAATGACAGCCTTAGAGTTCAGTGATCTTATATTAAATAAACCAAACCTTAATTCAGAAACACTGCAGCTAGACACTGGATCTAATATTCTTATATTAACTAAGTTATTTAAACAAACTGATTTAGATTTTCTAAGTTTGTGTTTAATTCGGAAACAGTGAAACAGTCTCAATATAGTTGTACCTAGGTGACGTCTCAAGGCAGCGAGCAGACGGTCGGTTTAGCCTGTTTGTCTGCTGCCTGGTCTCGGCTCTGGACAGTCAGCAACTACCTCCGCTGCTCTGCCGACTAACTAAGAGGCTATGGGCTATGGTGCACGATAGCAGAGCGGCACCCTCCCACGTGGGGTGGACACGGTCCAGAGACCAGACTTCCCCTCAAAGTTGGACCAATTGTCTATGAAGCCCACATGTTTTTCTGCACACCACTTAGACATCCAGCAGTGTAGCGCCCAAAGCCTGCTGTAAGCTTCAGCTCCCTGCCGTCTTGGAATAGGGCCAGAGCATATTACGGCATCGGACATCGTATGGGCTATTTTGATCACTTGTTTAATATTACTCTTAGTGACCTCAGACTGCCGCATACGGATATCGTTACCACCTACGTGAATCACTATCCTCGAATATCTATTCTTTGCTAACACCCTAAGGTTGCTGCTAATGTCCGGCGCCCTGGCTCCTGGTAAGCAGATAACTCTAGCTGCTGGTGTCCCTAAAGGAGTAGCTAATTTCACGTGTCGTACAATAGAGCTTCCTATAACCAGAGTACCTTTGACAGACTCCTCGGTGGGTGTTTCACCGAGAGGAGAATATCTGTTTGACACGCGAATAGGTGCGTGGTGCACAGGTGGGCTAGCCTTAGCTTTGGCCTCAGAGTTAGCTTTAGCGTCAGCTTTAGCTTTGTTACTATGCCGCCGAACCGTCACCCATTCGCCCTGCTGCGGGGGCTCTATAGCCGGAGTCGCTGGGACTCTAACTCTCCCTAAGTACCCCACCTGGACTGGTTTAGGTTCATGCTAATGCAAGTATCCCAGCTCAGAACTGTATTCAAACTTATGTTAACCAAATGCTACCTTAGGTACCCCACCACATGACTGTATTTAAACCCTGGTAAAGTAACTATGTTAGCTTGATGTTAATCTAAGTAACCCCACCCCACCAACAATTGTGTTCATATTCTGCTAAAGTATCTATGTTAGCTTGATGCTACCTTGCATACCCTGGCTCACAACTGTATTCAAACTCTGCTGAAGTCCCTGCATTAGCTTGTGATAACATTATAAAGTTCATGAAGGAACTGTAAATCATAAAGGAACCCTGACACATGTGCAGTGCTACTCAAATATAATATATTGACCGACCAAATTACTTTATTTCTTATCGAAGAAAATATGATCTTATCTATTTTTCTTCTCTGTCTTGTAAAACCATGCTCTTATCCAAAGAGTTTTATGTTTAAATGAGCTAATAGACTGAATAAATAAATAAATAAATGTGATTTTTTTTTTTTAAATCAACAAAGCCTTTCAGGTCGTCTTGGTCTTGTGATATTTACAAAGAATGCACCAACACCACAAAATGTGCAGGTGTAATAAATACATCCCAGCCTTACTGAATCTTTAAAAATGAATTGCCTTACCAATTTTACAAACACTAAAACAATCACACAAAACCTTTATAACTACAATTCTTTGAGCCTTTCATCTCTAGATCCATCAGCTCTGCCCTACGTTTTATGTGAAAACAAAACCACATGTAAACAAAGACTTTGATATGAAGCACCGGAGCATATTCCTTTCTTGTTTTTGTAGAATTGTTCAGTGTATCTATTTGTTATAAATAACAAACACTAACATAAGTTAACATAAGCTCTGATTAGATAACCTGGGGCTCCAGATCACAACAAAATATCACCTGTAACTGTGATATAGTGCTGTAGTTCTTTGGCGCTGAATAGGGAAGGTCTAGGTCCCATCTGCTAGAATGTGACTGGAGTTCTTCAAATGTTGATGATATTGTTTTCCTGTCCTCAATTACAGGTCTGCCCAGACACAGAATATATGAAACCATGTCTACAGTAAACCTGTAGTGGTATAACAGACACAGGCATTATGACGACAGCAGGAATAAAAAAGCCCAGGCAAGACTAAAACTAAAGAATAAAGACTAAAATTTATATATATTTAATAGCTAAACCACTGTATTGCTGCATAAAGGTCTATTTACATATATACTGCCCTAGCTACCTAGGCTTAAAGTTACTATTAACCCTTGTGTGGTGTTCATATTTTTGTTACTCAGTCAGTGTTCGTGGGTCTGCTGGACCCGCTGCATTTTGATGTTTTGAATTCAGCACAATTAAGCAATTTTACATAAAAATATTTAACAGATGCTTACTTCACCTAATTTACAAGCAATATAAACAGCTTTTATAGTTAATATTTGCCCTTTACTTTTCTTATATTACATTTATTTTTAAAAAAGTGCTCCTCGTTATTTGTTTGTTTTTTAATAAAATGTCATTTTAAAAAATTGAAATGAATTATACTCAAGATATGAGTGGAAAAAATATGTTTATTTTCAAAATTTTCGAAGGCTTTTCATAACAACTGATTTGAACTTCATTAGACATTTTGCACAAGTCAGTCTACACAACACATCATCCCCACACAACACATTGCCTTTATACCAGGCTACACAACACGAGGGGCAGAGTTTTACTGTGTGTGTTGCATATGTACTTCTTGCACTTGCTGCATGTATACTGTGTTTTTCTGTCCATCTTCGGTCCACACACATTGCAGCGCTTCTTTTTGCTGCTGCTGGTCGCAAACTAGAATAATGCAAAGTTCAGGAATTTTACTAACACCTCTCTCTACCTCACACAAAAACACACACACACACACACACACACACACTACAACCAAACAGGGCATCAGTTTGATGTAATGCAACATCATCAAATACTTACTTCAGGATTTGCAGATGGTGGTTCTGTAGATCGAATGGTTGGGGATGCAGCATTCTCCTCCTGAATCCTCCTCATGATAGCTGCGGAGGCTGGGGTTCTAGAAAAATGTTGCCTGGATTTGAGGGCTCACCAGTGCTTTTTCCAGTTCCTCAAGAAAGAGGCGTCTCCTCTGTAGCTTTCCTCTGTTCCACTCTGGGTTCAGTGCCATCCAGATGACAAAGGCGTCGTATGCTGAGATGTCCAACATGTCAAAGAATATCACCAGTGGCCACCGTAGGTCCTCCTTTTGCAGCTGTAAGCAGTCACCAGCATGTTGTCCACCCCTCCTTTTGTTTGCATTATAATCCAGGATGATCAATGATTTTTGATGCTCCTGGCCACAGATTCTTCCATCCCTGTGCAGTGTACTCATAAGTACCACATTCTTGCCTTTCTTGGGCACATAGGATACCAGGCCGTGTACACAAACTTGGAAGAGTTGACAGGCCTGTTCTTTGTATTTAGCAGTTGGGGTGGAAGCTCAGGCTTGTTTTTCCGTATGTTTCCTACCATGGTCAGCTTCTTCTTTAGGAGCTCCTGTCCCAGCTTGTGCGATGTAAAAAAATTGTCGCATGTGATGTTGTGTCCAGAACAACTCTCATTCCTTGTTATTTCTCCTCCATCTGGCTTCCCTGTGTAGACGTGTAAGTTCCAAGCATATGATGAAGTGGCATCACAGGCTGCCCAGATCTTTGTTCCATATTTTGCAGGTTTTGATGGTATATATTTCCTAAAGGGGCAACGGCCCCTAAATGGCATTAGCTGCTCATCAATGGTGATATTAGGCCCTGGGTTGTAAAATAGAGGGAGGCGATGCACCCACTTGTCCCACACTGTCGAGCTGGTCTGTAATCTCGATTATTAAACCGGATAATCCTAGAAATTATATGGAAGTTTTCCAGAGACATAGTTGCACGGAAAAGTTCTCTGCCAGTTTCTGCATCCCACAGGGACTCTGTGGATTCTCCTTTGGACCTGAAAACTCCAGCAAGGATAAGTAAGCCTGTAAATGGGTTTGGTCCATCTCTTTCCATTTTTCTTCAAAAACACGCCTTCCCTCTAAATTAGTGCAATCCAAAATAATGTTTTGGATGGAATCTGGGATGAAAAGCTTAAAAGAAGACTTGATGTCCTGGACAAGAGAAATCGCCATCAGTGTCAGCCCTGGTTGCATCTTTATCATATTGGCAGCCATGCATGGTGGCTCATTCTTTGGGCAAGAAGACCATTCAATTTCTCCATTCTTTGACATCCATATTTCTTCACCTGCTTGCTGCCGACAGACTAGTCCTTGTGCTGGCTGCTAATGGGCTGGGCATGGGACTGGCTGATGCTCCATCTCATTTTCTTCTACAAATTCACTGCCAGACTCTTAAATTTCAGAAATGGGATCCTCTCATTCTGAAACTTCTTCCTCTACATCATTATCAAAAGCTTTCCAAAATCATTTGCAAGGCCATCTTGATCAGTTGTGATAAGAAACCAAACTGAAAAAAGCTATTGTGTCCCACCCCCAATTTGCAGCAACCTCTGTTTCGGTTCCTCCAAATGTGCGGGAATGAGGGAGCAGACAGGTGTCGGTGCTTGAATTGTACAACAATGTTGCAACCTTGCCCGGGAATGGCAGGGACAGAATTAAAGCACACACACACACACACACACACACACACACACACACACACACACACACACACACACACACACACACAAAAACTATACACCCAGACAGGAGAAGGACAGAGGGAAGGTACACACTTTATTAGCCCTGGGTCCAGTAGACCCGAACATCCTATATGTAATATAAATGTGTAGGGGGGGTGTACAGTGTGTGTTCATCAAAAATGTGTTCTGATATATGTTCTTCACAGAAAATGAGCCATGGCTAATGAGTCTGTGTTAGAAAAAATATTTAATTGTATCATTTTTCCTTTGATAAAAATGAAAACGGGTCCCACAGACCTGAACACCACACAAGGGTTAAACTTGTAAAATGTAGCCAGTGTTGGAGCATCTGATTAAAAACAGATTTTGAGTAGGCTGTAAATTAGTATAATTAGTATAATTAAATAAATGTATAATAATAATAATATAAATGAGTGTACACTAATACCTCTACTAGTAATTGTTTAATACATTTAATACATTTTTCAGTGACTTGTTTTAAAGGGCATATATCCTACTTTTTCAGCCTTTCTTTGTTCCTTAGAACTAAACAGGCTGTATTTGTACTCTGCCCTTTACACTGATATGATATCACAGATCTGTCCCCAGTTGACCTGTGACCTGCTTTCAAAACGCACCACTGGCTGTTTTTGCAGACTAGATACATTATGAACCTTTAACAGTGTTTACATATTGACTCAAACTCAAGTAAGATTTGCAAGTAACATTTGCAAGCATAATGTAACCCTTTTAAGTTATTAAGGTGAAAAGGTAAGCAACATGTACATACAGTATCTTACAAAACTGAGTACACCACTCACATTTTTGTAAATATTTTATTTTTTTTATGGGACAGCATTGAAGATATGACTTTTTGATAGAATGTAAGGTCAGTGTACAGCTTGTATAACAGTGTAAAGTTGCTGTGCCATCAAAATAACTGAACACACAGCCATTAATGTCTGAACTGCTGGCAACAAAAGTGAGAAGTGAAAATGGCCAAATTGTGCCCAAAGTGTGAATATTTTGTGTGGCCACCATTATTTTCCAGCACTGCCTTAACTTTCTTGGGCATGGAGTTCACTAGAGCTTTACAGGTTGCTACTGGAAATCTCTTCCACACCTCCATGACGACATCACAGAGTTGGTGGATGTTAGAGACCTTGCACTCCTCCACCTTCCGTTTAAGGATGCCCCACAGATGCTCAATAGGTTTTAGGTCTGGAGACATGCCTGGCCAGTCCAGCACCTTTACCCTAATTTTTTTTTAGCAAGGCAGCGGTCATCTTGCATGTGTGTTTGGTGTCGTTGTCATGTTGGAATACTTCCCTGCGGGGGATCATGCTCTGCTTCAGTGTGTCACAGCACATGTTGGCATTCATGGTTCCCTCAATTGTAGCTCCCCACAGCCAGCATGCAGCCCCAAACCATGACACCCCCATCACCCAGACATACTTGTCTTTGTAATACGTTTTTTATCTTGGTCTCATCAGACTCACTTTTGTGAGATACTGTATATGCGTATACGTGCAACATTGTACATATGTATTGCTGAAATGTCTTTCTTAATGCCTTTCTATTCTATTTTTGCAATTTCTTTGCAATGTTTATTTCAGTCTCTATAAAGGCTGCGGATATCACTATAGGTGATGATTACTGTTTTTTAACCTGACTTAACTAAATTGTTTAAAATGCACCCAAACCTAAACACTGATATAATGTTATAAAGCAAAACATTATGTAAAAGAAACTGTTTATGGAAAGAGGTCATTAACATATGAACTAACATAAAACATACACTAACTTACAAATACAAATACAAACTCTACAATAGGCCGAAACCAAAAAATCACTGATGCAAATTCTTTGCTTCAAAGATTCCTTTAATCCATGCAACCATATGCAGTGCACTGCTTCGCACGGATGACGCTGTTGCCAGGTGACACAAAGAAGACGTGATTTGATGGCGTCAATTGTAAAATAGTGAACGAGAGAGAAAATAAGGAGGCAAACAGAAGAGACGGGCCAGAGAAAACCATACACAGTGTCCAAAGTATATTGTAAAACCGAACTAGCCGAGGGAGCCGTTACTGACAGTAAACCTGAAAGACGTGGCTGAAGTTAGCTTCTTATGTGAATCCTGCCTTTCCACCTTAAATGATGCAGCAGTTACAGGAGCCAGAATGTAACTTCTGCACCATTTAAGGTGGAACGGGGGATTAAAATAAGCTAATTTCAGAAAGCAAGCAACTGAGCTTTCCAAGCAAACTGATAGAGAGTCTGAGTTTTACGGTAACCCCTAGCCGAGCACGACATCAGTGCTTTAGCATATGAGCAGAAAGCAGGTCTGTCCACACATCCAGTCCACAGAGTGGAACGACACAGAGTAACACAAGTTGAGCATGTAAGCTTGTTATGGTTATATGTAATGGCTAGTTAAGAATGTAAATCAGTGTGATGGAGAGTTATATCTAAGCTTTGCTTAAGAACATAACCACAGTAAAAAAGCGTTTTTGATCACAGTCACAAACAAACACACACAAGAACATACACTCCTTACACCCTTTTCCCTGTGTGCATAAAATACACAGCAAACTAAATATCAGGAGGTGTTTGTAGCAATTTGGAGCCTAAAATGCACAAATCTAATGCAGCAAGAGTATTCAGTTTAGTTTGTTTGCAGTAGCTGGGTCAGCAAGTGTAGGATGAGCTTCAGCAGAGTAAATGAGTGTACAGTAGCCAGTCCCTTGAACTTATAGTATGATGTATAGATCCAGTAATACATTTCAATAATAGTAATTATTACAAGTTTTTTTAAACCCTACTATATGCAATTGAAGCAATAAAATGTATTTTATCTTATATATTTACTATTGCTCTTTAATAAAGCGAAAATATTTTTTATCTGATTGCAAATATATTCTTATATCTTTTCATGGGACAACACTATAGAAATTGGATATAATTTATAATCCTTTATTAGTCCCACAGTGGGGAAATTCACAGAGTTACAGCAGCAAAGGAATAGCAAGGCACTCAAAAAATAGGTAAATAAACAGTACAGTATATACAATATAAATAATAAAAAGTCAAGAACTCATAACAGATTGCCTCAGAGGGTGAACAGCAAGTTTATGATACAAGCACAAATAAGTTTAACAGTATCAGCACCATCTACTCCCTGTGCCAGAGTGGGGAGCTATTGTTATGTGTGCTTGGGTTTCATGAAATAGTAAAATGTCTGGTATGTGTTCTGTGTTCTGTTGTGAATAAAATATGGGTCTATGTAATTTGGAAATCATTGTGCAGCCACGTGCTCTTAATGAGTACAAGCACGAAATAAATCTAAAGTCTATTCTCTTTAGTCTAGGTTCTTTAGGGAGATTGGATAAGTTATTCAACAAAAACTACAACAAAAAAAATCCTCCACCCCAAGGATGACAAGGGATAATTATGGGTGATTTGGTGTGTATATATGTATTATCTTTATATACATATCAAATTTAGCAATAATGCACACTGGATTAAAAATAAATAAGCAAAAGGAATAATAACAACGCAAAAAAAATGCGATCTCAATAAAAAAAAAGATCAAGTCTTCTCACAAATCCTGAGTGCACTCAGTCCCTACCACCCTTTCGCACTGCAATGTCTCTGATTCTAGAGGTGAAAAGGTATCCAGAAGCTGGAGATGCGTCTGTTGTGATGAACACAATGACATAGCTCAGTGATCGCAGTAATATATAATATAGTTTATATGAAAAAAATATAGCCTGCATACAAATGCACCTAAATGTTCAATTCACTCCTTAAGCACTTTTATGAAACTTCTATATTTATATATAAAGTGTGGCAATATAACAAACTTGTAAAACACATAACATACATTCAAAATAAATTATGTAAAGTTAATCTAAAGAATAATCCTGTTTTTTTCTGTTAAAGAGGTTATTGCAATATAATGTCTGTGTATCAAAGTCTTTGTAAACAAAAGGCTGACTCCTCCTACTCACCAGGATCTGTCAGTGTATTGCACACAAGCAATCAACTTGCAAGCAGGGACATTCAAAATTTGTATCTATTTCTGTGTAAGTAATTTCTATGACAACAATCATTAAAGCTTTGAACTAATATCCTCTCAGTACAGAAACAACAGTTTTTAAAGGAAAACAGCACCAACTGACTTTTCTGACTGACATTCATACCACCAGACCAGCATTCTATCAATGCCCACTAGTGCTTTTGCCACTCTATGCTGCAATTCACAGTGACAAAGGTTACAACTGCATACTGGTTTTTATTTATATTTTGCATCTTTTATGAGATTGGGGCTGTATATGAAGTCTTTGGAAGTCTAGCAATTTGACACATTAATATATACAGACCAGTAGCCACAGTGCTGAAAGTTTCTAATGACCACAATAAACAAATTACATTAATACTTAAACTACTGAAATAATACTGAAAACACTATATATAATGATAAAACCTTTTGTAAATACTGTATTAATTGTATTTAAGAAATTATGAATTATGTCAACTTAACGTTGACTTTTCAACTGTCAAATGAATTGAAAATTGGACCTAAACTGAATTAGAATGGTTAGCAATTATTAGCATGTTAATTTAACTGGGTTGAATAAACCTGAGACTTTTGATAGGGAAAAAAATATAATTATTATCATCATGAATCATTATGCAAGGTTTTATAATTTAAGCAGTATTTTTCTACGCTGCTGATTGGCTTAAACTAAACTAACATAAACTATTTAGTAAAACGAATAAATACTGTTTGTTATTTAGCGAAAAGTATTTAGTAAATAGTTATTTCTATTGTTTGACTTATTTTAAAAAGTAAGGAGGTGCTCCAGAGAATCAGTGTTAGTGGTATAAGGTAATGATAGAGTAAAGTTAACAGTATGCAAACTCAGTTGGTCTTTTCAATCTAATCTGTATGAAAGCCTCCAACTAATCTCCTTCTCCTTCTGATCAAACATATGGACCTTCTCAAGTAAAGTACTGCTACATTCTCTTACTCCATCTGTCTGCTGAACTTATCCTGCATCTTTGACTTTGATGCCAAAATGTTTCTCTGTAGTTCAGATCCTTTTGAAGATTTTCTTGACCTCCACTCCAGCTTTCTTTATACATCTCCCTGATCTCCTTTATCTCTTGTTGGTGTTTCACCTCCATTTCTCTCTTCTCATTTTCACTCCCTGAACTGAACCTTCTTCCTCTGATGAATCTCTCTCTCTAGTGCGTTCTTCAATTCTACCTTTTTCTCATCGCCCCTTTCCTCTTTTAACTCTTTCTCAAGTTTAGTTATTCATTCTTCATATGTATTCATTTATAACTGATATTTATCTGTTACTTATCTGTTACTATCTGTTCAAACTTCATTGCAATCTCCTTTACACATCTCTGCAGTTTCTCTGTAGCTTCTTTTTCATGCCTCTATCTCATCTCCTCTCTTTCTCTCACAATTCTTTCCTCAATTTCATTGATCTGAGATTCTGTCTTCAGGTAGATCTCACTACTGTGGAAGCTCACTCTGTTTGCTTCCTGGCTGTTTCACTTTCTTGTTGCTCCAGTTGGATCATCATCTCCTGTAGTTTGCTGCATTTGTCCTGCAGTTCCTTTCTCAGTGTCTCTAGTTGCTTTTTACTGCTTTCCACCTCTTTCACTGTTTTTCAGTAGAGTCTCTTTCTCTTTCAGCAGTTCTTTCATATTTTCTTTTGTCAGATGATCTAGTTTGTCTTTCTTCATCGGCTGTGTATTTTTCTGCATTAGTTTTTAAAAGTTTTGGCCTATCCTGTCAGAAACACATTCATTTATTAATCTTTATTCCTCATTGTGTCTTCACATCTTCACATCTTTGTGTAAACAGTTAGGCGTGTAAACAATTGAATAGTACATGGTTACGTTTGTTACGTGTGTGTTGCAGATTACTATTCATGATACTTAAGTGTTAAGCAGGTAATTACACTTGTTCATACAAGTACAGACAATCTCATAGTTTAGTATGCCATAGTAGAAACAATGAAACTTCCATAGCAGAAATAAAATGAGATAAAAGTATTAGATTAATGACACATCCAGACCAGTTTCTATACATTGATTAAGTTTAGTATTAATTTGCTCATGCTGTTCAGAAATGTAGAAATAGAAAGACAGGCTTGATATACCTCATACAATAAATAGTTAGACTGTGGACTGAAAATCTGCAGCCATGTCTGCCCTTTGTGGATAAGATCAGTAGCCCCTGCCCTGAGTTACAGTTCCTGCAGTCCTCAAATGAAGCTATGGGCCTCTGATGTTCCTCTTAAGCAACAAAAAACATAATTTAAACATTTTGTTTCTGCATCTTCAAACTGATATTTTTGTCACTATACAAACTAGACCTAATTTATTTTTGTGGATTCTTTTCTTATTACTTATTACTGACCAGTCTGCAGAGCAGATTCATCCATTTTCATTCTCTGCTCTTCCGACCATTCTCTGTTAAACTGTAGAAATATATGAAATAATGTAAATACTGGTGTCATACTGTAGGTTATATGATCAATAACTGTTTCTGTTAAACAGAACTGTGTGAATTGATATCAATAAGAGTAAACACTCTGTCAACTTAAGCTCAAGTTCAAAATGCTCTTCTATTTGGTAATAAATTTGGCAGACATTCACTTACAGCAAACTGACCAACAAGAGTAATACAACAAGAGTGATAGTACATTACTGTTTTTTTCTTCTTTATTTTATCAATATGCAGTGTACACATTTTACATGATTAAAAGACATTATTATTCCATCCATCCATCCATCATCTTCCACTTTATGCTGCTAGACAGGGTCACAGGATCATTATTCCCCATTTGACTAATAAATTCACAATGTAATAAAAAGCATTCTTTTAGGATGCATTCTTCTGTCTGCATCAACAAACTTTATTCAGCTATTCAGATAATATTTAGGTAATTATGTTATAAAGTCATGCTGAGAGTAAACTCAATGTAATATTGTTTTCCAATTCCAGTTTCATACTTTTACATTCTAAAAGCTTTTCTTATAGTTTATTGTTATTCATTGAATAGGTTACTTACCTTTCGGACTGAGACAAGCTGAAAAAGAGAAACTGATAAGTGCACAATTTGAAAATCCTAATAATAAATATTATTAATTATACATGCTTTTTGTTTCTATTGTTTCTTATTGTTTTATTATTGTTCTTATTGTTTTACTTTACTTAAATCATAGCTTGTTGCATTACAGACCCTACGTCATGTTGTAAACACTGTAAACACAAAATAATTTATTCCTAGAATAAATTGATCATTCTTGTAAAAACAATGCTTAAAGCCCCAAACACTGTTCTCTATTTCAGACTGTCTTACACTTTACCCCTGTCACTGTATCTTAGCCATCTTATTGTAGACTGCAGAAGTGAATAACCAGCCTGAAGAGTTCGAGTGTAAACTGACATACATATTTGGTCAAATGCAATCAACATATATGTTGCCAAAGACTGAAATATAAGAATGCATCACATGTAGAAATAATGTGGTTCAGGTGATGATTTTAACAGAGTGGTAGAGCTGCCTCTGGGGCCCAAGACTATTATACCCCCTGAATTAATCCAGGAGACATTAGGCACTGGTTAACAAGCCAGTTAACTAAAATGTGACAAAACAGCCTAACTAGAAGCTCCGCCAATACTGTTATGTCTGCATATGTATCATAGCAGCATTGGCTTGCATCGCACTAAGTAATGGGGGAGATTGTGGGTCCACTTAGTGTGAGCAAGGTAATTCATGGCAACAGGTTCTATCACTACAGCCACTGCATTATTAGAGCCAACACAAAAACATTCTTATTTATTTACCCTTGATGCCAGCGAGGAAAGACCTGGACACAACAACAGAAAGGAATAAAGTTACACAGAACTTCATGAAAAACTTAGTACACAGTCTTATTTAACCCTTTATCTCCTTTATCAGAAATCTCCTTTCCTCATGTGTACTGTAGTTTTTCATTCTTTACTCCTGCAGTGCCACCCAATGCTTTCACAATAACTCCACAGTTAAACAGTTAAACTGTCACACGCTTAATAAAAGTGGATTCATGTGTTTTTAGACAGTTAAAGAACCCTTCGCATAATTAAATAATTATTTGCATTGTAGTTTAATGTGGGTATGTAAGCTTAAGCATTATTACAAAACCCCTTAAATCCCAACATTTAAAGGTACCATTGTGTACCTGCTTTAGCTGCTCAGCAGGGAGAAGCAATGTAAAACACACACACACACACACACACACACACACACACACACATATATATATATGTATATCATTTTTGCATTTTGACTATTTGACTAGTAGCTATGGCTATGCTGTTTAGCTCAACTTAGTAATTAGTACTAAACCTGTTTCTAGCCCTGTTTAGTTTTGCTATCCTTGTGAGCTCTACTAGTTTATTTAGCTCAGATTATTTAGTTCAGTTTCTATGTTTGCATTTGCTCTGATTAGCTCAACTGTTCTGTTCAGTGATACTAGACCTTTTTCTACTAGCTCTGTTTCACGCTGCTTTTCTACTAGCTCTGTTTAGGTCTACTGTCTTGTTTGGCTCTGCAAGCCCTTTACAAGCTCATTTACATTCAACTACACTGATGTACTAGACTGGTTTCTTTTGTTATCTGGATTAGTCTTCTTACTGGGCCTCATGCTCCAATATCTTTTCTTAATCTTCTTAAATCTTTTCCTAACTGTCCTCAAAATTAGGATTGATCAAAGAACAAATCCCAAATATAATTACTCAGTATCATTGTTTGTTTGTTTTTGATTAGGTAGGTTAACTGTTTACATTTTATCCAGTAAGTTTGTTTCTTTCATTACCTTAGTAATCCCTTATAAGTAGACTGCAGAAGGTCTGTACAATTTCCTTTTGCTCTGTTGCTGCACTCGAACACATCTTCTGGGGTTTTCACCAGCACACTTGTGTACCTTCATATTTTTTGTGTTTAGCCCACACATGCATAAATCTTCTTTTTGAGATGAGACACTGATGATGTTGTTAAGTTTATGTATAGCCTACATCTGGAATTCTACCCCTCACTACTCCGAGAGTAAGCTCCTCTGTTGTGTTTCCGTTGGTGACCTGACACAGGTAAACTCCTGTATCTGACCCTGTACAGTCTCTGATCTGTAAGGAGACGTTTCCTCTTTGCAGCTCCTGAGTGATTAGACCCACTCTGCCTTCATAGCCCCTCCCCTCTGTCACCTGTCTGTTCTTATAGAGACAAACACAGTCCGTTTCCTTAAACCACCTGATCTCCATGTCAACAGTTCTGATTTTAGGAGACAGGTAACAGAAGAGAATGACACAAGAGACAGGTTAATGCTCTTCATCGTCACGGAGGCAAACTAGTTTAAATTCATCTGTGCAGGAAAACACACATACAGCCAACACTGCAATTACTGGTAACATTAATAAACATAGATTAAGAAACATCATTAAAATAAATGTCTTTTTTCAGTCAGCCAAATCTGAAATGTAACGAAATTAAATGTAGTGTAAGAAAATAAAAACCCCTATCAAAGAATAAACATAGAACAAAGAATAAACACATATTGGTACCTATAGAAAAAGTATTAGTGAAGCAAATTCCCATTTCTCTTTTTCTTAAATCCAGACAGTAGGGCGGCCTTGCACCTTTTTGGCAAAGGGTGCAAAAAATAAGGATTTATCAGTGGCCTCATATCCAAAAGTCATTGTGATGGAGGCAAGGATCAATTAGAGTAATAGTTCTGTTAACAACTCTTTGAGCAACAAAGTAGAAATGAATTTGCCTATGAGCTTAAATGAATTATTAAGCTACATTATACTTAAACTGAAGCATAACACAGGCACACATAAACTGTCACTATTAGTGACAGTCTGTCACAAACTGACACTTTTAAACCTATCAGCTCATTGTCTCTTGCTCTCTATGTTCCCACATTAATTACACAGCAGGCTTTTGGGGAAGAAAGCTATAAAATGCACGCCAGTAGTTTTAGGGCAATAATTGAGAAACTTAAAACAAGCAAAACTATAGTGACCTGCCTAGAAAAGAAAAGAATGCAAGTGTGTTTTGGCTTTATGCACAATGAATGAAGATTCACAGCGAAAAGAAAACTTTTCATCCAACCTTTTGGACTTTGACTGAATCCAGTTTTATATTCAGATGAGACCAAAATGGAGCCATCTGCCAATAAACACATATTGTGGATTTGGTGTAAACAGGAGTGGCATATAGAAAGGAATTTCGTCCTTTTAAAGACTTATTCTTTTTATGCTATGTGATACATCACAGTATTCTTAAACTGGGATGGGCAGTTACCTGAACCCATGGGGCCCTTTAATTTTGTGTTTCTCCTTGTATGTGAATGGAACTTTAGCAGTTGGTAATCAGAGCATTTCATCAGAGCATTTTTTTTTACTTTTATTGCTTTTATAATTATTTTCAAAAAAATAAAGCATGTTTTTTAAAAAAAAAAAAATATGTAAGTTAAAGCTGAGTAGTGGTTGGATCTCGGTATAAATACATTCATCCAAATCCACACAACGATGGTTAAATGATAACAGAATCTGTAACCTGTAGTGTGAGCTAAAGTAAGACAAGAGATAATGTTATGAGGATTGGCTTGCTCTGCATTCTCCAGTCTTATTATACATTATTAGAGAAGACTCTAACTTGGGAGGTTACTTGAGTTACTTGGTGGTGCCAATAAATGTGACACCTGTGCTTGTTAATATACATGCATAGAAAACAGCTTTTACGTTACTTAAACACTGAATACACAAACAGTTGTATCGCATTTATCTTACTGAAAAAGTCTATACAACATATCACAAACAATTCTAAACTAAAACACCAAAGTCAAATCTTAAAGTTTTAATAAAGCTGAAAGTTGAACTTACTGGTGCCTTTATTTGCCATTTTTATTTCTTCCTGTCCTTCTACAGATTCACATTAATACAATCCTACAGAGAGAGAACAAGAGAGAGAGAGCAAGAGTATTAATTGGTTGATCAATTCCTCATACACAAAGAATAACTATTTTATGTCCATACCAACAGTATGGTGCTTATTTCTTTTACGTTTGCTATTCTTCCTATAGTCATATCGCTGTTTTAGATGAAATATGTTCTTGTAGTAGCATCCAGAGTGAAATACTGAACTAGTTTCACTTTGATGTTTCTTCCTTGTTGCGATTGATCTTCTGACTGGTTTAAGATCCTCCAGTTCTTAACTTACCAAAAATATTTTGAACAAAAAAAGACACAAAGCATTGCCATTTTTACTCTTATTTATTAATTATCTACTATTCTGAGAAAATCAAGGTGACTAGCTAGTGACAACACGCTACAAACTTACACTAGACTAGTTAACTAAGCTTAGCATTTCTCACTGGTCACCTACTAGGTTCTGATCCTTAATATATTTTTCATTTTTACCATAATTGTAATCTGTTATTTAATTTAAACAATCATTTATGATGTGCATATTATGAAAGGACAGTCTATTTTGGTGTCAGTTGAACTCTAGAGGCTGTTGTTGCTCCAGGGGACAGGAGAGAGAGATGATTTGGATGGCATGTGGTGACACACCCTCTTATGGAACTCTTTGCTCTCAAGTACATTTTGTGCATTATTTCCATCTACAGCTCAATTCACTCCTTTTTCCAGCCATTAATTTCAACTTCACATCTTTTTTTTTTCTTATTTTGCTTTCCCACAACTCCTTTTTATGAACGCTTTTCCATCTTTTTTTGCGTATGTGCACAAACTGTGGCAAAAAACATGACGTTTAGCTGAGTACTATAACATCTATTCAAAATATTTAAATAAATAAAACTAGTTTTAATTATAGATTAAAAAATTAGAGGAGTCCCTAGGATATATCCGACATTACTTATTTCTTAGTTTCTTATATTCAAAGTTTTTGGCTCCTGGCTCCAAATGTTTGCATACTAAGAATCCTTCCTGTGGTTTACTTACTATCTCTAATGATAAAGAAGATCAGGCACTCTACAATCTTATGTCGCTCTCTACAGGCCAAGTGAGTTTTATGACTAAAATTTCAAATAAGCACATTATGCTGAAAGGATTCCTTGTAAAAATAAATATACAAAAATCATACTGAAAGTTCTGCACTTTCCACTAATTTGTACGAAATCTCTACTAATGTAATTAAAATCATATTAAGTTAAACCTAAGGTATACTAAGTATACTAATTATTTTTGCGACTTTTCAAACACAATTTAAGCATATTTGTCTTAGCTGCCTGATTAAACATTAGAAACACATTTGAAGTGTGGCTTGTAATTATTCTTGTAATACTACTACTGTGTATACAATTACATACTTAGTAAATTAAGTTGTGTTGTTTCAGGATGTTCTTGTGTTGTTAAAATAAAGTTACAAAGTTAGTTACGAATTTATACATCTAAAACATGCTTAGGATAGTACAAGTCCTATACTTCTAATACATTTAGAGTAATACAAGTCATATTCTTCTAAAATTCCAGTAATCATATCTTTACTTGTTCATTCATTTAAATCTTTTCTCAAAAAGAATTTAATTCAGTTATATGAACTCTCAGCAAATACAAGTAACACATTCTACTTCTAATTCTGCATGTTTGACTACAGACTAAAAACCAACAAACAAGAAATGTAAATTATCAGCACATGTTCAAATGAATTCATGCATTTATTAAAAGTTATGTCACCCAATCTCTGTAATAAACTTAATGACTTTAAGGCAGAACTTAAATGTAACTGTGAAAAACAGATCAACTGAACAACTGCCAATCAGCATGGCAAAGGCATTTGGCAGTCCTTCAATTACCATCAGCCCTGCAGCCTCAGACACTTGCACTGTCAGCTGTACACCATCAGACTTCTACACTATCAGTTCTTCAGCCCCCTGCTCCATCAGTCCCACAGCCTCTACAGCTTCAGCCTCCTGCTCCATCAGTCCCACAGCCTCTACAGCTTCAGCCTCCTGCTCCATCAGTCCCACAGCCTCTACAGCTTCAGCCTCCTGCACAATCTCCTGCACTGCAGCTTCCAGAACCTGCGTTGCAGCCTCCTACACAAGTACCACATTATCAGATTTATTGTTTCTAGTTAAAACTTATGTCTGCACGTTGCACTTTTTACTCTTTGTTCTATGTTGTACCATGTTGTTCCAGGAGGAACGAAATTTCACTCCACTGTGTAGTTGTACGTAGATGGAATAGCAATAAAAGCCTCTTGACTTGAATTGACTTTTGTATGTCAGTTGGGGTGCTGGCCAGAACACACTTTCCATAAGGTCGTTTTTTTGAGTTGGAACCATTGACCATTGACGGTCATTTCTTTGCGCGACCATGTTGCCAAAATAAGAGGGGCTAAAGGAGCCCGCAGGGTAGCCACCGGTCGCAACTGACATGCCAAAAGCCAGAAAAGCACAGCAACACGACATGGCATTGATTCCACCATGTCTGGGGGAATGTTAAGCCAGGTCGCCCATCTGGATAGACAAGTCAAGTTTATTTGTATAGCGCTTTTTACATCAATGTTTCCACAAAGCAGCTTTATAGAAGTTTGAAAACATAAAAGTAATGTCAACATAAATTCACAGCATGTATACCCCTGTGAGCAGGCGATGGTAGCAAGGAAAAATTCCATCAAAACTGGAGAAAGGAAACCTTGGGAGGAACAAAGACTCACAAGGGGAGACCCATCCTCCTCTGAGGGGGCGCTGTGGTATTTGTAGGGGCAGGATCTGGGATGTAAATGGACCTATCCACCACATCCCATAAATGCTCAACTGTGTTCATACTGGGCAAACGTGAAGGCCACATTATTTGTCAGTTCTCTACAGAATGCTCCTCTAAACAATTCTGGTCAACTTGGGCCCCATGGCACAAGACATTGTTCTGCTGGAATATCCCACCATTATGAGGGTACATGAAGTCCAGGAAAAGCTGCAAATGGTCACCAAGCACTGAAACATAGCAGGCATCAGTCAGTGACATGTTTAGGCAGGCCATGAAAACACACCTTACACCAGTATGAATCCACCTGCACAGTCTCGTGTTGACAACTGTAGTCCATGGCTTCATGAGTTCTGCACCATACACAAATGCTGCAGTTAGCCCTAAACTATTGGTACTGTGATCTATCGGATCACGTCGCACGTTGCTGGTCCTCTAGGTTTCAGTTAGCTACCTCACACCCCAGGTGAGGTGCTATTTCTGGTGTCATGCTGTTAAAGGCACTCTGGGAGGTCTTCTGCTCACATATCCCATAGAAGCTAAAGAACACTGCCCCCGCAGGGTATGCGTGTGGGGACGCCTATATTGAATGTGGATGCGATGTCTGCCAGAGATGCTTGTCTGTTTGCACGGATCAGTAAGCATGCATGGGTGGCCACTGTAGGTGGTAATTTTTCTCACTGATTTATTCCTGGTATGTATGGGACACTGTCGTTCAATGAATGACAAATGCTCACACACCTGGAACTGGAAATGGACTGTCCCTATCATGGCTTGTTCAAACTATAATTCACGTCACCTTGCTATGTGCACACTTACCAACCTCACGCATTAGATTACACAAAATATATATATAAAAATCCACAGTATACAAATAGTTACACATCCATTGTTTGAAACATTGTTTTATAAAGTTTTAGCATGTATGAAAGAGTGTTTAATCCCTGTTGTAGTGTAGATGAGTGTCGGGTTTTGGAAAACCACATGAAGAAGTGCACAAAGCCTCCAGGTAAGTTTCTACACCAATGTGTTTTTATTAAATGTTCATGCAGACAAAAACAGAAAAAGAGAAATTGTACAAAAAATAAAATAAAACGGGGCATAAACAGACTTCCTCTGCCCCACATCTTATCTATCAGTGACACATGCATAACAGATAAATAAATAAGCAATGCTATACTATGATTATGTGCCTAAAAAGGTTCATACAACTAATGATTATCAAAAAACGATATTAGACCACTTGGACATTTCTGCCAATCCACCCTCACAATAAAGAATGTATTTAGTATCATTGTCTATACTTGTTAACAGTTTAATCCAAACAACTAATTTATTAACAAGTTAAATCACTCTAAGATCAAGCTTGTCATATTTGAAAGAACATGTTAATACAGCAACATGTGAGCACTGATATATAGTTTGCCAAACATAAAAAATCTAACTGGCGATGCAACAGTGTCTGTTTAAAAACTTCAGTAGCAGACACTACTTCATTCTTCATTCATTCTTCATATTGTCCTCCCACCTTCAGTCCTTCTTTTAAAGGCAGTTCTTGCCAAGTTTATCTTTTAAATCCTTTAAAACATCAACAACTGGCTTTAAAATGGGTCTAGACTTTAGCTTAAGAATATTTAAGTTCTTTAAAACCAATCTTGGCCATCTTAGGTTTTGTTCATCTTTGTTTGTCTTGGTTTTTTTGTGTCCTACCACGTATTGCATTGAACATACATATGTCCATAGTAGACATTTCTGTTTTTGTTTGCCGTACCTTATGTCCCCAGTATTTTGTTTTTGTTTCAGTGCTGTCTAGAAAAGGTCTGTTTTTAGGGATTCACCTGCCTTCTGTGTTCCTGCCTGCTTTTTGGATAAGGGATTCTTGCACATGTAGCTAGTCTCCTTGTACGCATTACCAGCCCCGTTTTTACTGGGTCCAATAGATAACTGACTGCTGTATTTCTAATGTTGAGCAAACTAGTTTTTTATACTAACGTTAAGAGTAACATTTTGTCTGGTATGCTGAGTGTGTTTCACCCCTTTGTTTTACTGAGAATAAAAGTTAGCTTTGCAAATGAAGGTAAACTTTTCATTTGGCTTCCTATTTTTCTTTGCTGCATCTTGATCATTTTATTTGATTTTAACACAAAACGTAGATTATTGCAATCCAATCACAAATATTGACTATGAACATATGCACATGTGCAGGACAGACTAACATTTTAGGGCTTAGGCTTTAGTAATTTAGCAGTTTATTTTCTTGTCAATCCCCACTAAAATCACCACTGGTCCTACAGTCATCTCTACAATAACCACTGGTCCAACAATCATCTCTACAATCACCACTGTATTAATACTTGCAGAAACATGTCATATTTAGGTTTGTTGTTAAGTTCTATATCATTACAAAACTTTATGTGTATGCAATTAAAAATTTATTTTCTTCTTCTCTTCATGTTTTTTTTCTACATGCAGTGTGGAAATGAGAGTTTAGTACTGGTATACGGTACAAATCCAAAGATACCTGATCATGACCATGTAACTGCTGTAGTCAGATAATGGTCATATAATTAGCCTGTATGTAAAGAAGTTTCTTTACAGTTCATTTTGAGACTTACATGTCAGTGTTTACTCTTGGGGGGCTTTCTGTGGAATGAATTATGACATACATTATAATTAAAATTCATGAACAACTAAAACAGATTAACAAATAAATGTAAAAATGTTCTTGTTATTTAAATTAAATTACTTCCTTTTTTGTCGCATTGACAAAAAAATTAATGTATATATTGAATGTAAATAATTAAAATTAAAATGTAAATAAATCACATGCACTTTAACTTCTTTGGCATTTAACCCTGAAGCCACATTATTTGACACTTCAGTTTAAGCATACATACCATAGATTTGATCCACTCTTCAATGCTTTGTAAAGCTCTGTCATTCTTGCTGCACTTCAGTAGTCCTTTATCCTCATGAAACAGACAATCCACTGTAAGTGTTTTCTCTCTGGTTACAAATCTGCTACTGTCTGATGTAGTGATATCTGGGTCATATGTGTGATGGAGCACCACTAGAACAGCAGGCCTAGAGTCTGTGGGAGGCAAGGCAAGGCAAGTTTAATCGTATAGCACCTTTTATACACAGCGACAACTCAAAGTGCTTTACATAAATACCAACATGAAAAGGCATTTGAAAGGCATTAAAATATTTAGTTAAAAAGAAATAAGAAATATCAGTATTAATCAGGTAAAACAAATAAGTAATAAAAAAAAGAAAATTAAATAAAAAATTGAAAAATGAGGTTTAAAAGTCGTCATATAAGTTGATAGTTGATATAGTCTTCCTCTCAAAATAGGGTTGCCAGGGTCCAGGGAGAATATAATTGAGACATAATAGAGAAATGAAGATATTAATCTAGCACCTGTGTCTGGCATCTGAAAGTGTCATAATAAAATCAAATACTGGTCTACTTCAAATAATAAAAAATAAAGTTATTAGGAAATGATCCACCCAAAATTTTAATTCACTATTAATAATCAATCAATCAGCCAAGAAATGACAATTGTAAAACATGCTTAGTTAGTCTTAGGTTTTAATCTAATCATGTTGAGTACTTAAACTATAAATAAAAACTTTAAAAAAAACTATTTAACCAGAATTTTCAAACTAGTCCGTTTATTTGTAACTACATTAAGTGGTTTTTCAAGTTGAACACTTTTTAAAATATATAAAGTCTACCTTGTTTGCTATAAGGCTAGTATAATGTAAGCCTAGAGGATTCAGACACAAAACCTGCCTTGGAAGAAAACATGTGGGGGTGTGTTTCGGTGAAATGTAATTTCTCCGCAATTCCTTAGTAATTAATGGATATTATATAAAAACGTTACTTTTGTGATGTAGACATTGTGACTTACTATAAACTACACTTTAAACCACATTGACACAGTGGCAGAAATAAACTTTTTGAAAAAAAAAAAGTTTGCCTGTATCATTTCTTACTGTATAAATTACCTGATAAATGATGAAGTTCTCGCAGTGCTGCATTAATGTCAACTCCAGGTCGTGAAACAACAGGACAGAAAACTAAAATTACATGACACTTCTCCACTGTAGTCTTCTTCACCAGAACTCTTTGTTCATGGAGAATGTTTAGGATCTGCTCATGGGACTTTAGAGTATTTCCCACAACAATTGCAAAGTATTTTACACCTTGAAGTGGACCTTGACGTGGACGACCTGTAGGAAATTTCAAATGAATAGTGAATAGAAAAATTATTAACTTTAATGTTTCAAATTATACCACATTATAGGGGCTTTAGACTTTGAAAAGAAAGGAGAAATAAAGAAATGTACCTATATGAGCAGGTCTGGGTTGTGGCCCTGTCAATGAAAAAAAGTAATTAATTAGCATTCGCTCACCAAATGGACTTGCAAGAGGAGAGATTTGCAAAGGTGCTTGATGAACTGATTTCTGTTTTTGTACCAAAATAAAGACAGTTTGATTTTGTCACTTACTTCTGCGCTCTGGCTTTTTCTGTTGAAAGAAAAAAAAAACTGTTTACTGCCATGACAATCCAAATATTTTTTCCACTATGTACTTATTTCAGATTTAATTAGACCTAAATTATGCTTAAGTAATTAACTGTATTTTAGTGGGGATATTTATTTTTATCACATTCTGTTTGAAAACTAAACAAAATCTTACCACTGAATGGAGAAATTTTGTGACTTCAATACCGGCCTCTATATTCTTACGACATTCCAGTAATCCTTTATCTTCATTGAATACACTGTGCACAATCAGTACATCACTTCTGGTTTCACATCTGTGGCTATTTTGTGGGACCGGCTCTGTTTCTAACGTGTGATGGAATGCCAGCAGAACTGCAGGCTTGTTTTCTAGAAGTAAAGCACAGTTAAGTGGTTGGGAAAGGCTAATGTTGTCTAGCTGCAATGAGAAGAAGAGAAACTGTTGAGGAGTTTCTTACCAGGAATCTTTTGCAGTGCTGCTTCAATGTCAAACCCAGTCCATGAAACAATAGGGCATAACATTACAGTAACTTTACTCTCCTCTGCGGAAACTTCATGCAGTGTTCGATTAATTTTCTTTATAAACTGTTTCCAGATGTTGTCCATTCCAGACTCACTTTTCAGTACTGTAACTGTTTTGGGAGGGAACTTGTGCACATTAGAAAATGCATCAAAATTACAAACTGCATTATAAATCATTTTATACACTATACTTTCTTTTAAAAAGTGCTTCATTAGTACAGCCTAAAAAAATGAGTTCATGTGGTAACAAGCAACTGAACTAGTTGCTTTTTTGGTGCTCAACCAAAAAAATGACTTTGATTGATTACCACAAGATATATTTTACAGGTATAGTTACAGTTTAATGTGCAGACTTTTCATTTAAAACCTCTTTCATAAAGACATAATTCCACCTCCATGGAACCTCAGCTGGTTCTTTCTGTTTAAGATACGACTGCTGATTGCTTTATGAAAGGAGGGGTGGTAAAGTGAGGGAGAATTCTGGATCAGATTCAAGTCAGTGTGATTAGGCACACTACAATTCCACAAAAGGTTTGTCCCTTACGAAGAAGCCATGATGTTAAAAAGAATGATTTGATAATGTAAATGTAGATATTGCATGTGTTTGTGTAAACCGTGTAACTTACTTTTCATCTTCCTTTCCTGAGAAGAGAAATCAACACTGGTGGTTAAACACTGCATTATTTGTCTTTATATAACAGCTGCAAGTAAAATAATGTCATTTAGTGTTTAAACTTACAGATGCAAGTCAGTCCAAAAGTTCAGCAGCAGATTTGCAAACGAATATTTGATAATAATAATAATGTATTTCAGGTTGTGTGGAACTTGTGTGGAAGTTACTTTCACTTTCTGTAACGCCTCCTAGTGCTGATAAGTCTCTCCTCAAAATCCACCCTTTCAGAGCTGTTTTCAACTTGTAATGTCATACCTTGTTTATATTTGTAATCTTTATTTTTCTTATTTTTAATTATGATAGTATTTTGTATTGCTATGTTTGTAGACTCTCCTGTAAAGCGTTACATCAATAAAATGTATTATTATTATTTTTTTTTTAACAAAGACTCTTACTGTGAATTTCTGGTATTGGTGACGTTGCTCTCCAATATGAGCGTGAACAGTCTTTGCTCCTAAAACTTGATATCCATGGTCTCGCATTCACGCTCACATTGGACAGCAACGTCACCAATGCGACCAGAAATTCACAGTAAGAGTCTTTTCTCTTATATTAACCTAGGTCATTATTTTTCCGGAAGGGTTTTAATAAAGATATTTTGGGCATTCGGTCAGGAAGCTCTCTCTCTCTCTCTCTCTCTCTCTCTCTCTCTCTCTCTCTCGCTCTCTCTCTCAACTTGCAAAACGTCTAACCTTTTTATTTTCCGTTTGCTTTAATATACTATATAGAGACTGTGATCATTTTGGACATCTAATTAAAGCCTAGGGGTCGTTTTTAATCGGGACTCGATATGTAAGTATAAGTATTTCCATATTTGATAGCGGCGTGACGTGTAGGCAGCTCTCTGCGTGTTCACAGAGAACGAGACACGCACACGCGCTCGTGGTGGCTCCGTTTTAGGAGCGCAGACAGTTATTTCTGAACTTCATCACTCAGCACCAACACATTACAGTTATTGGCAGCGCTCCTCATTTTTGCTGCACTTGATCACAAATCACTGTTCATGCTGTTAGTATTAGTTTAGTTGTCAGTGTTAGGAGCTATAGCCATCTTTTTCTACAAATGTCGAGTCTGTAACAGGTCTGACGAGAGGTCTGTGAAGACGCTGCCATCGAAGTTGGGCTCACTTAACCCATCTTACCCACTCACCAGAAGTTGCATGTGAATCTTCAGACCAGCCATTATGAGTACACCCTGTCCCTTTAGGCTGGGTTTCTTAGCCCTGTTCCTGAAGCGCCACTGACCTTAGTGTTTTGCCTGCTACTCCAAAAACCTGTCCTAACTAATCAGCTCATTATTAGCCACTTTAATGTAAAGCAGAAAAAGCACAAAGTGTGCTGGGGTACAAGTGTAATATATTACATTTTTACTGTGCATCAAGGGATGCTATAAGTGTACTGGATCTTTTGCAGTATGTTTTCAGGATCCCAAATTAGGGCCCAATATAGGGATTAGGTCACAGTTTCGGACATGGAGATGGTTAAACAAGAGAATATGCAGAGAGGAGAATTGCATTTTTATCATTTCCTCTGTTAAGTTTTAGGACTAGAATATTCCTTATTTTTCCATCAGTACAGCAATTTTAGTGCCAACCTGAGCATCCTCAGGAAAGGTGACAGAATATTTATTGACTATTGTATCACAAGAAAACGCCACATGTAATCTTTTGCAGGAACAACATAAATTTCACCATTTTGTCCTTTTTACACTTAGACTGGGATCTCACCTGGTAGAGACTGAGGACAAAACACCAGAGAAAATATCTAATCAAGAAGGTTTACAGTAAATGATGCTAATCTGCAGCTAAATTATGTTTATCTACATTAGTTTTTAGTAAAATTATGAGCATATGGATAACAGAATATCAGTTTCTTAAAGACTTTTATGATGGCAAAACTTTGACTAATGATGATCAAAACGTTTGATTAATGAACCTGTGAAAAGGCTGTTTTAGTGTTGGCATATAGTTAGATGAGTGGTGGCATTCAATGAATTGGACATGCTGGACATTACAGTTTGTACAGGCGCTGTGTTCAGTTATATCTGAAACAACATCAATGTGTCACATGACTGAATGATAGTAAAAGGCAGCTATTTTGAGCATTTTCACAAAATGGGCTACATAGGTTGTTGCAAGGATGATAACACTAACAAGTACCCAATGATACACTAAACCATGTGGTTCTAGGTTTAGTAAAAAATATCACTATGTTGTAATCTATTTGTGACTTCTGTGCTTGTGATTAAAAAATGTCCATTCCAGCTTTGAGTGGTTTTTAATCTGCTAAGAAAAATGTCCCTATGAATGCTGTCAAAGCTGTCATGCACTACTTACAGCCAGCAGGTGGCGCAGGTAGGTTTTTTTTAAAAAAAAAGCACTTAAATCAATTTAGTTATTTGCAAATTTAATAACAAACTAAAAATGAGCAAGATGGAGGAAACAGCATATTTTTGACTAAGCAAGAATCTTATTCCCTTTAATTAGGTTTACAAACAAGTTTTAGATTATACAAACAAGTTTTAGATTATACAAAAATTTTATACAAACATTTTACCCTACTGGCTGAATATGCTCCTTGTTTTGAAAAAAAGCACTTGAATCAATTTAGTTATTTGCAAATTTAATAACAAACTAAAAATGAGCAAGGTAGAGGAAACGGCATCTTTTTGACTAAGCAAGAATCTTATTCCCTTTAATTAGGTTTATAAGAAACTTTTTTGGTCAGTGAAGTACAGGATTTAGAATATCAGAGGGAACAATCAGAAAAAGTATTGAAGTGACCCCCATAGAATGTGGTAAATGCAGCTATTCCACATTTTAGTGTAGATCACAGAGATTATGATTGCCTGATTACTAGAATGTTTGCCAGTGCATCTTTGGCATTCCAGTTACACAATGACAACCAAAAAAGTTGAAAACATGCAGTTTACTTGTTGATTGTAAAAAAACTATAAAAGAACTACAAATTTATGAATGTAAAAACAAGCCAACATCAAATACACTATTTAATATAGCAAAAAGTGTTATAAGGCAAAACCTGTTGCACCATGTTTTCTCTAAATGACAGATTTCTCTACGATGGGCACACATCTGGAAAACATTAATGCACGATTATTGTTTATGTACATACTTTGACATACTGGAGAAAATAGAGCAGTATATGGCTTATGTAACAGTTACGGTACATTTTATATTTAGAAAATATGTTTAATTTTTTTCTGATGTTGAATTCAGCAAATAAATTGATATTGAGCACTAAAAAATTAAGTCTGCCTTTTTATTGTGCTTTAAATGTTTATAGCTGTTTAGAAACAAGCCGTTATAGCTGTGTATTGGAATAATGTTGCTTATGGCTCTTTAAGTATGCTCTAGCATTTAAATATATTTGGTCCAGGTGTATTTCTATACAGCATACTAAAGAAATATATTCACTGTACCGGAATTGTTCAAGCATGAAATGCCTTTAATAGCCTTTAAGGCATTTCACAAAATAGTTACAAATACATTGGGTAACATTTTGCAATACTGTTTGGTAGTTAATAGGTAACTACTAAGGAACTAAGCTGGAGCTAACAGTAGTCTTATAGAGAATTACTTAATAACTATGGTTTCTTAAAACAATTACTCATAAATTACAGATCAAACTTTACCACAATTATGGTGAACTACTGATATTGTAAAATGTTCAAAATGTTGCAAGGTTTTACACAAAGTAGGATTTAAGTACTCTCTAGATAATTAAATCTGATGAGAAACACTCGTGGGAGATAAAATTCAGGTGAGGAGTAGTATAAAAGTGTAAATCTATTGGTGGAGAATGAAGAACCTTGAGTCAGGTGATCTAATGCTGGCTCATGGGAAATGGAGTCCTCAAGTTAATTTCGGGACCAGCAGGTAAAGCTGAACTGACTGAGGAGAAGACCACAGCAGAAGGCATGACAGATGTGATGTATATCATCACTACATAATAAAAGTACTGAAACACACTACACAGTGTGCAGAATCTAAACTATAAATAAACTATATCTACCATTATTATCAATTACAGATACAGATCTTCTCAGCACCACACCAGGCTGTACTGACTGATGTCTGCCATGTGTTTCTGTCAGTAGCCTCAAAAATTACTGTACATCATTAGCAGTGTGAAGAAATCAGCCTATAAATAGCACAACTGCTAAAACACTACACTATTCAGTAGACCAGCCTCTTTACCTCTCATCTTAGGGATAGACATCATCATCATTATCATTATCATCATCATCATCATCATCATCATCATCATCAGGTTTCTTCAGGAATCAGTGTGCCAATGTTGGTTATTTCTGAACAGCAGTTATACTATAGTCCTTTTGAGGGCAGGGTCAGTCAAGTAAACAGTATTTACTTTTAATGCAGCGCTATTGAGTAGTTCCTGCTCAGTAGTTACTTATTAACCATCAAACAGTATTGTAAAGAGTTACCCATACATTGTTTGAAACTTGGTATTATGATAGATTTGTGATAGGCTTTATATCTCATTTGTAAAAATGCATAGTTCTTGTGTGTTATAGAACTTATTTCTTCCCCAGCATTAGTGAGATGTGGTCCAGCAGACAGTACTTAAAATTTTATTCATTTATTCAACATTTTAAACAAGCTATTCCACTGAACAAAAAGAAAAGTAAATCTGTTTTTAACATTACAATCAATTCCAAAAACTGTATAACCTCAATTACAGGTTTTTTTAAGTATCAGTAATAGGTAGATTAAACCAAAAGCTTTCAACAACACATACATGCTAACGATCAGGTCTCATTAGCTGAAATATTTTGTAGCTCATAATCGACCAGCAGGACATGCAGAAATGACAATGACAAATGACAATAAGCAATGCTAATGCATGATGAAAAACTGTACTATGATTGTGTGCTTGAAGATAATCATACAATTATCAAAATATTAAAACACATACAAATTACATAAAAAACCACTTTAAAAATGAACTTTTCTGATATTGTTTCCACCGCTGCAAGATTCAGCTTATCACATTTGAAAGAATATGTTAGTATGACATAATGTTAACACTGATTATATATATACATATATATTGGCAAACATAAAAAAGTTGAGGTGGCTGAGCCATGATGCAACAATGTTTAAAAAACTTCAGTAGGAGACACTACTGAGACACCTCCTTCAGTCCTTCTTTTTTGCAGATCTCAGCATGGTTCGTCTTTTAGATCCTTTAAAACATGAACAACTGGCTTTAAAAGGGGATCTATACATTAGCTAAGAAATGTAACATTTCTTTAATGTCAGTCAATCTCAGTAATCAAAACAAGCGCATGTGAGGTTCCGCATACTAGCCGTATCTGAAGCTTAAAAGCTTTATGTTGGTTTGGAGTGTCTGAGTTGATGGTTGATGGGGTGTACCTGTTGATGGGGTGCACCTGTTTTTCCCTTTCCCTTACATTTTCCCATAAAAAAATATCAAAAAAATAAACCACTGCACTGACACTTTTACTGCACTGACACTTTTACGACACCAGTCACTTTAATACACTCTGCTGCTACCTTCTCCATTCCTGTTTATTTTATTTTCATATATTTTATATATTTATGTTTATTTTATTTATTAAGTACTGCTGTCTGGGTAAAACTGGGTCCTTGGGTACCACAATTTCGTTCCACCCCATGTACTACATGTGATGCGAATGACAATAAAGTCTCCTTGAATCCTTGAATCCTTGAAATATTCATTTTTGCTTCTCTTCATGCAGGGTTAAATTGTAAGTGTAGAACTGGGATACGGTAGAAATAAAAATATACCTGATTAGTAGCAATACTATCATGTAGCTGTTGTAGTCAGATAATGATCATATAATTATCATAACAATAAAAAATTGGTTTCATTACAGTTCATTTTGAGACTTACCTGTGTTGATGGCTTGTAGGGCTTTCTGTGGAGTTAAATATGATATACACTATGATTAACATTCAAATACGGCTAAAACCAACAGATTAACAAACAAAATATGGGAATAATTACATTGAATATGCCGTCTTCAGAACAGTAAATATGTTTTTAAGGATACTATAATTACATTAATGTAGCAAACAGGACTTACATCATACTATATTAAGCCAGGGGTGTCTAATCTCATTTGCAAAGTAGCTATAAGGTTTCATTCCAGCAAAGACGGAGTGCGCTTGTAATCAACTTTTAATAGACTGAGACCAACTAATTTAAAGCTTGTTAGGAATAAAAAACACCTTGTTTGGAATAAAACCCTGTAGCCACACCGGATCTTAGCAGAAAAGATTTGTCAACCCAGTATTAAACATACATACCACAGTTTTGACCCACTCTGCAATGCTTTGTAAAGCGCTGTCGTTTTTGCTGCACTTTAGTAGTCCTTTATCCTCATGGAACAGACAGTCCACTGTATGTGTTTTAGCTCGTTCTACAGATCTTTTACTGTCTGATGTAGTGCTATCTGGATCGAATGTGTGATGGAGCACCACTAGAACAGCAGGCTTAGAATCTGTGGAAGGATACAATTGAGAAATAATTAAGAAATTGAGATATTTATCTAGCACCTGTGTCTAGCATCTGAATGTGTCATAATGAAATGAAATACTGGTCTACTTCAAACAATAAAAAATAAAGCTAGATTTCCATTCCAACGAAAAAATTTAATTTAACATTACTGATTAATGAACACTGTAAGTGATTTATTGGTTCAATCTAAAACAATTTCTTTATGTGCTAACAAGCAACTGAACTTTTTTTAACTCAACAAATTACTTAAATTGAAAAAAAAGTTGGTTCAAAGTACCATTTAGGTTGAATAAAACTGGTTCATTTACTTGCTACTACGGGAAGTAGTTTTTATAGACTGACCCAACAAGTTTTATTTTACACAGTAATTAAACAGTTCTCTTCTGTATACATTGTGACTTCGGTTCACATTGAACCACACTGACTGACTGACAGAAATGTTCTAAAAGTGATGCATTTATTTTTTATTACTTCTTACTGTTTAAATTACCTGATAAATGATTAAGTTCTTTCAGTGCTGTGTCAATGTCAGTTCCAGCTCGTGAAGTAACAGGACAGAAAACCAAAATTACTTGACACTTCTCCACTGTAGTCTTCTTCCTCAGAACTCTTTGGTCATGGAGAATTTTCAGGATCTGCTCATGGGACTTTAGAGTATTTCCCACAACAATGGCAAAGTATTTTCGACCTTGACGTGGACCTATACGTAGACCTTGATTTGGACCTAGATGTTCACCTCCTGTAGGGAAATTCAAATGAATAGTATGGAAAAGTGATTAACTTTATTATTTCAAATTAGACCACGTTAAAAAAGCTTTAGACTTTAAAAAGAAAGAGGAGAGAAGTGCTTGATGAAGTGATTTCTGTGTTTGTACCAAAATAAAGACACAATGCAGTAGTTTGATTTTGTCACTTACTTCTGCGGCTTGACTTTTTCTGTTAAAGAAAAAAAAATTATGTACCATTATGTACTTAATTTAGATTTAATTAGACCTAAATTATACTTAGTAATTAATTCTATTTTAGTGGGGATATTTATTTTTATCACATTATGTTTAAAAACTGAACAAAATCTTACCACTGAATTGAGAAAGTTTGTGACTTCAGTACTGGCCTCTGTATTCGTACGACATTCCAGTAATCCTTTATCTTCATTGAATGCACCGTGCACAATGAGTACATCACTTCTGGCTTCACATCTGCGGCTATTTGGTAGGACCGGCTCTGTTTCTAACGTCTGATGGAATGCCAGCAGAACTGCAGGCTTGTTTTCTAGAAGCACAATTGTGCGGTTGGGAAAAGCTAATGTCATGTAGCTGCATGAGAAGAAGAGTAACTGTTGAGGAGTTTCTTACCAGGAATCTTTTGAAGTGCTGCTTCAATATCAGTCCCAGCTCGTGAAACAATAGGGCATAACATCACAGTAACTTTACTCTTCTCTGCGGAACGTTCATGCAGCTTTCGTCTAATTTTCTTTTTAAACTGTTTCCAGATGTTGTCCATTCCAGACTCACTTTTCAGTACTGTAACTGTTTGTATATGGAAATGGTGCACATTAGACAGCAAAATTACAAACTGTATTATGAATCATTTTATACACTATACTTTCTTGTAAATACCTCTACACTGTAAAAGTGCTTAATTAGTACAGCCTATAAAAACGAGTTCTTGGTGTATCAAGCAACTGAACTAATCAACTCAAAGAATGACACTGATTGAAAGAATTGATCATTCTAACTACTTTTTTAGGTTGAATGAGGTATGAGGTATTTTTTAAGTTGCACCAAACAAGCACTTTTACAGTGTAGTTACAGTTTAATGTGCAGATTGATTTTGATTTAAACGCTTTTTATAAAGACATAATTCCACCATAATTCCATGGAAACCCTGCTGTTTCTTTCTGTTCAGCATATGGCCGCTGTTTGGTTTATGACAGAAGGTGTGATAAAGCAAGGGTGAATTCTGGATCTGATTCAAGTCAGTGTGATTAGGCTGAATATAATTCCACAAAACTTAAACACATGATGTTAAAATTTTAATTTGATTTAATAGAGTAAACTTATGTGTTTTTGTCTCGGTGTGTCAGAGTGTAAACAGTGTAACTGACTTACTTTTCATCTTCCTTTCCTAAGAAGAGAAATGAGAAACAACACTGAACGCTGCATTGTTTGTTTTTATATAAAAGCTAGTAAAAATGTTGTTATTCAGTGTTTAAACTTACCGATGCACGTCAATCCAAACGTTCAGCAGCAGATTCGCAAACTAATATTTGATAAAATGAGATTTAGGTCGTTTGAAATATCGACAAAATACGTCTCGTAGGGAGGCACAAAGGTGAAACCGAAAGCCTAAAGTTTACTTTCGCTTTCTGTAGCGCCTCGTAGTGCTGATCACGCGGCCACGTCGCAGCGCTAGCCGCCGTTTACCGCCGTGACTGATCACTGCGTCGCCCTCCATTTGTAAATCTCGCTCACTATATAAAACACTATCGCGGAAAACAGGATGGGTGATGGTAGTGTATTGTTTCGGACACTCAGGTTACGTCATAAGGGCCATTGCTCATTGCTGTCCGTCGCATAAAAACTTCACACCACCTGTCCACTATAACTACTGAGTTTGACTTCACACGTGAGAAGAACTTACATACACCTGTAACAAGTCTGAAGAAAGATCTGTGGAGAAGCTGACGCTGAAGCTGGGCTTATCCGCCAATCCTCCTCAGAGAAGCTGTTTGTGAGTCTTCAAACCCATCATAATGGCTACCTAAGGCAGTGTTTCACAGGCCAGTCCTGAAGATCCTAGTGCTTGCCTACTGTTTCCAACACACCTAGTTCAACTAATCAGCCCATTAATAGCCCAGTATTAATGTAATTGGGTGAGTCTGTGTAAGCCTGTACTAAGGGGGTCTGAGACATGATCTCACAGGAGAAATTTCTAATGGCCCCGAAATATTTATTGTGAACTTTTAGGGTAAAAGGACAATTAGGTTAAATTGGCACACCGCAGATCTGTTTCTCTTCGTAGTTTGAAATCAGGACCGAGCTAGTATGACTTAAACACCACTTATAACAGACAAAGATCAGACAGCGCTATGCTCTCTATCTTAGAAAACTTGCATCTTCTAAATATATAATTAGAATACACAGATTATACATTAGTTTAGTCTCAGTTGGTGCAATCAGACTGATTTTACTCTGTATGCATGTTTAATAAGCTAGGTCACAGAATTTCTTGGTCATAGTGGCAAATTTTATTTCTCACTTAACTTCAAATATGTTTGGTATTAATGTTAACTACAAGTTTAAAACAAATCTCTCCTAGTTTCTCTACGATTGGTAACATCCTTTTCTCATAACCATGCCTTCGACAGAGCTGTCAGCTCTTACTTCATCTACAGGCTGAGGAATTAGAGAAAAATAATATAAAACTGTGTCATGATGAACGCAAGATTCACAGAGATTGTGTTACAGTACACAACAGTATATGGCACAGGTGTCACTGTTCCCTGATACTGAAGAGAAAAACAAATAACTTCAAGAGCTATTAATAACTTTATGTATATCTCTGTCCCTCATTCAACCCGACAGCCAGCTATATTGACCATATCTACCTTTATCTATGTATCTACTTTTATGACTACTGTTTATTTTTGCTTTCACAGCTTCAGCAAGGAGGGGAGGCTGATATGATTGGCTTACAATGGAGAAGCTCCGATATAATTGGTTTACAATTCTAATATGATTTGCTTACATCTTAGGAAGTCTGATATGATTAGATGAGCTGGTCTTTCTACATTTCACGTTAGGTCAGAGGCAGAACTGAATTTGAGCAGCAACTAATACAGTACATTGTGAATTCAGATATTTAAGTCATTAATGTCTATTTGGGTGGCTAAAATAAAATTTAGGAGGAGGCTAAAGCCCTCCTAAAACTGACCTAGTGATGCTCATGACTGCCTCATACTGCTGTGCATTGTGGAATCATTTTAACGCACCCTAAATTAGTGCCCCATATAGGGACTAAGGCACTTTTTTGGACACAGATACAGTACAACAGAAGAATATGCAGACAGAAGAAATGTATTTCTGTCATGTCTTTGTAAAATACTATAGGGTGTGAATGAGCAAGTCTAGAATGAATTGGTTAATACAAAGCATTTGAGGCAACATCATAGCATAATCAACCAATCAACACTCAGTAGCAAGCAACCTATTTTCCCCACTCACTCTTGAGTGAAACCTGCTTTGCTGGTAATGTGGCTTTCACTGGCATGAAATTAGCTGACTTCATAGACGTTGACTGATTAGAAACTAAACCCTTCTGCTTTTGACAAACCCTTTAGTGTGATAGACAAGATCATAGACAAGATTTCTATTATATGTGTCACGTATATGTCCCAAGAGCCTCTTGGCACAGTTACTTTGCATGACCATGTCTCTCACACTACCTTCAAGTGTCAGCCGTCCCAGCAATCTAACAAAATTTTAGGGGGGTATATGAGCCACGCAAGGGCACTCCAGCAAGTATTCACCTCTGGCCACTGTGCAGTCATTCTTTTAACAGGCTCTGTTGACAAGCCTTGATGCTCTACATCCTCTTTGAGTTTATATGTGATTCCTCTCATGGTCGCCGACAGCACTATCCCACACCAAATGTAGGTCCTAGGCAAGAACCTCTTTACATGGCCACATTGCAGGGCCATGTCACCCATACTCCCTTAGCAGCACAGCTTGTGGCAGGAGGCAGCGATATCCAAACAATCTTAAAATATATATATAATTATCATAATGCAGTACTAAAGAAATGCATAACTGATACATTTATCATGCTTAGGTGGTACACTAATTGGATGGCTATGGTCTTTTTTGTAACTAGAATGCACTGTATGACTCGTATTTTCAAGTGGTTCTGGGTTTATGTATCATTATTTTGCTAATGACGACATTATTAAATAACTGAGATGTAAACATGTGTTACATTGTTATATGATATATATATATATATATATATATATATATATATATATATATGCCTATTTTACTAACTTCAACATTGGTTACAGAGTGGGGTCACTGAGTGCCGTACGGCATAGTGCATAAGTCGCCAGCACTCTGCTGATTTAATGACTTTAATAACAGAGTTTCAGACCTCCACTGGCATTAACATCAGCACAAAATCTGTGTGCCGGGGCTTCAGGACATAGGTTTCCATGGCCTTACATCACCAAACACAATGTGAAGCTAACTATGGAATGGTGTAAAGCAATGTGGCTGTCTGATAGACGCTATCTGCCTGACTGCATTGTGCCAACGGTAATTTGTTTTTTTGGGGGGTGTTGGCATAGGCCCCCTAGTATATCAAGATATGCTTCCAAGATTGTGGGAACAGTTTAGGGAAGGACCTTTTCTGTACCAGCATGACTGTACATCAGTGCACAAAGCAATATCTATAGAAGCACAGTTGGGTGAGAAAGAACTTATCAGGCCCACACACAGAGCCCTGACTTCAATCCAGCATCTTAGGAACAAACTAGAACAGAGATTGCCCGCCTGGCTGTCTTGTCCAACATCAGTGTCTGATCTCACAAATGCTCTTCTGGATAAATGCGCCAAACTTCCTGAAGACATGCAGGTAGAAAGCCTTCCCAGAAGAGTAAAAGCTGTTATAGCTACAAAGGGGGGGCACATCCATATTCTTGCCTATGGATTTAGAATGGGATGTGATAAAACTCCTGTAGGTGTAATAGGTTGGTGTCCCAACACTTTTGTGTATAACATTGTATGTTTTGCTTATTTCCTTTATTATAAATAAATACTGTAAATTGTTAAGCACTGGTTAACAAAATTACTGCAGTATTGTTCAACGTAGGGTTTGAAACGATCGGCTGTGTCAACATAAGCGCTATGGAGCTAATGGAAGATCCTGCTTTACCCAGCCTTAGGTAACAATATAAGCCTGTTAATATATAAGTGCCTGTTTATAACACCAGATGGCGCCATAACCTTAGCTTTAATTTGAGGAGGTCATGATCTAGGGAATCTGTGTGTCAGCATATAAGATAAGATAAGATAAGGTAAGATAATCCTTTATTTGTCCCACAGTAGGGAAATTCTAAGTGTTACAGCAAAGGGATAGAAAGGCAAAAATAGATAAATAAACAGTCCAGTATATAAAATATACATAATAAAAGTCAAAAATCTGAAGAATATATTTACAAATAATTGCACACAGTGGTGGTCTGCTGGGGAGGCAGCATCTTAACGGCAGACAAGAAAAGACTGGACAAACTCATTAAGAGGCCGGCTCTGTCCTGGGAAGCCCACAAGACCCAGCGCAGGTGGTGGGAGACAGGAGGATGTTAGCCAAGCTGACACCCAAGGTTGAAGAATGAATCCCACCCTGTGCATAAGACTCTGAGTGTGTGATGGAGCGGTTTTGCAGGTCCTTCCTTCCTGCTGCTCTCTAGACTCTACAACCAGCACTGCTCACCACATATACACACACTTAAACTTTACACACTGCTCCCAGCAGACCACATACACACACACACTTAAACTCTACACACTTACAGGAACTAGATTTTTTTTCAGTGTAACATAATGTGCAATATTTTTCCATTCCCCCAGTGCAATTAAAAGGGAATGTGTCATGGTGGTACAAAGATGAACATGAAAAATAATGTTGGTCCTGCTGGTGAGCATCTTTAGTTGTTTTTTAATGTTGTACCTTGTGATCAGAGCATGATTGCTTTGCTGCTGCTGACCAGTGTTTGCTGTGTTTGAACATACTTTTACTGGTGACCAGCATATTCTGTTTGTTTTGTGGGTGATGGTGACTAGCGTGTGCTGGTTTTTGCTGGTCTGTGCTGGTGATCAACACATGGCAGTCTTTATTTTTTGATGCTGCTTCTCAGCAAAAACATGTCCACAACACAACAAATACTTGTGACCAACATAAACCAGCAAAATATGCTCAAAACACAAGAAACACTGGAATGCCAATACTTGTGACAGCAAATCAGATCAGACCAAAAGCGTACATGGAACACACTTCTTAATGTCAGTGCTGTTAAATAGTTAAAGACTATTTAAGGCTAATACTAATGTTAGGCCCTCTAAGCCTGAGAAGGCAAATATATATTTATGTGTGTAGGCTTCGAGTCTGATTGTTCTTGAAACTTCATCTCATTATTACTCACCTGGTCACAAGCTTCACAAGCAGATAATGTTCGGGACTCTGACACAGTCTCAATATTTAAGTCTAGACTGAAAACATACTTGTTTAGTGTAGTTTTTGGTAATTAATCTTCCCTTTTAGATAAAGGCAGGAGATCTGGGGATTCTTGGACACAGAGGTTTATGGTAAACTGCGATGTTGGTGCTGTTGTCCCACCACTTCACACAATAACACAGGTTTGTTTTAAATCGGTGGAATACCCCTTTATGGCAAGACACTACAGCCAGATAACCATGTTGGTACAGTCAATATTTTTTTCAGATTTTCCTATAAATACCAGCTAAAACTGTTTTTTCTCCTTAAGTGTAATCACAACACTGTTAGAATTCTATTAACTGTACCCTGTAGTTTGAATTTAAATCTAACTGTATTTTCCAACAATCAGAAATCCTAAAGTAGACATACATCTGTCCACACTTGTTGAAGCCACATCATGTCATGTATTACTGAAAAACTTGTTTCCTGTGGAATCTAATTTGAAAATTCAAATATATCTATTTCATTTATACTAATGACAACATTCACACAAGTCTTCTACACTTACTGTTTTCATTCTCTTTGCCGATCTTCTCAAACTCAGCTTTTCTCTACATCCAAGATCCAAAATCTCAGCTTTTATGTACACAACATTCACAAAATTTTAAATTTTTCCTGTTCCAAAGAAATTTCAATTACTGAAGGCTAGATTTCTGGTTTACACATATGCAAATGTATGCATATTTCAGGAAATGAAGTATTATTTACACATCAACATGAACATTTTTGCAAATTATTGTGATTTGTGCTGATCCATATACACTGATTAACCATAACATGAAAACCACCACCTTAGAAGCTCCACTTACCGTATAGGAACACTTTGTAGATCTACACTTACTGACTTTAGTCCTCATTTATTGCATACAGTCATGTTCAAATGTTTTGAGAATTGCACAAAGTTTGCTGCCTCAGTCTTTTTTAGAAACTATTGTCAGATGTTTATATGGTATAAGGAAGTACAATTATAAGCATTCCATATGTGTGTTAACTTTATTTATTATTTATTTATTGTTTCTGGGATTTTCTTTGTCCACCCTCTTTTTGAGGACTGATCACAGGTCCTCAATGGGACTGAGATCTGGGGAGTTTCCTGGCCATGGACCCGAAATTTCAATGTTTTGTTCACCGAGCCACTTGGTTATCACTTTTGCCTTGTGATATGGTGCACCATCATGCTGGAAAAAAGCATTGTTTATCTCCAAAATGCTCCTGGATTGTTGGGAGAAGTTGCTCCTGGAGGATGTTCTGATACCATTGCTTATTCATGGCAGCTTTCTTAGGTAAAAGAAGGTTTGACCGAACCCATTCCCCTGGATGAGAAGCAACCCCACAATAGTCTTAGGATGCTTCAATGTTGGCATGAAAAAAGACTCTAGCACTTACTTTTTTCCAGATGTCCCAAACAGTCTGTTTCTGTCAGTTTCTTCATCAGAGAAAATACATTTACCCCAATCCTCTACAGTCCAATCCCTATACCTCCTGCAGAATATCAGGCCATTTTGTAGGGCTGGAATGCAGTGGCTGGAATGCAGTATTTTTTGTGATAAGGTAATTTTTCATTGCAGGGATTGTTTTTGCAGTTAACTGCAGTTTATCTGATCACTCTTCACAATCTAGAAATTGCCACCGCAAGAACTGAGGCTGCGAACTTTGTGAAAACCAAAATTTGTGCCATTCTCAAAACTTTTGGTCGTGCCTGTACATTGTTTATCTCCTTTCACCCTGTTTTGCTGTGTCTGGTCCACTCATACCAGCACAACACACACTAGCTCACCACCACCACCACGACAGTGTCCTTGCAGTCCTAAGAATAATCCACCACTCAAATTATATATTTGCTTTGTGGTAGTCTAGTGGGGACCCTGACCTTTGAAGAGCAAGGTAACAAAAGTACACAGAGAAAAAAATGGACTACAGTATGTAACTGTGGAACTACAAAGTGCCTGCATTGCAAAGGGTGCTGATAAAATGGACAATGTGTGTACATACAAGGAGTGTTTTTTTGTCATGGCTGACCAATGTATACATACAGCAAACAACAGTAAAAAAAAAAAAAACATTTTCATGCCAGTACTGCTGTATTTTGTAAGGTGGAAAGGAAAATCTAAATAAGACGCTTTACAGGAAGCTGTGTAGTGGCTAGGAAAGCCTGTATGCTTGTTTTCTTCACATGTGAAAAATAACAATTAGGGTTTGCCTGTTTTTCCCCAGTCAAACCACATGGTGTCCTCAGGAGCAAAACCACAGACACACACACACACACACACACACACTATGTATAGTAAGTATGTAGTAGTGTATGTGTGTGTTTTAGTTATTTGAGAATTGACATTAGCACTTCGAAGAGCCACACACACACACACACACACACACACTCAGACACTCACACACACACACACCGTCTGTCACGTTGGTCACATTACAGTCAGGACACTCGGCAGGTGGCTTATCCCTAGACATCTAGAAGGGGGTCTCTGTCTAGACACAAACACACACACACACACACACACACACACACACACACACCTTCTTAAAGGGAAATTCCATTGACTTTTCCAATGTTGAGATGTAAACAAGGTCATTCAGAGTGAATTGATGTGAAACGCTTAATTGCAGAAAATTATTTCTTTACACTGGTGGTGATGGGAGGTCTGGGTTGTGATGATTAAATATAAGTTTAACATTTACCTGTATTACTATTTTAAATACTATTACAAAATGACCTGTGAATCTACATACATTGTGAATTTTAAACAGATCCAGATTTTCTGACTTTCTGGCTTAAATGCTGAATGCAGTGTGCCAGACTACCAATCAGTTGTAGTTTTGTTTGCATGTATGCAGCACATGTACGTTTTGTTGATTCTGATTGGACTAGCTTTTCTACAGGCTATACACAAACACCCCCTCCCCTAAAACTGGTTAAGACAATGTTTTTTAATGATGTTTAATATGTAGGTTGTAAATAAAAATGCTGCTCTTTAGAGTATGATTAGGTATGAAGGGGTGCAATTAAATCCATCAGCCAGTCACGCCTCCCGTCCATGTGCCCTTGTTTACGTCCCGTCCATGTGTTTCTGTTTTGTCACGTGCTCCCTGGCCCTGCCCATCACACCTGTTTTCCATCGGTCCTGAGTTGTGTCACCTGTTCCCTCTTGTTAATCTGTGTATATATACCCTGTGTTTGCCCTCTGTCTTGGTCCTTCGTTGTTTTACTGTCAGTGTGTTCATAGTTTCTTGTCTGTTTTGTTAATATGAGTCGCATTAAACCTATCAGTCCTCATCTGCGTGTGTATCCGCTTCAGCCGTCTCACACACCGTGACACAGCCCAAATCATATAAATCATATATAATCAAATTTATGCATCAGGCAGTGTGTAACCATTGGTGGAATTTCCTTTAAAAAAGGATAGACCAAATGTGGTGAATAAATACAGAAGACACATTTTCATTTTTTCCTTTCATTTTCGCCTTTTTTTCCAACAAAACAAAGTGACATTGTCTACATTACAGGCAATAATCATGAAGGAATTTCTGAATTTAACAGAAATTTCTACCATAGCCATTCCATACAAGCCCCGTGCCCACCCGAATCCCAACCATTTCCCTTTATACACAGAACTACTAGCCCCAAACCTTTTAATACTCTCTTTAGACTTCTTTGTACATCATTGTCATTGAATTCTTCATATTACCATATACATATATGTATATATTAGTAGGATAAATCTCCATAAACAGTACCCTGATTGTACATATCAAACCCTTTTTTCCAACAAATGGCAGGTGCTTTGAGAAAGCCAAGGCTTTCTTTCTTTTCCTTTGTTGTAGTTATTTTTTTTCATTTTCTTTGTTTTCTTGAGTATACATAGGCCTTGGCCACATTTCTACATCACGTGGTACTGTGGTTTTTGCTCCACAGATCAAAGGCCAGAGACACGCAATTTTCTACACATAACCAGACTACAGAATCTTTAGATTCAAACCATTCTAGAGTGAAGACTCGGCCAGAATTCCAGCCGTTCCAGCAGTTCTAGATTGACAGAGAAGGCGGAATTCCAATCGTGCTAAAAGAAAAGCTCCCAACTGATTCAGATGATTCAGGTGAATTCTCCACTGTTTCTCAAAAATAAAGGCTCTTTCATGGTTCTTGGCTTGTGTGTTCAGTTCTAAGAAAACCCTTGTCTTGGTGTAGAACCTCTACATTATTATTTAAACTAGCTGGGATGCATCATTTATAAAAAATAGTTATTTACAGGACCGTCAGTTTAATGGTTCTTTAGGGCAGTGGTTCTCAATCTAATCCTCTGAGCCTCCTAGTTGGTCCACACTCTTGCTTCAACCTAACTGTGTAGGGATACAGCAAAAATGTCTGTCTGAAGGGCCCTAAGAAAAGGTTTTGGGAGCCACTGCTTTAGGGAACCAAAATTGGTTGTTCTACAGCACCCAAGGAACCCTTTTTGGCACCTTAATTTTTTAATAAGGGGAAATTACAACTGTTCCTGTTCAAGTTTTCCATTCCGACCAAAATTCTGAGAATGAAGACTCAGGTGGAATTCCAACTGCTCCAAACATTCCAGAATGAAGATCCAGCAGGAATTCTGACAGTTCCAACCGAAGGCTCAAGAGGAATTCCAAATGCTCTAGAATAACTCTAACAGAATTCCGACTGTTCTAGAATGCAAAGCGTCGTTTTTTACAGCTGCCGTGTATTACGTGAGAGCTAATACAGACGATAAGGCAATAAAAGAGAGATTAAAGTAATTGGACAGTGGCCACAATCTCTCACACACACACACACACACGTCATCGCAAGAGCAAACAGCACACACATCGAGGACCAGAGAGACAGACCGAGTCACTCACACAAACGCTCATGTAAGTTTGACATGCTGTGTTTGTTTGATGGCCAGCTCCCCCTAATGTGTTTGAGAGCGCTTAGGTCTAGTTTAAGGTGAAAAAAGGCAATGGGGTTAAAAAGATGATCTTTAAGACTATCCAGTTCCACCTGGCTCTTCTTTTAATTCATAGTGAAGGAACAAGGATGTTCGCAATCAATAGAGAACAAATGCTGGATGCCAAAAGAAGTGAATAGGTTTTACGACACTTCTTATGGATTTGCAACCACACAGGCATTCATATTAAAGAGGAATTACAAAACTACATGATTTTTAAGGTATAAACAAAATCAAGTTAAAACTGTTCACAGTGGTGGTGATAGGAACCAAACATCTAGAGATTAAGGTGTCTAAAAGCTTCTTCACAGAAAGCTATTACATGAAATAGTTATGATTGGATGCTCCCTAATCCTTTTATTCTTTTTATTTAGGCCTAAAAAATTACTTCATTCTATAGGTACTTGTAGGATGTTGTAAGGTTATTTACCTTTTTTTTATATTACCATTATCAACATATTTAAATTTAGAAATATAAATTTGGTGGTTTTGGATCATAAATGAAAATGCTGTGTTTGTGCTGTATACATGGTGACTCTTGTTTCCTGTCACCACCACAGTAAAGAGTTGGTAAGGTCATCAGAATCATTCAAACTGCTCTGAATGACTTTGTTTACATCTCAACATTTGAATCATGTAAAAATCTTTAATAAGAGGTCAAAACGTTATTAATTTTTAATAGTCGCTGAAATATTTCATGCTTGTTTGTTGTTTAGATAAAAAAAATGACTGATCGTAGAAAGCATTAATGTTTAGCTCTTTGAATCTAGGTCTTTGATGCACAAATGAATGTTGATCAGTGTGTAAATGCATAAAAAAGTATTGAGATTGGCGCAACTTGTTTTTCGCAAATCATAGCATGGGTGAACTGAAATACAACGTCTGTTAGAAAAGTGTAAAGGCAGCCAAAATCCATATAGTCAAAACAAGCGGTTAAAAAAGCTAAATTCTAAGGAAAAATATTCGTTAGAAAAAAAGTTTCAGAGAGGCACCGATGTCTCAGCTTCGCAAAAAGACCCTGTTCTGATCAAACATTTCTAAAGCACTCTTTCGGACGCCCTCATGCTTAGAATAAAATTTAGCGTACGAAAACAATAAGAGTAGCTGGAGGAAGAAAACATGCACATTAAAAGAGGCTCAGTGGGTATTAACAAGGTGGGATATTGGTGTGCACATATATAGAGAGTCCAGAAAATCCAGTACATACCATAAAGCCATCAGTCAGAGGGACTGAAACAGATTTAACTTTATTCCCTCACTGTTTAGCATCTGTGGCTCAGCTTGGGGGGGGTAGTGTGTGTAGGGCTGGGTGTGTAAGACCATTATAAAGCTACTGTATTCTTGTGTGCGTAAAAATCAGAATATTAGGATATCTGATACTCTAAAAAAACAATGCTTTGAATCTCACTTGATTTAAATATGTACATATTAAATCAAATGAGTGACGCAAAGCTTCCCTTTAGCTTTCTTACAGTTCTCATATATTTTATTCATTTGATGCAATTAATGCTGTTTTTCAGTGGGTGTGCAAGGCTACAGCCTGGCTGAGTGCGGGTGTGAATGTGTAATTGTCTGTATTTGTCAAACTGGTGTGATTTGAACTGCAGCTGAGTAGAGGAGGCACTTGAACGTGTCACTGTTAGTTGAGAACTGTACGCCTGTGTGTAATCTGTATTCTGCAAAAAGAGTGAAATGTATAAAGAGTAATATTGAATAAGCTTGTTGCACATTAATGCACTGTATTTACCCTGGGTAATAAAAACTGTGAACAAATACACTGGCAGCCAAACTGATAATAACTCTGATGTGCACAATAAAGTAGAAATAAGTAGACAGTTAAACGTGGTTGAGTGAATGGATCAGGTTTGTCAAATCAATCGCATGTAAAGCAGCAATTTGCCCAGTCCACAAGCAAAAAGATTTTTCACCATGTTAGTGGAGTTTGACTAGATTTCTGTTAAATCTGTGATGGTGGAGTTTAAGTGGCGACCAAATCAAGAGACTTGGCACTGCGTTGGCAAAGTTTGACTGGGCCACAGGATGAGAGACTTCACACCACATCGCCAGAATTTGGCTGGGCTGCAGGCAGAGAGAATGTAAGGTTGAATGTAAGGAATGTGGTTTATTTGTAGTTGTGAAGGGTCTTTGGTGGCATAAATGATTTTATTATTTTTATTTTGACATTCCTAGAGTGTGTTTTTTACATTCTAGAAAACTTAGTTGTTGCTATGAAAGAACATATTTGCAGATTGTGGATAAGTCATGATTTTCATCACATACACTATTGCTTAGCTATAATAAAAACCTGCTCCATCACCAAACCTTTGCATATAGGGTTTTAAATAATAATAATAATAATCCTATATCCTATAATTATTAGTCCCACAAAGAAATGTACACTATATTTAGTGTAGTGTGCATCTAAAACTGCATATCATTACTTAATCATATCACAATGTTGGCCTTTGCATTGCATTACAAAGCCTTATAATTGCAATAGTATTTTAGTATTGCATAGCATATGCAATAGTATTTTGTCAGTATCGTGCACTCCTAATGCAATTCCATCCTTAAGCAGGTCACATTGTTGATTGCAATGTGTCTTGATATGTGTATTGCATATTTGTGGTATGTAGCAAACAGACTGCAATATCAGTATTTAGTTTCGTTGTGCAGTTCTATCTGAGCAATTCTTTTTGACTGCCAGTGTATAAGTGGAGACTCATCACACTCACACGCTCACACATGCACACACACACAAAGTAATCTCTTATTCAGACTCTCAGGACATCTGAGTGCAGCCGGTCAGCTGATGCCGCCATGCTATTGAGGATAATGGTAATGTTCTCCAAGTGCTTATGAGTTACAGTTAGAGTACTGCAGTATAGGCAGACAGTTTGAGGTCTTGCTGTATGGTTGTTTTGTGTGTGTGTGTGTGTGTATGTATGTGTGTGCGTATGTGTGTGTGTGTAACTGTCAGTGTCTGTTCGTGTATGTTTTAAGGTTATTGAGTTTGAGTATTGAGGCACAGCATGGCTGAGGCTTAGATGATGCTCATTAAGCACACGCACACATACACGCACACACATACAATACTGTGCAAAAGGCAGAGTCACCCTTTAATTTATTTCATTTCCAGTCAAAGTGGCCACTAATTACAAATGATTCCTTTTTCATATTTGAGGGGAGTTTATGTCTGAGGAGTTTAGATAGAAGACCTTCTAGTATATAGTTAAATAAGACAGGATAAGGTCAAATAAGGATAATAAAAAAATGTGTTTCCAAACCTGGAGTATAAAAAGAAAAAGAAAAAAATGACTCCTAACAACCACCTGCAACCTCAATGGACCACCAGGTCAGTCTACATCAGATAAACAATCCCTTAAGCTTTAATTTTGGAGTTGGCGAGAACAATCCAGCTCCACTCTTACTTCAGATCTGAACAATCCACACCCTTAGACTGTGAAAAGAAACTTTTAAACGGAAAAGATGTGCAGATGCCAAGAGGTCATTAAACTCCAGAGTTTAGACCTCAGACAGTGCAACCGATTTCCCAGACCGAACTTTGGAGGTGTGGAAAAATATCTTGCTTTTAAAAAAAATTAAAGCAAATTTTCAAAAAATAATGGAAGCCGTAATAAAGTTAAAGAACAGATGCACTAAATACCAATACATGTGATATCTGCTTGGTTCAGGCAGTATAGGTATAGGCTCCAGCACACCCCTGTGACCCAGGAGCACAAGTGGCTTAGAAGATGAATGAATGTTCAGGCTTCAGAGTAATTTTCTGTTGAATATATATTTCATGCTGGGAAGAATCATTTGTACAAAATGCCATTTTGATTGGAAACAGAAGAAATGAAGGGCAGTCTTCGACCTTTGTACAGCGCTGTACACCTCATCAAACACAATAAGGCAATCAGATTATACAAACGAATACACTATTTGCTCACTATACTCTTACTCTCTATCTCTCTCTCTCTCTCTCTCGGTCTCTCTTCTCTGTTTCATTTCCACTCTCTCTCAGGAACGGGAACACAAAGTGACGAACAAAGCGAGACAGCGAACAGAAAGCTTTTTTTTCTCGCACAGAGCGCATCAGAACCTGTGTAAAAATGGCTACAATCAAAAATGAGGCACTTTTTAAAAAAGTCATATATACTTCTTTCAGCAATATTATGTATACTATATATGTATCTCATCTATCATTAGACTATGTAACATCTGTATTACAATTTTTTTTTTTCAATTTCGTAATGAAGGAAAGAAGAAAAATTGGCTCTTGGTTGGCAGTCAGAGTCGCTGTAGTCCTTCCTGATTGACCGGAGGACACGTGTTCACCTCAGTGTTCGTCGGGAAAAATGACCACTAGTCTTTTGGCAAATTCTGTATCGATTGTAACCAATTGCGAAGAAAATCTTACGGTGAGTCACATGGGGTGAGCCTCCACACCTGTTCGACTCACACACATACACACACACACACACACACACACATGTATATAGATCATTGGAGCAGGTATGGACCACCTTTTGGTTCCTCTCCAGCAAGCAGGGAGATCAACACTCTGAAAGAGAAAGAAAAAGAAAAGAACTGTTACATCGAGAATTGTTGTATATGTTGCAACAGCTAGCAATAATAAAATGGACACTGTAATTACATATGAATTGTTTCTCATTCATAAGTCACTGAAACAAACAACTCCTGTTTAAAGATGTTCAGTTCATACCAGGTTTGTGTATGTAAGTAGAAGAGAAGATACAATTTTGAATATAATGAAAGGCTTTTGTGGACATACAAAAATGGATGATATATCTACTTATAGACATTTTTATTTGGTTAAGTCCGTTTATTTACTAAAATGATCTTATTCTATTGGCAGATATAAAAATGCAGTTACACCCCTAGCAAAATTACATGTTTTATTGATTTGCAGTGCTATATGTTACATTTTAATACATGGGGAAACAACCTTCTAGCTCAATTATATTTGTGTATAATGTGTAACCCCCATTTATCATTAGTCAGTTTCTGACTGCAAGACTGCTGTTGACCAGATATGATTTTGGCAGCATAGCATTGACACTGACATGGAACTGTGTATTGCTGTGAGTGTGTAACATAACATAGTATCAATCAACTGAGGAACAGAAGAACCAAATGATGCATTGATATCAACAAGCTAACAACCTTCATGATGCATGCACACACACATAAACAGAAGCTGTAACCAGCTGTATCCAAGGCAGTATCACAAGGCCTATTAGCATGTTATAATGCTGTTCAGTTAATCCCAACTAAGCTTGACTAACTGCATATATTACTTATTTCAATACCACCACACACAGATAGACACATATACATACACCCAGACTTGTCCTGTCCTGAAGGAACCACATACACATGTTATTCTACTGGTAAGAATTCTATTAGGCCACATTTTGTACATGCACATTTATTATTTATTTATTAGAAAATATATTGTATAGTATATATAATATAATATAAAATGTAATGTACAATGTTGGGACCGTAGGCAAAATATAATTAATACAGTGTTTTAGAAATCAGTGTTTTAGAAATCTACTTTGCTCTCTATTTGAAACATAACAGTAAAAGGTCAAGATATATTATGGTTTTTATCTATGTATAAAAGCTCGTTTTAAAATTGATAGCTGCAACACATTTTAAAGAAATGCTGGCACAGTGACATTTTAAAATTAGGAATGTTGTGAATTTTTTTTTAAAAGCAGCAGCAGCATGAAATTATGCTGAGCTGGATTGATGTAAAAGTCTTATGAATTTCTTAATTGACTACTTATTCAATCGTAGTACCACATTAAGCGTTCTAAATCAGAACTGAAAATGTCAGATTCAGTGTGGTTTTTGCTATTGCCTTGAAATCATGTGGTGCACCATTATGTAAGACATTAAGTGCTGTAATTATAAACATACTACTATCCCAACTTCCATGATTACTGTGTTTCTGTACTGTCCTCAGTTTAATACAGGTCAAATGGAATATACTGATCAATGCTTTCTATTTTAATTAGCATCTCACAAACATCTCCCAATATTTTGCAATTGAGTTTGTATGTGTGATACATTATATAAAATATATATACAGTAAGCTTATCTTTAGTATACACATAGCATACTCAGTCAGGTGATTAAACAGAGCGTCTTCAAGCATCTTATTTCCCCATCTAAAATAGAGGTTTCTAAGTTTATGAGCATTATGCCTAAGGGTCTTCTCTCTGTTTTTATACAGTATAAAGTACTGTATATATAAAGAAGTTTTATTCCAATGAATTTTTGTCTAAAACTGTATGCTAAAATGATATTTGAATATTCTATTGCTGCTCCTCATGACCCCGCACATTTTTGTTCCAACCTAAATCGCAACACATAGTCATGAAGGATAAATGTGGTTTGGGAAACATATTCTTTTTACCAATGAGTCAACATTGGGACCATTTTTTCAGCACAGTCCCTGTTATGTCTAGTAAAAAAACAATGTATTTGGTGGTAAGAAGTTCATACCAAAGATCAAGGACAATGCTGGAAGTGCTTGCCTATATCAGGAGCTGGTCACCTTGCCACAATTAAAGTATTAAAGTAAGAAGCAAAGATGCCTTCCATGATGCTGAAACTCACCTAAGCAGCATCATATAATTGGTTCAAACAAACAAATCCATATAGATCTTCTCAAACATGCTATACTTTAAAAAACTGTGATGCCAAAAAGGGTTCTGTGCGCCATAGAATATTTTTTTTATATAGTTTGAAAAACCTTCATGTAACGTAAAGTTTCGAGGATGAACCTTTAAATTTGTAAAGCAAGCCTTTAAAAGGTTCTGCACAACAACAAATCTCTTTTCCCAATATGATTCCCAAAGTGGTCCTGGAGGACCCCCTGCCATGTACATTACTGTGTTTGTTAATTGCGATCTGTTAATTAGCAGATACGTCGGATCAGGTGTGTTGTGAGCAGAGCAAACACTAAAATGTGCAGGGTTGGGAACCACTGCTTTAGGGAACCAAAAATGGCACCTTCATGTAAAAGAGCATACGATGCTGAAGTTTTGCGATAGAATAATCAAATACTTTGAGACATAAATATGTTAGGGCCTGACAACAAGACAGCTAAAATCCACACCACAAGTAACTTTTGTTGTAAAACACACAAAATGTGGTTTGTGCAAAAGTTACATGGCACATTGTGGGGATTTTTGTAAACTGCTTGATTAGTCATTCAAACAACTAGATGTTTTGGCAAACCACATACCATTGTGGATAAGACAACCTTCAAGACCAGTTTTGTCTTCAGACATAAGATAATGGGAGGGCATATGCTGACACAATCACATTTGTAAAACAAATTTACTGAAGCATCCGTAAAAAAAATACTACTCTCTATTTTCTCGATTACATCTAGTCCAACCCCTAAGCTCCCATTACCTATTTGTATATTGTCCTCTATAGTATTTACATTCAGTGACAATGTTTGTACTAAAGCCATTTCCGCATTCATATATTTCCTTGTATAGTACTTAGTGTGATGTGTAATTATGTTCTGTACTGTGCAAAAGTTTAGCTTTTATTTCCTCAGCAAAACACTTTTTTTATGTTTCAATAGTATTAATACAATAAACAGTGTTTTACATATCATCACTGTCCAATGAAAAACAAGTATCTCCAAAATGGCAACTCTACTTTTAATGTAAGTTTAATGCATTATTTTGGAGCATTTATATTGGTCCATTTATTTGATTAGACTGAATGCACAAATGTGTTTCACAGTACTGGAGTATGCACAAAAGATAAATACACAACAGCTCAATATTTGAGAACTGTACTGAAACAATGTGCTTCATTCAATGTTATGGCTGTCACTGAATTGTTATATCTGAATAACCACCTTCAATCCTGTATCCTAATGAATTTTACACCCATAGTGTCTGGTCACACTGAGCATGGACGGCTCTGGACTGACCGTCATTAAGACATTGAAAAGTGCATTTCAGGTGGAGGAGGAAGTGACTGATCAGCTTTTGAGGAGTTTATTAACTTATTAACTCTCTGTGCCATCTGTGCTTTCTCTTTCTGCCTCTTTTTTCCCCCTCTCTCTCGATCTGTCTATCTCTCCACAAACGTGTTTATTGAACAGCTCCCCTGGGATCTCCACAGGTCTGTCTGACACTCAGACTTCCTCCAGCAGGAGACTGATTCTCTCTCTCTCCTGCTTTCTCACTCTTACTCTCTCTATATATCTCTCTCATACTTATATTCTTTCTCTGTCTCTCTCTATTAATTTCTTTATGTCTCTCTCTATTAATTTCTTTATGTCTCTCTCTAGGAGTCTTTATCTCTGTCTCTGTGTTCTCTCTCTCGTTCATCCTCCATGCCTTTTTTCCCACACCGTTATTCGTTCTGTGTTTGTACTTTAGTGTGTCTCTCTCATTCTGACTCTCTCTCTTTCTGCTCCTCTCTCTCTCATTTTCACACACTATCTTTCTCTCTCTATGTGTCTTTTCCAATTTTTCCCTCTCTTTCTCTACCTCTGACATGTTTGTTAGGAGGCATCAAAGTATTCTATTTCTGTTCTTGCACCATCAATAATGCTGTGAAAAAAACCTGCAAACACACACACACACACACACAAACACACACACACACACACACACTACTCTGTCAATACATAAGTGTCCAGACACGGCAAGTCTGTATTTTTTTTCCTCCGTCTCTGACTGTGACCAAGTACACTGTCTTTGAAGACCTTACAGTGATTCGACTGAGTATGGTTTGATTCTTAATGCTGTGTTAAGATTTTGTAGGTAGGCGGTGACAATAAAACAGCAGTGGCTCTAGGATACAACTAGATTTTTCAAGAAACACGGACCCTAAATGCTCGTATTTAAAACCCAGATGAACTCATTCACCCTCTACAAACCAAACATTTTCACAAAAAAACATTATGAGAAACAACATTAGCATTAAAAATGCTTTTAATATAAATTAATGCCAGCACAAGCAGAAACACCACTATCACCATAGTAACATTTGCATTACTATGCCACCATGCCATTGTGCCTGTCGTCAATTCTACTATGAGGTGTGGAACGATTTTAGAAAATGCTGTGAAACAGCATTGGAAAGCTTTAGAAAATGATTTAATGATTTAGTTGGCATCATCTTCTACCACCGAGTTACATTCCCACATTCAAGAAAGCAAATATCACGAACAGTAACCAGATGTGTTCCTTATTCTTCCCAAATACAGAGGACGCATAAGTGACACGCCTAAAGAAGCCAACTGGAAATCCTGTGGAGCCTCATAGTAATATAAGGAGGATGCTGTGTTATTCTAGCTGTGTTATTCTATTATGTTAAATAAAGAGACACAATAATTTGAAACAAAAGTGGTGAAACATTTCCTTTTTTTTTTTTTTTTTTGCTAATGTGAAAAGAACTTTGGTCCAAACCAAAACTTAATATGTGCCATAACTTTTGCACATAGCACATTTTGTGTTTATTCACATCAGGGGCACTCAACATTCTGTATATGACTGTGTAATTGTTTGTTTAGTCATTTCAAGACAAGGTTGCCTTTACCAGTAATATTCAGCTGTAGTGGCCTTTGCTAAAACTCTTTGTTGAAAACTCTTTTTGCTAAAAGTCTTTGCTGAAAGGCGAATGTTTACCAGAATGTTATTCAGTTATGTTGGTAGGGTTCATTTTTTATTTTTTTCACATAATTAGAATTCGCCAAATGTCATATTTATAGTGTGCCAAAATGTCATAGTGTATGAACCAGAAAAAATGCTCCAAAAATAACTTGAAAGACTTAAATAAAGAATTTCTGTATTAACTTCCCGAATCACAAGGTTGTAAATGTGCATGTAAAACTGCATTTTTCACACCAACACATACCTTCTATGTAGTCACCTTCTATGAATATAGCAGAAAACAATGTATGTTGAGGACTGCATTATATTTTACCTTTAACAGTTTTTGGAAATACAAGCTGTCTTTTCAACAATGTTGGAATGTAAAAATACGCTGAATATACAAATATGGCTAGATGTGAAATATAGACAAACCATGACACTAAGCTATATATTATCATAAACATCAACATAATTACTATAGTATCTTAAAATAGCCCGATAATTTAATTTGGGCCATAGAATAAACACATTTGGTGATATACACACACGTTTGTTTTTGTGAATTGTGGGGCCATTGTACAGACTTTCATTTATTGTCTTGGAGTCTTATCCAAATCCTAACCAGAACTACTACTAGCCTAACCCTAACCCTTACCTTAAAATGCAATGATCTCCATAATGTGGGTATATAACCTGTTTTTTAACCTGATGTCCCCACAATGTGGTATAAACCTGGTACATAAAAACACATACACACAACAGCTACTGAAATTCAGCCTTCCAGAGTGTGAATACACACACAGGGAGAATAATGCAGACAGGCAGAAAAACATCCACCCTCACGTCTCTTCCTCCCCCTCCATCCCTCGCTCTCTCCCTCCGTCACAGGAAGCTCTCACAAAAGAAAGGATGAATCAAACTCAAGTCTGGAGTGGCCCTCCACTTCCATCCACCTGGAGTGAGTGACTGGGAGGAGAAATAGAGAAGGAAAGACAGAGAGAGCGAAGAAAGGCAAAAGTTAGAAAGAGAGAGAGAACTCAAAAGATAGAATAGAGAGAAAAAAGGGAGAGAGCGGAACAGAGTAAAAGAGAGAAGAAAAAGAGAGATAGATGTGAGACTAACCCTAACCCTAGAGAGGCAGAGAGAGAGAGAAGGAGAGAAGCATAGTGTCTCGCATATGTGTGTTGAAGAGTGAGAGAGTGTATAAAGGTAGTAGTGTGGTAGTCTGACTGTCTGAAAGAGTCAACAGCTGTGTGTGTGAGACAGACCTGGACAGGTGCCAGGTTTACCTCACCGTACAAGGCGCCACACACATTCTTTAGAGCGCTGGAGTGTATCGTCTCTGCTCACTACCAACAACACACACACGCACACACACACACTTTTACCATCTCAACTCTGAATACATTCTTTCTTTCTCTATGTTTGTTATTACATTGTATTCAGAATTAATGTGTTGCTTTGTCCTCTCCCCCCATCCTAGGATGAACACTGTGTCGTTGTGAGAACATTTGGCTCTTGTCCATGTGAAAGAATGCTTTTTCCCCTCCACAAACTGCAGCCTTTAATAGAAAAAGTTGCCAAAGCTGTACTTTTAGTTCCTTATGGTAAAGATGAGTTCCAGTGATTTTTCAACATGTCTGCATGATCAAACTACTGAGATGTAAGCAAAGCTACTCAGAATAGGTTGATGTAAAATGCTCCATTCTAGAGAAACTTACTCAAGCAGTTTTCTTAACAGTGGTGGAACCATGGGGGGGGGGGGAGTGATGCCTGCGACAAAAATCTAGGATTTTTTTGCTGTACCATTTAAATATAAAAAAATTACTAGTGAACCTACAGCTGTCTTCTGAATTTTTATGTGTAAAATGTTCATCAGCATGCATTCAAAACACTTTTAAGATAAATTAGTGACAACACTAGCAAAAATGCCACTATCATCATAGCAATGTTTACCGTGCGGCATGCCGCCTTGGTTTTTCAATGCCAACACATATAAAGGCAGCAATAGAAAATAACTGCATGAATAGCTGAAAAATAGCCAGATAATTTTATTTTAATTGAAAAACATTATAATCAATTATAATTGATTGGCACATACTGCATACTGCAGTCAGTGCAGTTGAATCACCTCCTTCAGCTCAAAGCATTTAAACATTGACACACATGTTTGTTTTTGTGAATAGTGGGACTATTACATAGTCTTAGACTTTAACCAGAACTACTACAAGCCTAACCCTAAGCCTAATATCGATGATGGTAATATACAAGTGAATCTGAAAAAAAAAGTTCACTTTAGGTACTGTTTTGGAACTGCATTCACCATTCCACGATGAATTTATTTTTAAAAAACTTATCTTAAAACTACACTTAAAACTACTAGATGTTTCAGGTATCAGACAGCGTATTTGTAACTGTTTCATGCAATAGAGGCTTTTAGAGGCATTAAATTCTTCTCTAGAACAGAGCATTTCTAAGTAAACCACTTTGAATTAATAAACTTTACAGCCATTTAGAGACTTTATTTTTGCAGATAGAAAAAAATTATATATACATATTTTGGCCAAACAAAAATTGTCAATGTAAAAATGAATTGGGTCTTTGACAAATAACTACACTCATGTTATAGGTGGACTTGAGGGGAACAAGAAACACTTCAGGCTTTCTTACGAACTCAAATACCCCACAAAGTGAGGAATACAAATGTGTATGTGTGTATGGCTCTTTACCAGCAGACAGATCAATTGGCTGTGCCCTCTGTCCACCCACTTAAGTTAACGATAATCTCTCTGCAGACAAGTCGAGCTTTTTCAGGACACCTACACACACATACACATTTACAGGCATATTCATACTCAGTAAAATATGCATCACACATACTAAGGCTTTCATATAAAAAGCTACATGAACCATATACATTGTGGAAAAGTAGTCACATGAATGGCACAGCATTAAAAGACACAGAGGGTGGGCGACAGAGAGGGAGAAAGTGAGAGACAACCTCATTGTCATCACTAAGGAAACCAAACGTATGAAGCTTCCAGTGACGTGCAACAAATCAAAAGTCCAAAAATATGCCTCAAGAAGCAACAGTGAGGCCTCACCACGAGAGTCTATCAGCACAAACTTCACCATGAGAACACAATCTCAAACACTTCAGACTGTTACACTGTGAAGGTCAGGGCCACATCTCAGTCTGACTCGCTACTGACGCAAAGACTTACAAGGAAACAATGTTCCAAAGCATGTTTAGAAACAACGTAATCTAAGAAAGACCACCATTCCACAGCGTATTGCCTTCCATTTTAAATTTATTGAAACAAGATAGTTCCACTCAACATGGGTTGCAGTTTCGGTCTTACAGTATCTTGGTTTCAGCAGATTCTGCCAAAAGCTAAGCAACAAGCTTTCCCTCACAAGCACACACATCCTTGTAAAACTTCAAAGGGGCTTGCACACTAAATGATCTAAAATAATGATCTCTTTGCCATAAATACCCTTCACTAGTAAACCAGGCTGATAATGAATCAGCCCACTTATACAGGATAATGATTGAGAACAAATGGTTTAATTTCTAATATATATTGAGAATAGTGATATAATAAAAAAGAAGCTTTAAAAGCGGTACAACATTGCATCAATAAGCAGCAAGCATAGCAACATCAATAAAACTATAGGAGCAGTTCAGTCCAGTACAGGGCCTATACCCATACTGATACTGGTCTCTGTATATTGTTGCGCATCATTGACATGGCTCTGATGACCACTGCTCTATCCAGCAGAGGCCCTGAGCACTGATGTGCACATGTCTGTATTGCAAATTGGTATTTCCTTATCCTGTAAACATGCCATTATCAGTTTTAGCAAGGTCTTTGGCCTACAGCTAGAAGACAAAGCCCTTCTAATGCAGCAAAGTATTCGGAAAGTAATGCCGCCTAAAAGATAAACCGAGAAACAAAGCAACAAAATCATCCCAAGACAAAAGTATGAATAAAGAGCAAAGATGAACAAATAATACAAAAACACAGACATGCAATTATGAAACAGAAAACTTTTTTTATTAAATTAACACCTTTTATGGGTTTCTAAGATTAAGACTGAGCAGGGACACTTGGAATAAAATAATCCAATGAACATGTCCTGCTGTGCATAATCAATGGTACAGCCAGACATTTATTTTAAGGTTGGGCCTGGTTACAGGTTGTGGGACCAGATAGCAAACATTATTTTCTAGAGACATCTCTATAGAGAATACAGTATAAGATAGACAGGGGTGGCTTATGGGGTTGTGGTTTGGGGGGCTTTTTTTTTACTACTCTTGATATTAAAAGCAGGTGAGCAGGTGTCTAAACATATGTCAACAAATAGATAGACATTGACTTTCTCTCACTCATAACCACTGAGTCTTTTACTAACACACATTGGTGCATATATGTGCTTGGGTTTAAATTCTCTTACTCACACCCACCCACCCACACATTAATGACTGTGTGATATGAGGCGCATTACTGGTCCAATATAATGAAGAGCAGTGTTCTCTGAGCTACTGATGATCTGGCTTGATTACAGTTTCCCTGACCCAAAGAAACCTGGACGTCTAGACAGCTCTGGGCTGGTCCACACCCCTTCTTTTTTCTTCTCGTCTCCCTTCTCCTCACCCTCGCCTTACAGCAAAGCATTGCTAGAGACCCTTCTACCTAGAGACAGTGCTCCATTATATTGTTGATGTCTACCATATCAAAAAAGCGAATGCTAGTGTACGCTATTTTAACTACTACCAATAGCTATGTTACCTAGCTTTATAGGTTGCAACAAAATTGGCCCCATCATGAAAATCAATAGAGAAACTAAAAGGCAGTTTTACTAATGTTTCATTATTTATGTGAAGTAAATTAATTAAGACTCATAAATCATTAACAGTGATTGGTCACAGTAGTATGAATATGTAAAGTGTTTGTTGCCCCTAAAAGCCAACTTTTTTTAAAAGCCAAAATTCATTATAAATCATGACAAAAATGTTGATGACTGATATGATTTTTTTATCAATAGTTTTGAGGCAACATTTTAGCCTAGACTTTATTTTTGGGGGTTACATTCATGAATAGTTACATGCAGAATGGCAATCAGTACCCAAAGCACTTTTGTAATTGTTACCCAAATCCACATTACACATAATAACTAAATTTAATCATTTAACTCTGATCCCAACTAGGAAATTTTTTCATTGCTAAAATTTATGTTTAAAATGGTCATGGAATAGAAAACTGTATTCACATCATCATACATGAATAAGCAGAGCTCAGTACTTACTGACATACTGTGAACTTCAAACACTGTTGCATCTTGCCTTTAACATAACTCTTGTGAAAACAAGCTGTTTCCCACATTCAAGACTGTTACGTAACTGTCCTAATGCAACCCTAAATGACGGAGTACAAGTACAAGCTCTGGCCAGCAGAAATAATGACAACGAAGCAACAGCAATGGCATATTACAAATTGCAGAGATCTACCTTTTTAGGCTGTTCAGTGGATGTCAGCACTTCTCGTGCCATTTCCAGTCATCTGTCAGTGAACATTGATGTTCATCTTCAAACGAGACTGAAAGTGGCTTCCTATTTGACAGCTGCTTAACCAAATGTTCCATTTCATTTTATATGGTACAGCTTGCTCAAGCACGCCAACGTAGCTGTGGCTCCATTTAAGGATGAACAAAGAATTTATAAAAATCAGTTGGCCCACATGTTTTATAAAATCCTAGACAACTTTAATTCAAAGATGCTCTCTGCACATTTTACTCCAGACAGTTTCTCAAACCTTGACCAATATAGAGGCTTCACATAGTGAAGAGGGAAAGAAAATCTGCAAGTCCACCTTAACTACCATCACAACCCCAAGTAAGGGTCAAACATCATGTCCACTTGTTTTGAAGGTTAAAGCAGATTAGCTTGAAATTGAAATTTTTATAGTGAGTAGCAACTGTAATGTACTTTGTGTCGATGCTAAGGTTTATTTTGTTTTTCTGCATGTAAACCAACCCATTAGATCAGAGCTCTGCAAACTATTCCTGGACTGTTAAAAAACATCAGGCAAAACAGCTCATTTCATTCTAGGGCCTAATCGTAGAGTGTTGATGGGTGTGTAAAACCACATTGGGCTATTTTTCAATCGAAGACACATACCTTGTAGGTAGGCATAGCAAACAACTTAAAATGCTCAAAATGCATTCTATGGCACCTTTAAGTATAACTACTTAATCTAAATTAGAGACAAAAACATTAAGTGTTTGAATTAAAAGTACATCATAAATGTGTGATTCATTTATCTAGCTACATAATTGTTTTAGGTTCACTGCTAGGTGCTAGCTAGCTATTCTTGCTAACAGCTAATCACAGTACACCCACTTTAGGCCTTATTACTAGGGGACTGCAGTTCTGGGCTCATTGGTTACGTCACTCTCTGTCTATCTAGCAGTTTTTTCCACTGATCCACAGACTCCTCAGCAACCGCATTCCTTTTCTGTCCTCCTGTCTCCTGGCTAGTTTTCTTCTTCTATCATCCTCCTCATTGTCTTTCGTGTCTGTGCATTCCTTTCTCTATTTTTTCTACTTCAACGCTTTTTCTTCTTGCAACTAAATTATAGCTCAGCTACTGAACAGTCCATAGTATAGCAGGGCTTATGCTAGCAATGTTATTGTATAGAAATTACATCATGAATCATTCAGAATTCATGGTGTTCTGCATGTAGTGTCAGGTGCATGCATAATGACAGATCACAGCATGTCACGCTGCTCTGTGCTTTAGCTCAAGGCCAACCTTAACCTTAAAGCTGGGTCTATACTACAGCTTAGTAGGCTTTGCAACAGTTTAAGATAAGACCGAACTTCAAACTCATTCCAATGTTGCAAAGTCAGTGTACACTTTTTTAAGTTATGCAAAGTAAGCATCAGAACTCTCCAGGAGTCTTCTACAGCCAGCAGCAACGTTCACTGGTTTAGCGCTCAATACTGACTTCAATCATCTACCAAATAATATTGACAGTGTGTTACGTTTACAGACAATCTCATATGTCATTGCTTAAGTATTCTAATTACTATTACTAGAATTATTATCTAATGCATATTAATAAACCAATCAACCATAACATAAAAAACACCTCATTATTTTTACACTCATTGTCAATTTCATCAATTTCCCTTACTCTTTATGACAGGGGTGTTTAATTAGAATTCAGTACGGTCCAGTAGAAGAGATTTCCTCAGACCAAGGTCCGGACCGCCATAATTTCTAACTTAGTGGTTATCTGTTATGATTCAGTGGTGTATCCTGTATACTGAAGTAGCCTAGTATAACAGTATTTTATACCATCAGCAACTAAAAGACCAAGACATCACATATACAGTTCAGTATATTTCTGTATATTTACTGTTTAAATGCTAAACTGAAATGCTGAACTTCATAAATGTTTTTTTATCACTTTAAGTAAAAACAAGGGCTACATTTAAAATGCACGCCGTCTAACTCGCTTTACTCTCTGAATCTGATTGGCTAAATAACGCCTTTGGTGATTTCACAGCGCACACGTTTGGTCTGTGAGTTTACTGCGCCGCAAAGCCCGTATAGCGTAAAGACAAGAAAAGTTGCGCTGCTTACAATAAACACTGTCAGAATTAAATCGTTCTCAATAGTTTATCAGTTTGGGGCTGCATTGGACAATGTCTGGGTCCGGACCCGGACTGTGGTCTGCCTATTAGTGACCTCTGTTTTATGAACACTAGTTCTACAATTACAGGCTGTAGTTCCTCATGGTTCTCTGTATATGTTGTTGTTCCATCTTCACTCTGTTCTTCAGGGGTCAGGACCCCCACAGAACCACCACAGAGCAGGTATTATTTGGGTGGTGGATTGTTTTCAGCACTACAGTGACACTGAAGTGGTGGTGGTGTTAGTGTGTTGTGCTGGCATGAGTCGATCACACACAGCAGTGCTGTTGGAGTTTATTAAGCACATCAGTGTTACTGCTGGACTGAGAATAGTCCAACAACCAGCAACATCCAGTGACCACTGATGAAGGACTAGAGGATGGCCAACCCAAACTACACAGCAACAGATGAGTTATTTTCTCCTTCTGGTATCTATGAGGCAGTCCAGCAAGGTAAGACAATCTAATAGAGTGGACAGTGAGTGGACACAGTGTTTAAAAACTCCAGTAACACACACTAACATACCACCACCACGTCAGTGTCACTGCAGTGCTGAGAAAGATCCACCATCCAAATCACAACTGTTCTGTGGTGGTCATGAGCTCTGAATATTTGGAGAACAGATGGACTACAGTCTGTCATTGTAGAACTACAAAGTGCACCTACATGGTAAGTTCAGCTAATAAAATAGGCAGATATTGTAGAAACAAAGTACTGTGAACAGCTTTTGATGCAACTTGTGGTAGGCCAATGTTTTTATTGCAAGTGTTACTGAAAATGCAACACACAAACTTACGTTTAAGAAAGTGTTATTTGAATACCATTTACAAGCTTCAAATCTTTGTGTTTAAAGGAGTCGTTTGAAAGATGGCACAACCTGTTGCATTCATACTTAATACTACAGGGGGCAACATATCACCAGAAAAAAAGAACCCCTTCAATTCTTACCAGTCTAGAAGAAACATTGTGAGTTCAGCTACAAACTTCCATTTACTCACCAAGAGCATCTCCAGAAGTGGAAAGCAACAGTAATGTTAACTCTTGTTGCTAAACTTGGATTTTTGCCAAGAGCAAGCAGCAGTGGCGATAATTGTCACTTGCCAAGAGCTTCAGCCATTGTTGTGTATAATGAGACAGAACGGGCTAGCTGGTTAGCACGCTACCCGCAGTACATTTCTCTGCAACACGATACATAGACATACTGACCAAAACAATATTTCTTCACATTCTGTTGATAGTTTTACTTTTACAATGCTTTAAACTAAAAATTTACATATTCCTTCGTTAACCAAGAGCATGGTAAATACAATAAAATGTGAAAACTGTCAACATTATTATTATGCTAACAGAGATTTAAAAATGACAAAGGTTATTGCAATGTTAATATTTAATGACGACATGTGACAGGCTGATGTGTGATTGAGTATCATGATTTTTGTCTCTAATGTTATCTGTTACATGTTATATGAAAAGCTAACATAATTACATTTCCTAAAACAAACGTAATAATCATGGGAGTCAAAACACACCCAGTGAGTCGGCCTTAAGAGTTTCTCAAGTAACTAAAAAGACCTCAGGTAACCAAAAAAACACGAGGAAAAATCTAACTAGTTTTAAGCTCTGTAGACCTATTTATAACCATCATTATTTATATGTTTTGATTGTTTGTGTGTATTGGGATCAGAGCGCTATCCTTTTTTGAATCGTTAAGAATTCAAAGCCCTAGTGGAGATTCTGTTTACATAGTTTGTGTTTGGTTGGCAACAGTAAGCGACTTCATGGTGCCATTAGAAAAAGGCCACATAGACAAAGTTACTGGAGTAGTGTTAGCAAGTATGTCTATATATAGCTCTTTTTGTGGAGACTTGCACACGGTCCTCAATTCACATACAAACACAGGAGGGTGTAGACTAGTGGTTCTCAATTTGTTACAGTAAAGACCACTTCCTGTGCGAAAAACTAATTCTGCAGACCCCACAGACTTCTTGTAATAATTTAATTAATCAGTTTAAATGTTAGACACATTAGGACAATATGTACCACCACACTAATTTGAGCTTTTTTCCAAAAAAACGTTTGTTTCAATCAATCGGCTAAGCTGCAAAATGGGAAACCCACATCATCTACTCGGCATAAAGTAAGCTGCTGTTCTTTTAGATGTACAATGTAGTTTTGGCGATAACTGATATTTAGCAAGCTATAGGATATGATTCTATACATGTGATTTGTAGTTCAAGTGAATTTAAGTAATATTGTTTTTCACAATCATTTTTCTGTAATTTTATATTGCGCTCTAAACTTGCACAATGTACCGTGGGCCATCTTTATTTTTTTTTGGTGTTGTTGTTATTATTTTTTTTGTTTTGTTTTTAAAAAGAATTAATGATGCACCTCTGGGTGGTTCAACTGGACATTCTGAGTAACAATAGTCTTTACAAAACCCATAAAAAGTGCCGCATGGCCATGCTGTTGACATCCCGTCAACATAATGTGTATTAACAGTCAATGTCGGCTATGGATTTTAAATCAAGAAAATCCATTGATAGGTTATCTTTGAGTGCTGATTATGCATTATTGCTGTATTTGCACTGGCCTTTGCTTAAACCCTAAACTAAGCTTCTGAATTTGAGCTCTGAAACTCAAGAGAAATATACATTCCACAAATTCTAAGATTAGAATTTACAGGTCATAAATTGCCTTAGCTACCTAGCTAATAGCTATAGCTATTTTAGCACTGTGTTTTGAGAGATTTCTTGGGCTACTCCGTGGAAACCATTGCTAACCCAGGGAATGCTTAGCGAAGTGCTAATCTGTAGTGAGCTTAGACCTAAAAAGTCTCCTTAACAAAACTCTGAAGTGAGGAAAGGAGAAAGAAAGAAAGCTAGAAAGGTGCAAGACATAAACATCAAGCGACAAGAGAGGCAAGAGGGAAAAAAAGAAGAGAGTAGAGAGAGAGAGAGACACAGAGAAAGAGAGAGAGAGAGACACTAAAGCAATAATCAGGCCCATTTTCAGCAGGAGTGAGCCTAAATGGCCATAATTATCCACAATCACCATGTGCGTTAAATATATGCAAGCGGCTATACGTCTGCACAGAGGAATCCCTTAGCAGCACATAAAACACTCAGTCCTAGTCTCACACACAGACACACGGCGGCTTTACGGCTTCGGCTGCCTTTACACCCACTCACAAGCATTATATTACACACACACACACATGCACGCTCTTACACTTGCTTAATTATCTATAATCACAGAGCTCAAGTTAAATACGACAGTATACGGCCACACTAAGGAATCCCTTACAAACACACACCCATGTTCACCCCTTTCTCCCCCACACGCGCTGTGGTTAGCACTACTATATGGGAGCTGTCAAGCTTGCGCTCCTCTTACACATCGTCTCCCAGCATTAACGGGAGCAGACACCAAGCAGTCCAGATACAGAACTAGGTCATTTACTATGACTACACTATAAAGACCAAGTGAAAATGAACCAATTCTCCACACCAAACACACCAATTGTAAACTATAATCAGGATTTGCATGTCTTTGTCAACCAATATCAATACTAATTTTATATATTTATACAATTTTGGATGGTAGGTTAAACATTAGATATGTTCTTTCTAAAGATGTATCTATGCCTAAAATTGTCACATTGTCACAGAATATTCTAGGACCAAAATAATACTTAGATATTGATACATTTGTTATATGTAAGTGTATATGTAAATGTCTAATACATTAAATTCCAGTATAATAAATAATTAGAAGTAACACTACATTTAAAAAAATATAGTTGTTTTGAACACATCTAAATATGTTTGAAAACACCATTACATTGTGTTAGCATTGCAAAATGAACACTGTAATAGTAATGATTCGAAATGACTATATACAGAAATGTGCAAACATTTCAACACCCCCAGTCAAATTAAGTCAAAATAAGTTTACACATCCTCTACAGGGAACAAGCTTAAATATGTGTTATTCCTTCTGCAAATTTCTACTTCTATTTATTCACTTTTACTATTGCGTTTTATTGAAACAAAATATTAAACATACCACAACTTTTGCACAGGCCACATTTTATGCTATATTTTTTTCCAATATGTTAAACTTATAGAGGATGTGCATTTTTTACTTAGAAAGCATGTAGTTTGACCAGATGCCAGAACTTCAAAATTTGCACCTCTGTCTTCCCATCACACAATGCTAGTTAAATACTTGTGCTTACTCAGATATGTGAAGCTAGTTGCCACATCTCTTTAAACCACTGCTAACACAATGTCATCAGAAAGCTCAACACACCTGGAGAAGAATGTTAACTGCCAATTCTCTGAGCCATGTCTATCTGTATGTTCTGAGCCTGTTCTGTAAGCCACATGAATCTATTTTTGAGCCAGTCATAGCTACACATATATTGGCAAGTCTTCTAATTAGCCTCTCATTATTTCACAGTTACAATTATAGAGCAATGTGTCTTTGCCATGTATAAGAGTTGAGCAGTAAACACAGTTAAAACATTGTTGACAGCAGCAGGCATGTCAGCAGGCATTCACTTGAAAAGTCATTGATTATTATTAGTTTATATTAAGTGTAACTCCCCTTTAAGCATGTGCTTTCATTAAAAAATACAAACCTTTGCTGTCCTTCCTGGTGCTCTGGTGGACTCTTAGTTCCTCTGACTTGAAGAAGTCAATGCTGGCATAGGTGTTGATGTTAGAGTTAGTGTTTCCCCCCACTGCTGTTCCAGCCAACCCTACAGTTGACCCTCCTCCCAGGACAGAGAAGTGTGGGCCAGAGGATCCATCTAGACTACGCTGAGGGCTCTCCTTACTGGCCAAGTCAAGGTCAATGTAGTTTAGACTTTGCTCCAGAGATGAGGATGCAGCCTGGGCTGTGGGTACAGCTGCCACCCCTGGACCAGCACACTGTGCAGTGGTTGGCTGTCCATTAGCCCAGAGGGAACTATCTAGGCCATGACGTCGAGGTGGATTGGCCTGAGGGGTTTCAGGAAAAATGGAAGAGGAGGTAGAGGGAGATAGAGGGAGAGGTGGAGGTGTCTTAAAGGTGTCAGAGCGGTGCCTTCGTCTCGCTGATGATTCTGCTCTGACTAGTCGAGCACCTTGATCTGACTTAGGAAAAGCCTTGGGTGAGGGTTCCTGCTCCATAGAGGACGACTCAGCTTTTGGACTAGGTTTAGGGCATTGTGAAGGGCCTTCTGCTGTGGCCAGTCCAAAGGCCATTTCTGTATAGTCTGTAAAAGGAGCGGCTGTCATGTCTTTAGATGCCAAAGTAATCTTACTACTCTTTTGGTGTCCCATTTCAGCTTCCTGTCCTACCTGAGGAGCTCTGGTGAGCTTCTCTCTGGCCTTTGGGGCTATTGCTCGAGCAGGGTTAAATGAAGACAGGGGTGTGCAAGACAGCTGAGATGGTGAGTTGCCTAAATCCATGTTAACATACTCTGAGGAAGTGGACATAGTGGTTGAAAGGGGTGCAGAGAAGCTGCGGGGTAGACTGGTACTGCCAACTTGGCATGGTGCTGGTCGATATAAAGACTTTGGAAGCCTTTGCGCCACAGAGCATCCCTGATCTACTGCTGTTACACCTCTGTTGCAACTTCCCTGTTCGCTCTGATAAACAATGCTAACATATTCACCAGAGCTTTGGGGTACTGAGGGTTGCAAGGTCTCCCTGACTCTAGGCAGGGTGTTGGCTTTGGACATGTCTACAAAGAGGCTGAAGGGCCTGCCTTTCCGTTGCTGTGGATGGCCCTGCTTCTGGACACCTATTCCCCGTCTCTGCTGGTGATAGTGGTGAGCTGAGTCTTTGGGGTGAGCACCCCCTACCCTGTGTCCTGTGCTTGACCTGGCAGTCTTCCCTACTACCCCAGCCGGCAAAGACAGTGGTTTGTCCTCCAAGCTTTCAGTGCTTGCTGAACTAGAGGAGAATGATGATGAGGACAGAGACAGGTGGCCACCTCCATTTCGGCCACCAGAAGAGTCACCTCCACTAGGATAACCACCATGCCTAACTCTCCCTCCAGCGCCACAGTCAGTCCCACAAACTCCTTCAGGTCTCCTTCCCTCACCCAGATCATCCTCAAAACGAGTGGAAAGGGTGGTGTGTTTGTACGAGCGAGGCAGAGAGAAGTAGGAGTAGACTGTCTTGGGCTGCAGTGGGTGCTGTTCAGGATGTGAAGGGGGTGTGCTGCAGGCTGATCTGGCACTGATGGGAGACATGTTCATGTAATCACTTCCTGCTCGACTTTCCATGCTGCTCCTGCTCCCCCACAAGCACCCACTCATACCATGTAGATCTGGTGAACAGCTGCTGTTGGGGGACATGATCATGTAGCCCTCAGAGACTGGAACACGAATGTGCTGTGGTGGTGAAACGCTGTTGTTTGGGGTCATAGCCATATACTCATCACCCTTAGATTCAGCTTCAGACACTGAGAGAGAAAGACTTGCAGGAGGAGCCGTAACTCCCGGCAACATGGACATGTAGCCACTTTCAATCGATGCATCCTCTGGAACCTCCCTTGTACTGACACCTTTATCTGCTGAATTTTCCAGCTGCCCACTTGAAGTTGTTGCTGAGCTTCCTGAGCCTCGTCGCGAGGTGAACGACTCCCTGCTGGCACTGCGAGACATGACTGCATAGTCTTCATCTTCCTCTTCTTCCTCCTCCCTACGACGAGGCACTAGGCGCTCCTGAGCAGAAGAAGGTGGAAGGGAGGCACGCTTGCTCAGCAACCTGCGTTCGGCTTCACACTCTCTGTTGGAGGAGCGACGAAGCACCCTACGACCATGTGCTCGCTTGTGAGAGTTGTTCCGCTGTCCCACTAAAACACAGCCAGTAGAAGCGTCCACTAGGGGAGCAGGGAGCCCTGCAGCCAGAAGAGAGTGCTCACCTGGGCTGGAGCCATACTCATCAGAAGAGCCATAGTCACTGGGCGAGCCTGACATGGATACTCTCTGGGGAATCCGAGCATAAGTGCAGATAGGCACTGTTCCCATTGGAGCTCCACCCAGTCCACATTCTGAGCCATGGCCTGAGCTAGAGGAGAGACTAGGGGCTGGGGAGGGGGCTGGATTGGGAGTGTATCGTGCCAGACTGAGTGTAATTTTGGCGGGAGTGGGTGCTCGGGTGGGTTTGGGTCGCAGGGTGGGGGTGGTAGAGCAAGAGGAGCCATTAAGGCTTGGACTAGTGCTGAGCGCTGTCAATCTACCACCATCTTCTGTCCGAGCCCCAATACTCGCTGTCCGTGACCTGGAAAAGCCATGCCGCAGGGTGGGGGATGTGTTGGTGCTGTGTGGCACTCCAGGAGTTTCTGTCCTAGCCCGTCTGGAGAAGCCAACCTGGGAAGGTGGCAGATTTGGGTGGTGACGTCGGGAGGGTACACTGATAGGATTCGAAGCAGTGCCCCCTCCACAGGACGCACCCACTGCCTGGGTCTTGCTCCGCTGCCGGAATTCCTCACTCAAGGCTTTCATGGCCTCTAATAAGGTCTCATGCATGTTCTGCGCTACTACAGAATCCTCGACCTGCATCCAAAATTCCCCAGGCCCTGTCATGGCCGAGCGGCCCACCTCGATGAAGAAAAAGTTCTCTGAGTGGCCACAGCGCCGCACGTTCATCAATTGGAGCACCACAGCAGCTACGTCCGAGTTGAGCTTAACAAAATTCACCGTCTTGTCAGTAAGGCAGAGCCGGTAGATGCCAATCAGGTTCCTTGCCTGGCCTAGGCCCTTGGGCCAAAGCTTTACCTGCCAAACCTCCTTAAAAGCAGGGCCGGGGGACAGCAATCCACACTCCCCTCCACTACCATAGTCATCAGGTGTCTTACCTACAGTAACAAAGGCAAATAGATGATTGAATTAACTGAATGCTGGAAACAAAATCTTTCAATTACTGTGCTTTACAGTGGTTTAGCAGTTTGCTTAGCTCAGCTAGTTTAGGCATAAGTATTTTAACGTAACATCACTGTAGCAATACATTTCAGTCTTTCAGCCTATATCACGTACTTGCACAGTGAAGTAATATATATGGCAACATACTAAGTTATCTGCAGTGAGAGAGTAGTCATTTTAAACCAACTGCAAATGTAGGAACCAGCAGCAAAAATAACTCAAAATGTTCTAATACAAAAATGCTAAAACAATTAATAAATAAAATACACTGGCTGTATCTGAATAATGCATTTGAGCATACAGATCAAAATGCACCATTAATTATTAAAGAGGATTGTTTTTTTTCCCAGTGCATACTCAATCGGTTCTGTTAGTTGTGGTTATGGATTTGACGGTGTTTTGCTGCGGTTGAGAATTTGATACGCTGAGAAAAACACCGACTGCGCATAGTAGATGTGCTCGTAAGGAGTAGGCTGCGAGTCAGCAGTGTGATAAGGGCGTTTACGGACGAACAGACAGTACGAGGTCTTGAGCGGGCAATCGTATACAAGGACACGATTATAGCTGGGTATAGCGAACGCTTTATTAGGATACGTCGCAGCGACCTGATGCCCTCGATCAACCCGATGATAGACTCACACGGCGATGGGGTGGGGGAGCACGGCAACCAAAACACGAGGGATATGGGGCTGGAAGATATCAATTTGTCAGTGAAAACAGCGCGGACGCCCTCCCTGCCAGCAGTGCTGGAGCACAGAAATGTAGGTTACGCGCACAAACGCGCACCAATGTGCTGGGGGAAAAAAACAATAACAGACGGGCGTGCGCGCTGCCGCTGTTGCTGCTTGCTGCTGCAGCCTCCGCTGCACAATGCGCCACCCTCTCACTACACTACACACCGTAGTAATTCCCGTCTGCTGAGGACAGCACCAAAACATTGCAGAATGTTGACATTCCCATCCCGCTCGCATGCAAGCATATGCACCAAAACACAATCGGGATTCACAATTGCAGTGCAGCTCATCATTCTTTCGCGGATGCCATGCGTTCATTTAATGCACATTTATCCAAACAAAAAAAAAAAAAACAAAGAGCAAATGCGTGTGAACGGAGGGCAAAGCTGCGAAATGCATTGCAGCAGGACTGTGCACGAGCTGACAGGGTGAAGTGTGGCACATTTGCACATCTGGCCAATTATGTGAATATGGCTGGGGGGGCGCAGACGGACCAAGCAGAGATGCAGTGATGTTTATCTTGCGCTTACTTCTGCACTGGAGGTCCAGCATGGCCTGGTACCACTCGTTCTGAGCCTGCTCGGTGTCCGCGGCGATGGCGAAGCTCTCACCGCGCGTGTACAGCACGATCATGTGCTTGTTCTTGGAATCCGCCCGCTTGTTGATGTTGAAGCACGAGTCCAGGTGCACGACTTTCTTGGGCACGGGCGACTTGCTGCGGAATTTCTTCTCGTTCTCGTAGTACTCGAGGCGCGCGGGGCCGTGCTCCGAGGCGGCCCGGAGCACGAAGAAGCGCCGGTGCATGGACTTCTGCTTGCGGAGGTAGCCGCTCTTGCGCACGTCCTCGTAGCTCTGCGGCTCCGGCGCCGTTAGCGTCTCCATCTCGTGTGTCTGGTGTATTTTGTTTCTTTTAAAAACCCACGCTCACGCGGCGCATCGCATTCCCGCTGATGTTCTGTCTTCCCTCATCGTGCATTCGCGTGCAATGCCCCCCTCCTTCCTCCTTCCCAGCCACTACCAACACCACCGCCCCCCCCTCACCCTCACCCTGGCGAATGATGTTTTTTGGTGATGGTGGGTTACACCGTCCCGTCCCAAGTACGAAACGCACGCGGACGGGCGTGTGCGCGTCTAGTGCACGGCTGTGCTCTGCCGAGTGCACATCCCTCCGTGCGAGTGGAAGAAGTCAGTCAGTGCCATCGCGTGTGCGCGCGCGCGCGTATGTGTGTGTGCGCGAGGGGCTGATAATGGTGGGCGCGAGGCTGCGTGCACTGCTCGCTTGCCTGCTTGCTTGGTAAGCACAGGAACTGATTGGAAATGTGCACGCGCGCGCAAGGCTAAAATCACTCTTACAGTATTGCACGCTTCTCTTATAAAATAAGCCTTTGAACCCGCGTCCTGAAATCCCACCCTCACTTAAGATTTTTAACGGCTGGTTGCTTTTTTTTCTGCCACAAGCTAAGCGCGCGCAGAGGTGCAAAAAAAGCAAAACGCAAGGGTGTTTTTTTGTACAGCCTTCGAATTTTTTAATTATTAAATGCGGAATCCCCCCTATTCCATGGTCACCGCCAGGTCTGTGTGTCTCTCGACCGCAGAGCCTATACCAGAGCGGCTGCGGCGACACCTGCTGGTTGGCGTTTGGTTCAGACTGACAGGGTGCCTGTGTTAAGAGCAGGCAATGCGCTTTCAAGTCGATTCTCTTTCGATCGATTTCTATTCCGAACTCCAGCTACATATTCTAAGAGTTCACCTTTGAGGCGAGGGGGCGGGGCACGCGGTCTAAAGGGATGCTGCCACCTGTCATTTGCCTATTCCATCGATTTTCATTGTCACTGACCACTGTGATTGAAGGTCATATTATAAATAGGTAATTATATACCAACCTCAGGGTCAAAGATTGTTGCTACCTATGGGAAAATAATATAAACAAGTGCATGTTTAGCAATTGCTGCTACTATGATCTGGGAAATGGGGTGTTACACCAAATATTTAAATAGTAATAATAATTTTGATGTAGACACAGTCGTTCTGAGAAACTGGCAGGGTCAAAACTGTTCACAGTGGTGGTGATAGTAGCCAGATGTCTTAGAAGTTTAATGTCTCTAATAGCTGCATCACTGACAGCTATTATATGAAATGCCTTTGGATACAGTGCCTGATATCTAAGGCATTGCACACAGACATAGTCCTGCAATAAGGTTTTTATCTAAACCTTTTTTTTACAAAACATTTACAGCAGATACATACATTCAGGGTGCTGTGAGGTTAAAATCTTTCAGAATTGCTACAATTTGCCATATCAATAATAAAAGTAAACTCAAAGGGCAAGCATAGGCTTTGATGTTGCGTTTTACAGTGCTGTATTTGATACTGAAACTCTCTGCAATTCTTTGTTTGCTTCTCAAATGCTGAATTATTCAGACAAGTTTTAATATTTATGGAATTCCACTTAAAGTGGTCAAAATCTGTGAAAAGTCTACTATTAAACTTTATGTCAACTACAGCCACTAGGCAAAGCATGTTGGTTTTGTAATGTGTATGTAGTGATATTTATATTCTGTCTTCCGAATGACTTAATAATTACAAATAACATAGCAGCATAAATAACATTAATACCACCTCTGGAAAGAATTCGGGCTCACAGTGTAACAGCGTAATTCACATCAAACTACTTTTAATGGCTTTGTCTACATCCCAATAACTGAATTATGCAGGTGGATTAGATCGTTACAATGCAAACAAATTAATTCTTAGCCCTCAGAGGACTGATATGATCCAAAAAACTGTTTTGATTTTTTAACTTTTCAACAATATCATGCCAATTTTGTTTAGTTTAGGTCTGTATTATATGTATATTATACAGTTGCAGGAAAAAGTAAGTGAATTCTTTGGAATTACCTGGATTGCATTGGTCATTGTTAAGTCACAAATACCCACAGTGAAAGTTAGAAAAAGTAAGTGGACTGCTGTGTTAATCACTTCTGCAACTGCTAAAGATTTTTCAGTTAAGGAGATAAGATTGAAAATATGGGTTTTACAAATGTTTTGGTAAATAAAAAGGCAGCCTAATTACTATTATTCACATAAAAAAAGTTAATGTGTATACAAACAACAATAAAAACAACATTCAGAAGTGTTGTAGAGATGCATGAAGCTCAAAAAGGCTGCATTGTTACAGACCTGAGTGTATATCAACTAATGGTTATACAAATGGAGAGAATTTAGACTCAATGTTGTGCAAATCTTATTTACAGCTACAAGAAACGTGGAGACGAATGCTGCTGAAATGGGATTTACAGGTTATAAAATGTAAGTGTTTATAAGTGTTTGCTTTACTTTTTCTAGCCTGCACTGTGGATGTTTACTCAATGTGATTAATAAAATACATGACTATATGACTAAAAGACATGCCTATTTTGACCACTATATTAATTTTGCTGGGCTCTCATGGAAATATACATAGAAAGAGATTTTTGGTGTGAAATAGTTTATTGTAAATAACCTTGCCAACGTAGGTTTTAGTGGCAGTGATAGGAACTAGAAATCTACAATCCAATATATAGCCTTTTATCTACTATCAAAAACCACCAGTGAACCTAAACATGTCTTCTCAGAGTTAAATATTGTTGAATCAGAAAAAATATTCCTCCATAATGCATTAAAATAAAATTAGAATTTATTATACATAATAAATTATATTACTTCCTATCACCACAACTTTGGACTCCGTAAGCACCTAGAACAGAACATTTTAAATCAAACAACTCTGAATGATTTTGCTCGTATGTCAACCATTTAGTTATTAAGATATTTTGAAAAATATGTGGATTTCCATTTAAGCCTTGCTTGTGCTGAGAAGTACACCCGTAGTCAATTCTAGAGTGTACTCATTTCTATTATTCAGTGAATCCAAATCACCCTCATAATCACCCTGCAAAAACAGCCCTGTTTGAATTGACTTTGCATGTAATTATGGCAATATAATTATAGTAATGAACTGTAATGTAATACTCAAGTAGTAATAAACATAAAAGTGGACAACGCTTGTTTAAAATAGAACTTGACTTGGCCCAGGTTTTTTAACCTAAAGTGAAACTCTTATGACTATAAAGAGACTATTATGACACCTTTGTTGATGACTATATAAGCAGGTGAAGGAAACTCAAAAGTTTTGGAAGGACCCCCTACAAGTAAATGCAATTTCTGTCCTTCTGCAGCATTTGTTAAGTTAAATGAGCCCACTTTACTAGCCTAGTGCTGTTTATGTGGAATAGTGGTGGGTAATACGACAACATTTATTGTTATCAAGATGAATTATATCTAAATATGTAACAGTATGCTTTTCTGAGCATATCATGGATATTGCCAGTGTTTAAAGATTTCATGACTGACAGCTAAAACAGAATCATTAGTCCTGTTTTATTGGGTTTAGTGCAGTATGTATGTTGAATATAATTCACTGACCATATAGTCTGTGTTTTTTGAAGTGGCATCACTTGTTGTACAATTTATTCAGTTACATTTTGTGTATTGTAATATTACATTTTGTGCCATATCGCTCACCTCTACTCCAAAGCATTAACTGGAAGTTAGTTTTGTTTGTGGGTTGTACCTGTTTAATTGCAGTATCAAAGCTGAAGTAAATGCCTGGGTTTTGACACTTAAATCCAGGCTGTCCTCAGTTAAATAGGAAAATTAGACAATTACTTAATAAAATATGGGACTATATTGGGGCAGTCGTGGGCTGGAGGTTAGGGAACTAGCCTTGTGATTGGAAGGTTGTGTCTGTTCACTTGTGTTTGTGTGTATATGTGAGTGTTTCACTGCACAGATGGGCTAAATGTGGAGATGTTGAATTTTCCTCTTGGATTAATACAGTATTTAAAATTTAAAAATTACAATTAAATTAAATTAAAAAATGATATTACCAGACTTTCTCCTGCAAAACTAATTCAGCTCAAATAGGGCTTGAGACATATGTATGTTACTAAGTGGATAAAAATATAAATGTGTAGCCAATAGACTATACATTCAAGGCTATACTGATAATTGCATTGCTGCTGCAAACTGAACATGGAATTAATTTTTTCTAATCCTTCACTCATTCAGTATGATACAGTGTACTGACAAGTCCATTATCCAAAATGGGCTAGTGGTGAATTTAATTTCTCAGTAAGGAAAGACTTTGGCACAATGAATAAAAAGGTGAAAACAAGTAGAATTTATTAAAACAGTGTATGCCTGTTGTAGCATAGCCTGAGTGGTAGATAAAGTCTCCAAAAGCACAAATCAGCAGTAATAGATTAATGCTAGAAAGGACAGATTTTTGAGGAACTTGCAAAGTCAACATTTTTACACTGGTGATGATAGGAGGACAATTTTATCTAAATGCTACACCTCAAGGTTTTTAAGGTTATGGTTATAGATACATAGTCTGATGCCAGATACATTTTACAGTACACTTTACAGTTTACAGAATTCTCAAGATATGTTCTTGGCCAAAAAAGTACCTGGATGAAGCAGGCAGCAATTTGAGAATCATGTTCTTTTTAGACTTTTAGTCTTACCCTGTTCAGGACTAAAAATATTGGACAGGAAGGTAAGTGCTCCACTTACTATCTCAGCGAGCAATGTGTAGGACACAATAGTCAGTGCCGTGGGGGCACCTAAAGGGACAGTCCTGACTCCCTCTTCACACTATATACCTTGGACTTTAGATTCTGCTCATAGTCCTGCCACCTACAGAAATTTGGGTTGACAGTGTGGGTTATACCCGGAGACAGTACAGGAGTGTGGTGGACAGTTTTGTGGAATGGTGGAAACTTAATCACCTGCAGTGCTACATGTTGGTGGTGGCTTTTTGGAAGCAAAGGACCTGCCCGATCCCAGTCAGCATCTGGGAATTAGAGGTGGATAATGTTGAGGAATCCATGTACCTGGGCACCAACATTATGAAGGAAAATGACTGGAATAAAATGCAGAGGTGCTATACAGAAGCCAGAACTGCCTGTATTTTTTCAGGAGACTCAGTAATCTCATCAGGAAAGTGAGTTCTGTCCTGGGAGTGGATGGGAGTGGAAGGATACTGTGGAAATTATGGACAATGCCTCTCATGCCCTGCATGCCACACTGAAGTTATATAAGACCCCCTGAGACCTCTGAGTGCACCACAGAGCGCCACAAGAGTTCTTATGTGTACCAGCGGCTATCAATAACTCCTCTCCCCTTCTGTAGTAAGGTCAGCTAAAACACCAGACACAATAATATCAATATCATGTGTAACTTTATCATTTTCAGTAATGGCTTTTTATTACTTTTCAATATCAATATTATGACAATATTATTCTTATTGTATTTGTACCTGTATTGCTATCCAGTGTCGACCAGAGGAGGATGGGTTCCTTTTTTGAGCCAGGTTCCTCTCGAGGTTTCTTCCTGTTGATCTGAGGGAGTTCTTACCACTGTGTAAGGAATCAGACTCGAGAGGAGACATGCTATCCATGTGAAAGGCTTTAATGCGATAGAGCAGTTCAAAATTCAACAAAAACAGTTCAAGAAGCTTGCTAAGGTGAGAATGTCCAAAGGGTTGGAAGCAGGAGGGCTAGAGGTAGCCGCCGGCTGATCCATAGGGCAGGCTGGATGGAGATAATGGATCGTCGGCGTAGATGAAGAGACTGACTCGCTCCTCCTGCGTTGGTCCGACGGTCCTGGGGAACCTGAGCAGCAATCGCGTCCCACGGTGAAGGAAGACCCAGATTCAGCCGTTTTACTATAATATGGAACATTGCTTTTCTACTTTTTTTATTTTAGCTTTTTTTTTTCTATTAGGCAATGTTGTTTATACATATTATTTTATTGTTTTTATACTAATGCTGATGAATTTCTGGCAAAGGAATTTTACTAACCAAATCTTTCTGGTTATGTCAGTTATCTCAAAACTTTAAAAAAAAAAAATTATGGACTACTTCATTCATTAAATACTGATCAATACTTCTTAAGTTTGATCTGGTTGCAGTGTACCTCTAGAGAGTGTTTCCTGCCTTCTGACCAATGAGTGCACCCCCGCCCCCCAGAACTCCAGCGGATTAACAGTGTAGATGATGAGTGAGTGATTGTCTATGTTGTCTAAATAATAAATATCAAGTATATAGAGCCATTAAAGCCTGTGAATCTAAATTTATGAAAAGAGCTTGGAATGAGTACCAGTATGAAACTAGTATACACTAACTCTTCCAATTGATTCTGTTTGATAACTAAGGTGTAATGGATGGCACATTATCTGTGGAGCAGGTGGATTCTGTCAAGCTTCTGGATTCTGTTAAGCTGTCAAGGTCTATCCACTTGTCCAACAAGGCAATAGCGTGGGTCACCCTGTGCAGTGAGTGAAACGGCGTCACTTCCTTCTGGTGAGTAAGTTGACATCCCACTGGCAACGCCTGGAAGAGCACTACATGTTTTGTTGCACAGAGCAGGTAACAGATCTGGAAGCACTTGGATCTCCGGATCTGTAACCAGATGAAAAGAACATTGCAGTGTTTTAATTTGAGTAGGTCTGTTTGTCTGATTCAGAAGTCAAAACTCTGCTATGCCTAATCTGAATTTTCCCACAATGGGGTCTAATATTCACAACATTCAGGAGACAAATAAGAAATATAATCATACTGCATGTGAACATGATTCTTATGAGTAGTGATTTATCTGTGCATGCTTAAAGATGCAATTTGCAAGATTTTTGATTTAATACTTTTCAAATTTAAAACGACGAAATAACAGTTTTGATGGTATGATCTCTGTATCATGTTGCAAATATATCTACAAAGTGAGTGGACTAGCAAGCTGGCCCCAGCCCTCCATGACTTGCACTTTGGACCCCAAAATACAATGGTTTGCCACTGTAGCGTCAAGTCAATTCAGTCCAACATGAGAAGATGAAGAAGTAGCTCTGCTCCATCAATATATTGTAGCCTCATGTTGAAGGTTCAGCTCCAGGTTAGACTCCTAGGTTAGCTTCCTTCGCTCCATCTAGCAGGCCCGCTACAAATCAGTATTTTGCTAAAATCAGCTTAGCAGAAAATACATGTTTAGGCGTGAACAGGGGTGTAATTACATATTAAGTACATCTAAATTAATATGCAGTTCCTTATACATTTCCTAATTTCTTAGTGCAATATTCATTCGCCTCATGAAGGAGATGTGTCAAATTGGGCTTATATTAAGACCATCTCTACTTATGTACATATTTACCTCTAAGATTTTAATACTGTAAATAAAAAGAAAATCTTTAAGATCAAGTGCAATGCATTATCCAGTCTTTCCTTTTCTTACAAAACTATACACGTCAGTTCAAAACACTTCTGTACAAGCACGCTGGTAATACATGTGGAGACTCGGCTTCATATTTCCTCTCTTGTACAGCACGCGGCGCCTTTAAGGGGCGTGGCTTCGGTTCTGCCTAACACCGGAAGGATGAAAACTAAGTAGCTGGCTAACTGCACCACTTTAGCAAACACAAGCTAATTTACTTAAACTAACTTTTATATTCACGTTTGGGGGGAAAACAGGAATTGCCGGTTGTTTCGGGGCAAAATGTAGATTCACCCCTCATAGTGTATTTGTGTTTTTTTTTCCTTTTTTGTGTAAACGCGCCACTAGATAATGTGATTAGCCAACTAGCTAGCTAGCTAACTAACTGACTGAAGCCTCGAGTGGAGTTAACGTTCAACATTAACCAGAAAGAAGGATAAAGCAGTAGGTGAGGTAGAAATCATAGTTTATTCATTTCTGAAGGATGGAAATATAATATCTCGTATTGTGCGAGAGACTGGTTAGGTGCTTGTGTCGTTTCGAATAAAAGGTATCCAGTTTAAACGCCGTTATGTCCAACGACGAAATCTCGCCGAGCTCTGCTCTGGTGGCGGAACTCTCACTGTCTTTTCGGGACGAGCTAACGGCGAGCATTCAGAGCGCGCTCGGCGTGGCTGTGGAAATCGCGGTGGTAGAGGTGACGAAACTGGTCGGCCACGCGCTGAGAGACGTGCGCGACCAGATGCACGAGACCCTCCGGGATAATAAGGTGCTCGAGTCCCGTTTGCGCACTGCCGAGAGCGAGCTGCGCGCCGTACGCGAGCGCCTGGCGGAGGCGCAGCGTCAAGCCCAGGTGATGATTGCCGTTGATGCAAGTCTCTCCACCGCTAGCCGTCCTCAGCCGGCGATTCACCAGCAGGTGGGTGCTCCTACCGACGTGGACCTGAGTACCGAGCGGATTGCCGAGTGCATGGCGGACGTTGAACGTAAATATGAAGTTGGTACGTCCCGTGAAGCCAACGGATACGAGAGGGGTTCCTTCTACGAGATCCGAGAGGATGGAAGCGTGTGCCCCCAGGATCTTAAACCAGATTTAACCGAAGAGGTGTCCACTGCACACCTTGAAGCTAAAAGTGAACCGTCAGGTGAGCAGAATTACCTGCACCCACGATGTAGAACCAATGAGATCAGTGTGGTTCAGTCAATACCTTCCAAAGCAGATATTTACGCTTTCAATAGTATATTCTGTAGTCAAGGTTGAACTTCAATATGTCAACTACTTGTTTTGTTTGCTAATGGATGTTGTTGAAGAACATAGATTCCTAACCCATGCTCCTGGAGTACCCCTGTAGATGCAGGGTTTGGAACTGGCAATGACTGACTTAGAGGAAAATGGTTGATTGGTTGGATTGCGGCAGGATTTTGGAGTATGGATTGCAGATAATACTATTGATTAATCCCTAGTGATGCCGCATCCGTCTATAACTAGCCTCCTCCCTCTCTCTTTGAGTGTTTTGGGTCTCCGTCACTCTTTATGCTAACTAACGTGGTTATCTGTTAGCCAATGTAACAGGATGGCCTTTAGCGTTGTCCTCCAAGCATGTTTAACCATCCACTGAAAGATGTGGGTGGCACTTGTCTTCAGGGAAGCACTAGATAGTCTTCACCCTCGTAGCCTGGTAGCATCATGTGACATGAAGAATTAACTGGCAGGTAGAATTCACAAAGACTGAACTAGGGAGGAATTTACAAATGAATATGTAAAATAATTAAACAGAGTGTGAAGTACTGTTGTGGAGTTTAAAGCATAAAGTGAACTCTTTGCATTATGTTTACACAGGCATACGGGATGACCATCACAACATACAAGAAAAATCACATTTTGATCAGACATGTGTCAGGCCAGCTAATGAAATTGGAACATCAACTCTGATGGAGGGACCCGTGCCAGTCACCCTTGAGACTGGCACTGCAGTGCCTGAGGTAGCAGTGAAGGTGGAGAAGTCCGAGCAGTGCAATGGCATTGACTCTGAGCAAGAAGATTTTGGTTCAGACTGCCTCTCACTGGCCCAGTCAAGACTGCTTGAAGACTGGAGGGCTGAACAACTGCAGCTTCAGTCGAACTCATACACTTCCTCTGCCAGCAACACTCTGTGTAAGTGTCAATTAACTTACTAGATACAAATACACAGTTTTACCAAAAACCTTTATCAGCATGTTTTGACATTTGGTCAATCATATAAATGAATTGACAGGTAGTCGCTTATTAGGATTAAAGGTAAATATGATGAGTTTTGGCAATAAAATGGTTGGCACAACTGATATACTGTTTGTCAAGAGCTGAATTATCACTAAGGATAAATCTAGCTCTTTGTTTTTAAGTAATTGTGAGCTACAGTTAGTTACAGTAAAATACTGTAAGGTAGTACTTACCATTAGTAATAATTAATAGCTAAAAGCAAGTGACAAAATACACTTGCTTTATACTAACATAATGGCTCTTATGATGTTCAGGCTGCCACATTATTCAGTCAATTTAACATGCTAGGTTACATGCTAGGACGAACTGCGAGTGAGTATGTTTGCAGGACGAGTGGATTGTGTTATGAAAACTGAGTTGAATTTAGGGTTAAACAGTACATTGTTAGCTTAATGGTAATGCTGTAAATCAATACAGTATAGAATATTCCATTGACTATCATCAGTATTTCAGCATGAAGAGCTTTATTGATTTTTGTAAAGGCAATGTTAGGCTCTTGCTAATGAAGCTTTAAGTTTTACTCATAATTTCTCAGGTTCAGTCATTAACACAAGGTTGGATAAAAATATAACTATGTTTGATTGTATACAAAATTTGTGTAATTTTTATTTACATTTTATTTTCAACATTCTTGTTAATGTTGTTTTTTTTCAGCAGCTGTGAGATACATTAATTGAATAGTTTGTTTGAATGCTTTCCCAGACTCTTTTGTAGCTGTAAATATTATAACATAAATCTGTCATAATTACCGTTCATATAACGATGGTTAGGTACATAGTACATTCGGACTCAGTCCTTTAAAGTCCTTAAAAAAATAATGACTTTATCAGTTAGGTTAAGACAGAAATTGGGATCTTACAGTAAGTTTCTGTGTGCTTTATGTCTCTCATTCTCCATCAGCCGATCCCTCCATCTTCCCAGGAGAGATCCCAGATCTAGACTTCCTCACTTCCACTGCCTCCAGCCATTCAGACCCGTTCCCTGCCCCGCAGCTCACACACACAGACACCTCTTCACTCTCCAGTCAAGCTCATCAGCTTCACCCTGCCCACACCTCAGGCCCCTCACAGCATGTCTGTAAGACTTGCAGCCAGTCCTTCCCTCGGCAGGAGGATTTACGCAGGCACCGCAGCCTCATGCACCCAAAACAGACTGGCCACCACCACCGAGGTCCCAAACGCAGCCTCTTTCCCCCAGGTCGTAGCCCCTACCACTGCTCACAGTGCGGCAGAGACTTCAACCGCATGGAGCACCTGAAGATTCATCAGAGGATCCACACCGGTGAGAGACCATATGTGTGCACCGTCTGCAGTGCCCGCTTCCGCCACTCATGGGCGCTAAAGCGTCATTTCCGCATCCACACAGGGGAGATGCCATACCAATGCGGGCAATGCGGAAAAACATTCCGGAACTGTGGGGGGCTGAAGTTCCATCAGAGGTCACATGCCAGGGGACAGATGTGAAGGTTGAGGTATTGTGCAAATTGAAACAAAACTCTTTGCGACTCAGATTACAGCCTCATCTCTATCTTGTAAAGTCTTTGTATCTGAAAGATTTGCCTTCAAGGAAGTCAAGTAAATTTCCCTTAAGATTACAGTAGTTTTTCAGAACAATGTTACATGAAGTTTATGTAAATGTGTGTAAGTTTTTATATAAGTAAGTAAACATTTTATATTTTCCAATCAAGTCAGCAAATAAGTAGGACCTGTGTACTAAAATTTTAATAAAATGACATATTTAAGGTTGGTCCTTGTACACTGTTTGGCCAGTATGTGTTTGATACCACCTTCACTACAGTGAAATTTCTCCCCTTCTAGATCTGTCTCGGTCAACTGTAAGTGCTATTATTGCACAAATTGAAGTTGCAAGGAGCAGCAACTACTTAGCCATAAAGCAGCAGTTCGTGCAAAGTGTTGCAAGTAGACTTGGCAGATGCCAGAAGAATGCTACCTACTGCACAGTGCCAGCTGTAAAGTTTGATGGAGCAGGAATTATGGACTTGGTTTTCTTAGGCTTTGGGCTCGGTCCATTAGTTCTAGTGAAGGGTAATATTAGTGGTGCAACATACAGACAGTTATATGGTATATGTCCACAGCATGGGTGCTGGTAAAGTCGCAAAAATGAGACCAGCTTCATATTAGTGCTCATGGTTTTTGAACAGAAAGTCCAAAAAATTTTATATAGGTGTGATGGTTATATGTCCATACTTTTTTTTCATTATTTTTTACTTAGAACATCATTTGACCAGAGGTATTCAAACATTTTAGTACATCTAGATAGTAATAAGAACTAGACATTCACATATTCATACTAAAAAGATAGTGACTTTATTTTTAGTTTAGTCATGGACTTCAAGTACCTTCGTCTAGGGACTTTTTTTTTCTTCCGAGTGAAAGCACTCTCAGGCAGCAGTGGGACTGTTTATACTTTTGTAAGTGCCTGTTAACATAATTGTGATTCTGATTGTAATGTTGACCTCTGCCCAATGTTTTTTGTCCCCTGCCAGATCTTAATACAAATGTTGAAACTGAACTGGCTCTGTGTGTTGTTCTCAACATATCTCATCCTTGGAATTTCATTTGGAATATCACAAAAGAAGCTTGGGCTGCCCTCTAGTGGGATTTAACATAAAGTTCAGGTTTAGCTAGATAACTGTATCCAACTAGATGTGGATTTTTTTTTTTTTTTTTTTTGTTTTTTTTTTACAACTGAAGTATCTTTGAGTGCATTTGGTCCTGGAGAGCTGTACCGGTTGTATTAGAGATGAACTAGTCTTCTCCTCTGGATGATCACCTACAAAGTGCATAACGGGGAAATGAATGTGTCTGTGCTAATATGAGTTTATGTTAAATAAAGTTTTCCCTGGACAAAATGTTAATGCGCTTGTACTATAAACTCAGAAGTAAACACTTTCTTGCACTGAGAGGTCCAGCTCCTCATGTTTGGAATCGCTGCCTGGCTGCTCTTGGTACGGCGCAGGTCACAGACCAGTACTTGGTTTTATCCTTTGTGCACTCGTCTGTGCTTTGCAGGCAGATAAAACAGTAACTGTGCTGGCACTGCATACACGTAACATACTTGCACCCACGTTCATGCATCATCAGACTGTGACATTTAGGGCAGGCACGGAACAACGGGCAGCCCTTTACTTTGCTCAAGGGATCTGTGACCTGATCGCAGGTGAGCAACGTAGAGACAAGCTGACAGGACTTGTTCTTGCAGGTGGAGGTGCTTGAGCATGGGTACAGGCATTGCTCACACAGTAGTTGGCCTGCTGGACAACCCGAACACTGTAGCCGTGGCATGGGATGTCCTGCTTTATCCAGTACAGGCTTCAATAAAAAGGAACAATACGGACACTGTAAAGCATATAGACACTGATTAGTGTAGAAGTTCCCTGTCTAGGATCTGGAGAATTCTTTCCTTGAGGATCCTTTCCTTCCACTTTGTTATTTCATATGTATTATTCATATTTATCTTAATATTAGGGATGTAACAATACACATGCATGTGTTGTGTAAAACTGCATATATTTGCAGATTCAGTAAAATCATGGTTAAGTTTTAGTTTCGTTTTTAAGATGTATTGTCTCTGCAGAGCTTATGTTTCAAATATAATGTTCAATGCCTGCTGTGACACTGTGATTCTAATAGACATAAACCCCAAAAATAAAACACATGCATAACATAACACCCATCCCTGCCCCTCCCTTTTTTCCAGTGTGATAAACCCAGATGCATACTTTTGAGCACTGACGGTGGTTTCCATGAAAGGCGGTAAAAAAGAGAATTAAAATGTCGGTACTGTTTAAAATGATATTTCTCAATCTGCATTGAAATTGTTACACCCTTAGATAATGTCTGGTAAACAGAGAGCTGAAGGTAAGTAAGCACATTCATTTGCACATTAGGGTAAAGGGTGCAATTTACCAGAACAGAGAAGAGGTTCTCACCTTTGGTAACACAGTACTTTCTGGGATCTGTGGACCAGCCAGATCAAATGATTGAGATGTACCTAAGGAAGGTATAGGTGATTGATAGGTGTTTGAGGTGCTTTATTACTTATTAAAACAGTATTAAGCCTTAATGCAATGTATAGGTCAGAATGATTGTCAGTGCTACATCAGCTAGCTGATAATGATTTTTTTTACGTGGAATGTAAAGGCTCCAGAACAGTGATCAGTTCACGCTTTCCCTTAACTTGTAACACATCTGCTACAGTTTATATAAAAGGTCTTGAATCAAGTGTGTCACAACAGTGGAAACCATGAACCGTAAAGCCAAGTACTTAAGATAAGAACTCCTGATTTGCAGTTTCAGGCAGCGGTGTCACATTTAACTGCATGTAAAGCCTAGCTTTAAAAAAAAAAGTACCCCAAATAAAGGCAGTTTAATCTATGTTCTGTTTATAAGCTCATTTGGTAGCAATTCATGTGGTTCTTTATTAGAATTACACAGCTAAAATCAAGTACCTGTTCCCATTCCTGTTTCCTGTGTATTGTTCTTTCTACTCCTTGATTTACCCCCTCTGCTTTGGCGTGTCTTCTTTGTTCCACCACCACCACTGTCCTCAGCGGTGCTCTCAGTAACGGCTGTCTTCTTGATAGTTCGCCGAGGCATTGCGACCGAATCTCATAAAAGACCTGGTTGTAATGAGCTGCTGAAGGAAAGTGAAAGCATTTTTGTCTTGGAAACCCTGGAAAGTCCCGAACTTTCAGAGTCTTCCATGTTTTCTAATGGTATCTGAAGTGTTCTGTTAATTTAGTTCAACGTTCATTTGAAAAAAAAATTGTTTTATTAAATAAGTAACATTTAATCAGCATTAAATAGTTTATGGGTAGCTTCAGTGATATGGTAGTTTATGTTTTTGATAAGGAAGTACATGCTCTGTCTTGAATGATGTCTAGTCCAGTCAAACAAGTTATGTGCAAATATTTAGACTATTATGAATAAACAAACGAGGCACTTACCTCTGTACAAAAAAAATCTTTAATGTGCACAAACATGAAAACGTTTTGAAAACCAGTTGAGTAAGTCTTAAGTTAAATCTATCAACTCTAAGTAACCATACATCAATAACCTTAAAAAAAGACATCAGAAATACAAAGATTAAAAAGATCAGGTAACAAACGATCAACAAGCCTATTTTTGTTGCAGCATATGCAATAGCCACTTTTTGATAGGCACCCAAAGCTGGATGGTCATCCAGAGATGCTATACTTATAACGCCCCCTGTCGACAGCATGTTCTGTTCTGGGTCTGGTTTGCAAAAGGTAGGATCAGCTTGACTCAGAGAGAATGTTTAAAGTCTTGCTTACACTTGGTCTGGACCTTTAGGTCAACATGTCCTGCTGGGCCTTGTGGGCCAGGTCAGCACGGGCTGCTGGCTTTGAGGGCCCCATGGGATGAGCTGAGAACCTCTACTATTGTACGATGATCCTTGTGTCTGCTAGACTATTGAGACACTAGTCTCTGAGCTTCATCCATTTTACTATATAGTAAGGTGTAATTTACCCTGGCATCTTTATCAGATCGTAAAGTTAGTTTCAGCTGATATAATCATTCACCCACTTAAGCCCACAGGCCAACAATATTATGTCAGCTAGTCATTAAGGGACCTTCACATGAGGCAAGTATGCATGTCAGATTGTATGTCTTATTTTACAGACAGTCATTCAGCCTGTTAACAAGGTTCTAAAGGATGTTACATGTTTGTATCTTGGATCTCCTGGTCTCCCCATAACCAATGCTGCCATGGTCAGAATGACCATTCTAAGCAGAGAAGGTCTTTTCTGTCAAGAGCTTCCTGTAGAATAAATTGATAGGGCAAGACCAAGCTGTCACCGGTGACCAATGATATCTTTGATGAGTTTCTGAGTCAGGCCATCAGTGTGGTCTCTGTAAATGTGAGACAAAAAAAATTAGATTCACCAGTATTTTTCCCCAATATGTGTATGTGGCATGCCATTTAAACTAAACTACAGTAACTACTAACTCCAATGGTGACTATTAATGAGATAAAGATCTTAGATGTGTTCACCTTGTCTTTGTGGCTGCGTTGATGAGCCCGGAGCTCCTCTGGATCTGCAAACATCTGCTGGCAGAAAGGACAGACAGACTCCAGGACCATTTTTTCCTCTACAGGATCCAGAGATTTACTCCGCAATGACCATCCCTCTGGTTCTAGGTGCCGTTTCTGCCGCTCCGTGCGGACCATACTAATAACAGATGGCCTGACGTCCCTCTCATTCCTTGCTGTCACTCTGCCCAGTTCTAATCTAGAACCTGACTCAGACCTGGAACAAGAGGGTTTCTGGGGTGTGTCATCTGGATCTCTATGGGGGTTCTTTCCTGTCTCTGAAGACAGACCTGGCAACACATATCTTGGGTGCTGCGAGGCTGCTAGTTCTGCGTTTGGGACCCTGGGACACTTGGGCTCATTGCTTTGCTGCTCAGCTCCATTCCCTAGCACCTCTTTGTTGTTCTCCCTGCTGTCCCTAGGTATCTGAGATGGGCTTTGCCCTGTCATACCCCCCCGTGACTCCCCCGGGCCAGGCCTTGTTAAGCCCGAGCTCCAGATCTCCAATGGAGGAACGGACAGCTGCTGGATGCAGTGGTAGAGTGAAGGGTAGTCAACGTACTTAAACTTGGGCACCTTCTCCTTGGGGCTACTGGGTTGACAGGATGGCGCTCTCCCTAGTGGACATGAGGCCAGCCAGCCCTCCAGGGGCGGTACAGATAGCTGCTTGATGCACTGATGCAGTGAGGGGAAGTCCACATATTGGAAGCGAGGCACCTTTCGCGGCACATCCGAGAGATCCTCCTTCCGGACGTGCGTTGAAGTCACCGGGTCACCTGGTTCCCTCAGAATCTGCCTGACCTCACAGCCATGTTCCAGTTGGACAGCTGAGGTGGAGAGTTTGGGCTCACCGCCCCCACCAGGAGGGAGGCGCCCTCTGTCATCCATTTGGAGAACTGCAGGGTGATGCTTCTGTCTCCTATCAGCCACAACAGGAACAACAGACTGTTTATACTGTTTGATAAACAACATTTGTAGGGTTCATGGGCTTTAAATTGACTTTCCTTAGTTATTTTGGAATATTAAAACTTGTTCTTAATGTTTTGTGTATAGTAAGCATACGGTCACCAAAACATGTTTCACCCCTTCCCCACAGTTAATCAAATATGTTAGTTAATGTTTAACTCTTACAGACACTTAAATATAAAAAATATTAGCATCTCGTTTTGATGCTCAAACAGTATTACTTACCTGATCACACAATTTTAACAAAAGTGAAAAATGGTTTTGAAGAATCAGTTGTGACAGGGAAACCTGCTCATGGGCTGGATTTGGCCTGTGCTCTGCTATTTGATGATTCAGGCTCTATCAGACCCCCCTTGCTCAGTACAGTTCCTTTTTTCAAACTTGTTTAAACCAGCCTGTGCATGATAAGCCAACTGCCAAGTTGCTGCTGTCAGAACAAATGGGATCTGGGGCGAGAAAAGGGGGCTACAGAAAATTCCGGTGTCTGTTTCACTGAGTAGCTGGGGGTAAAGAGGAATATCGAATGACGATTGGCTAGTCGCTGCCTAAAAACTCCTTTTACAGTGTATTTAGAGTGGAGGGGCCTCAAAGGGTTGGGCATAGGCTTTGCGAGTGTGGGTGGGTTAGGTCTCCCTAGGGTCAGACTGGCAGCATAATAACACCATTGAGGGAGGGAGGGAGAGAGAGAGGGTCTGTGTGCGTATGTGGGTGCATGTGCATGTGTGTCATGGGTATAAATAGCTCTGCAGGTATGAAGTGAAGGAGAAAAGTAGGTCAGCCTCAGACTGATCGCTTTCGCCAGGGGGCCCAAAACAAAATATCTGTCTCTCACACACACACACACACACAATCTCCTGATCTGTGCACACTGGCTACAGACACAACCAAGTACACCTGATAGTCTTCCACAAAAGCCTGGGAGCGGCCTAGCGAATACACCATGGTCCAACCTGTCAGGTACCTGTAAAGCATGCTTTCCCAGCAGTCAACAATGATACAGTACAGATTTGGTTTCATGTCTTAATCATGTGCAGCATACATAGAGTGGCCTTAAAAAGTATTCTGGCACTACATTAATACATTTCAATAAAGTTATAGTTTTAAATCAATCGTAGGCTGCTTTGTAAAATGGTTAAAATGGGCCAAGTTAATATTCCTTCCTTTTTTTAGATACATTTTTTTAATTAACTGTTTTCAAGATGTTTATACTTGCTCTAGGAAATGTTTTAGACTAGAGTGCTTTTTGAACAAGGCAGAGCTACCATTCAAAACACAGCTCATTTACATACAGCCAGTAAAAACATCAACCTGTTGAATTCTAAGTGGGGAAATGGGGAGGTGGGGGAAGCAAGAAAAATAAGGGATACTGGCCTTTTAACAAAATGATTTCAGGGAATTTTCTAGCAGACTTGGACAAAGCCCAACAAACAGTTCCGATCTTACTGCTGTAAAACTACAGTATGGGAAGATGGAACTGTCAAAGTCTGGGGGTGTTTTTCTCACACCTTTGTTAAAACAATTGCAAAAAGACAACATGGTTTGATATTTTCATGTCACAATGAGCATAATTCCTTTTTTAAACATGGCACAAATATTCAATGACAATAAATGTCTGAAGCAAATTCAAAAGTAGATATGGTTGTTGTTCTACCATAAACCAAATGCAATCTTTCCTACACTTAAAACATCGTTACACATGAAGCCGTGCTCTCCCCCGAAGTGATCCGAGTTAACTTCAAATTCTGGGTATGTGAATTTAAGACCAGCGTAAGGTTTTGAGTGACAGAGAAGTGACTAGCAATACAAAACGTTTCCTGTTTGTTGATCGCAGTGGGCTGTGGTGCTGCTGGGGCGGAAAACGAGGTCACCTGACATCTTTTACTGGCACACTGTGGTTTGGAGAAGGAGGAGGAGAGTCGTAACAGCGCAAACTGTTGCTTTCTGCTAACTTAATCGACACATTAAATTACAACAAAATAGCTGTTGTCATATATATATATATATATATATATATATATATATATATATATATATATATATGGCTGGAGTTGACTTCCAATTCGCCTGCTTCTTATTGGAATAGCAACAGTTACTGTTCCACTATTTAAGGTGGAACGGAAAATTCGAACAACAGGCCAACTTCAGCTTCTTCATTTTCTTCGCTTGCACGTACAAACCCCTCCACACCGCCCTGGCACACAGAGGGAAAAAAACATACACGAGAACTGGATCCGTGCCTGGGCGAGAAGGAGGAGGAGGGAGTGCTGTGCTCCACATTCACACTCACTATGTGTGTGCGCGTCAGGAATTGGGTCACGCGCGGTGGCCTACATTTCGAGGGTTTGTTGTCTTCTTCTTCCACCGCCCCCTCCCTCTCTCCCTCCATCCCTTCCTCCCCACGTTTATTTAGGCTGGCCCCGCCTTCGCGGCCAGAACCGTGCGCGTGAAGCACGAGTCGCCCGGACGAAAGAGGCACAGGCAGCTGGGTTTATACTAGCGCTCGCGTGACCATCGAAGAGGCCCCGTCTCACCAGCACGTGAGATCGGCAGGAAATGCCCTCAAACGAGCGCACTGGCGATTTGCATATGAATGCGTGTCAGGTGAAGTTTTTCAGGAACAAATAATGCACGTGACCATGTACAAATCAAACCGCGTATCGCGAGCAGTAGCTGTTGTCTGATGCCTACAGTGATAATAAGTCAATAATAATGATATTTGTTATAATAACAGCGAACACGGCATAGTTGACTATTATCAATTACCACCAATAACATTTTCTGACATCTCCTTTTTGAATTTACGGTATTAATTCATGGAGTTTTTTTACCTTCTGTTACCGTGATCCCGGGAAGTCCGTGTATGTGTTCAGCATTCTCTTGGCTTTAACCGAGAAGAGTCATATTTGCATATCAGCTGGACGCCTGACGCTCCCCCTACAAGTAACCTTCATCGCTCTGCTGAAGTGCTAATGCGTCTTAAGCTCTGGAGTGCTTGAGTTCAGCTGGAGAAATTCAGAGCGAGGAGCGCTGTTTGTTCACTCACTGACTCGGGCTGCGCTTTCCCACCATCACTTGCTTTAATGTGTTGACTGTGGTTTGGCTGTTGAAGCTGCTACTCGCGCTCTGATAGAGCAAAGCAAAGGCCAATCACAGTTTGCTCACGTTTTCGTCTCCTACCAATAAGAACCCGCCTGCGTCCAATCAGCGGGTCCGCTTGGGGCGAGTGGGCGGAGATATCTTGCCCTACTTCTAGGCAAATTACAATTCAACTCAGACTCTGGTTTGGCCCACTAGCAGTGGTTCACGTGAGGCTCGAGTTTTGAAAAAAGAAGTTCGAGTGTGTTCAAAACCATGTAGCCCATTACAAGATTGTGTTCGTAGATACTAGTAATAGAAACAGACGTTCTGCTTCATGTGGACTGCTCACCTAACTCTGAATCTTCAATTTGTAAAAAGTAACAATTTGACCTCTCTCTCTCTCTCTCTCTCTCTCTCTCTCTCTCTCTCTCTCTCTCTCTCTCTTTCTCTCTCTCTTTCTCTCAGCTGTGCTTGCCTTTGTGTTTATTCGACACAAATAGTGATTAGTTTTAGGACTAGGGTTCTTTTATGCCGGCGTCATTGAAATCAGTTGTCACTTATGCATAATAATAAGTGTATAAAGCTTCCACATACATGATATAAGAACAATCTTTTTTAAATGACCGCTAAATACCAAGACATTTTATTTCCCCCACCAGAACCCCCACCTGCTCACCTGATTTAAGAACAAGCATATTTTTATACTTAAGTCGTATGCCAAAGTTGGGCAAGGCAGGATAACTGTATAAATAACTCACTAATATCTTACTTTTTAATGGAATGTTTAACATGTGTTTGCAAACCTGATTTAATAATTAATTTATTTATTAGTTTTTTTGGGGGGGGGGCAAATTTTGGGTTGGCCCTCATTTCCCAACCGTTCCTAAAAAAAATTTTCTTAAAAAGTTTTTACAAAGGTTCTGACACTGATTTTCTTAACTGGGAGTTGTTTTAGTTAAGAACAGACTCTACATACACTTGAGAGTAATAATATATGATTATAATGAATGTTATAATCAATGTGATGATAGTTTAAGAGAGCTGCATTTGTCTTTTACCCTGGTGTAAGGTCTGGGGGTATAGGAAGGGGCTTATTGAATCCTTCTCTACCAACCAACCAGAATGTCTCCTCCACTCCTTTACCCTGAACATTAGGCTTTCTAATAGGAAGAGAACAATTTAAGAAAAAAAAACTTTCATTTATTAGCTAAATGAGGCCCATTGCTTTTTGGCCCACCAGGAGAAAAGTTTGTGTACCCCTACCATCTACAATAATACTAAATTGAAAGTATCACCATTTGATAGAGTTACTTGAAAATGACCTTAAGTATCACTTAATGTCCTGCCAATACATTTCACATCTCACAACTTCCCACTAACAAGCAAATTATCAACTTGCTGTGGCTACAGCCCCAAAAGAAACACTGCATGGTTTAGAATGTGTAGGAAATACAAGCAGTCAACTTCACTAAAACCCATTTTATTTACACAATTGCATCAGATATACAGTTTGAACAATAGCTATATCCTACAGCAACATACCTCAGTTTTTAAAATAGAAAACAATGTTTGCTCAGGAACCTGAAGGATTATCGAACTTCACTGCACAGGAGCACAGAGCACTGCAGGAGATTCTGCCCGAAGTTCTGAAGAGCTGTTTTTTTTATGAGCTTCTTTAAATCCATGTTGTGCCTCATCATTGTAAAGGGAATGTACAATGTGGCCGATTTTCCTCATGATAAGAAAAAGTGACTTGTTGCAGTTCATGCAGTTTGCTCACTGTCCTAAAAATTTCGTCAGTCAATAGAAATGTCTTTGGTGAATTCATCTGACAACTTTAGATTTTCTTAAATAATTGAACAATCCTATAATGGTATTGGGCAAAGTGACAAATAATGGTACGCTCTTCCCTTTTGATCTTGGACAATATGTGGCATGTCCCGATAGTAAAGCTTCCAAATAAAAAAAGGAACCTAAATCTTGCCGTTTGCTTGATCTTCCGACAAATGTATGTTATCCAGATCATAGGTGGGTATGACTAACCTGGGCTTCAGCCAGGCTGTGTAATGCTATAGCTCAATAAATAACAAAACATTTAGAAAACAAGTACGAATGAGAGAATCTACATACTTTTTTATTCTAAAATAACTCTTTAAATATGTTTTTCAGTAGTTGTATTATTTGTGACAACTCCTTTGGGAATCAAAATTATATATGGTCAGATGCAGATGCCTAGCAAACAAGCACCTTTTAATTATTATTTTTATTGTCTTTTTTGCTTGTCTTTTAATTTTTTACAAAAAAAAGATTTTTAAAATCTACAGATGTGGTAAACCTCCATGGTAAACTGCATGTTGTAATTTGACAGTAAACAGGATAAAATCTTTCTGCTTTGTTTGTCCTCTTGACTTGAAACACTTACTATAGTGTTTAGTAGGGTTTTAGATATAGTATTTGACAGGCGTTAAATAACATATTGGCTATGTTGCAGTGTAATCTCTAGCCGGTGTGTAACGTCTGTGATGGTCATCCATGGCAGACTGCAGCTGGTTCACTCTGAACCGTTCTTTGACAATGAGCATCAAGATCTTGATGTCCATGTGAGGTGAACCCTTATCTCCATTTGTGCATTTTTGGGGAGGTTGTTAAGGATGGTAGAGGTATTGGTGAAATAGCCCAAAAGCCACCCCTCTTACCTCCCTTACCCTCTCTAAATTGCTCTAAATCTTATGCTGACATGCCAGCGGTCTGATGGAGGCTATTGGGGGAAAGCGGGCATCACCACCTAGATGGCAAAAGAGGAAAGATAGTCACAGTCAGAGGGGCCTTCATTATAAGGATACTATATACTAGAATACTAGAATACTATTAGCCTTGACAGAAGTTCACAATTTTGTATCTTTTCTTGTTTTCATTCATCAGTGTTTTACTATAATACAATACTACCATTATGCAGATACAGCATATCATTGGGAATCCCTAAATGCTATCCTAATTGATGATCAAATAAATACAACCACAATATCATTCTATCTTTATTAAGCACAAAATACATACCAGAGACAAGATTTTTTACCCATTTACCCACGCAAATTTTAGGCTTTAGCAGCTACTACTGTGATTAGTATGTATGTATAGTGTTTGAAACCACAATTCATGATAAATTACCGGTGGTCCCTACCTACCATTGCAGATTTGCTTAATGCTATCAGAAAATAATGCTATTGCACCCAAAGGATTTTGCTTTAAAATATGGGTGCATTCATTATTATAACAAAATAATAACTTTTGCATGAATAGTTTTAGTTTCATGTTGTCTCCTCCCTCTGGGGAGACTATGCCTGGAGTCTCCCTGGCTCTGCCCGCTCACACTCGCACTGCACTGATCTAGAAATAATTTTCTCCTTTTAATATACAGTACATGCATTGTTAGGTTTAGTTTTTGCATAGTCTATGTGTTTCTAATCTAAGTTTCAAGCTGTTTGCATTTAGTTTGTTCATGTGTTTTGACCCTTGCTTTTTCTTTTTGGTTTATGACTATGGTTGTAAATAAGCCATTTCACACTTGCAACTGATCTACATGCCTCCGAAATTACATTTAGGCATAGTCTAGTGCATTTACTTGAAGATCTAGAAATTTCTGTTTGCCACTGAATGACTTGAAGAAAGAGTGCAAGGGAGCAACTTTAGATGTATATATCAGCCTAAAGAATATTAATAAAAATGTTTTAAATGTTATTATTTTTACTAGTTTCGTTACAATGTTCTTCTGCCAGTAATATATTGAAATAAAGATGTCTGTTTTATGAACCTAAAAAAATAATAAACTGAAATAAAAATTGAAAATAATAATCCCATTATGCCTACATTTCAAATGTGCATTAATAAAAAAAGTCTACACAAATAAAAGAAATTGATTAAATCTCATATACCTAAAGTTTTGTTTTAACCCATCTTCTTTTGTCGGTCCAGGAATCTCTGCCTTCTGTCTTCAGGAATTTCTTCCAGGCTAATGCCATGGTTACTTGCCCTGTATGACAGAAACATGATGATGCAGGAGGTAATATTTAATCCTGTTTTAATAAAAGGGTGATGATAGTTTAAGAGAGCTGCATTTGTCTCTTACCCTGGTGTAAGGTCTGGGGGTATAGGAAGGGGCTTATTGAATCCTTCTCTACCAACCAACCAGAATGTCTCCTCCACTCCTTTACCCTGGACATGAGAGAGATAGTTGCCTTATTATTTGTATAACAGTCTTTATTTTTTTTTCATGATTATGCAAGTATGCAAATGTGAATAGATGAATGTTTAGTATGGCTTTGTATCTACCTTAAGTTCCGTCTTGCCCCTCGAGTCTATTTTGTATCCAAGCTTTAGATCTCTGAGTACCTGGACTGTGCTGAGGTTGACATGTATTCTGTAAGCTGCAGGTAAAAAACAGAGAATCAAAAAATAAATGTAATAAAAATGTAAGACTCCTTTAGAATAAAAACGTAATGCTTTCATTCACATCATACGCCAATAAGCCATAACATTAAAACCAGCCTTGTTTCTACACACATTGTCCATTTTATCAGCTCCATTTACAATACAGGTGCTCTTTGCAGTTATATAATTACCAACTGTAGTCCATCTGTTTCTCTGCATACATTGTTAGCCTCCTTTCACCCTGTTCTTCAATTATTAGAACCCCCAAAGGACCAACATAGAGCAGATATTATTTGGGTGGTGGGTCATTCTCAGCACTGCAGTATGACTAATGTGGTGGTGGTGTATTAGTGTCTGCTGTAATGGTACAAAAGGAACAGACACAGCAGTGATTCTGGAGTTTGTAAACACTGTGTCCACTCACTGTCCACTCTAACAGACACACCTAGTACTTGCTGGTCCAGCCTGTAGATGTAAAGTCAGAGATGATAGCTCATCTGTTGTTGCACAGTTTGTGTTGGTCATCCTTTAGTCCTTTATCAATGGTCACAGGACGGTGCCCAGAGGACACTGTTGTCCGGATGTTGCTGGTTGGTGGACTGTTCTCAATCCAGCAATGACACTGAGATGTTTAAAAAGCTCCATCAGCACTGCTGTGCCTGATCCACCAGCGCAACACACACTAACACACAACCACCATGTCAGTGTCACTGCAGTGCTGAGAATGATCCGCCTCCCCAATAGTACGGGCTCTGTGGTGGTCCTGACTATTAATTAAACCGGGTAAATAGGGAAGGAACAAGGTAAGCAGCAAATCAGATGGACTACAGTCTGTAACTGTTGAACCACAAAGTGTTCCTATATGTTAAGTGAAGCTGATAAAATGGATCATAAAATGGAGCATAATGGACCCCTCATATTTCTGAAAGTGATCAACCATCATAAACATTACATATATAAACTGTCCAGATGTGTGTAGGCTAATAGTAAATGAATTGGTTACATTTGTAGATATTGTGACGTTTACTTTGCTTCATGTCCACCAGGTGGCCCTGAGTGACTATTCTTCCTCAGTCTGAGGACTGCAAACACACTCAACTAAAAACACTTTGGCCATCGTCACTGACAGAATGTGTGTAATATATAATAAGAATAGTCTGTAAGGTGCTGTTTATGGGTCTAAAATAAGACGTAAGAAAGAAAATAAAGAAGCATATAAGAAGTACGCTTAGAAATAACTGGAGTTTCACAGACTAGTTAGCATTAGCTCTACATGCTAGCTATGACAACCATTAGCTACAAACAGGCGACAATTTTTCCACCTTGCTGAAGATGAGTTTGTATGTGAGTTTTGCAGCTCAGCAGAGATACATTCACACCTAATCAGTTCTTCTGTGTCCAACATTTACACTTAACAATATGATGTTGAATGCTTTCTTTAAATTGTTACTGTTGTTGCAAAAAAACTAATAATAATAATTTTATTAAATTAATGCTATTTAAGGACTATAGTTGCCAGAAGTCACATAATTAAAATGGTTTATTTTACTCTCAATTTTGTCACAGTTATAGCATGGCATGACTTAGCATACAGGTGGCTATATAATAATAATAATAATAATAATAATAATAATGCAATCTAAATATATAGACAAGTCCAGTTTAAGATATTACGGTGATGATGCTTCAGCACACTTTAATTTTATGTTTACACTCTACCACAAGTAGAATGTCCCACAAGTACCTTAAGTCGCAACAAGTATTCTTTGCAAATGTGATGTCATGTCAGCTGATAATTTGTCATGTAGTCAGCTGATAATTGGGCAGATACAAACTTTTACAGTGTACTGAACAGTTCAGAGCACATAAAACAAATATGATGGATAGTAACTACAATTTCACGGCCAGGAAATGTATTACAAATATTATAGCTACTTTAATCAGAAGAATATTTGAAACTAGTATTTTAATGAATTTGAATTGTTAGGGTAGCTTGCTGAGGGGGTATTTGGGTGTGTGCAAGTGTGCGTCTCTGTGACCCTGGGCCTGATTAAAGGTTAGACGATTCAGGGAGAGAGAGAAGGAGTTCTGGGAGGACACTACCATTAAAGCAGAATTTTCTTTCTAATTCAGCTGATAGTCTTAAGAGCTTATGGAATGCTCTGGAGCTTAAGCTCTCTGAGCCAGTTGCTAGCATGAACCTGCAGAGCATACCAACAGAACACCCTCACCGACACTCTCTAATGCAATCACAGTGTGTGTATGCAAAGTTTTGAACAAATTAGTTCAAATAACAATCAAATTACATATACTAAGTTAATGTGGGTTAATGTGCAACTTCTATTTAATTGCAGAATTTGGTATGAAAACCAATACAATTTTAAATGTCATAACTTTCGCACATTTTATGCTCTATTTTTTTAATGTTAAAAAAATGTTTCAGCAAAAACAGTGTGTTTCTCCCTCCCTCTCTCTCTCTCTCTCTTTCCCATACATTTTAAAATGTTAAGCATTGTGCTTTAGGGTACTTACGCAACCCTGTGGATTCCATTCGAGAGGCTGTGTTTACTGTATCCCCGAACAGACAGTACCGAGGCATAGTCAAGCCCACCACTCCAGCTACAACCGGACCTGTCATATACACATACATCAGATCATTAATCAGTACACAATGTTAACCATCATGTAGTTATTTCATTACAGAGTGATTAAACAATATTGATAAACGGTTTAATTACAAAGTGGCCACAGCATGTTCCATGGTTGTATTCCACTGCAATACAGCGTGCTCTGTGTTAATGGGTTCGCAGTAATGAGTTTGGGGGTGGGGGGCTGGTGTGTAATTGGATAAAGCAGTTAATTGGATGTTGCCTGGGTTTGGCATCACACTCAGAATGCACAACTGCCAGAGAACAAAGAGGAAAGAAAAACGAAGGGGGGGTGGTGGAAACGTGTCGTGGTCACATATGTAAGGTAAGAAGCATCATTTTGGTACAGTGATGTAAAGCAGGTTATTGTGTTGCATATTCGTCCCGTTTGTACTTCAGTTTAAAAGATTAGTTTGAAGTACAAAACTTCAGCTTTTATTTTTCTGTTTATTTATCAGTTCCTTGATTTGAACTAAGCAGAAATATTGAAAAATAAATAAATAAAGAAAATCACTGTAAGTGGGGTAAAGCAGTAACATGGTGTGTTTTGGTTGTGTATAACTAAAATGTAGTTGATTTAGTTTATTTTATATGCCATGTATTATATCTTGCATTGTTAAGGTGGCTTGTCAGATTTTTCCCCACAGGAAATGAATGGGGAATATTCACATCCAACTGCCTCAATGTCACAATAGATAACTGTATCTCTCACCCACATAACCATTACATACAGAGCCCCACACAAAGCAGTCACCTGAGATGCATTACAATGGCATAGCAACACTTTAGCAACCACCTAGGATAACATAGCAACAGCTTTGCAGCACCTTAGCAACCACCTGGGATATCACAGCAATGGCTTAGCAGCATCAACCTGAGTGAAACTCAGTCAATTGGGCTGCAATATAGTGAAATGTCATCTACTTGCATACGTTTTACTCTTTATCTTTGTGTTGTTTTTTTCCTCTTGGCTCAACATTTTTGCATGTGCTGTAGACTTATTGTTTAAATGCTTAGCCAAACTGTTCTTATGTAACCTTGCTGATAAGCATGTGTCTATGTTGGCTACTTAACTACTTAAGTACTGTAACGAGGGTTCACCAGTAAGAAGAGTGAAGTTTGTATTGTATAACAGAAACATGACACCTTTAAGAACTGATTTTAGGCAGCTATTACAGAACAGTGACATTGCCTTTGTTTTAACCGTCTTTTCTATCGTATTAAACTAAACTGTCACAGACAGCATAGTTTACTACTAACTAATGACATTTAATGTTTCTTTATAGAAAACTCTTTCTATTAAATATCCAGACCCTGCAGTCAAATTTTCCCCTCTTATTTCCTTTGTGAGTTATTGTTGATGAAACTCAACAAATAAAACATTTCAGCAATAGTGGTGAACTTGGTGGTGGTGGTGAACCACAGCTGAACCTGTGGCTGTTTATCAGAAGAAATAATGGCTGACTAAGGTATTTGGAAAATACAAACTGAAACTGGGAAAACTGGAAACTCTCTGATAAACAGCAGGGGGTGCCGTCACAATATTCGTAACTTCTGTTCTGAGGTTCCTGAGTATTTGTATCATACAGTGTGGCTGAGAGAAAGTAAAATAGCGACTAACCAGAGTGGAGTCCGATGCGGATTTTGACTTTAACACCGGGCATGTGCCTCAACTTGAATGTCCCGATACAGGACAGGATGTCCAGAGACATGTTAGCCATTTCTGCAGCGTGCCGATTGCCGTTGCGGGTGGGGACTCCAGACGCTACCATGTACGCATCACCGATTGTCTCCACCTGTCAACACAGGAGACAGGTGAGAAACATTAACACCCTGTTTTGAAGTTAAAAGTCAGTATCAGAGCCTTTTAAGGCATGTTTTAAAATTGGTCGGTAACTTTATTAGGCCTAATTAAATCAGATTTTTTGGCTAATCCACTCTATATAGTCACAAATTAATAAGAAGCATAAATTTAACTTTTTAAAGTAACATTTATGGGACACAGTATTATTAATGCAAAGCAACTAAAAGGAATGTAATAAGATTTAATTGTAAGTAATTTTGGCCTTGTTGACATCATAGATAAATGCTGTCCTCTAGTCATCCAATAGTGGTCAGAATATTATCTTGCTATTACATGGTTTTATTAGCTATACCAGACAAAGTTTGCAGAATTTGGCTCAATGGCACATCAAAAAATACAAATATCAAATTACAAATAGCGAATTAGATTCAGTATTGGACAATAATCTTTACTTAAGGGTTTGAATTAGGACTGGGACAAAAGACTTTAGGATCAAGATTAGGATCACAAACTACCACACTCAAACATACTTTTTTACCAACTTTTTTTTTTTTTTACCAACTAAATGTTTACTATGATGAAATCCCTCTATGTAGTAATAATCCCAGCTCAATTAAAAGCATTTGCTGTTGAAAAACGTTTAGAATACCCAGTGCCAGTTACAGGTATGCAGATGGTGCTTACCTTGTAGACATCGTGCATGCCAATGATGGAGTCAAACAGTGTGTAGAGGTCATTGAGAAGGTCCACCACTTCGATGGGCTCGCTCAGGGCTGAAATGGTGGTGAAGCCCACAATGTCACTAAAGTAAAGCGTGGCTTCTGAGAAATGTTCTGGCACCACAGGCTTTCCAGTCTTTAGAGCCAGAGCTACTGACCTGTGTGAAGAGAGGCATATCAATGATTGTATTTCACAATCATAGTGTACATTCTACAGAGGATATTTCTTTTTTCACAAAATGGACAAAACAGGAAATTTTACCAGGGGTACCCAAACTTTTTTACGTGACTGTGTGTATGTTGTTCTGAGTAAGTGTGTGCATGTGTGTGAGACTCACTTGGGCAGCATCTGGGCCACTAGGGCGTCAGTTTTCTGCCTTTCCACCTCCAGCTCTTCCGTCCTCTCACGGATCAGATCCTCCAGGTTAGTGGAGTACTGCTCCAGCATGCGCAGCATGGAGTCTATGATGTTTGTCTTCTTACCTTTACTGATGGTCTTAAACTAAAGCAGCACAGAGACGACAGGATAAAGAGACAGTTAAAGTTAGGACACAATGGTCATTTGGGACGTTATTATTAGATATCTAAATCTTCAGATGAGACATTATTCTTATATACAGATATTTGCACATCATTACTGTTTGAAAAAACAACATGTACCTTTAAAACTTTACACGAGCAGGCAAAAACTTAACTTTCAATGTAAAATAATGTCCCGTCCATCAGGTGATTTTCACAAAATGGTAAGGACAGCTGCCATGTTTAAATTATGTTTTTCTATATTATACATATGGGGAGTAATTCTTGCATATAGATTCATATATATGAAATTCTTATATATATTTAATAGATTAATAGACACATTATTATATATAGATACTAATGGAGGAGACATGTACATGTTCTAACATGGAATGGCTGTGTGTGTGCACCTGTCTGAAGATCTCCTCAAATGTGGGCCTGTGGTCAGGGTCTTCACTCCAGGCCTGTTTCATTATCTGTATCACTTCTAGTGGAGCCTCGTCCACTGATACACTCGGTCGACACAGTGGAGGGGGAGAGCGCACCTTATCTATAATCTCTGCACACACACAAACACAAACATACACACACAGATAAAGACATATAGCTCTAACAGACAAAGTTGAATAATGTGACTGAATGACACCTACTGGCTTTTATAAACATTTATATAGCTTTCAGTTGTCATGGTAAGCTTATGTAGGTATCATACAGTCTTATGATACCCTACAGTAAAGTGTTACCAAAAATGTAACAGTATCTATCCCTACTCATGGCTTAATCACACACACACACACAGTTGTATGCAAGTTGTATAACAAATGTGAAAATTTGTTAGCACATCCTAAATTAAGTATTTTCTGTAAAGCACAAAATTTGAACAAAAATGTGCCAGCTTTTTCTCCAATGTTTTGAAGTTAGCATGGTGCCCACACATGTGGAAAGTTACTAATAGTTCAATTTAAAGCATATGAAATGCATTTCACCCTCCAAACAACTAGATGGCGGAGTCATAAAGCTCACTGCTCTGGTGTAACAAAAGACATTCTCCTGAATTCTATTAAACTCTTGAGTACTGAGGCTTGGAATTTAGAATGGCTTACAATAGTAAGAATGCAGAAAATGTCTCTGGTGTATTTGTCCGAAGTTTCTACTCCAAAAAGCCAAATCAGGTAAAACAAATTATTTGTGTGTCACACTGACTCATGTTCATACATGATTTGCTATATTAAACTGTTTTTGTCTTATTTTAGATGTCTTTATGGCTCAGAAACCAACCGTCCTTATATATGGGCGTCATGCTATAAATAGGCTATAAATATAAAAATGCACCATTATACGTCATAGTTTTTTATATGTTGTGTTTATAAAAAATAGTAATGCATTTTTATAAAATTATATTTGGTGCAGTTAACAATTTCACAATCAGTAAATCTAACAAAAAATATTAATGTTATATTAAGTTATACTTTTTATTGCCTGGAGAACATTGGTAGCACATTTTTTGTATTGTTTTTCAGCCAGTGACATCAAATGCAACAGGTACAAAGTTTGTTTTGACAACTCGTTCTGTGCGATACCCCTTCTTAAAACACTGCATGGTCAGGGAATTGAGGCTACAGGAACTTGCAGAGTCAGTTGCCTAAGAGGAGCTACAAGCAAGCGCAATACCCTCAGTGAGCTAAATATTATAATAAGAGTACTGTAACAAATATGTCTTGCTACCTGCTGGCCACCTATATTTATCATAGGATTTGCAGCAAAATTCCAGCCTGAATTTTTCTATTAATTGCGCTATTACATTTTAAATGTTGTTGCTTTAGGCATGCTTTTAACAGAACCAAAAAGATTTCATTTCTTTATGAAAAGAGGAGGAAACCTCACAAATGTTCTAATATTTTGCATTTGTTATTTAAAAGTTACAAAAAAGAAGTGTAGAGTTCAGCACTGTTTGTGCATTATTTTACAATATAATAATTTAAGGTTCATGAAAGATATTAGGAAATATATAAGCATCCTTGGTAACACCTTTAATAATTGTATGTTCTTCTGTTTTTTACTTTTCTAATGCATGGTGTCCACATGTGTGGATAGTTCAATGACTTTTTAATAAAACTGAAGTTTATGAAAAACAAAATTCCATAAGATTTTCATGCAGATCTGAGCAATAAAAAGCGTTTTAAACAATCTGAATACGAGTTTTAATCATTTATGCATGAAAGGGTAGAATTTTGTTTTTGGAACCTGATTTGTTTTTCAATTGGCTTAGAGGACTGAATCTTTTAAACTGAAGTGAGATTTCTTTTTATAGGTTTAAGAGCTGATACATAATTTTTTTTATCTACAACATAATAATCTTTACAGGGCAAACGTACTCAAGTACAGTGATGAGATGAAGTGTAACAATGAAATAATTAACAACATTTTCAGCTCAGGGGGGGATCTCTTCTTTCTCGCAGAATCCTGAACATGGGGGCTGTGGTATCACTAGGACTTCCAACAATGGGGCACTTAAACAATTGTGCCACTCTTATGCTGATTTGTTTTCTATATTTATGTGTCCAAAAAACTAAAATGGTCAGTTTAGTCAGAATAGTGTCAAACAGGGCCTTACATAATATATACATATATACATAGTAATCAAGAACAGTGCAGCCATCAACGGTTCAGTTAAAATCCCAACAAATCCACAACCCTCCTTAGCTAGATGTCTGAGAAAAAGAAACATGAAAACACCAAATAATAAGGGGAGCCCTTTAACCTGCAGGGGTAAATTATTTAAGTGGTTCATAATAAGGTTTAGTTTACAAACATATTTACTGTTTATTTTATGTAAGCTCAATTTAAACTGTACTGTTGACCTAAGGTGCAGTACTAATAACTGTGTGTTTGGGCAACTTTTGTTTTCATTCATTAAAAGACTTGATAAAACAGATCACGTATATGTGCGTGAGGGTAGACCTTGTGGGGGCATGTCCAGCATGCAGAAAGGGGCGCTGCGGGAGATAACCTCCTGCATGATGATGGAGAAGCTGTAAACATCTCCCTGGTACGTGCCTGTCCTCATCAGCTTTGCACTTCGCAACAGCTCTGGGGCTGTCCACAACTGGTCTGCACAGAGAACAAGCGAAAAAAGATACAAAAGACAAATTGTGGCATTAGGAAAATCGAGCAAAAGAAGTTGTCAAAATTAACAAAAAGCTACAAGCCTGTGTACTTATCATGTTTAATGTCACAACAAACTACATATCCCACAAAACACTGCAAATCAATCACGTTCTTTCCTTTTTCTGACAATGTTTCTAATCATGCATTTTAGTGTCTTTGTTGATATTACTGGTTTTTATTATATATTTTACTTATAGTATGAGCATATAATAGTTATGATATAGTAGTTTAAAAGTTAAAAGTTTTATATTTGCTAAAAATGTTTACATTTTTATATTTGCTATCAAGTTTCTTAGTAGTCACGTTTAACATCTATAGCCCACTGAGGTCATGTTGTCATTTTGTAGTCATTTTATTTTGTCCATATAAAGAACTTGAGTCTAAGAGGAATTTCTCTATGAGAAGTATGAATGGAGTTGTCCAAAACAGATGTGTCTCTGTCACATCTCATGACAATCCAAAAACATGAGCTTTTTTATGCTTTTAAAATATCCTGATTAATTATTTATTGCTCAAAACATTTTTTAATAACGACATTCTCCAGGTTCTTGTTCAAATTTTCCAATCCCACCTTGAATGGTGCTGCAGTTACAGTGTCGTTGTGTGTTTGACTGCCTGCAAAGTTTAAATTATGCAGATTTTGCAGAATGCCTTTTTGATAAATGTTTTATTTATCAAAATAAATGATTATTTTTATTAAGTGTTTTATTGTAGAATTAATCATTTTAGCCAATTTCAACTGCCCTCAGATTCCCATATTTTCTCATAAGTAATTAGTAAAATGTGTAAATGTGTCAATATATAAATATGTATTATTGTTGTTATTATTAATATTGTTGTTGCTTAATTGAAAATAATTATGATAAATGTAATTCTTCAATGTTTGTTTTTGTTTTCATATTTGATGATGTTTATAATATAGAAAGAATACCACATCAATGTACATGCAAATAAAATTACCCTCTGGTTTGCTGTCATCCTGGGAGATGCCCTGAGAGTTTATGATTTCATTCAAGCCATAATCCGTCACCTTCAGAACGAATCGGCCGTCCACCACACAGTTCCGAGACTTCAGACGACCATGAATGATAGCCCGATGATGCAGGTACTTCATTCCCTGAGAGAGAAGGGAAAGATGAAAAAGTAAACATGAAGTAAGTGTTTTCGAAGAACATATATATATATATATATATATATATATATATATATATATATATATATATATATATATATATATATATATATATATATAGTTTATTCTTAGTTTAGTTACTGCTCATCAAATCTACTGGCTTCTTGAAGATGATGATGATAATGCTGATGAAATATAGTAGCTATATACTTGTGACACCAACATTCTAAGGGACTTAAAGTCCATTTGGGTCAACCTATAGAGCAAAGTGCTAAACAGTGGCTCAATCTAATGAAAATGCTGTGTTGGCAATATCTAAGAAAGTAGAACACTGGAGCTGTGCCTAAAATCCTACTAGAGCAGTGTTTCTAGAGCTCCTGTGTCCTTAAATCGCCCTTCAACACGAGCCCAATGTGCTCTGATTTTCTTTGTCTTGTTCTTCTGCTGTGGTTATTTTTACATCAGTTCTCCTGTATCTGTATAAACCAGAATCCTGAAAATCAGGTAAAACAAGTCAGTAGACCTAATTCACCTCATGGACTGGAGCAGAATGTTTAGAGTAGTATGTTCTTACCTTTTTAGCTCTCTGTGTGTTGTGTGAAGGTTTGCTGGTAGTGGGGCAATAAGGATTGTTACATGATACTATCACCCTGCTTTTTTTCACTCCAGCAGCCCATCAAGTAAACACATAAACAAATTGTGTCTATTTGTTATATTGTGGTTCAGCAAGACTCTGCTTCCAGTAAATTTTATAGTTTCTCCAAACCAGTGGGGATATCTTGGTCGTTGTTGGCCATGCTACTGGTGATTAGTTAGCTACAATTTGTTTTATAGTCAAACTGAGAAAAAACATAGCTGACTAGAGTGAAACTGATATTAATTATTGTAGCCATTTTATCAGGAACACCTACCACAGAGGTAAACATTGTAGGGTGTACAATTACAGACTGTAACCCACCTGTTGCTTCCCAATTTCCCATCTACCCCAACCAGTAATGCAAAGGAACTACGACAAGACCACTGATAATTGAGTGGGGGCTCAGTCCCAGAACAGCAGAATGAGTTGTTATTTGGCACAATGATACAGAGACAGGGATTCAAAAAGCTGTCTGTCTGCTGTCTGTCTCACCCTGATCAGGTCCATAAGCAGAGAGGATTTGAACATCCAGTCCAGTCTCATGTCCTCATTATTGAGAAGGTCCTCCAAGCTGCCTCGTGTGCAGTGTTCTGTCACTATGCCGAAAATTCCAGAGTCCAAGAACAAACCCAGAAACAGGTTTAGGTTCTCCTGACGCATGTCCCTTAGCTGTGGAAACACAAAGTGATGGAACTTCACTTCTGCTGACTTCAGGTTTACCATTCAGTCATTTGACACACAGTTCTCCTTTTCAGTCACTGTTAAAAATGGAAGTTCGTTCAACATATAACCATAAAGCCCATGATACCACATCTTTCTCAACTTGAGTGTACTAGACAACTCAAGCATCTTAGTTTGGTCAAATATTCTCATCATTTTCTAGGTCTGCTTCAAAGTTAGGTAAATAATAAAAAAAAGGTTTTTAATAACTTTATTTCCCCAATAGCTGGCACTCTTTCCATCCTGCAAACAAGCAAGATATTTGATTCTCTTGGGTACTTAATTATGGAGGACTACCAAATTCTTTGTCATTTGCAGCTTGTGAATGTGGATTGTTCATGTACGTATCTGAAATGAAGAAAAAATATGAACATTAGTAAATCACATTTACCAGAGGAAACAAATAAATGAGAATAGTCATGAAAGGATAGCACACATAAATCAACAAATCAGCAACAACGATGACAGTGGAAATCACAGAGCCATTGAATTCTGGAAGGATAGGTGGCGTCAAAGAGTGGTGGGGCTGCACAAACAGAGCTCTAGCAAAGGGTTCATGACTGCGTCATAAACAGTATGTGAACAGCAAAGGATCCAGCAAAGGCTTTGTAATGAATTTCAGAAGGGCAAGAAATAGCTGTTCGAAGACCTTCAAGAGTACTGGCCTGCAGTACAACTCTTTGGTGAGCTGGCAGTCGTTCAGAATTATGGAGTTTTTTTTCACGATGTAGTTGATAATCTATTATAAACCTTTTATGACTGAAGTTTAGTCATTAGCAGCAACATAGCTTAGACATCAAAGCCAGGCCTCCATAAAGCAGAGGGCAGATGTGGTTGATAAGTCATTGTTAGTTCGGATGAGTAGAAGTATTTATTTCGATTTGTTAGATAGAAATCACAGATTACAGGAAAATAAAGATCCCATGCTCAGGCATATGAGCACGCCTGCCAATCTGCCTTCTATCGCCTTCTTATCAAGTTAAGCAGAGCCAGTATACCTTTTGTGAGGATTTTTTAAAAACACTGAAGGTTTTTAAATTAAGCTCCAAAATAATGTCAGGGGGAAAATATCTGTTCTCTGCTCCAACCGACTGAGATGTGATGCACATTAACAACCAAAAAACAAACATAAAGCATGGAAGACTACACTGATAAAACATACAATACAACAGCACAACTGAGACACTTGAAAAAGTGCCTTTAAAGTCAGACTAAAAAAGAAAGACATTTCTAAACTTGATACAACATCTCCTGTAATTGCAAATATGGTGGGTGGTTAGGGAGTCTACAAGTAAAGGGGAAAAAAAATAAAGTATGTTTTTCTATATCATTTAAACCCAGCAGCTACCCTTTATATCTTATGACAGTTTCATGTACCAGTAAATATGCTCCAAAATCACTTGGAATAAAACCTCTCTACATTAACTTACACTAAAAATTAAGAACAGTATTGTCCACTCCTATAAAGTTACTATTTTGAAGACACTTGTGTTCCTGTTAAACAGCAACAATAATATATGAGATGCAGATTTATGCATTTTCTCACCCAGGCGAGAACCTTTAAAACTTGATGACAAAACTCTTCTTTCCAATGGTTACTACAGCCAGTCACATATATACTCATCTTGACATTTTGTTTTGAAGGATTGACTTCATTCTAAAATATATGCATTTATCTTGGATTATTACAGAGGTAGAAAAATGAGACAAAACAAACCGGCAACATACTATAGCTACAAAGGTAAATAAAAGTTGCTTCCCTACCTGAGAAATGCTAGTGGAAGACCATAGAGGCTTAAGCCTTAAAGTAGTGATATTAAGACAAAAAAAATTTATATTTCACAACCATTAGTATGATATAGGATTATATGCATGTACACTCACTTGGCAGGTGCACCAAAGCACAACCCAATTTAACTCTAAACTAACATACTGGAACAGGAAGAGAAACGGAACCTGTAAAGACCATTCCAAACTGTCTCAAGTTTTAAAAATGGTCTCATATTATTTTGATTTGCCAGTTTACCAAAGCAGATAATGGTTAATTAATTGTTAGCATGTGAATTTTCATTTTGACATATGACATTTTTACCAATAACAAATCGTATGATTGTGTTAAAAAAAATCACAATAAAAATAAAAATGAAAATCGGTACTTCAAATAAACCAAACATTTACTTACCAAATGCACTTTGGAGTTTTCCGAAGTTTGTGTGCTTTCTGTCTCCACGATGGAACGTTGGTAACAGCCCATACCTCAGTAAGGGTGGAATCTTCCTCAGTGCAGGTTTACTCTTTTTGAGTAATGGTGGAATCTGCTCCACCGTACTCAGGCTGATTCTGGTCTGCTTATGCCACCTCCTAACTTAGTCTGCCATGCTGTTAATTAGGTTATCTACCCATTACCATGTTAGCATTATCTACCTATTACCATGTTAGCATTAAAACAGCCAGTCTATTATAAATAGGGTACAATATATTTAGTCCAGTTTCAGAGAATGAAAAACCTCTTATTCTGTACATTAGGTTTCATTAAAAAATTTAGTCGGGTGCTACCAATAACATCTTTAAAAAAACACACTTTTTATAACAAGACAGGATTTGTTAAATCCTAACCAATGTTAAAAACATGAGCAACCCCATGTTTTGCTCCAAACGGGGTTGTGTAATGGAAAGTGTCTAAGCTAGGGGAAAAATCTAAATTCTATATTGTTTACCTCACTGAGATGGAGATGAAAAAAGTGAATTGTGAGAACTTCTGACTAAACCAAGAAGTTTGAGCTGGATGAACTCCAGCGTCTTCATGGTGAGTTAACACAAGAAAGCAGTGTGATCAGTCATACCTTATATTATATTTAATAACTTCGCCTTCTCTCACCTTAATGAAGATGCTTTGTGTTTTGTCATTGACGTCTGAGACAGACCCTCCATTAGGACATTTCTTCAGCCACACCCAGTCACCCTGACAAACACAAGACACATATATAACGCTAATAAACATGTAAGCATGAAAATAGAACACTCCTCATGTATATACTACATTTAGTTTTTTTTAGGTTAGCTTATAATTGTATTGTTTTATGCAGTAAGAGAGTCCTAATGCTGTGTTCACATAGCGTTGGGGAAAACGAGAGAGTCACGCGTTTGAGGGAGATGGACGATATCAAAACGCTCCATCAACAGTTAAATTTTTTTACATACAACTTTTGCCATTGACTGCAATGGTGGTGTTGTTAAACACCATATGTCTCTAGACGAACACAACAAAAATAAAAAAGTATCATCCTTCTGCATTTTCCACCCTAAAAACAACCTACAGTGCCTGCTTTCTTCTGATAAACATGCATTTCTGCAAGTAATTCTGTCACGATGTCAACATTGGCATCATGCCCACTGTCAGACACATACTGTTTTAAAATCCTCACTTTAAGCTCAACAGAACAAGTAGAGAAGGTCTGTTCACACATGTTTGTGGCCATAACTAGAAGAAGTAATATTTTTTTATTATTATTGTTATTATTATAATAATAATTATTATTATTATAATTATGAAGTTATACTCTGTATAATACTGATTTGGAAATGTATTTTACAAAATACTTTTTCTGCCATAGATACAAACTAAAAAAGTAAAAAAAAAATGTAAAGCTGTTATTAACTCATTTAAGAATTTCTGTAATTTGTAAACAACTTCATCAAACACAGACCTCAAGCACAGCAACATTGGAGCTTTCAGGAGTGGAAGTGATGTAACTGCGTCCAGACACCGAGTGGCGAGGGGTCTTTACATCTAACTGACTCTTCACTAAGCTGTCATCATTCAGCTTCTAAAGAACGTTAGAGAAATAAAGAGACACAAGTTGAGCACACAAGGTTTCTAATACAGTGCTATGTCAAAGTATTAACACCACTGACCAAAATACATGTTATGTTGATTTGAAAAAATCAACAACAAAAAAAAAACATATGCACAGTTTAGTGTACTATGAATGTTTATATGATAAGTTTATCACAAAAAAACCTAAAACCTGTAGAGGATGTGTTACCTTATTGCCAGACAATCGATTACAGAATAAATCAAAATGTCATTTTGGCAGGGGTGCCCACACTTTTGTACATGGCTGTGCAGGCTGCGATAAACCTTTTTCCATGCAAACTATACAAATTGCACAAGACTTCCACCTGCCAAGGGGGGCACTCACTGCAAGAATGTTTTGTTTTCATAAGATAAGCCTATTATGCATGTATATGAAGTGCAGGGTTTACCACTAGGCCTAAGCAATATATAATGTATAATCAAAGAGTGATTTCGAGTGTGTGGCAACAGTGCGCTCCATAATTTCTTGCCATCCATACAAATAGTATGTAGTAGCAGCAGATTAGATTTGATGGACATTGGAGAGATGCAGGTAGTTTCAGTCACTTGTTTGATGCATTCACTGGAGGACTATACAAGCTAGCCTTCATATAAGCTAGCTTTCTACCATCAGGTAACATGACCCCCTGTGTAGTGCAGTATAATGGTAATGAAATTATATGCTATATTCATCAAATAATGCAAGGAATGTGTTTTAGATGCCATGTTTTTTTATTTATCAAAAAGACATAAATAGTGCCTTATATAAAAGGGTATAAAGGCAAGTTTAATAGTCTATGAGAGTGTAACTTAATAACTTATGTTAGTTAGTACTAGCTAACTACAAAAGTACTGTGGAAGTTGGCAATACTGGATTTGCCCCCAACAAAGGCCAACACTAAAAATATTTAACAGAGAACAGAAGTAAGAACTGCTAATGAGACATTAGTGAAAGGAGGACATTAGTGAAAGTCTAAAAAAACTAAAGGAAACCTGGTATAAGGTGTTTACCTTCTTGCTGAGCTGTGTGTTAATAAAGACAAGGTCATCCAATGTGAGCACTATCTTAGGGGGGGCTCCAATTCCACCTCCTCCTCCTCCAAATGCTCCTAAAATACCCACTTGGCCACTTCCTCTACACACACACGCACACATGCACGCACAGACAAAGAATCAGAAAAGCCACAAATCACAAAATCTGTCACATCAAGAACTGTAACATTACTGAGCTTTAAAAATAAGTAGTAACTTTACACTCACATAATAGCAGCCACTTCACCTATATCTCCAGATAAGATTTTAGAGATGATTTAGAGATTACTGGTATATATCTTTTTCACTGGCTTACTCAAAATCTACTTATGTCATTGACTCAAAAGAGTAAGGGGTTGTAAGCTTTAGCAATAGAACTTGCCCTGCACATTGTAATCTGATGCATTCAAGCCCCAAACAAATGGCAGACAAACCAATTTATAAGCTGTAGTAACAAATACATACAAATACTTATTAATTCAAAACAGTTTGCCATAGACTGGGTTGTATGCAAGAACCTGCATAATCTGTTATACAGGACTGCTGATAAAGTTGCTAGTAATCAGCTTGTTAGAGAAACATATTCTTCAAAAATTCTCAGAAAAAAAAATGTTATGAAGTTTAGCTAAATAGATCACTGTGGCTAATCTATTTGAGTGTTTTTCATTTTTACCGCTTATGGTACATTAACTCCTCTTGTGCTGTGAGTGGCCACTTATGGGAGTTGACAGAGAGTTGTTAAAAAAGTATTAAAACTGGGCTATGTTTTCACAGTCTGTACCTCAGTTGTTGCTAGCACCAATATTAAATGCAATGATGGCTTCAAGCATTATTAATGTTTGATGCTAGTTCAAGCTAAACCACAGAGAACTGGAGTGTGTATCAGACTTTCAAGTATTGTTTGCTTTAAAAGGTGCAATATTACAATGATGTCTTAAAAAATACTTGACCTTAAAACATTAACGAAAACTTTTTGACACCATGAAAGTGTTCTTGGCATCAGCATTTAGTTGCATTTAGAAAAAATTTAAACTGATAAACAAGAGGCTCCCAAGGTTTCTGTTTTGTTTTCTTTAACACTCCTGAGGAGTTGAATTAGTTAATTAAGTGAATCAGGTGTTTTTTATATGAGTGATATAGGGTCTTTAGGGCTGCTTTTATAAAAAGAAGCATTGCGTGCATCCTCTCTGCTTCATATTTAAGGGTGTTTTTTTACTGTGCCTTTCAGATTATAGAATAAATTAGCTGTGTTCTGATTGGCTGCCTTTTATAAAACTTCAAAAATTACATTATGTGTGGGTGAAGCTGCTGTATGCTAACTGGACAGATATATGATAAATGGGTTGGTTCTCATGATATGATCTGAATATGAACTGTATGAGCTGGAGAATGAATGATACAAAAGAATATGATATGGGCCCTTTAAGTGTGCAAAAAGAAATACAGTTAATAATATATTTAGAAACAGCCTCTTACTTTATATGGTAGAGGATAACACTTGCAGCTATTAAAGCACTGAAGAGCAGGAAGAGGAAGAAGAAGGTCACTCCATCCATACCTGCTCCAAGCAAGAGAAAAGGAGGATAAAACAATATTTACTCTAGAGAATGGTACAGAGTCAGAAATGGCCAAAGTGGTGGTGACACATCTGAAGGCTTTAATGAAACACAAAATGAACAAATACATGACTGTAGCATAGCTTGGTGTGGTCCCACTTACCACCGCTGCAGGCAATGTATCTGCTGAACCAGCAGTTGGGGTCACTGCCGGGTGAGGCTCCAGCGAAGTGAATGGACTTGCCCATGTACTTGAGCGCCCCAAACTTGCCGAAGGTGTGTGCCGCCTCCAGGGCATGTGTGCGGTACAGACTGGAACCCACGCCATCTGTGTCCAGCACCACATACCGAACCTGCATACCTTCACCTTCTTTGCCTGCTGACACAGGCTGGTTGAAACCATTGAACTCAAAGCCACCCTCGTTCTGAGCCAGAGTCTCTCCAGTCACCCAGCGGCCCCCACCAGCCGCCCGACTCTGCTCCACCGCCATCGCCGTGTAGTACAGCATGTTGTAGATGGTGCCAAAGAATGGAGAGACCTTAAGAAAGATCACTTATATCAGTACGTTCTCTTCATTAATTCACAGTTACGGTCATGTAATGCACAATGCACGAAGTAATGCAATACATGTCTTTAAATTTACACACAATTTCACAATTACATAAAGTAAACAAAGGTCTGGGTCGGCTTCTGCTTTGGACTAGAAGAACAGACTTCCCTTGTACCAATGGAGGTACTGAGGACTGTCAGAACTGAAAAGATAATGATGCTACCATGTGGCCAATCTCCAATCTTGTCAAAGGGTGAATGTATACTATCATTCATCTAAATCAATAAATCTGCAGTTAGGAACAGTGATGCAAGAAACAACACCTTACAGTTCACCAACCTATTGTGGTTTTACTGCTGTTTGGAAGACTTAATAAAAAAATAGATTAACCAACCAAGATCAACTAGCAGTTGAAGCCCAGTTGAGTCCTTGAAGCATACGAGAAACAGCAGGCATGCTCTGTATCCTTTTTTGGGACAAGCACTGGCATTCATTCTTACTTCCAGAATCCTCAAAATTAAACAACTCCTCACACCTAAAACTGGAAGTGTTAGAAATAAACCCAGTAACACATTTCAAGAGTCCAATGTAGCTGCTTTATTGATGCTTAACTTTAACTAGCTTTCAACTAGATATCCCCAGCTATGTTTAAACAGATATATTTAGCTTAATGTGAAATCCAATGATAAATAATGACTTGACAGTTTTTCTTGTCCAAACATCAAATGGTCAGACGTTTACATCCCTAAAAGTAAAAAAAAATAAGCTGCAGCAATTTTCCGGCATTTGCTGAATGATAAGCCTTGGAACGTAGTAAACCTGTAACTCAATAATCCAAGGTGTCTAATAAAGGTTTGAGAGCCATTTGAGGGTTTTAAGTGATGTGATGGACAAGCGCTAACAGCCTATTTGGCAAAATACAGCAGACATTTAGCGGACTTGTGCATACTTGTGTGCTCATGAGAGCATAATTAACCTACTTAAAAAGTGTGGCCCCAATGTATTATGGTCAGTGTAGGGGCATCACAGTGTGTGTAGGGGCACCAGCTTGTAAACTTGTTGGATACAGGTAGCATTTAGTGGCCACCTGTAAACCAAAATCTGTGAAGAGAGACCTAGAGAAGGTGAAAATGGAGCAAGAATATTCTGAACTTGTCTCTTAGAAACCAGGTAAATGTAATGTAAGGTAGGTAGATAATTAGCAATAAGCTTTCTTTGCAGTCATTTCTGATTAACACACAAACTGATAAATAAGTAAACATTTCTAAAAACTGGAACAAACACGGTCACTAAAGGAGAGAGAGCAGGCCCTGAAGACACGAGACTATGTGAGTTCAACAACAATACTGTTGAGCAGCTTCACTGACAAATGACAGGGAATCCATCCACCTTCTAAGCCACTTATCCTTCTGGGTCATGGGGGGTCCTGGGGCATATCAGAAGGCAAGAAACACCCTGGACAGGCCCCCAGTTCATCACAGGGCAGACCCACGGCCATACACATACACTTAGACACATGGGGGAATTTAGTGTCGCCAATCACACACTGCTTGTGTTTGGACTGTGGGAGCAAACCCACACAAACAAGGGGAGAGGTTTACTTTAAATTGAGCCCAGGCCCATATCACGACAGTGCTATCCACTGCCTATTGACAGGAAATACATTTATTTGTTATTATTTAATAGTTTTTCTTCCCACTTACATTGATTGGTTTTAGCAGCGACTGAGTAAGGAGTCTAATTCTTACAGAACTACAGCAAGATGTTTAGTGATTGTCAACTGATTTACCTTTAAATGCATATCAAATTACCGTGCCCACAATTTGGTGCTACATTCCTTGTGAGAGTAAGCTGTTTCACTCATTCCCCCAACTCTAAACTGATCACGTTAATGGTCCTGACACCAGTAAAGGATGAGTCTTAGCTTCTAATTGTATTTCTATCATTGCAATTTGTACAGCTGTAAGGAGTGAACCCCACATTGCTACCTTACCTGTTCAGGTGTGGCGCTGCTGCGGATCTCGTAACTGTCCTGGGCTTCTTTAAAGGCCTCATAGAAGTTCTGCTCTCCTTGGTCCACAGTGATGGTGAGCACGCCGTCGTACGCCCGCCTTAGCTTGGTGTCATTGGCCAGCACTGGATAGCTCACGTTTTTATATGGCAGTGGGTAAAGCAGCGTGTCGTAGGGTATGAAGATATAGCCTCTGTCGATCATGCGCATGTGCGTCGCTGTGGTCAACAACTTGTACTGAGCTTCTCCGCCCATGAGAACAGAGTGCATGCACATGATCACCACTGCAGAGACAGACAGACAGAATCATGAACAATTAGCAGTTTTTTTCTTCTCTTACTAGAGAAGACAATCTGTGCTGGTGCATTGGATCACAAAATAGCAGTAAATCTAAAAAAACTTTACTCCTTCGATTTACTCCAAATCCAATCTGGCTAAATAAAGAACTATGTGGACAACAGAAAATCACGTTAAACCTAGTTAGTTGTGACAAAAGCATTAATGTCTGCATAAATGTGTGCTATTTTGTCTTGCGATGTCCTGCATGTATTTCTTCGCTATTAATGTATTTTTTTAAGCGTTTTAGACTGATTGCTGTCTTAAAACTGTGTTCAGTAACTCGGACAGTGTACCATTTCCAAACTATTTCAAATCTTTCCTCCTCTGATCTATTCCAGTCGTGGCCCAGTTGTGAATTATAAATATTAAACATGTTGAATATTTATCATTCAGTATCCTGTATTTTGGGGAAGATATTGTGTCTATCATGAGAGTCATGCTGAACGGACCATTGGGAGCCTAGCTGAATGGAACCGGTCAGTGTGGGTGGAAGATGGTGGGTAAATTGAGAAGTGAGTGGACTATGGAGGAGTAGCAACAGTATAAATCTGTATAATGTGTGCTGTAAAACATACCATGACTGACAGCACACATACCATCAGTACAGCAATGACTTCGCAGTCATCCTCTTGCTTATGAAGTTTCCGACTATGTGTCATATTGACGTACAGTGACATAAAGTAAGGCCCAATAGTAGTCTCCTACTGAATTCAGTTTTGTTGATTTTTATAGATAACAGTACGTCACACAGTATCAGGAACCACATACATGTTTACAGTTCGAGGCAAGTGATGTTGTAGGATTGTGGATTTTGAGTTCATTTTGTGATAAGAAAACCAAACTGTAAAATATTTTTTTGCCCAAGTATTTATTTTTGGATCTTGATAATGTTTTTTAGCAATAATTTATCTGATCTTGTTTAGGAATGCAGTTGACATGGTGATCTTTATCATCATTATTTATTAGCTTATTTAGTCTTATATTTCCAGTGCAAATGTAAAGACTCACACCTCAGACATCACACATCTTGTTTAATTAACTACATTTGCAGAAAATTAAAAAAAATAAATACACCCACCTCTTACACGATCCGCATTTCGTACTTTCTGCAAAGCCTTCCGGGGCCCATCCTTGTCAGTCTCCATGGTGACCACGGTACTGACAGGCAGGCCCAGGCTGCGGAGCGAGGAAGCCACCTCCTTCCCTGTCGCTTCCCAGATGTCGCCCTCCTCAGAAATAACTGCCACATGTGCCCAACGGAAGTATCGCAGGGCGGCGAACAGCACGCGGGACGCGAGTGGCAGTGGGCGTGCAAACGTGGGGTATGTGCCGTCCTCCATGTTAGCCTTCAGACATGCCCAGGACAGGAGCCCTACATTCCAGTTCTTGGCCAGCAGGGCAGCAGAGGAACAGTAGCCTGGGTTGGCAGGCCCCAGGAAGGCTGAGCCATAGCCCTCCAGCTCAGCGAATCGGACCAGGGCTCGGGATGTCTGGCAGTCCTCATTGATGAGTGTGTAGTCATACCAGTAGCCCTTGTTTAGGTAGGGGTCCTTGTTGATTCGACTCATAGCAAGGCGAGCGGCCAGGTCGGGCAGAGCTTTGGAGTACAAGGGGTCGCATGTCCAGGGACCCACAATGGCGATCTTGAAAGTGGCACCCCAGGCCTCACAGGGCAAATAAGAGACCATAAACAGGGGCAGGAGGAGCCAGTTGCCCCACAAGCCGTGGCCCCGCAATACTCGGTTGAAAGTTGTAGAGTTGTCACTGTCTAAGTCCTGGTGGGTGCTTGCTTTCCGCCGTTGCCTTTGTTTCGCTGAAGGTTCTGGATGCCATCGAGGATGGTGCGACTGCCAGAGGATGCTAGAGTCTCTGTGCGTGGCCATTTTTGTTTTCTCCTGTTATGACTCAGGGGAAAGGTAGTGGAAAACAGAGTTTATGGGTGTTGGGGACTGCGCAGGTAACCTGTGTAGGTAGCCAGCAAGAGAAATGCTTTTTAAAGCCACTCAGGTTGGCCTTTAGATTCTTCCCTCGTTGGGGTGCTAGCCTAACACTGGCTCAAACTGTGCACAGTATCCAGTCATCACTGAATTGCATGTGTTGAGTTCATGTGTTACAGCAGAACATGTTGTGAAGCAATGGAAGTGGAAAGGCAAGAGAGAAGGAAAGAAAGACAGAAATTTTGATATTGACATAACAATAAAATGAGTAGATATCACAGACACTTTGAAAATTAGATTTACATTAATGACCTTTAGCAGATGCTCTATGACTAGAATATAGAGCCGATCTCTTAAACTAGGGCTTATGCAAGTACTGTGGGTGGTTTTCTAATACAAAGTATGTAAAATCAGCTTAGGTTGAGTGAAAATAGACCACTACATGCAAGATGAACCACCCTAACAACAACACTGCACACTGAGCAGGCTTGAAATTAGTTATGCCTAAATAAAGCTATTATTCTGATTTAGTTATAGTAGTTTAGTAATATAGTTAGTCGATTAATTGACATGGTGGTGGATGATGCTAATAAACTTTTCTGTACTTGAAAGTCTAAACATTATGTAGAGTTGGAATTTGCAAGAGAATTCAGCACAACTGCAGCCCGCTGTGCTTAACTATATAGTCAAGTTTTGTTCATTCTTATAAGTCATGTTAAGCAGTAATGTAGAAAACCACATCAACACGGTTTGATAAATAATGGATTAATAAATTTTGGTTTAAGTTTGATAAATTAATAAAATAATGGATTTGATTTTGTTGACTTTTGACTTCTAGTGTTTGTTAGTAATGGAAGCTTTCTAGCTCTATTGCTTTAATGGAATTTGGCAGATATTCTTATCTAGAAGTGCTTTGTTGTCCACTTGGGCAGCTTATCCTTATACTACTGTATGAAGGCTGGAGTATAGAGTTTGCATCAAACTAAGTCAGCAGGAACAGGAGTCAGATACTTAAGTACACAGAGACAAAGATAGACAAACTAATAATATTTGTTTAATGAGATAAGTCCATAGTATGTGTTTAAAAACAGTTTTGTTCATACTTCTTTCATCCCTGCACTGGCTGCCAGTTAAATTCTTTTTTGATTGTTAAATTTGTCGTTTATAAAAAAGTCATTTACCAGCAAGTTAATGTTTTTTGGGGTTTTTTTTGCAACAGTAAGTTAAAATATTGATTTAGTATCTGAAAATACCTAAAGTTAATGTGTAAAGTTAATATCACAGTCCAACTGAACTCTTAACTCCTGTGTTAGCCTGCTTGGTTGCTAGTTTCTGACCCCAATCTCATCGCCTGATAGCTTGACCTGTGTGCCATGTGGGAGTTGGGACAGTTGAGCTGGGGTGAGGGCATGGCACCTCTGTGCCAGGCTGTATGCCCGTCCCCATGTGCCTCTTTGCATGAAGCAAGCTGATTAGCAGGATGAAGCTCAAGCATTATTAGCCCTGGCCGCTGCCTGGGCCAAAGAACGTGAGGCCTAATGTCCTTTATCCCTTATCTCTTTACATCGCCATCACTCTCTTACTGACTTTCCACAGCTCTTGCTCTCTCCTTCATTCGCCACCCACCCCGCCACCCCATCTTCAATTTCTCAGTCATATACTCATTTTCCCCATTTCTCTCTCACATTACTTATTTCTTTTCCCAAGGCTGTTTCTCTATGTTCATCTCCGTCTCTCTCTCACTTTGTTCCCCACCAACTTACCCCCGATATCCCAAGATAACCCAAGATCATGAGATGGGCAGTTCTGGCTAAACACACTCTCTCCAGATCCTTAGCCTGTTCTTAAATAACACTGGGATTAATTCCTTGGTTGCACGAGACCTTAGAGTTCTGTTTATCCAGCCAAGCCTCCCACCCTGCTCCAGTTTCCTCCACACAACATACTCACTTGTTTGATTTAAATAATTGAATGCATGATCCAAGTTAGTCTACCTTTTTAGGCAATCGTGTGTACATGCTTGTGTGTACATGCTTAGCACAACAATATATATATATATATATATATATATATATATATATATATATATATATATATATATATATATTATATATATATATATATATATATATATATATATATAAAGATTTAAAAAACTTAACAACAAACTTATATGTGACTTTTCTGCCAATTTTAGCGCATAGGTTTAAGTTAATATGTGTGTGTTTGTAAGTCTTAGAATTTCAATAGTGAGTGGACAAATAGAAAAGTTCTAAAACAATCTGCAAATCAATAATTAATTTCAAAACACATTATCTATCCCTTGATATATGTTATTTTTACATGCTATCATATGCTAAATTATGCTAAATTTGCATCAGCGTTTAATCCTTTTAAGTGCATATAATGTATTTCATTATAATGAAACTCTTTATACATAGGCATATCATATTGTCGTATATAACTGCAATCAATCTATGTCATGGTCATCTTATCAGTGCATATAAAAGTTGCATTGCAAAAGTGTCCTCCCTCCCTTGCATAGGAAACATTGATGATTTATATTTAAAGGCTCATTTTAGCCCATTTGAAACAGTGGCTATGCAAAAGTATTACCAGTCTTTTGTTCTTTCTTTGTTTCTTTCTTTTCTTCTTTACACTTTTTTCAGTGTCTATTAACACTAGAGTGTGAAGTATTTAAAGCCAGTATTTGAGTTTAAGTATGTGAATCCCTGAAGCTTTAGCAGCAGCTCTGTCATTAGCCTCATCTTACCTACCCGATTACTGGGTGTACCCTGTCTTAATCTTAACACAAATGTTGGACAGCATCATGAGGGCTCTGCATCCAATCAAATTAATGAAATTACTCAGTGTACATTGGTACATTAATAAGGTTTGTTTATGTAACTCACAAAGTGAACCCATTGATGATTGTGTTTACATCAGATGTAGGTTTTGCTATAACTTGAATGGAAATGGTCTTATATTTGATAAACCTGGCTGGAAACTGATGCAACTGGCTTGGCATTGAAAATTCTCAAGGTACAAACACATCATGTCTAAATCTTACTCTTGAAGAAATGTGTTAAGACGTGCTGTTTTGTTACTTCACAGAAATAGGATTACTTATAGATAAAATGAGTCTTGATCTATCCTAGAATGTTATGGCTTAGCTAGTCATGCTAGCTTAGCCAATAAATGCATGACAGAAATATGCCACCTAATAGAAGTAATAACAGTACATTTTAGCTGCTTATGCCAGCATATAAAGCTAACATACTAAACACCACTAATAGTTAAAACTCAGCTTGACTAAGCTTGTGAAACTGAGAGCTCTGTAGCTCTGTTAAAATAATGCCTCAAATTTCTATTTTATATTCTGGAAAAAAGACTGTGTATAATGCTAGCCACAAGGAAGAAACAATATAGTATCTCTAACCTGGACTGATGTATCTACTTGAAGGCCTTCTCGAGTGAATCTTCCATAAGAATGCTGGCGTCTGGGAGAAGTCACACTTCTGCACTTTCCCGATCAGAAAAACGGTAAAAATAGTTTGCACAAAGAAAAAAACATGAATGAAGGAGTTCTTGAAAAATAGTATTCCAACCGACGTTAAGAAATAGTAAACCATCCAAAGAATATTTCTCGACCTTATCCTCGCCCCAAATGTGGTTTTTGGTAGATTTTTTTAGAAGTGATGCCCCCGGTGTTCCCTGGAGGTTTTAGGCGCCGTGCTGGACTGGGTCTTGCCCCAAACCAAGGTGCCTTTTTTCGGCGAAAGCAGGTGGAGCGAGAGCCTCTCTGAGCCCCAGGTCTTACTGGAAATAGGCAGATTTAGTGAGAGAGAGATGAAGAGCAAGAGGACAGGCGGAGGAGAAAGGAGGGGCGGGGGAGCGTTGAGTCCAAGTGGTGACTTCTCAACCTTCTTTAGCCCTTAATCCACATGATACTTACACAGTGAAGTGTCTTTCTCTTAGTATATGTGCTTGGGGGGGTGGGGTTGTGTGTGTGTGTGTGTGTGTGTGTGTGGGAGGGGGGGGGTGCATATTGGGACATCGTTCTGAAAATGTGGTGAATGTGGTCTGACCAAGTCCACCATGCCGATTAAATGAACGATTAAATGAAAGATGGGAATTAATGAAAGAACACCCTTCTTCTCTCTTCCTTCTTTCTTCCTTTTTCTTTGTTCTTATCCTATCATCCCCTCTCTGAGGGACAGAAGGTACCACATCTTTCACTCTTCACTGTATGTATAGGCGCAGCTAAATCAGCTTTGTTTCGAGAGAACTCTAATCTAGTGGGCATTTGCTACCTGTAATAATGGCAGCCTCCCATTACTCTACAAGCTTAACTTCTCATTACAAAAATAATCTTTTGGGAGGTGGGGTTAGATAGCGGTAGGGTGAGATGTTTAGCGCTCATAGTAAAGATAAGATCAATGGACAGGTGATGTTAGATTGCTAGCCCAGGGAGCTAGGTGGACATGGGCAGAACGTTAATCTATGGCAAATGTGAGAAGCCATGGCCTGCAGGCCTTGAGCAGCCAGCGCAGTGGGAGCATCTGGGCTTAAACTGGGTCTAGGCTCTGGCCGTTCAAAAGCAGTTCAGTAGGCAAGTAACAGGAGTGAGAAACCTTCCCAGGTCTCAGCTAACTACTTCCCTTAAAGTGCCTCAGCCCACTTTCTTAGCCTCACCAATTAGTCCTGCCCTAAGTCTAATCTTTATTTGCCACTGGTTTCTAGCAGGGCTCCCATCAAGCATGAGAAAGTCAGCAGGAAAGCCTCTGAACATGTGTGGCTTCAGATATGAGAACATCCACAGGTATTTCTGTCTATTCTTCCATTTGTGAGAAGACACAATGGATCTTAAAGGATTTGTACATCTTTTAGTTTTGACAGACCTGTCAGATGGAGCCTTATTCCAAGCACACATGACAAAAAAGTCTTTGCTATTGATACATCAATTTGTCTACCTTGAGATTTTTTGGATGAATACCATTTATGAATTTTGTTTTCTTGTATTTAAAATTAAAGGTTACACATAATACAGAAATGTACCTGCAACCACATATGATTTTTGAATGGTAGGGCATGATTTGGGATCAACTTTGGCTAAATAACTGGCAATGAATACTTATAGAATTTGTAAACCCCCTCCTCTCACTTGATCCAGTTAAATTCGTTATCGCTCTTTTACTGGTTGTGTCTAAACACAGAATGTGTCCATCCATGCAGAGGGATGGCTTAACTGTGATCAGATAGTCCAGATATATGGACCAGAAGGCATCATTAGTTCAAGTGCGGCTGGCCTTTTGACCTAACATGCAGGGACTGAGAGAGAGGGAGAAAGAAGAGGGGGGAGAGAGGGAGGGATGACTTTTGCTGGGAAGTCATGAGCAAGCTCTGGCAATCCTTCTGCCATCTCTCTTTCTCTCTCTTTCTTTCTGTCTCTCTCTCTCCCTATTTCTGTTGACTTATCTCTGTCTTGTTGTCCCTCTATCTTTAATTATCTCTTATAGAGACACTGTATAACTGCTCATACCTGCATCTTCCTACTGGGGCCACTGAAAATGACAGATAATTGTGTGTGTGTGTGTGTGTGTGTGTGTGTGTGTGTGTGTGTGTGTGTGTGTGTGTGTGTGTGTGTGTGTGTGTGTGTGTGTGTCACTGTCTTACAACTTAAAAGTCCAGTTGGCCTAATCAGATTAGTGAGCTTGGGCCATGCTGTACTGAGCTTCAACCTGCAAGCCTCTTAGCAGCCACCAGCAGTGAGAGGGGGAGAGGGAGACACAGAGAGAGAGGAAGAAAGACAGAGAGAGATAGAGAGAAAGAGAGGGATACTACAAGGTTAAACAAGCAGAGAAAAAACGATTAGTCTTCGACTATACATGATCAGCCATTAAAATGTTTAGTCTATGATCTGCCTATTAATATATTTAAAAGATAGCATCATAGTCAGACAAAAAAAGAAGATTTCAAGTCAATGCTTAAATATTTTAGCACAAGTAATTTTGGAGCATTTTGCTCTCCATTATATCAAGTTTATCTCTCAGGTTTATCAGAATGTGAAGGAAGGCTGGTGCTTTTAATTTCTGTAAAAATATATATATATGGCTGCGTCAAACAGAACCAAAGAAGCTGTTGGTGTTCTCATCATTGAATGTGTTTGAGATAACTTGACTGATAAGAAGCAAAAAAAAAACTGTTCACAGTCTGTCTGAAGAGGCATTAAATATAGGAAATAATTATATATGAATTGGTTATTGCTGAATGCTCAAACATAGTTATAGTTTTAATATTAATTTTTTTGTAATATATGCAGGACAGAGAGGTACTTGCTGGGCAGTGCAAAGAAAAATCGTTCACTGAGGACAATTTTGAATTTAACTACAATCATCAACATTCCATATAAATCTCTGTAGACTTATGAAGATTCAGTGGTGCTTTTGAATAGTAAATAAAATGTGTTGCAGTCATCGCAGATTAAGGTTTCTAAAGAAATCCACATCATTACAATTATCTGCGATGAACTATTTCACATTAAACAACTATTTTGCCTACACACAAGTGCAAGAGAGATGCAAGGCTTTTTTCTTTTTGTTGTTGTTTCTGAGCAGTCCAGTTTGGATGAAATTGAATGCACATGTTTGAGCAAAACTAAATCCATTGTTCTCACAGAGAAGTGACTTTCAGCTGTCATTCTAGGTAAAGTACCAAGTGTGCTAATTAATGCTGAGGGTAAAGTATAGCATCAGGGGCTTTAGCAATTAGCACAGCAGACCCTCCTCCTACTTTTCTCACTCTTTCTCTCTCCTGCCAGAGTAATCTGGCAGACCAGAGATCATCTGGCTGACCAGTTCTATCACGGACTGGCAGAGCTCCAAGTTGACCAATTGTCTGTTCAAGATCAAATGTGTTAGATTAGGTAGTTAAAACAATTAGAGTAGAATTGACAGTATTTTACTGCCACTAAAGTACTTTAGTACTTATAATATAAAGTACATCATAATATTTTATTCTTTATTTGCTGTAAATATACAGTAGCTAATTACAGGAAATTGCATTGTCTGGTATGTTATTGTAGACCGATGCACAGTTCTCATATAGTATTTGACAGTGTTTATTTGTTGCTGTAGTCTACAAACTCCTATCCTAGAGGGTGCTACAGCTAAAATCTTAAGATGCAGCTGCATCTTAGCTTATTCCATAACATAATATTAAAACCATGTCCATAGAGAATGTAGAAGAAAGTTAATCTTTCACTTTTGTTTTGGGTCTATAACTGAAGCAGTCAGAGCAGGAGGAAAACGCATGGCCATCCTAGACTTAATGTATTAAATGGTACCTTAAATGCACATGCTATAAATGGTTAAAAGGACTAAAGGTCTACGCTCTGACTCGACTTTTAGAGGCACGAATAACACGTAGCCTACACGCCTCACGCACAAGAAATCAGACAGTTTGTGGCCTATATGTTGGGTGTGTCTCAAAACCTAGTGAGTGTCTAAGTAGGCACTGCTTATGTAGGCAGCTGTTTAAGTAGCAGCATTCTGTCTGACATCTCTCCTCATAAAACAGATTATTGAGACGATCTAGTTAGAGAGAGACTGTGTCACGGCTTGTTCCCGCCCACCGCAGCGCGCGACCGGTGGTTTAGCTGGTTGCTAAGTTACCAGCCGGCAAAATAAGGCGCCTTAGTAGACAGCATGTTTAAGCTAAGAATTGGGACAGCCTACATGTCGGGAGCGACAAACTATGACGTAAAATGCTGTCTATGTAGGAAGCTCACTAGGTTTTGAAACACACCTATCTTGTTGTTTGAGAATAAGCTACGTGTGTTTTAAAGCTCCCGCAGTGTCAAGAACAGCCTTAGGTATCTACACTGGAGGAAGAAATGGTTAGCAATGCGACTTTTTTAAGTGGAACTGCTGAAAGAAACATGTTACACGTGTTAATCTTAAAATAATATGCTAAAATAAGAAAAACTAGTTAACAGGTGCTGAGTTGACAAAGCGTTACGGGATGTTTGCACTTCAAGTGCTCATGTATGGCAGTTGTATTATTGTGATCAGCCATCTCTACTGTGCAGAGCTGACAAAGCACCACTCTGTTGTGTTTCTGTGTGAAATACTCCTGCAACTTTAGAGTGACTGTTTGTAGCTGCAGCTTCCACTCCGGATTAACCCATGCTTTCAGTAGGCCCGGCCATCTTTTCCAATGCATCAACGCATGTTATGAAAAGAAAAACACTTTTACATAGGAAGTTGACTATGCATTCTTATATTCTTATGCTTCCATAAAATCAAATCAAAGTGAAGCTAAATATTGTGCACTTGATCCAAAAGGCTACATGAATTAACATAGTAGGGTTTTAATTGCACTTTATGTCGTAGAAAAATAGCAGATTTCCTGAATGGGTGGATGATGATTTCAACATTACATTATATGTTTATAACTTAATTTTGATGCTGGGGTTGATTTGATCAAAGACTACAGATTTTTTACTACTAACATATTTCTGTCAAGAATTATATTACAGCTGTCAGCACTGCACTGAAACTGAACTCTTCTTTCATTTAGAGAAAATATTGTGGTTAATAATACAAGAAAATATTGTGTACAAAACCAGTTAGTGTATTACAGGTAAACAATTTCCCAGGTCAGAGAAAAAGAGTGAGGACAAAGGGAGCACAAAGGTACAAAAGAACATGAGAGAGAGAGAGAGAGAGAGAGAGAGAGAGAGAGAGAGATAAAGTAAATTTGGGTTTAAGGGTTTAAGGTGAAAGAGAAAGAAAGAGTGAGGAGAGAGCTAGTAAGAGAAAATACAAATAATCCCAGCTCAGCTCAGAAACAGACACGTCTCTGCTTTGGGTTACTATATTTACACCTAGGGCTTCAGCGAGCTTTGCTCTTTGTATCTGCTTATGTAGTGTCATGACCCCTTTGAGAGACAGCGGAGCAGGCACAGAGACTGCGCCAGACTTTACAGAACATCTTCTAGTGTTTAATCACTGTGAAAATTACTATTACTGTTCCATTCATGTCAATTTTCATTTCTGAGAAACAATCACACTCAGACACACACTTTTTGTAGATTGTCATTGTTAAATTAATATCAATGGTTACAAATAATGAAAGACAAAAAAATCACTTAAAACAAAACCTAAAGAAGCTTGTTTCATTTCATAACGAATGAAACCTCTCTTCACATCCTCTCTTGAGAAAGATGTGTTCAGAACTTACTGTTCTGGCAGTTGTTGCCAAAGCAAACAAGCTTTACAGAATGTTGACAGAGGTCCTACTCAGCCTTGTGAAAACCTGTACAAACATGTACAAAAGTTCTATGTATTATTAGTAGCTTGTTTTAATGTTCTAGTCGTTAAAGATCATTATATTCTAACACTCTAAGAATAGTTTAAGTGCAGTTTTGTTTTTGTTGTGTTACCCCATTTGGTAAGGCTTGTCATAACAACGGACATCACCCTACATGCATGTTTATAAATGCTTATACCAATAGGCGTCATTCACTATAAGGGTTACATCTGCCAATTTTGATCAAAGTTTGATAAAGTAGCCTTCATTACAGATGACGCATAGATGACACAAAGCTTTTATTCCGCTTAATAATAACAGTAAGCATCCGTGATTAAATGCTTTTAACTTTCTAGAGACTTTGTGAGGCACAACAGTTTTCACTGGATTTTTCTCAGCTGTATAACCCTGAAAATCCATACATTAGTTTTGACAATGTTGAATTACTGTTCTACAGTTATTTATTATTTTACACATTTTTAAGTTGCAGTTTTTGAAGTATAGTTACAAAACTTGACAGCATTACACAGCCTATACAGTAATAGTGTGCTTGTGCTTTTGGGGACGATCACACCTACATGTTACTATATAGCATTTGTTTAACTAGAATTTTTTTGAATGATTAAATGTTGAGAAAATGAAAAGGTAACTTCTACAAATTATGTCTCAAAGTAATTACTCAAACTGCCTCTCCTAGACAATACATACAGACTTAGATACTAGTGCATATATCAAATCAAAAGAAATAAAGCAAATCAAATCACATTTATTAACACAAATGCAATATATATATATATATATATATCAACATATATCAACATTCATTTCATCTGTTATCACAGTAGGTACATTTGATGAGTTGACTTTCATGGATATTTTATTGATTACCCTTTATATTTTGAAAACAAAAGAAAGGCTTTAAAAAGAGCTGTGGTTAACTGTGTCTGGCTAATATAAAAGCTATAAGAAGACTGGATTGTGAACCTAACACTAAGCCCAACCCTGCTCTTGGTTCTAATGTCCAGATATATGTTTTAAGAGAATTAATTTTATGAGTTGTGTAAGGCTATTTCAAAATTGGATTGGGGATGGCTACCGCCAGAGTTGGGTTATCTGAGGAAAGAAACAACGCATATGTTACAGTCCGAGCACTGTTAAATATGTAAGGTTGTCCACTGTATTGCACAGATGAATTCTGTGATCATGCAACATAGTGCCCCTCACAAATGTATATGGATAAAAGCAGCGGAAGCAGAACTCTGTGTGGCACTGAGGGCAGATGATGTCGGGGCAGCCAATTCCAGTGTGTGTGAGTAGTGCCCTACATTTGGGACAGGCCCTGAAATAGGGGCAATGATGTACCGAGCAGTTGGGGTTCTCAATAAGTTTGTTAGAGAGCAGAGCAGCACGGAGAGCGCAGTTGGGCTGGATGCATGCAGAGTCCACTGGATTGTCTTTTGACCATTCTCTCTGACAGGCCCAGCAGAAGCGATATACTCGCTGCTGCGTTTTGGAACAGTTTGAGCACACAGCAAATGGCCCCTCAGGCTTTTTCACACTTGACATGCATCTTGGACACTGGAATGGTATAAGAGTAAAGGTTAGTCACATACATCTTAACACATCAGTATATTCAGTAAATGTCCACTATTATGTATTTAGGATGGACTAAAAGGTGTCCATGCCACTCCTTCGAGGATGCTCTTTCATAGCTACTTTTGCTTTTTTGGACAAGATTTATGGAAATTAATGAGAAACTGTGGTGACCCAATTTAACAAAATATGGAAATGGCAAATTATGTGCCTTAAAAATTTTAAACTATATTTGTTTTGCATGGAAGGTCCTACTGTAATTATAAATCATGTGAGTTACTGTTATCATGAACCCTCTTTTTTTGCCTTGCTTTGCAACAACAATATAGGTCACCTTGGTTTTAAATATGAAACTCAACATTATGTTGCAAACTGGGCTCTAAATGTACTAATCTAAATAGGGTTTTTGTCAACCTTGTAATACTTATGGAGCCAACTACCATGATTTTGTCTGATTCTGATTGGCACATGCACCATTCCATGCACCAGCATTTCGTTTTGATGGGAAATACCTTTGCTAACAGTTGACCTGCATACAGAGGCAACAATAAACCTTTCATTTATAGACATAGTACATGCTGAAAAAAAAGTTTTTAAGTGGCCCCAAATGTACCAGAACTTGTGAGACTACTGCGAAAGACCACATTTGTGGTCTGAACATGAAGAGGTCAGGTGAACTCTTTGGGCATAGATTCCAAAGTTATTCAAAATTATGGGCATTTCAGTAAAATGGTTTCAATAAGTTTCAGTAAGTTTGTATACCATTCAATTGGATTTGTTTTGAATTTGTCCAAAAATAAGAGTTGACATAAAATAATAGATTAGATATTTCATAAGATTTTATATAAAAAGGCCAATTAATGTATTTGTTAATTTTAAGTGAGTAATGATGTCAGATTGTGTTTTTTAATACCAGACCTTAGATTTTTTCAGTATACATAATAGCTCTCTCCTTTACATAGAAACTCAAGATCTCAACCCATCCGTGCAGTGAAAAACATATACACACGCACACACAAGTGAACAGTGAGCACACTTGCCCAGAGTGGTGGAGGCCTACCACAGCACCCAGGGAGAAATCCAGGGTTAGGTGCCTTGCTGAAGAGCACTTCAGTCATATCCTGTTGGTTCATTAGATTGAACCAGCAACTTTCCGGTCACAAGGATGGCTTCCTAACCTCCAGCCCACGACTGGCCAGGTCTGACTATATCAGGCTACATTATAGTGCAGTTGTTGAGTTGTATAACAGAAATGCTCTATGCTTTGGAGTAATTCCCTTTCATTAAAATAACTAAATCACATCTAGACAATTGTGATATAGTTCTTTGATTTCTGTGGTTACATTTACATGATATGAAGTTTCAGTGGAGATATCTCGGTCACCAGGTTTGGATCATCTTCCAGTATATTCTTACTTGCTTCCGCTGGCTGTTTGTACATAATCTCGGCTAATGGGGAAAAGGAGCAGGACCTGGGTTCGTGTGGCCGTGGAAAATTGCGTCACAGCTAATCACAGCCCTTGACACAGTGCACTAAAATAGCTGTTAATAGCATAAATCCCCCCGCAAGTCTCTATTGGACTTAGAGCCTAAAATAAGCGTGATGCGAAATGTCTGACGTCACACCGAGCTCTGCACTGTTACGTAGCTTTAGCTTAAGCCGTAGCCTTAGGCCTACCTTTAGAGTGGAGGCCGCAAAACTCATGATGCCAATCCTCCTTGACTATACCTAGAGAGAGAGAGAGAGAGAGAGAGAGAGAGAGAGAGAGAGAGAGAGAGAGAGAGAGAGAGAGAGAGAGAGAGAGAGAGAGATATTAGTGCAATGCATGGGAGGGAGAATAAAGTGAAGACAAATGAAAGGCAAAAAAAGAAAGAGAGAGAGAAAAATACAAGTTACGGAGATGTTAATATATTGGTAGATACCAACCAAAAGACAGATAAAGAAAGAAATTGAAAAAATAAAGACAGTGAATAAATGTAAATAAAAACAGAAATACAATAATTTGCAAATCTCATAGATCCATATTTTATTCACTATAGAACATAGAATACATATCAGATGTTAAAAATAAGATATTTTAACATGTCATGAAAATGATTAACTCCTTTGAAGCTTGATGGCAGCCATGCATCAAAAAAACCAAAACATTAGGACAGGGCTATGTCTGCCCTGGTGCAGCATTCACTGTTCTTTTAACAAATGTATGTGAACGTCTGGGAAGTGAGGAGACCAGTTGCTGGAGTTTTGGGAGAGGAATGTTGTCCCATTCTTGTCTGATGTATGATTTTAGCTGATCAACAATCTGGAGTCTTTTTTGCAGTTTCATGATATTTACCTATTAAGTATGCCGTTTCGATATTTATGAGGAATATCAGGCCTGTTATTATTGACTTTGTGCATGTAAACAAGTGCAGTAAAGTATGAAGTCTCAGTGGAGATAAATGATCTCGGTCACTAAGTTTGGAACATCTTCCAGTTTATTCTTATTTGCCTAAGCGGGCTGCTTGTACATAATCTTGGCTACTGGGGAAAAAAAGCAGGACCTGGAGCAGGACCAGTAAATATTTTATTGGTGAAAGGTCTGGACTGTAGGCAGCCTGTAGGCTGTACCCAGACTCTTCTGAAGCCATGCTGTATGTGGTTTAGCATTGTCTTGCTGAAATATACACACTGAGGGAAGGATGGGAGCAGGACGTGGATAGGCGGATTGGTGCAGCGTCTGCAGTGGTGCTGGTTCTGTACCGGTCTGTCCTAGTGAAGAGAGAGCTCAGCCAAAAGGCGAAGCTCTCGATTTACCGGTCAATCTTAGTTCCTACTCTTACCAAAAGACCCAAAGTACAAGATCATGGATACAAGCTGCCGAAATGAGTTTTCTCTTTGGGGTTTCAGGTCTCACCCTCAATAACAAGGTGAGGATTTTTGATTATACAGGGGTTCTCAGAGTACTCCTCCACATCGAGAGGAACCCGTTCAGGTGGTTCGGGCATCTGGTTAGGATGCCTTCTGGACGCCTCCTTGTGGAGGTGTCTGGACATGTCCAACCAAGAGGAGACCCCAGGGAAAACCTAGGACACGCTGGAGGGATTATATCTCTCGGCTGGCCTGGGAACACCTCGGTATCCCGGAGGAGCTAGAGGAGGTGGCTAGGAGCAGGAAGTCTCAGTTTCTCTGCTTAGATTGCTACTCCCGCAACCCGGATCCACAGAAAAGCAATAGATAATGGATGAATGTATAGAATGAAAGCTTTGCTTTTGAGACACTCTTAAATGCTCTTTTTATTCCCAGTTATGTGATTTAAGTTGCATATTGTTCCCTAGCTTTTTTTTCTTGGTATCGCTTATTTTTTCAGCTTTTTTTGCCCCATACCAACTTTTTTTAGTTGTGTTCCTGCCAATTCTAAATGAGTTAATCATTTATAATATATATTAAAATGTCTCACTTTTATCATGCTACGTGGTTATGTTCTATTGTGGATACAATATGGGTTTATAATTTTTGCAAATCAATGCATTCTGATTTTATTTACATTTACTTACATTTTACACTGTGTACCAACTTTATACAAAGAGAGATGGAGGTTGAACAAGAGATTGATATATACAACAAAAGAGAGGGGAGATATAGAAAAAGAGAGACAGACAGTGAAACACACACACACACATAGATAGATAGAGTTACATGTTGTATGCATGATAAGAGAGTGGTTTGCAGAAAGACACACATTTCACAGATCTCCAGTAGCAGGTCAGTTTTACTTTCTCTTACAAGATCATGTACTGCAAACAGTCCTAGCGTGCCACACAAACACACAAAGCTCTGTCAAGCTCCGAGTGGAAGCAAAAGAGGATGAGATTGAGAACAGAAAGCTGGTAGCCTACCTGTATGCCACTTAAATATTCAGAGAAAACCAATTCGAACAGACAACCCGTCGTCTGTGTCCGATGTCTTATTTGTTACTGTTAAGGAAGTAACCCGGCAGGCACAGAGCATGGGGATTTCCACTGAGTGGAGCCTTTCACTTTCAGAACTAGCAAATAAAGATGGTTTTCTCTGTTTGAAGTTGTCTGAAGTTGTTCACTTGTAAACTTTTGTAAAACTTGTAAAATTGTTTTACTTCAAGTTAGACATTTTTATGGACATGATGGAGTCAGTTTGATTAAGATATGAATTTCTGCTGACAGATATTATTACTTTGCCAAACCAAATTAATTCAAACTGTACTTGTTTACATGGACAAAACTGTCCAGATTGTTTAAGAAAAGCCAATAATAACAGGCCTGATCTTCCTAATCAATATTGAAATGTTCCAGACATAATTGTTTTTTAAAAAAAACTTGTGTTTAAGGCTGCGTTCAGGTTTAAACTTAGAAAGCTACTTATACCCCAACCATACCAGCACCACACCTACCACGATTTCAGAGTGACTGAATGATCAATATAAAGGTCCACCGCTCAAATAATACCTGATCTGCCATGTATAACGGATAGAATAATATTACATTATAGATAACTGTCCACCTACAAGTTACAGTGTGTGACCACAAACTGTCTAATGTCTAATGGAAGTCTAGAATCTGTAATTGTTCATCCGTATAGTGGATTGATGGATGGATTTAATGAAGTGGACAGTGAGTGGAAGTACAAGGTTTCTGGTTTCTGAACTTTCCTGGTTTTATTTCAGAAGACTGTTGTCAGTAGTCTACGCTTTGCTGACGGATTTGGATTTTGAAATATGATCTCGGTGTGGTGTTGTACTAGGATTAAGTATTTTAGTTTTTTAGATGATAAAATGATAGTGTGATGCCCTCTTGTGTTTATATTGGTGAACTGCAGCTGCTAGGTAGTTGGCTTTTGCTCTTCACAAATCTTGGGCAGTTTTATTTATTGCTGTGTATTGTGTTGATAATCGTCATTATTTGTGACTTACTGTGGTCAGTGGAGGGGTTATGATTACATTAAAAAATCATTATATATGCATACTTCAAGAGGAACCTATTATATTTAAAATTATATTTGTGATTGTATTAAGTCATCTAACTAATATTGTCATAGTTCAATTTGGACCTGATTATTTAGTTTTCGTCCTGTTTTAGGTAAAGACCTGATTGTTTCATTGGAAGCTGATTATTATTATTATTATTATTATTATTATTATTATTATTATTATTATTATTATTATTATTATTATTATTATTATTATAATAAAGTAAGCTGTGTTTTAGTTAAAGTTAGGGCTAATTATTTGAAGTAAGTCTGTTTAAGTTGTTTTAGTTAGACCTGATTATTTAAAGTAAGTGCTGTTGTAGTTTCATTGGAAGCTGATTATTCAATAACTGTATTAATATTATTATTATTATTATTATTATTATTATTATTATTATTATAAAGAAAGCTGTTTTTTAGTTAAAGTTAGAGCTAATTATTTGAAGAAAGTCCGTTTGGGTTTAAGTTACACCTGATTATTTAAAGTAAGTGCTGTTTTAAATTCATTGGAAGCTGATTATTTATTATTATTATTATAATAATTATTAGTATTATTATAAAGTAAACTGTGTTTTAGTTAAAGTTAGAGCTATTTTTTTTAAGTTAGTCTTCTTTTAGCTAAAGATTATCCTGATTATTTAAAGTTAGTTTTGTTTTAGTTAAAGTAAGACCTGATTATTTAAAGTTAGTTTTGCTTCAGCTAAAGTTAGACCTGATTATTTAAAGTTAATTTGTTTTTGCTAAAGTGAGACCTGACTACTTAAAGTTAGTTTTGTTTTACTTACAGTTAGAACTGATTATTTTAAAGTTAGTTTTGTTTTAGTTAAAGTTAGACCTGATTACTTAAAGTTAGTTTTGTTTTACTTACAGTTAGAACAGATTATTTTAAAGTTAGTTTTGTTTTAGTTAAACTTAAACCTGATTATTTTTTAAAGTTAGTCCTGCTTTCGTTAACATTAGACCTGATCATTTAGAGTTAATCCTGTTTAGCCCTGATTATTTGGAGTCTTTGTCTGTACTCTGTAGTGTAACTGACTAACAGTGCTGCGTATAATCTAATCCATCAGAAGTGCACTCTTCCTCTGCTGTTCTGGACATTGTGTGCATATGACGTTCTCTTGGCTCTTAGTGTGTGTGAGCTGGTGTGAAGGGAATGAGTGTTTGTGTGTTTGGAGAAAATTATCAGCATGAGACTTGCGCATATATCACTCAAACACATGAAACTTACTCACCAGCAGAGCAGCCAGATAAGACAAGAGCAGCAGAGCAAGAAAAAAACTGCCAGAAAGGAACAGAGAGCGATAGAGGAATGAGGCGATACTGGACATCAAGTTAAAAAGAGCACACTAAGAAGTACGTACTAGCTTCAGGCGGTTGTGTAACACCTTTACATGATGAAAATGAATGGCTGTAAATGGAGGCATTACAAAAGCACTTACAAAAGAGAATTAAATAGAAGAATGTAATTATCATTTATATTACCTAACATGCTGTTTTTGACTGCTTACTTAATGTTTTTATCTACTCTCTTAAAGTGTCTTGTATGACTCTTGACTTGTTCACATTTCTATAGTAAACCCCTTTCTTATATACAACTTTGTATCTTAAATAGCTTAATATGTTGATTCTATAGTATTAATACTTATAGACCACAGCAGTATCTTGTCTATTCAATATACTGGTATCCTGTTGGGTGACCATTGCAGTAATCAATCTTTCTAGAAACAAAGGCATAGATAAGTTTCTACAGGCATGGTTTATTCAGAAAATCTCTAATCTTGTTACAGTAAGTCAAGGTGGCCAAAGTTGTTTGTAGAGCCAAGTAAATCTAAGCTCCATCTGCACAGCTATGGTAAGATATCCTGAATTCATGTAAGATTTTGCCTGTGTAAATTAGCGTATGTAAATTAAATAGGAGCAGCCCAGGCATCTACACCTGGGGTACACCACAGGTCACTCTTTTTATAAATTGTACCACTGTAGTAGTCATTTTTGTAATACATTGATGTGAGGTAGCTTTTTAGAGGCATTTCATTTTCCAAACATCTGGTTCCTTTCACCACCACTGCATTTCACATCACATCAAGCCACTCTGAATGAGTTTATATGTCAACGATTGAATTTTGAAGAAAATTTAAAAACATGGTGAATAAAACTGTATTTTTTTGCTCACTGTTTTTTAACCTTAGCAAAGAGGAGTTGCCTTGTCTTCGATTTATAGACGGAGGAGGAGCTAATATTTAAACCGCACCGCTGTGATTCGCTATTACGACTTGCTACTGGCCAATAACAGATCGAGTTTGGGACGCAATGGGCGTGGCCTGAGACTCAGCGAGCCCGGTTTAAAGCTCAAGTGCGAGAAGGTTTTTCTGGTAGGTGCCAGTGGAGAAGTTAGCGGTGGGTAAACATGGCTGAGTGTGAAGGGTACAGTAGTTTCTTACTCTTTCTGGGCGGCTTCACGGCGCTGTATTACCTGCTGAAATGGTCGTGGAGATGCTGGAAAGGATTCAAGGCTTACTTGCTGTCAGAAATTTGGCACACAGACGTGAAGAAGTTCGGCCAGTGGGCAGGTAAGGCAGCTACATCTGACTCTACTGTTAGGGTGTAGTTATCAGGTTATGTCGCATATATGTAGACACTAAGGCACTGAAACTTTGCATCAGTTAATTCGACTTGTGAAGCCCCTTAGTGTTCAGATCATGTAGTGGAAAAATGCGTAGTTACCTGATAACCGCACAGTCATAGCAACTGTATTTTGAACTTGATCACTTTCCTTTAGAGACTATTATTGTTATAAATGGGAAAATATAATTGCATAATTGACTCAGTAAAATGCTAACAAAGAGTGGTTTGGATTTTTATGGAGATTTAAAAAACATATAGAGTGGTTGTAATTAAAAATTGCATTCAAGTGATTGGTGTCACTACTGGACTGGTAAAAGTCCAAGCAAAAATATTCATACAGCGTGACCACTGATGAAGGGCTAGAGGATGACTAACAAAAACTGTGCAAAAATTGTGAACGATCTGCTATTGTTATTCATCAGTATAGGTTCATTTGTCGTTTTGAATATGGATAAAATGCCGATTTTAGCATTAAATTCATATTCAAAATGGATATAAATGTAGTGTTTAATATGTTGTCTTTGTTCTCTTTCCAGTTTACTATAGGATGTAAATAAATTCCTTGCATTCTGTTTAATTTATATTTTGCATTTATTTATATTTTTTTGTGCCCAGATTTTGTTAGTAATGCTACTATTACTAACTACTGCTACTAATAACAACTTTATTAATAGAGTATTTTGCATGTGAGTGAACAGCAATCAATACACATCGTTTGTTTGTTTCTATTGTAGTCACTGTTTGATAACAGCAATTTAAGAGAAACAAATTAAATGAACAAAAATAAACTGTATTTAAATTAAAATTATGTTAAAAGCTAAATTGAAGCTATATTAAATTAACATTAAACCATATTTGCGGCTGTACATCTGTTTACATTTAAATGACTGAATCATGTAAAATAAAAATATCCCACTTAAACTCTGACGTATAGTTTACTAACTATGTGTATGTATTTAAGTTGCACCATGAAGAGCAAAACCACTGATTCAAAAATACACCAAATGCAAGGAGCATTTTGAAGTTCTGTTATTACAGACTGTAGTCCATCTGTTTTTGTTATACCACCTTTACTCCTACAGAACCCTTATAGCAGGTATTATTTGATTGGTGGGTCATTCTTAGCACTGCCATGGCACTGACATGGTGGTGAATAGTCCACCAACAAGACTCTACAGGATGAGCATATATATGTATAATATATGAGGTATTGGTTATGACTTACATTTGCAAGGTGGACCAACAAGGTGGGGGTGCCTAATAAAGTGGACACAGTGTTTCAAACCTCCAACAGCACTGTTACATCTGATCGACTCATTGCCACATTAGTGCAACTGTAGTGCTAAAAATGAGCCGCCATTCAGGTAATACCTGCTTTATGGTGGTCCTGTGGGTGTCTCTGAGCATTGAAGAACAGGGTCAAGGGTAGCTAACACAGTATGCAGAGAAACTGATGGACTGTAATCTATCACTATGAAGTGCTCCTATATGGTAGGTGGAGCGGATAAAATGGACAGAGATTGTAGAAAGGAGGAGGTTTAATGTTATGGCTGATCGATGTAATTCAGTCATTGAGATGTAGACAATAATGTGCAGTAGTTTGATGTGAAATGGTTAATTGTAGAGAAACTTATATTTCTTTAGCGTCCTGGTGGCAGGAGGCAGGTATTACCATGTGTACAATGCACAAATTTCAGAAAAAGATGTTTGGTGACAATTTTGCTTCACAATGCCACATCATGACTTAAAATTTTTTAGGCCAAATTAGAACTTCAGTAAAACAGTGTCTTAGTCATCAGACAGAAAATTAGTAACCATATAATATAGTAACTATATGAGGTAGCTTTTAGAGGTATTAAACATCTGGTTTCTATCACCACCACTGTGAACCATTCAGACCTTTCTCTAGAGCATTTCAAATCATATCATGACTTATTTGTATTTTTACTGTTTAATTTTGCAGAAAATTCCTCTTTCTTTATGACTTTTTGGATCTTTTTTGCGTATTTTTTTCTCAAAATCTTTCCTCATTTACCATGTGAGGTTAATCATCATGCTCACTATCACAGTTGCATATACTTATCAAGTCAGTCATTAAAGTAGTTTTTCTACTTGGCATCAACTATCACTTGTGCAGCATGGTCCATAAATGAGTAACCTTTTGGAATTTCTCTGAACCAGATCAAAGGTGCTCTTTCTTGTAATATGTAAAGCATCCAGTGTTTACCAGTGATACAGGTGGCCAGGACTGTCATGTGTGGGGTTATGAGGAAGACGACTGTGTGGCTGCTGTGTATGGGGGTGTTTATGATGATAGTGATGATACTGTAACTTAAGATAAAGTGTAGTTAGGAGCTGGGCTTAGTATAACATCATGGCACAGAAGACAGGACTGGACAATATATCAACTGTTAATTATTGCGATATTTGATCTTTGAAATACTGATACCGAAGAAGGGGTCATATGCTAAAAAAATCCTTATTTAATCATGTTACATTAATGATTCTGTGGGGCAATTGTACTGTTTTTCAACATTTCTCCGAAATTCTTTTACATTTCTTGAAAGAGAAATAAAATTGGTTTGATGTTAAAATGTTTTACTGTAGAGAAACCCAACAAACCTGAGTTTTTATATGCAGTGTTATAATGGTCATAAATGATAGTGGTGAGTCTAAAAATATTTTCCTTTAATGTTTTATTTACAACATTTTGATTTACAATAGTCAAATGTAGCTCTCACATTCCTAAAGGATCATAACACAACTTTTATTGTCATGCAAAACTCTTTCTATTTCCTATTCCTGGTTCCTATTATTAACATTGTGAGTAATACTACATTGGGATATTCCTTTACAATGTACAATTTCACATCAAACCACTCGCAATGACTTTGTTTGCATCTTAACAACTGAATTACAATTGAACTGTAAAAAAAGCAAGGTATATATTGTAAGGTATATCAAATATCGAAATGAGTATCTACACTTCTTGCTTTCCTGGCTCTAATAAACCCACTTAGGCTGAGGGGGGTTGAGTTAATTAGCTGATTAGTCTGATCACTTGTAATAGAACAATAGGTAACAATAAGTTTGAATACACACTGGCTGACCAATTCATTAGGTACTTCATTGAGCACACATTGGTAAATAGGGTGAAAGGTGGCTAACAGAGTATGCAGAGAGCAGTTTCACTACAGTCTGTAATTGAAGAAGTGGTACTTCATTAAGTAGTTGGTCAGTGTATTACAAAACAGCAATGTGCAAAAGTTTTAAACACTTGGTGACAGGTTTTATTTGTTCATCAAACAAGTTTTTTGCACTTATTATCTATTCCCTGCTTTGACTACTCAGTACTTCATTAAGCTACATCAAGGAGAAATATGGAACTAAACTTCTGTTCTTCAAACTGTCTTACAAGATATTATGTACTCCTTAAAACAAGATATTCATGCTACTTTGTATTGTAGTTGTAACATCCACCTCCACCATTGAACCTCCACCATATTTGACTATATCTGTCCACAAGACGTTTTCCCAGAAGCACTTTGGCTTACGTACGTACATTTTGGCAAACTGCAAGCTAGCTTTTTTATGTCTCTGTGTCAGCAGTGGGGTCCTCCTGGGTCTCCTGCCATAATGTTTCATTTTATTCAAATGTCGACATTATGTAATGTAATGTATGCAAAATTATTTATTTCAATTAATATGTAATTGCTTTTTTTTATTACGTTAAGGTTTCCTCTCATATTTGATGTTAGGAGTTTTTTAAAGGCTCACTTTGCAAATTTACTGTAAAATCTGTTATTAATTCTCCGTATTTTGTGGATATTATTATTGGGATTGGTTTCTTTACAACCTCATCCATTAACTACTATGAAAGTTAGTTATGAGAGAAATAAATAGATGTGTGGCCCCATATATGGGTTTTAGAGGTAAATGGTTTCTTAACTGTGATAAACCTTTCACATTTTTTTTCCATAGTGGTCACAGGAGCAACAGCAGGGATCGGTCAGGCCTACGCCATGGAGGTCAGTGGTGTCTTTGTTTTCATACTTATAGGTGAACTGGCTAGTGAACCTTTAGTGTTCTCCACCAGGCACATTATCCTGTTCAGCAGAATTGCTACTACACTGCTAAACTAAAGAGAAAGTAATGTATAAAAGTACAACCTTATGCAGACACACACACATTTTTTTATTTATGTCATATGTTTTAGCACCCTTTTAAAAGAAAAACACTAAGAAGTGTGGCAGTACGTAATTGTTATCCAACATGTAATATGGATGTATTTTTTACCTAACACGCTCAAGTGCTCAAGAAGAGAAGACAGAAACATATAACCATATGGGGGAAACACAGTCCTAAAGACGGCACAATGTTTTTTTTGAGAGTTTTTACTTAAAATGTACATTTGGTCCAAATGTAGTTGATACAGCTGACAGGTTTGAGAGCTTATGAGTGTTGACACAGCAAGAGAAGACTATTCCTACTTGTTCTTGGCAAACAGTATTCCTGTGTATTTCAAAACAATAAAGAAAACATACTTATTTGTGCTAAAATTATCCTAAGTCGCTGTCCCCAAACTTGCCTATTCTGGGAAAAGTCTGAGGTTACAAGTTGTACTAGTCTGTTGTATGCTAAAATAGAGCTGCGGTAAAATCAACATTCCTATGCACCTGCACTTTTGTAGCCTGTGGCTCTGTACGGAACATCTCAGTTTACAAACAGTCCTCCCCTGAGTAATGCTGTTTCACAGAGTGCCTGAATGGAGCACATAAACAATGCCTTTGTTTTTGTTTTTGTGCATGTGTGGATTAGCTGGCAAGACGAGGCTTGGACATAGTTCTTATCAGTCGTTCAGAGGAGAAGCTCCACAGTGTTGCCAAAGAAATAGGTAAGTGACAGTTTAAGAAACATAAATGAGGACTGTTTCATTTGAAGCGATATGATGTTACGCAATCATCCGACATGATTTACCCTTTATAGTAACAGTAGTGTTGTCCATTATAGAAGAAGGACTGGCCTCCAAGAGTAGGTAAATGAATGAGCTTCATGCATGTTTTACAGGCTAGATAGCTCTGTTTCTTTCAAATCTCAAAAATAGAAAAAGGCCAGAAACATTTTGTTCTACAGTGGGGTTTATACAACAAAAATATTGTCATAAATCTCTAACAACGGGAGTTTGCTTATGTTTCTAACGATGCACAAAACGAGTCAAATGCCAGCGGGTAATAAAGTGCCAGTCCAGGTCGAGTGATGATAATAAACACGGAAAAGAAAAAGCGAGGTCAAAAACAGGCAAGAGTCGAAACCACAGAATTCAATGAATCAAATAAATCTGAAGGGAAGATTTGAAGTGAGAAGCCAATACGACAAAAAGCACAATAGAGGGAGTACAATAGAACACTCGCTGTCACAGGACTAGAGCAAAGACCTCCGCCCAGGATGACGCCCGGCTCAGGCACCACTGAAACCAAAGGGGGATCTGACGGATGGCGCCTCAGACAACCTTTAGGTCAGAGACAGGGCCTACTGGGATGGCACTGTGAAAATCTTGACCTGTGTCTAGAACATCAGATGCATTCCTCAGGACCATAGCCACCCAATCGACCAGGTACTGTAGTGTGGCGTCCATTCTCCTTCTGGAGTTAAGTAACCTGGTGCCCTCGAAACTGATGGGAGGGGGAAGAATGATGTCAGGCGTGGCCTCGTCCAGCAGACCTGGGACAACAGGTTTGAGGAGAAAGGCATGAAATGAGTTGGACACTCTGTGCTGTGCAGGCAAATCAAGTTTCTACATGACCTCATTAATTTAACGAATGACCGTGGATGGACCAGTGAACTTGGTTAATAACTTTTTACTCCCCTCTGAGAACCTAAAGTCCCTGGTCGACAGCCAAACTTGGTCCCCAGGGAGGAAGGTGGGAATGTCACCTCTGCGCTGATCAGCCAGATGTTTGTGGCTGCGCAGTGCATTCTCAATATGTTCATGTGTGTCCTTCCAAACCTGCTCACTCTGTGTCATCCAGTTATCTACGGCTTGAACATCAGAGGGAGTAGTGGAACAGGGCATCCATGGAGGCTGATAGCCTAGGATACACTGAAAAGGGGTTAAACCAGTAGATGAACTTTCTAGACAGTTTTGGGCCATCTCACCCCAGGGTAGGTACTGGGCCTCAAAAACAGTACCTCAGAAACTTGCCTGTTTTGTTTCTCACATTGGGCATTGGCTTGAGGGTGGAAGTGAGACTAACAGTAACCAGTACCAGGGCAAAAGGTGATAGTAAAATCAAATTGGAAGAAAAACAAAAGACCAACAAGCCTGGCAAAGATTTTACTGTTTGGCTGAATGTAAGTGCTTGAGATTCCTCTCGACTCTTCTAAGACTACAAAAGGATCCACTGCCCCTGCTAGCCGGTGCTGCCATTCTTCAAAGGCCAATTTTATGGCCAGCACTTCTCTGTCTTCTATACCACATTACTATACGTTCTGTTGGTGTGATTGGGGAAAAAAATTACACAGGATGTGGCTCACAAGAGTTACCTACTTGCTGAGACCGAATAAAACCCACTCCTGTCTGGCAAACATGCACCTCCACTACAAAAGGCTGGGTAGGATCTGGGTGCTTAAGGGTAGGGGCTGATAGGAAGGCTGATTTGAGAGTATGGAATGCTTTATCAGCTTGGGAATTCCATCACAAAACTTTAGCATTACCAGGTTGTATGCACTCCTGAGGACTAATTATGTAAATACTGATGCTTTACGGAGCTGTTCTAGAGTAAATAGTAAGACTTAGTAATTTGATTGAGGCCTGGATAATCAATAAAAGGTTGTTCTGTTTGACAAAGAAAAAAGATAGGGATAAGTAGAAGGGAGTTAGAAGAAGCATCCTGGATATACTCCTGCATAGCATTATCTTCTACTTGAGTTATGGGATAGATTCTTGACTTAGCACTCTCAATTAACTGAGTTGAGTTAATGATTATGCATAGCTGCATGTCAATGTTTGGGTCAAAAAACATGCTTTATTTATTTTCTATTTTTTTTTTTTTTCCTGTAGAAGTTTTGTTTATTATCCCATACAAAAACATGCCATTTTAGCAGGGGGAAAACTTTAGTGTATATATTTAATATTGAAAATAACTGATACTAGTTAAGGGCAGCCCAGTGGCAGTAGGTAGCGCTGTCGCTATACAGCAAGGCGGGGCAGGGTTTGACATCTGTGTAGACTTTGCATGTTCTCTGTGTGAGTTTCCTCTGGGTGCTCCATTTTCCTCCCACAGTCTAAGGATATGCAGTCAGGTGTTCACTGATACTGAATTGTCCCACCCAGGTTGTTAGTGCATGTATGTTTGTATATGCCTGTGTGCTTGCCTGTTCAGGGTTTTTCCTGCTTTTTGCTCAGTGAGCTCTGGGATAGGCTTCATCACCCCCCACAACCCTGAGGAAGAGACTTAGTAGATGAATGAATGAATGATTTCAGTCGAGATTAATACTGTGTGTTTGTGTCCTAGAGTCACAATATGGACGACAGACACGTGTCATTCAGGCTGATTTCACTGAAGGCCAGTCCATCTACCCAGCCATCTCACAGCAACTCAAAGACCTGGAGGTCGGCATTCTAGGTAATACAGTGACCAGCCAGTGACTCCAGTAAAGAGATTATAGTTTAGAATCCTGTGATTATAAAAAACAGTAACTTCAGCCTCCAAGTTGCAGTAAATAACAAATGTTATATGACTTCCAAAAACTGCACCACATCACAGAACATTCATCTGAAATATCTGAATATATATCGCAATTTCTGGCTCTTCACCAGTGATCAGTTTCCGACTCTAGACGTGCTCATTGCTGGATATTGAGTGGTGGCTCGCTCTCAGACGTGCATAGACACTGAGCAAACATATGTGCAAACATTCCAGAAACACAGTTGCACTCATACCAGCACCACACACACTACTATGTCAGTGTTTGCAAAGAATGAGGCACAACCAAAACAATAATTTGTCAGCAGGACATAGTGGGCGGATGATAGATTCTGCATCAACAGATTAACTACAGTGTTTAACTCTAAAGTCTATATAGGGGGCTGTATGAGATAGGAATTTCTTATATAGTAGACTGTTAGTGGGATACCTTATAAAGATAATAAAGATAATAATAAATAATAATAAAGATAATGGATATACACAGATGTGAGGTGTTTCTAATAAAGTGGATAGTTAGTGGAAGTACAAGTGAGGTGTTTCCTTTGGAGTGAGGTATTTCTAATAAATAATGAGATGTTTAAAATCATTAATTTGGTTTTCTAAAGCACCTTGGATGTGTGAACAACATGTTTAAATACACGACTGTGCAAAAGTCTTAGGACCTAACCTTATGGTTTAAAATTCCAAGCTTGGAATGGGTTAAATAAACAAGCTGACTTACTGAATGAATATTATTTGAATATTTAATATAAAGAGCGTTTGCTGAGCAAATAAAAGCTTCCTCTCTGGAAAAGTAGTCTAAATGCAAAAATGTCCCCAACTGCCTCAAACATTTGTACAGTATTGTAAATAAGAACCTTAGACAAAGTTAATAATAAATAGGTTACGAGCCAGAAGGAGAAAGCAGAAGGAAAGCAAGTGTAAAATCATTTCTTCACCTTGACCCACATTCTCTCACTCTCTCCACAGTGAACAACGTTGGTATGAATTATGCTGCAATGTTGGCGCATTTTTTGGATGTTCCTGACCCAGAACAGGTACAGTGGCATGACCACTACTGCATGTGCATGTATGTGTAAATAATGGTACTGAACATTCTGTGCATTTTTGTGCTTGTCTTTTCAGAGAATCACTAATGTGATCAACTGCAACATCTTGTCTGTCACACAGGTAAATATCTGCCTGGTTACTGCATCAAAGGTCTTTTAGTTTATTGCAAGCTGTGTGTAATGCATGCCAACCAGAGGTGGAGGATTATTACTGCTGATGAACGTTGAGTACTGATGATGATGAAAATAATGTAGATGTTTTTACTTATTCTTCAGATGAGCAGACTGATTTTGCCACACATGGTTGAAAGGTACACATTTAGTTTGTTCTAATCATATCGGATCTGCATCAAAGCGTGACTGCTGGTGTTAAATTAGTACATGTATCTGTGTGTAGAGGTAAAGGACTTATCATCAACATATCATCAGAAGCTGGTTTTCAGCCACAGCCCATGCTGACAGTGTACTGTGCTACAAAGGTAATATACCCCCCCACACACATACACATACACATAAACACATACTTAATGATATAGTGAGAAGAGGTTTAACCCTCCTGTTTACTTATAAATAACAACAATAATGTTCCTGGGTCAGATTGACTCGATGGAAGTACAGTTTTTAACCATAAACTTTTCTCTCGCAGATATTTGTGACATACTTCTCTCGCTGTCTGCATGCAGAATATAGTTCACGAGGAGTCACAGTCCAGGTAGAAAATTATAGTACCATATGGAGAAAAAAGTCTAGTTTAGTTTGGTTGAACAACCACATTGAGTTTGTTCAGTAATAAGTCTTCCTTATATGGTTCTAACAATATTTAACATACTGTTTGCGGAAGAAAATTGAAAAAAGATTTGATAAAATTTGCCTCAAAATGACTGCTAATAAATCACCTTTACAGGTTTGTGATGTTTTTTGTCGGTTTTATGGATAACAGTGCAGGGAAACACATAAGCAAGTCTATTAGATATCACTGATCAACTTAATGCAGTTAAGTGTACACTGTGGACATTGGTTGCTTTTTACACAATGCCAATTGGTGTGGTACAAGCTTCCATTAGTTGTTAGCAATATTAGCCTTGCAGCTCCTGCATACAACTAAAGAAGCAAGCAGCAGACACCAAACATATGTTGCCCCATGACCCCAATGTTTTCGGTTGTATAGTGGAAAATGGTGTATATTTGATTTCTGGACAAACTACTTGTTTATAGTAAATATTTAGATTTACTACTCTATATGTTATTATGTTAAATATGTTATTTACTTACTTCTCTCTCTCTCTCTCTCTCTCTCTGTTTGCAGTGCGTGACTCCATTTGTTGTAAGCACTAATATGACACATAATGTAAAAGTGAATCCCCTGGTAAAGAGTGCAGCTTCATTTGCCAGAAATGCTCTGAACACTGTGGGCTACAGCTCATTCACCAGTGGCTGCCTTACACATGCACTACAGGTACCCACACAGCTCTTTATTACTAGTGTTGCCCCCCATCCAGGTTAAGTTTATTTCATTTCTAGACATATTTTTTATTTGTTTTATTTATATTTCTTAGCATTTCCTATATTTTAATTTAATTTCATTTAATTTAATTCATATACAAAAATTGGTTTAATTGTTTAATGATTTGTTTGAGAAGGAAGCACTGTTGGTGTAGGCAGCAAAGCAGTGCAACCGAGAAGACTCCCATATAGCAAATTAGTGATGACCCACCTCTGACTTACAAATCTTTCATTTGGCGAACAAATTGCTTTGGAATGAGAGCAATGGGGTCCAAATGCTGTTACAATGACTTACTCTTTAGTATTCAATGAGTCACCACAAATCATATTAAATCAAATTTTAATCAAATTTCAAATCAAAAGTTCCTAGTATTGGCAGATTGTGTCAGGCTTCCTAAAAAAAAGATGACACAGACCTGCATCCTGCCAGAAGTGACCCAGACCTGTTTTAAGAAACGTAGTCGAAAAAATATTTAATATAGCCACATTTGGATTACCTACAGTTCGCCCTTACTGACAGTTGGCTGGGAGGGCCATGTGTCTCCCAAAACCCCATGTTATAAATCTTTATCTCTCTTAGGCTGCATCATAAGCACAGTTAGTAGTGGCTAAAATAATTACATATCTGAATATTTCACAAGGTTTATGTGGCAACTGGGCAATAGCACAATACCATTATCATGATAAATGACATCACAATATGTTACAATATGTTTTTCTGAGTTATGTTTTTAGTTAGAGTCAGTACTTGAAGAACAGTAACCAATGTCTGATTACAAAGAGAGCCTCATTGGCATTGTAGAAGTGGGTTTAGTGCAATACAGTATGTGAAATGTTAAATAAAAAATAAGAAAACTGGGTTCATTTAAAAATTTTAGTTCACTGAACTCATGAACTCATGTAACTCAAGACACATGTAAAACACACTGTTAATATTAATTGTTCCGTTTTTAGAAGTTTACTTAGTTTACACACTTTTCAAACATTTCCCAAACATCAGCAGCTACAAATAAGAAACTTTAGGTTTGCATGCAACGTTTGTGTCACAATACTGCCACAGGTTGATGATAAAGAAAGTGTTAAAATTCATTTTCTCATTCATGCATTTTTTTACAGCTATTAGGTAGACTAAGTAATTCACCTTGTAAAGTGCAATACTAATGAGGGACTAGAACTTCATGTTTGTCATTGTATTATACCACTTATATTACCCTGATGTTACATTATTATTTAAATATTTGAAAACACTTGATTTATTTATTTAAAATTTGTATTATTGGAACAAGACAAATGGAATTATCTAAAAGTGTAATTGTTCTCAGTGCTTACAGTTTGTTTCATGTGCAACATGAAAACATATCCCTCACTCATTCTCACAATATTTCTGTTTACAGCACGTCGCTCTGACTATTTTTTTCCCAGCTTGGCTGCGTCTCTCTCCATTCTGTGTGCGGCGAATGGAGAAATTTGCACAGAGCATGAAGCTGGAGGGAGTAGCACAGAGCCACAGCAAAGAGGAGTGATTCTCACATACACATATATACACACAGATTTGCACAAACCACAAGACCTTAATACATAAAACGGACAAATACCGAAAATAACCTTCTTCTTTTTTGTTATGCTGTAAAGCACCTGTAATCAGGGATCACTACAACACTGTCATGGATCATGTACACATAATATGATTTCCAGCTTTACTTCACAATATTAGGGGAAGTAAGGAAGCATTAGTCTGCTGAGTTCACTCTCAGATTTAGAGATAAAGAGAAAGTAAAACATAGGACAAAGTTAAAGAGCTGGAAATGTGTGTTTGTTTTGTACATATTCTCTTGTATAACTAACTCTTGTGACAGAATATGAAATATTTGCACATATCTGTTTGATTATATACAGTACAATGAACAGAAAAGAATCAACTCTTCTAAACTGTTCTAAACTTATATAAGTTTATGCTAAAATGGGTGCTAAAGGTTCTGTCTTATTTTCTATTAAACATTCCCCTTACAGTTTTCACTGAATGATTTCTTACTTGTATTTAAGAGCTGTTTTAGTGGAAAAAGTAATAAAAAAAAACGTGAGGTGAAAAGAGGCCTTGAAAAGAGGACTTTTGTGCAAGAGTTTCTGTTTTTTCCAAGCGCTCAATCTGGGACTGATCATATGCTACAGATGTGGCAGATAACAGACCAAAGTGGCCAAAAGCACCTCCCAAGCAACAAGAACTTGTGTATACCATTTGTCAAAAAAGGAAACCATGCTAATCAGTTCTAGAAGTTTAGGAAGATTTTACAGATGCAAACAAACCCAAACACAAAAAATACAAACAGGGTGCATCACTTTTATACCCATTCCACATTCAATAAAACTACAACACCCCTGTTTAGATAGTGTGTCAAAGGGGCATTTCTAGTCCTGTACTGAGGACGTGAGGTGTAAGGTAGCATATATAAGACAAATAACATAGGTCCTAAAACAGAGCCCTGTGGAACACCACACTTACAGGGCTCTGTACTGACACCTGTACTGACACCTTTCCTGTATGCTTAGCGCCACCAGTCACTCACTAATTATTTAATAGATCCATTCTGGCCACTCGGCCGACTAAGGCCGTACCTAGCCCCACTGGTACCGTTAATGCATTCTCAGTACCGCCAGTCCCCCATCGATTTTACCAATATGGCAGATCCATTTTGGCAGACAACCAATAAAAAAAGGAAACATATGGCATACAGATGCAATATGTATGCCATATGTGAGAGGTGTTACGATTAAGACACCTCTAGTACCTGTGGAAAAAGACTGAAATTATATAGCAATGACAGCAGATCCAAACAATGGTTTCAGTAAAACACAAAACATCGCCAAGACAAATCTTGTGATGTTTGCGCATGTCATCAAAGTGGCAATGTAGACCCTCAATGTTATGGTAAATCACTGTTGAAGCATCTGTAGCAGAGACATAACTTAGAAGTGTCATTGTATTTTTCATGTTCACTATCAGCATACTTTCAAGTGATGACAATATTTCCTCCTTACAAAATATCTTCATTTGGTTGAAATCAATTATGTGCAAGCCTTGAAAAGAGGTGGTTCTGCTGAGAGCTACATAGAGCTACCAGGTTTGAAAACACTCTTTAAAGACACGACTGCTGATGTTGATGTCATTCTTTCCACTCCCTGTGCGTTGTGCGTCATGGGAAAGTGACAATGTCAGTGTCTTCCACTCTTACAATGTACACAAGGTGTTTTTGAGGAGCCTGATTATGTCTCATAGTCTGGGGTTATCCAGCTTCAAGCCAATTCGATCCACTATCATCCTTGCCAGCCTTAGTAACAATTTTCGAGATGCTGATTATTTCAGTCAGTCTTGCAATCTGGAATCGATCTTTACATATGTCCAATGTGTGGTCCTCAAAAAATGCAGACAGCTTTTGCTTTTAGCGGATCATCCCATACAACTTTTCTGGGTCCTTTTTCTGAGAGAAACATGTATAATAACAGCATGTTTGTCATTTGGCCACTTTTGAATTAATCCCATGTTGTCTTAAAGAACCAAGACATTTTGCCACTCATATACAATACAGTCGTTTGTAACTTGCAAAGTCTGCCATGCACATTGACATTGATGTGCATGGGGCTTGTGGCCTGGCTTTGTATTTTTCAGGTAATTCACACACCCATCACACACATTTCTTTTATCTCCAGACATTTCATAGATAAACTCATCTTCATGTTGTTATCAACTTTGCAATGCCATGCCTCTCCAGCATATCCTTATCTGAGCAGGGGAGATAAATCTATGACACACAGTGACACACAGTATAGGTGGGACTTTGTGGAATGTGTCATTTAAACCGAGGTTGTGCTTCTTGAGGAATCTGATTCTTGAATTTGTGAACTGGCATGTCTTTCCTGTCTTCCACAGAAACTGAGAGTACTGATTTCCTGTATTTTACTGTATTTCCATTTAATGCGACTAGCACACCTAATGATGTGCTGTGTTTTCAAATCGCTAGTTTTCAGTGAAAGAACCCAACATTTATTTGGCTATATGGTGGGCAGTACAAAGTCTTTCATCCATGTTTAAAGAATGGCCATTGCATGGCCTTTCTGTTTTTTGTACTATAACCTGGATGCCAACTACTCCTATTTCTTCTGCAATATCTGAGTAGAGACCTCAGCTTATGTCTTCTCTTCCTTTTAGTCTGTACTGTTTCTTAGAACACCAGTACAACATTTTGCCAAATTACTAAATTAATAGCTTTTATTTTACCTTTGTATATACTGCTCAGCGAAAAAAAGTTTTAAAAAGACATGCAAGTTAGAATCTAACATGCTTGGAGAAAAACGTTGCCCAGATCTGCTGCATTGCTGAGACTCCTCCTTTTTTGTGTTGGAAAGTGACTGGCATGTTGTTGCTAGGTTGTCCCAGCTGGTTGCTAGGGTGTTGCTATGGTATCCCAGCTGGTTGCTATGGTGTTGCTACATGGCTGCAATGCTATCCCAGGTAACCACTTACAGGAGATTTCCATGGTGTACCGTGGTTCCTCTATGGGTTGAGAAGTCGTTGGCTAAAAAAGAATGGGACTCTAGGGACTCTAAGTGTGTTGGGTATGTCTGTTGATAAGAGCTTGGAGATCTGCCCTGGCAGTGTGGTGGCTGTAGGTTGAACAAAACCATAATGTTTGGGTCTGCTCTAAAAATGAATGGGACCCTATAGGAAAAAGGGATGAATAAACGACAAACAGAGGTTGGGGATTAGAAGTTGGGGATGGGCTGCCCTAAGTGAGTTCCTCCCATAGAGAATGGGACTCTATGGGAGGAATGAGTTTTGTGGGTGTCGATTAAACGAAACCATGATGTTTGTGTGGTTTGAAAATGAATGGGACTCTATGGGAGGAACGAGGGATGAATAAACGACACATAGAGGAGTGCGGGTGGATACATTTGTGCCTGGGGATCTGTCCTAAGTTATTACATGCAGTTTGGAGCTGTATGTTAAACAAAAGCATGATGTTTGGGGGTGTCCAAAAATGAATGGTACTCTATTGGGGGGAAAAAGAACCAACACTACAGTCGTGGTTAGGGTTCTTCCCTGAATCGGTGTATGTGGAACGATGTCTGTCGGTCGAGCATAAGTACCTTAAATGGCCGTGTACATTTTCATCCCATTCATTTCTATGGGGGAAAAAAAGCTGCTAAATTCCACTCATATCCGAAATTCGTGCATTCAATCAAAAAGCTATCACACTTTCAGTCTGTAACACTATTAGTACCCATATATATAATCTCCTCATTTCTAGATTCATAAACAGATTTACCATGCTTAATGAGAACAGGCTCCTTAAGCGGTAAACTGGAGGAGGAGGAGCAAGGAAGCAGCTGGTAAACTATGGTTCAAGAGACTTGGACAATAACACAAAGGTCTGCTTTTCATTTGGGTCCCAAGTGTATCTTACTGGGGTTTTTTTGGGCAGAGCTGTTCAACCTACCTAGTTTTGGAGACCTCTCTGCTGGAAATGTGTGACTACACTCAGTGTCCATACGGTAAGTGTAACTTATAAAATGGACAACATTTGCACTTCTACGGTTACAGACTGTAGTCCCCCACAGGACCAATGGGGAGGAAAACCATTCTCATCCCCTTCATTGATACCGACGTGGTAGTGTGTGACATTTAAACACCTATCACTCCTGGACTAAGAACAGGCCACCAAGCCGAATATCCAGCCAGCAGCCTCCTGTGGGCAGCGACCTGTGACTACTGACAAAAGAATTAGAGCAAGACCAACACAAACTGTGCAGCTGCAGTTGGTCCATCATCTCTGACTTTACATCTACAAGATGTACAAACAAGGCAGGGGTGTCAGAGTGGGCAGCAAAGGAACGCTGTTTACAAACTGCAGCAGCATTGCACGCTCTGATCCACTCTGACCAGCGCAACACACACTAACACATTAGCACCATGTCAGTGTCACTGCAGCACTGTGAATGATCCACCAACCCACATAATACCTGCTGGTCCCGTGGGCTCCGTCATTGAATAACAGATTAAAAGAGGGCTAAGAAGGCACGCAGAGAAATAGTTGGACTTCAGTCTTATTTTAGGCGCACAGCAGCTCACTCTAACTATACTTTTCCCCTCCAAACTGAGAAATACTACTTCTTTCAATTTTAAGAAAGCACTTTTACATGTCGCAACAAACAACCTCCGTTTAATACCTGTGAGAAAAAAGAAACATGATTATACAATTAAGAACAATTTTAGTCACATAACTATCCAAACAAGAATGTTTTCCTCAGTTGTGCCATGCACACACTCTTTGGAACAATGTTTTGCTTCAAGTATTTCCTGCCACTGACTTTACACGTCTTATTTTAAACAGAGATGGCACTCATCAGATGTCAGAGGGGAAAAATAGTATAAATGCAATCCTGTAACAAATCGTGTGAGGTAGTAGAATCTTTAAGTACTTTCTGTGCATAAAACCAGCTAGAAGATGCTCCTCTTAAGTGAAGGTAACTAAAAACACCTAATTTTAAAGAAAAACAAAAGAAACTTCAAGGTTTTATCATTGGTATCATCACAAAAGAAAAAAGTGGCCTTATGCCGTCTCTGCTTTTATTTTGAAGTTGCTTTTGAAAAGTGCTTATATTATAACTGTTAAAGCTTCATGACATGCTTTTACATCGTAACAGTGATTGACCAACACGCAACAAAAATAAATCATCGTCTCTCTCTTTTGGTTCAGGTTGTTTCTTTAAATACATTCTTTAGAACTTAAATAAATGAAAATAAATACTTTGTTTGAACAGTAGACCAACCAAAAAGAAGCAAAAGTGATAAAGCAGTGGCTGCTGAGGTCTGTGAAATATAAACTAGCTTTTAGACATGTGAGACACACTATTCCCCAAAACAGTCGGTGCTTTCCTTTGCATGAGCCCACTTGACAGGCTTGAAGCGACAGTTCAGCACATATTCAAGTTTCCCCTTAGCTCATATTTAGCTATGCTAAGCTGGTAACAAAAGGCCTCTATTACTTGTTAGTTACACTAGCCAGTGCAAAGAAACAAACTTTGGACCCCAAATGTCACGTTTTGTCTGATCGACTATATTCAGGCTATGAAGATAATTCCCTATAATTTGACTTTTGGTCAAATCATGACTTTAAGTCAATGATAGATACATACACTCAAAGCTCAGTACATGTAACAGGGGTCAGTCCGTGAATCATAAGGGTGGGACCAAGCCCTTGAGTGACAGCATCCAGCAGTGCTAGGTACTGCTGTGACTGTCTGGAATCAGCTGGAGGGCGAGGCAGATAGAGAAAGCGCACAGCAGCGGAGGTGCTGTGCTCTTTTAGGAGCGAGTTGACTCCAGATAAGAATTCCTCTGATGCAGCAGGGAGTGCTGTGGAATCAGTTCCTCGCAGCATTTGCACTACACGGTCCCAGGCTACAATCTTGATAGTAGCTCTGATCCTCAGCTTGCCCAGCAGCTCTCTAAACCTCTCCTCTTTCGCCAGCCACCCCTGGTCTCCCGACTCTGCTTCCACACAGAGAAAAATGCGGACCCTCGCCCGGCGCCACATGGTGGACATGTTTAGAACGCACGCCATCTGCAGAAGGAAAAGGCTGCACACGTCACCAAAGCTGCCGCTGCCGTCTGCGCTGAGAAGGTTGGATGGCCACACATCAATGGTATCCAAGCTGTCTCCGGATTTTGCCGACATTCCTTTTCCTTCAGGTGGAAGCTGGAAGAAGTAGCGGGCCAGACACACGTTCTTGCCCATCTTGATGGCATCTGAGATAATGCCCACATATTCATCCGGTTGCAGAAAGCGAGGGCTTTCCGTGTGACGGACAGGGGGGAAGTGAGCTTGCAAGGACGGGAGGTCCACTCCGAAATTATCCCCCTTAGAATCAGCAAAAGAACCAGAGCCATTGCCTGCGCCCTCACAGAACGCAGGGTCCTGTAGGAAGTAGTCCTCTGGGTAACAGTTGTCGTAGAAACCTAAGACCAGAGTGTTTGGCTTCATACCTCCTGTTGGTGGACAGAGAGGTGGGAGGGGGGGAGACAGAAGGAAAAGGAAGCTAAAATTAAACATGGAGACAGTTAAGGCTTTTCAAGAAGTTCTTAGAGTCCCCCTAAAAAATCTAGTTTATGTAGTAATACATCTCCAAAGCGTCTTAAACAGCAAACAGCAAAAGTCGAGATTAATTCATTAATAGTTTCTTTGAGTATCTACAAAAACAATGATGATTAATCTAACATAAAACCAAACATGAGCTGATTGTCAGTGTGGAAAGGCTAGTCTTACCCAGTCCAGTGATGCGCAGTAGATGCTGAGTGCCCTGCCTAACTGAGGGAGAAAGAGTGAGATCCACAAACGCCTTCACATCCAGCTTATCCACAAGACTCAACCAGAAATTATACTGCTGCTGAACAGGATCAGTCGGCAACACATCTATTAGGAAAGACAGAATGTTTTTTTAATTTTCAAGTCGCAAGTTTCAAGTTTATTTGTCATTTGCACATCATGTCAGGACATAACATGCATTGAAATGCTTGGGGTGAGGCTCAGATACAACTCTATAGCAGGGCAGCATTATATATGTAAAAACAGTGCAAACATACAATACATAAACAATATTAAAAATAAAAATAAGCTATATACATTTAGTTATAACAGAAATATATAAAGGAAAACAAAACAAGATATACACAAGATATATACATATGACCTATGTAGAAACTTTTGCATTGGCAGGTTATCTAGGAAGATATATCTATTTAAAGTGACTTAGTGATATTGACCATGGCAGCGATATCAGAATAAATAATAATAATAATAATAATAATAATAATAATAGTGTAACATAATATAATATAGCAGTGGCCGAGTGAACAGTATTAGGGTCTCTCAGCCTCACAGTTTGTTCAGGAGCCTGACAGCGTGTGGGTAGAAGCTGTTCAGTAGCCGGGTTGTTCTGGCCTGGATGCTGTGGAATCTCCTGCCTGTAAAGTGAACAGGCCGTGTGCTGGGTGACCGCTGTCTAACCTGATCTTCTGGATTTTCCTCAGGCAGCGGGACTGATAGATGTCCTGTAAGGCTGGTAGATTGTTGCCTATGATGTATTCTGCTGTCCTCACCACTCCTTTTAGGGCCTTGCGGTCGCAGGCAGTGCAGCTGCCGTACCAGACAGTGATGCAGCCAGTTAGGATGCTCTCTATAGTGCATCTATAGAAGCTGGTGAGGATATCAGGAGGCAGTCCAAACTTCCTGAGCCTGCGCAGGAAGAAGAGACGCTGACGGGCAGATCTCACAATCGTGTTGGTGTGGAGGGACCAGGTGAGGTCGTCAGAGAGGTGAACGCGGAGGAACTTAACACTGCTGACTCTCTCCACTTCAGCCCCGTTGATGTAAAGGGGAGAGTAACTGCCCATCTGCTGCTTCCTGCTTCACAATCGTCTGCTTCGTTTTGCTGATGTTTAGACAGAGATTGTTGTCGTGGCGCCACTCTGGCAGAGCGCTGACCTCGTCTCTATAGGCTGTTTCATCTCCATCTGTGATGAGGCCTAGGATGGTAGTGTCATCAGCAAATTTGAAGATGAGGTTGGAAGAGTGTTTGGCTAAACATTCATGAGTGTACAGGGAATACAGGAGGGGGCTGAGTACACATCACTGGGGGGCCCCCATGCTCAGAGTCAGAGTGGAAGAGATGCTGTCACCCACTCTCACCACCTGCGGTCTGCTCGTCAGGAAGTCCAGTATCCAGTTGCAGAGATGAGAGTTCAAGTCCAAGTCTTTGAGCTTCGGGATGAATTTGGCTGGGATGATTGTGTTGAATGCTGAGCTGTAATCTATGAACAGCATTCTCACAAACGTGTTCTTTCTGTCCAAGTGTGTGAGAGCAGTGTGTACTGTGAGGGTCCATGTTGGCAGGGAGCGTAGAACAGATGTGAGCTTTGACCAGCCGTTCTAAGCACTTAATGTAAGTGCAACAGGGCGGGAGTCATTTAGGCAGGTGACAGTAGGTTTCTTGGGAACTGGAACAATGATGGTTGCCTTAAAGCACGTAGGAACCACTGACAGTCTTAGGAAAAGGTTAAAGATGTCTGTGAAAACCTCAGCCAGCTGGTTGGCACATGCTTTAAGTACACAACTGTGTACACCGTCAGGACCTGGTGCCTTGCGTGGGTTAACTGCCCTGAAGGATTTCACCACCTCCGACAGAGAAATGGTCAGTGTACAGCTCTCCTGATGTATTAAGGGGGACCTATTACTTTTTTGCTGTTGTTCTAATATTTTATGTAGCTTTCTGTAGATGTAAATGCTCTGCAAAGTTATATCAAAGTATGTGCCCGAGTAAGAAACTCTTTTTTTCACAAAAAACTATTCTCAGCTTCCTGAAACACCTCATTGGAATTCTTTGTTTCAAGGTGACATCACCTTGTATTAATCCTTACTGCCCACTTTGGCAAACTTGGCACCCCCTCATTTTCACTGTGAAACATCCTTCTTCCGTCTATCTTGCGAAGGTGGATTGGGTCGACCAACTTGTTCTAAAATTTATTTTATATCTAATTGATATATATCTCATTTTTAAATTGCTCTAAGCTTATTTTTAAATTATTGAACTTTTTTCCAGGTATTTTTTACTTGTTTTAAGCGATTTGAGTAAGCCAAATGATCATTGTGGATAATTTGACTTGTTTAAAGTCAAATTAGCAAAGCTACCTGACTATATAGAGATATATAGTTTGGCTGAAAATCTGTAAATATTTTAAATAATCCTAAAATGAGTTTACAACAATTTCAAGTACATTACACAGTCTCATGTCAAAAACAAAAACAAACAAACAAAAAAAAAACAGCGATAATCCAACAGTAGAGTTTAATCCTGCCAATGTAGGCTGTAACGTTCTTCTGTGTCATCCCTGTGTTGTAGTTTTATTTCAGTGTCAAACATAATATAACCTGAGTCCTGTTTTAGGCTGGCATGGAAAGAAATAACATTCATATTACAGCAAAAAGTTTGGGCAGCCTTTGTCAAACTTTTCAGTTCTGTACCCTTTGGCTTGTCAATGTGTTCAGTCCATGTCGTGGGCTTAAAGCGTGACTTAGTTATATTCCGCAGTTGTAAAGCAAAAAATACCTAAGGGCAAAAAATATAAATTCTTACATAATGTTGCCTCAAAAAAAACTATTATATGAATTTGTTATGAATATGCATAATTAAAACACAGCTTAATTATGTCCTAAATGTATGTTTCTAAACCCATATGTGGCAAAAGGGTACATGCAGGGTTTTGTATGGCAAAATACAACCCAAACAAAATGCTTTTTCAACTCTGCATGACAACATACTTCCTAAACTACTGCTCTACCTCCTCAACTAACTGCTCTTTTCCAACGTTATTTCCAACGTTCTGTAGCCCTGACCAGGGGTTAATTTCTGGCCACAGAACCTCGCCCAACTGGATATTTTTAGTTTGTGAACTTTACTGAATTCAGCCGAGTGTTAAGGCATCATCTTAAAATCTCTAAGAGAATCTTACAATATACATTAGTAAGCAATCAACTCAATTAGCTTCAATCAATTAGCCTATCAGCGGAATAAACATCCACCAGCAGCACAAACATGATCTTGACTAATTATATACTGCCCTCTAGTGTTCACAAGAATCAATCCAATCTGTAAAACATGTCAACAACCAAAACAAGGCATCTGAGTGCAACCTATCAGAATAAATGGGTGGGATGGGGTGGGGTGGGGTCTTACGCTGTGGAAACACCTACTTTAAAATGACTAGACTTTTTTTCTGAATACATCTATACTGGTTTTTCTTTTTGTGGTATATGGTCATAGGCAAACAATACACAATAATATGTACACACAATAACATAACACCTTAATGAAAGTTAACACTCTTCAGAGAACAGGATAATTCTGCAAGTTTCAGTTCACAATTTATATTATTTGTTAAATCCAGTACATAAACAGTAACTGCATTCTAAAATGCGCAGCAGTGTGTTTTCTGTAGAGGAAAACAAATGCATATGACTGTATAGTTCTGAAGAATATTTTACCCAGGTCTCCAAGCTGCACATGTCCCAAGACAAACAGGCCTCCCTTCTTCAGCTGGTTAACAAAGCTGATGAGCTGACAGGAGGAGCGTGGGTTGGATACCATCAGCAGCACCTGCGGCCTCCAAAACTTCACATGATCCTTACGGGAGTCCAGCATCAGCAGATATTTACGTACCTGCAGGACGGGTTCATACATATAGACATCATTTCTTACCATATAAATCAACAGGTAACTAATATATGTCCAACATAGAGTCCACCTAACACTTCATACAGTAATTGCTAAAGAATACTTTCTACTTGTTTAAAATACAGATATAAATTAAATAACAAGACTAAAAAACTGTTTAAAAGTTCACAGCAAAGTGCCCAGCAGTGTGTGATTGTGTAGTGAGAGTGTTCAGAAATGCTGCTCTTTGTTTTTGATCAGTAGACTGTGCCTACCACCTGATCAGCAGGGAACATTTTGGAAGTAGTATTCTATTTTGTGTAGCATATTTTAGAATAAGTGATAGGACAAAAAACAATATTATTAGTAAATTTATAATATTAGATGATGTTTTAACAATACAAAATCTGTATCATGATTAAACATGGCCTAATTTGTTAAGCTCAGCCAATTCTAAATAAACAAATACATAAATTAATAAATACATACATAAATAAAAATTCTGTACTTTAACATTTAAAACTGGCATATTTAAGTTTGTTACCTGTAAAGAATTTTATTAACATGTGAATTAAGAAAAGTAAGACAGGGGTGTTCAAACATTTAGTCTATGTGTGAATACAGCGCTACTTGAAAATTTGTCAACCAATAATTATTTTACAAATTTCTTCATAAATTTGACCTAAAATATGATCCGATATTGAACTCATATACAATAGATAAGAAATTTTTAAACAAATAACACTGCCAGATTGCCCTGAACAAGTCCATTCCTCCTTACACAACTGGTTCAGTATGTTGATGGGCTTTCCTGCATGACTGCCACACCTTAGTTTCTGCCTCAACATGTCTAACAAATTAAGGTCTGGACTATAACCAAGTCATTTCAAAATATTCTTCTGCTTTAGCCATTCTTTGCTAACTGGTGCTGTCCTTCTGCAAAACACACCTTCTGTTCACTTCACAGAAGGATGTGCACACATTCTCTGGTAGAATTCATTAATCCATTAAATGATGGCAAACTGTCCTGGTCCAAGAGCAGCAAAACAGCCCCGAACCATAATAGTGCCACTACCATGTGTCCTGATCACCCACGAGCAGTTAGGATGAGGCTTTTATGTTAAGAGGCAGTTCTCAGTTTTTGTTAACATAACATGTCTTATTTTTAACCATAAAAAACTATTTTTGCCTTATCTGTCCGAGTAACATTGTTTTAGTAGCCACCTAGGACATCCACATGGTAAGCTTTACATTTTCTTCTGCATATCAGTCCATATATAGTATTCTTGTTCAGTATTTCCCTGATTGTGGACTCATGAATACTCATGAATTAGCCAGTGTACGAGAGGAACGCAGGTCCTTAGATGTTACACTGTGGTTCTTTGCTATCTATAATATTCTCCATCTTACTTTTGGAGTCATTTTTGTTGGCAGACCACTTCAGAGAAAGGAAACATCAGTGTTATTTTTTTGTTTTAAAACAGGGTAGGGTCAACCTGCACATTTTAATTTCATCTAATAAACTGAACCTCCTGAGCCTAATTACTCCCCACATTAAACTTATAATTATACAGGTTTACATACTTCTGTCAACAAAGGCATTTAATGTAGATAACTTGTTCAATACATCAATGAAAAACTATAGCACTGCTAACGTACACGATGCTAAAGGGTTCACAAACTTTCAAGCAGCACTGCATGCATTTTAGTACTGCTCTATGATTGTGAGGATGTATACCTGGTGAAAGATGAGAGCCTGGCTAATGTAACCCCAGCTGCTCGTGGGTGATCTGTAGTGTAGGAAGAGCAGCAGCAGCAGCAGCATCACAATACTGGCTGAGGAGTAAACAGGATTTATCACAAACATCATCACCAGACAGCTCAGCATGCCCAGCAGACATGTGTGCCAGGAGAAGAGCTGGAATGTAGGCCTGAGAGACAGAGACGACGAAAAGGTTAACCAAGTTTCATTCGCAGTGCTTTCATGGGACAATACAGTACCAAGCATAAGGATTAGCCACCTGAGAAAATGACAATTATTTACAATTATTCGATCCAAAACAGACTACTAATATTGGAACAAATACAAGTAACATTAATACAAATGTACTATTCAATTGTATGTGTTCTATAACTTATTTCCAAAACTGTTACTACAGTCTGCAATTGTAAAACTACAAAGTGCACCTATAAGTAAGTGGAGTTTATAAAATGGACAATTAGTGTAGATACAAGAAGGTATTCTTAATAAAGTGCTTGGTGAGGGTATGTAAAAAACATTTTGTTTGCAGTTTAGTTTTTGGACTAAGGAATAAACATTATGTTTTGAAACTTTAACAGTGTTTACATACTACACCAAACTCTGCTGAAAGAAAAGTACAAAAATTGTAGCTTTTCTTTATATAGTGCATTTAATGAATTTGCTTAGGAGCCCAGTACCATGGCAAACAGACCAGACCCAAACCTGAACCTTTATTTTCCTATAACCATTTGGCATTTATTACAGTACCATACAGTATTTTTTACAGTGCCATTCAATTGAAGGGGGTGTAAAATGCAGTTTTAGAATCAATTACAATATAATTTCTAATAAAGTAAAAAATGTACAGTTTTCCATATTCCTCTACCAGTACTCTGTAAATAGTTCCTCCATTCATACAATTGGTCACTGAATTGTACAAAAATAATAATAATAGAATCCTGGTGAAATATGAGAGTTCATGCATTTCTACCTAGAAAAGGCTAATCACTATGAGGTTTATTTGTATATTTACACCACTATATAACTGTACAACATGAATGTTCTGCTCTGTTTTGAATGAAGCAGTGCTCTGCTGTACCTGAAGTTGGGTGCAGAGGCCCACTCCAGTGCCAGACAGGCCAAGTCTACTGCAGCGTACGCCAGCAAATAGAACACAGTCACCAACCCTGCTATCACATTCAGCTGACCTGCAAACACTGTGCACTGGCAGACACACACAGAGTGGAAGAAAAAAAACAGCGCTGTCAGACAATCATCCATTTTTCTTAATTCCACCAAAAGAATTACTGTTTACATTAGGGCCGCAACTAATCATTCTAAGGCAACAAGTAATTTCTGTTTTCAATGTCACAATTGTTGTTGTAATACTAAAATAATCCAGCTCCAACTTTTTATTTTCCTATAATCCTTTGATTACAGCAGCTGGCTTTTACACTGTGTTAATCTGTTGAATTGACAATATTCCAAAATGCATTGTATCAATTTACAGGACAGTAATATAACAAAAACTAGATAACGAGCTACATCTACAGTTAAACAGTGGATGCAGATGGAGTTCTGCCGTAATGTTTTCTCCTTTTCAGTGGATGACGTGCCAACTAAGAACTATAGTTTACATGTTTCTGGACTCAACATTGGCCAAGCCAGCCTAGTTGCTATCTCTGCGTTCTCAGTCACAATGTGTCTTTGGTTTCTATATTTGCTCAAAAAAGGCAAAAAAACTTAAATCCTGGCAATTCTCTCAAGTTGAGCGGAGTGCAGGAATACTCCTGCACCTCTCTAATACACACCTGTACCAGAGCCCAGGTGAAGAGCACTGAGACCCAGGGGTTTCCTGAGCTGGAGGTGATGGTAGCCGGGGCCAGGAGCAAACCTGAGAAACACACACACATACATACACAATGAAAAGTTACCAAAAGCCACAATGTGTATTCATAATCTCTCCTAAATGCTTTTCATCTATTATAAACATCACACCAAAACACTTCAATTAATTCCCTGCCTTTTACACCCACACACATGCACACATACCGAAAAGCTGGTCGATGGCGAGAGCATGGAGGATGCGGGACGCTCCAATCATGGAACACATTGCAGCAGACAAAGACGCACAGTAAACACCAATAATCACAAATGGAGGCCATATGTTTATACGCTGGAACACACCATAGTCATTAATCAGCAACAACCTGAACAGCGAGGGAGAGAGAGAGAGAGAAAGAAAGAAAGAAAGAAAGAAAGAAAGAAAGAAAGAAAGAAAGAAAGAAAGAAAGAAAGAAAGAAAGAAAGAAAGAAAGAAAGAAAGAAAGAAAGAAAGAAAGAAAGAAAGAAAGAAAGAAATACAACTTTAATTCATGCCAATACAACCTAAAACTGAGGAGCAGGAGTACTAAAAGCAGAAGTACTAGGAAAAATAATGTAAATTAACACAGACTTGACATAATATAGACAAGGGACACGTCTCCTAATCCAGGCACTTGATTAAGTCCCATTGCCACAGGTGTATACAATACCATACAACAAAGATCGGCCTTTACCAACATTTTTGAAAGAAGGCATTGATGACTCTACAGAGATCAAAACCTGCTCTGGCATTAACATCAGCATAGAAAGTGTCGAGAGCTTCATGGTATGGGTTTCAATGGATGAGCCTTCATCACCAAGCACAATGCCAAGCCCGAGTGGTATAAAGCACATGTGGCATGACAAATCACGCTTATCACGATAGACAAGAACTTTATCTGCCTGGCTATGTGGTGGAGGAAGAATAATGCTATGGGGCTGTTTTCAGGGGTTGTCCTAGACCCATTAGTTCTAGTGACATTTTGGAAAAGTATATGCAGACTGGAGAAGGCCATTTTTTGTTCCTGGGTGACTGTGTCCCAGTGGAGGCCCACACTGACCCTAACCCTAACATGAACTAGAACAGAGACTATGAGACAGGCTTTCTAGTCCAATACTGGTGTCTGACCTCAAAAATGCCCTTCTGTATGAAGAGGCATAAAATCTTTTTAGAAGAGTGAAAACAGATGCAGATGCAAAGAGGCGGCAGCTTCATATTATGGATTTATGTCATAAAAGCTCCTGTAAGTATCATGTGCAGGTGTCCCAATACTTTTGTATGAGTTTTGTATGAAGGCCAGATAGGACGGAAAAACATACCATAAAGATTTTTTGAAACTCAGAAGAAATTAAGTCATTATTTTTTCTTTCTGTTCTGAAAAACATTCATTTTCAGCTTGCCAAAAATATCACAAAGCTATTAAGCACAGACTCTCAATTGTTGGAAATAAACGACTCACCTGTCACAGGTGGAGCTAACAAGGAGGAAGAGGAGGACGTAGACAATAAAGGTGTACAGGACAGCTATGATGGTACCTTTAGGAATGGCCACACTGGGGTTCTTCAGTTCACCTGTGGGGTGGTCGGGAGGCAGAAACGTTAACAGTAGTCTACAAAAACACACGTACCACTAGCATTCAGTTAACAGAAACAGTAGTAAAAGCAGACAGTAAACACAACTGGCTAACAACGGCATACAGCAGCCCCAAAAAGCATTTGAATGTTTGTGCCATGCTTGAAAACGCAGTTTACTGTGTAAGGAAAGTTAATTCTGTTTAGCATTTGCATTTCATTTAAGCAGAGCATTCCCAGATGGCAATCTAGTGTGTTATCTTGTTGTTTTGCTGAAAGTTGGTGTGGACAAAAAGATGATAGTTAGCAATACCATAATAAACTCCATCACATTGTCACAATACCCATTCTGAGCAACTGTAAATATTGTCAGTACTTAAAGAACAATAAATGGCTGCATGTTTTATTAGAAAAGGAGCATAATTCATCCTATTTAACTGCATTTGTAGCAGCACAGCATGTACAATAATGGATATTTTGAGGGTATTTGTATACCTCTCAGTTTATGATTCTCTTAATGAATACAAGCTCAGCAATTCCTGGTAGGAAGTTTTTTCAGGCCTTCTCAACAGAAAAACATCAGCCTGATACTAAATTTAGGAGATTTCTCTAACATACTGTTTTTTTACTTTAACTGTTTTATGTAGAATAAAGTCTCAAAATCTGGGGCCTCTGCAAAAGTCTGCCTAAGAGGATTTCAGCCCTGGTCCTGGAGAACATCATGCCCTATAGACTTCATATATTTTCATGGTCTATCACACACACACACACACACACACACTCACACACACAAAGGTTTGCTGGTAGAAGGGTAAAACACAGAAATGTGCAGGGCAGACCGTACTCCAGGACTGCTGTTGGGAACCGCCGGTCTGCCTGAAGGGTTTATAGAGCTACAATAAACAACAATAAAGATTTATGATGCTCTTCCGAGCAATAAAATCCTAACTCGGTTAACACAGGTTAAAGAGAGGAAAGTAAAAAGAGGAAGAGTGTGTGTACCTGACATATTGGCTCCTGCCATAATCCCAGTGCAGCTGGTGAACATCACAGCAAAGACAGTGGAAAACGACATCATCTTGTTTGTACTGTAGTCCAGAGAGTAGCCCGCTAGAAAGAAAAGTAGACATAGATTTGTATTGCTTTATGCTTTATAATTGTTTATCATTTTGGTAACAGATGTGTGTTCCTCTATTGTGGAACTACCATTGCACAAGCTACATAACCTCCTATTATCCAAGCTTTTTGTAAACTTATGTTTGAGTTAGAAGTTAAATTTATGTTTGAAATAATTAACAATAAAATAAACAAAAAGTGAGACTTTGTTACTATGCTATGATGTGGGTTATAAGCCATGCATAACTACTATGCATGTACTCATATTATAATTATAATAATAATAATAATATACCCACACAAGCAGAGAAGATTTCTTTTATGTCAAATTTCATGTTTAGTTTTAAGTGAAAATAAGCATGTATCAGGAAAAAAGTGCAGCACAAAATATAGCCCCTGTAAATGTTATGGTACATTTCATGTGCAATATTTAGGTTCGTCCCCATATGGGTTAACTTATCTTCAGTTAGAAACTCAACAAATTTGACCAGGGATGTTGACATGACTGTAAATAGGCGGGTGCAAGTTGGAGTTTTTAATATGAAGGCTTATTCTGTAGATATTTTGGCACAATAAAAACAATAGACTACAATAAATACATCATCCCATATTAGTTATAAACATCTGAACAATCTGGCAAAATTCTTTTTTTTAAGCAAATACATGCAGATACCAGTATGATTCTACTATTGTGGATCCAAAGTATTACATATTCCTCTTAATGCTGTGACAGTAGTTATTTTAAACTATTTAAACGGTACATTTTAGATGCTTGATTATTAGTAATAATAAGAAGACCATAAGGAAGTATGCTATTTCTAACTTCAAATTTTTTTATTTCAATTAGGGACCAACTATTTTTTGCAGTGTTTCCTCAAGTGTGAGACTCACGTCCGAGGTTGCTGGCGAGTGTGCTGCTGTTGAAGCCTGTGTAGGTGCCGTTGTGTGTAACCGTGCGGTTGTGGTCCAGTACATGTGTAAAGCTGAACTGTTGCTGGCCAACCAGCAGAGGGCTGATGAGGATGGACAGAACTGCCACAGTGACCACCAGCAGGGTGATGAAAGAGGCTTTGGCGTAGATGTGAGCTCCGACCAGACACACCACTAAACACAGCAGCAGCAGCACAGACGAGTACAGTACCGAGAACCAGTAACCCTGCGGGAGCACACGAATACCCTCTGCCATGCCAACTACTACAAAAAAAGAAAGAGAGGGCGAGAGAGACTTTCCTTTTAAAATACTTCCCATATGGCTGATTGTAATACAATTTATTTGTATGTGATTTGTTCAACACCTTGAACAATTTAAAAACATCTCCCCAATCCTTTGGACACCACCCTGAAGGACATCCACATTGCTTGTTCAACTAAAACGAGTAAAAAATCTCGAAGTAGGCAGTAAAGTAAGTAAATTTAATACATATTTGGGATTGCAAGTAAAGTCCAGAAATAAGAGGGTGAGGTTGGCATACACAACTTCCTGCAGAACAAGATTCCTGACCAAATTTTAGCTACACAAAAACAAACCACCATGGTTACCTTCTTTAAAACTACTACTAACAACGATCTATTAAGTAAGTATTCCAATACTTAGGCTAATTAATGCCACAAACCACATAATAATATGACATTTGCGCTAAATAATCCATGAATCAGCGGCTTATTTAAAAAAATATATGGTGAATTTCTAAATTCTGAATAACACCATTGTGTTAGTGCTTTTTCTAAATAAATTTTATTTTAAATAAATAAATAAATGATGTCTTTGTAGTGTGATGACTTTCCTCCCCTGAAAAAGAGATATTTTTCCACATGATTTGCACCACAAACATCTTGAAGATAAAAAACACATTAAAGATGCATTATTATTACAATCATTATTATTACTACTACTACATTTGTAAGCCATTTATATATATAAATGTTTTTAGTTGCTTTAGTAGCTCATTTTTTATGTGTTGTCCAAGTTTGATGTTGATTGGATTTTTTTAACAAGAGTTGTCATTTGTTTTACATGATAATTTCCAACATTCTTTTGTTGTTAGTTATTGTAAGACTAATGTATGTAAATGTGCTCTATTCTTATTGGCTGCCCTGTATTGTGCCTCCTTTAAAAATTGGATTAGGTGGAGATTTAAAGCATGCTTTTTACCCATTCAACACAAAAGACACACTGAAAAAAGAATAATGTACTGACATTATATGAACTTAAATGTGTACTCCTTTATCTAAGTTTCATTACTCATTGACAAGTATGTGTGAAGCTCAGTGTATATGCCTGTTGCTTTGTATGTATGCACTTGATGTTCTATGGCCTGACTGCAAAGTAGTTAACATTTCTATGATACCTAATAAACAATTAGTTACATAAAATGATTTGCTCAAAATAAAAATGTGATATACGCTGCTAACTCAAGATTTTGCAGTCAGGCTGTAGAAATGTGTGCCTCTTGATGTCCATTAGTTAAAAGAGCATTTGTGAGGTCAGTGTGAAGACGTGCCTTGCAATTAACATTACAGTTCATCCGGAGATGTTTAGTGAGGTCAGGGCTCTAGCGTCCTCCTGGCATCTGCCAAACTCAGATTCTTCCATCAGACTGCCAGACGTGTGATTTATCACTCCACGAAACACATTTCCACAACTCCAATTTCACAGCTCGACATACACAACATGTATGTTGATATATGTAATAGTGTTATTTTTTTCAATATTTACAAATATGTCAAATAAAAATGTAGAACTATATTCCTTGTTTATATGCAGACAAAGCCGTAGGCTTCTGTGTAAAAGGTGTTACAAAATTTCCTGTTGTTAAAGAAACGATTACAAAACACTTGTTTCCTCATCTGAGGTATGTTCTATATTTGTTTGTGTAAGTAGTTGTACACTGATTCTTTTTATATTATATATATATATATATATATATATATATATATATATATATATATATATATATATATATATATATATATACACAGCCTGTATATATATTTCTACAGCCTGACTGCAAAATCTTGAGTTAGCAGCGTATATCACATTTTTATTTTGAGCAAATCATTTTATGTAACTAATTGTTTATTAGGTATCATAGAAATGTTAACTACTTTGCAGTCAGGCCATAGAACATCAAGTGCATACATACAAAGCAACAGGCATATACACTGAGCTTCACACATACTTGTCAATGAGTAATGAAATTCAAACTTAGATAAAGGAGTACACATTTAAGTTCATATAATGTCAGTACATTATTCTTTTTTCAGTGTGTCTTTTGTGTTGAATGGGTAAAAAGCATGCTTTAAATCTCCACCTAATCCAATTTTTAAAGGAGGCACAATACAGGGCAGCCAATAAGAATAGAGCACATTTACATACATTAGTCTTACAATAACTAACAACAAAAGAAGGTTGGAAATTATCATGTAAAACAAATGACAACTCTTTTGTTAAAAAAAATCCAATCAACATCAAACTTGGACAACACATAAAAAATGAGCTACTAAATCAACTAAAAACCTAACCAACTGAAACACCCAGCACCAAGCAGATGTGAGTTCATATAAAGACTGTACTTACTGACAAGACCTGGTTCAGCACTCACCTGGATCCTGACCAAAAATATCCAGAATTGCCTCCACCAGGCCGAGCACATAGACGCCACACGCACACACCTTGGCCAAAAAGAACATTAGGCCGATGCTGCCGCCAAACTCCGGACCCAGAGAACGACTGATCATGACTGACATTAACCGATTAAAGATATGTTAACATTTTAATTCAACCAAATACATTTATGGTTCACTTAAACTGTGATAGGTTTTAAGTGTAGGCAGCACCAGTGAGTACACTTTCTAATATCTCATGAACACAGTCGACCAGGGAGTGAAAGAAAATAGAAATGACCTAGGGGGCCTCTTGCCAGTTGGTTTTCTCCATAGTTTGCCCACAGGAAATTAGAGAAACACGCTTGTGACCAGAAGATTGCTGATTCGATCCCCCACTCTTACAGTACACGATTAAAGGGTCCTTAAACTTAGAGGGACTCACTTAACCCTTGGCACCATAAATAGGCCTGTCAATTACTTCAGACATGTGTACTTAATTCCCCCTCGTGTGCTGCTAGTAACCTGTCATCATGAGTAATGAAATTCAAACTTAGATAAAGGAGTACACATTTGAGTTCAAAAAATGTCAGTACATTATTCTTTTATACTGAACGGTATTTGAAATATACTGAACGGTATTAGAAATATACTGAACAGTATTTGAAATATACTGAACGGTATTTGAAATATACTAAACAGTATTAGAAATATACTGAACAGTATTTGAAATATACTGAACGGTATTTGAAATTTGTAATTTGTAATTGTCTTTCAGTTGTTGTTGACATAAGATGCTGACTAGGCTTCTTCAGTATACAGGATACGCCACGGAATCATAACAAGTTAGGAATTATAATGATCCGGACTTTGACCTGAAGAAATTTCCTCCATTGGACCTTACTGAATTCTGATTAAATATCCCTTATTTACTTCATGTAAACGTATAAACTGTGATAGCACTGGTGCACCTGCAAAATGTGTATGTACTTGCAAGTAACATTTTGGCAAAACAGAGCCATTAAGTTTACACTATTAGTGGCTTTTTATTTCTTAAATTCTAGCATTAGAGCAAGCTAGCAATAATCAGTAACGTTCATATAGTTCAACATGATAAATGTACCAGTTGCTTGGTGACAATTTTCGACCAATTAGTTGACAAGGGCACTGGCTCTGTTCTAAAAATGGGATGTTGTAAAGGATACAATAGGCCCCACCCCCCTGCACCGCCCCATTGGTGGAAATGGCACAGATCGACAAAATCGTCAAGGAGATGATAAAATAGGCAACGCCCAGCATAAGCAGGCCCTGGAGAAGACCTGCATGACCAACGACAAAACCTGCAACACAAATTTATAGCATTTAAAAAATCTGGCCAGCAAACAATTAAAATACTTTGCCCTGTCCTGACACCTCTGCCACCTTATTCAATGTAGTCATGCATAACATTCATAATGCCAAGATGTAAAACTTTGCTTTCCAACCTCCTCTCTTTCACTCACCAGTACGCAGAAAGAGTATAATGCTGAACATGGAGAGAATGGTGGGTACCATCACCCCAAAGAAGGTGTTTAGTGTGCGGGGGCTGGCTTTGGAGGAGCTGTCCCCAGCCACTGAGGAAGCCCTTCTGGAGTCTCCATCATCAGGTACAACACTGAAGACCCCATGGGCCAGAAGAGGGCTGCGCTCACCTGCCATGGCCTGAAAAAGGGGACCTCAGTCCTGATGCCGTGAAGGGCTGTAGGGGTGATAAAATAAAAGCTGCATTTTAACCATTCATGTCAAACAACTACAATGTGCTGTGATTACATTTTGTAGACTTTTTTACTGACAAATCTAAACTAAACCTTGCTTTTGACCACCTTCACATTTCCTTTAAAGAAACATATGGTCAACAAAAATGTACAATTTCAGACACTGATATTAACGTTGACAAAGTACAGGTCATAGCCAAATGTTTAATGAACCAAATCATTGGGTTATTAATAATAAGTATGTATAACTGCATCTGGCCATTTTTTACCCCAAACAAAATAGTGTAACTTTTATGCAGACATTAGAGAACAACATTAAATGCTTAATTAATACAATAAATGCACGTTTATTTGACGACATATGATATGCGATAATATTTTTTTTTTCAGGCTGGTTTTTCACTTTTTGAAATGAAACAAGCAGTTGGTCAGCATACTGACGGTATGCATCATACGAGGAGCATTGTGTATAATATACTGTATTGTGACAATATATCTCAATAATTATATATATTATAGTGTCATATTGTCCAGCCCTACGTCATCATAGCTTCTTAGGAGCGAAAAAAACGTCTTAAATATAACAGTCATGTCTACAACAGTCACATGTGGCTTCATATTCGTCTGCTGCTTTTCAGAATTCTCCATTCCACCTTATAATTATACAGCAGTTACATTCAGTTACTATACATTTAAGATGGAACGAAATAGTTCCGTCAAGAAACTAGTTTCAGTTTCGTGAACAGCGTGCTGCATAAATCTTGAGAGGAGCAGCAGAAGCATCTGTAGCTAAAATTCTGGACAGATTTACCAGGATTTAGTGGCTGACAGCAGAAAGGTCTAAATATAGGGCAGTAGTTAGTTTATGAAGGCGTTGCCACTAAAGCTGTGTAGATGTTTTAAAAAGCAGGAACTGGATGAAAACCAAGCTGCAACAGTGAACAAACTCTACGTATGAGAGCCTGAGCTGGGCTGAGCTGAGCTGAGCTGAGCTGACAACCTCAGCTAGCTCGAAATAAGCTTAAGACACGAAAAAGCCAAACAACTGCTAATAACTTCTAATACTGTAAAAGGTGGCAGGGTTTCATTTCAGCAAGGTTTGCCAGGGCATCGTTAAGGTCGGCGTGGCGCTTTAAAACACCTAGTCTGCGCCCAAAACAAAGGTGAAAAATGATGCAGCACAACAGTGCAGACACAGAGAGACACAAATCAGAGCTGAGGTATCATAACCTACCTTATAATCCTCCAGCCAGGACTTCTGTAGCTAAATACAACGATCTCCCTTTGGTAGCATCCCCTTCGATTTGCGTGGATTGCGTCGTCAACGCCTGAAACTCTTGTTTAGGACAGTCACGGGACTCAGGGGCGGAACCATGTGACTCCAAAAAGGGGTGGGGGCAAGTTTTTGAGGAAGACGTGTGAACCTAGTTAAAACAGGGCAAGATGTTAGTGTTGGTATTTATGTACTCATTTATGTTTTCAGTTCTCATGTTTTCTAGATTGAATTATTGATCACTCTACCGAACTGGATCAAAGACCGCAGATAGCAAATGAGTCTTGGCCCACATTTATTATCATCCGGCCCACATACCACATACCACCGTAAAAAGACGGCCGTTACTTCATCCAAACCTTCACCACAACCTTAACCCAAATTAAACTCTCAGAGATAATATGAGTCAGAATTTATCCAGATCACAGCCACAACGTATATGTGTGGGTCACATTTTGCTCACATGCAGGATGCCAGTTGGCAGCACTGCTATATCTATGCCAAAAGTGGACCAGATGTGTTTTGAAATTTATGGGCCATACGAGTTTTAATATATGTGGGCCAACTTTAGCTCACACGCAGGATGCCGGTGCAGACAATGGGCGAGCAGTGCCAGATGTGGCCCACATCTGCATGGTATCTGGGACAGAGTTCATAACGGACAAAAATCCTATTGTCTCTGATATTTACGAGAGACAGTATACCTTGTTTATTGATGTTTATTGTATTGTTAAAACAAATGAATTTCCAACATTTCATTTTGCCACCAACACATTTTTGTAGTGCTGTTGTTTCCAAATATATGGATGGAGAAACGTAGGCATCAAAGTAAACAATGTAGTCAACATCAAAAATATATTGATCTTTAGTCCAAGATGGAAGTAAACTGATTGTTTCATACTGGTTAATGCAGCATTCAGCAAGTTAAATGTATGGATACACAATAATATCAGAATCATATCACTATTAGCAGATAATTGCTTAACATAAATTCATCTGCAACAGACATATGTTTAGACCTAATGATATTTCAAACCAATATTTAACGATGAATTTGTAAATGTTTAAATAAATAAGTGTTATATTCCTCAGGAGTGCTTATCCAGATGAATGTACCTTTTGTAAAATGTTCATGTCTCAAAATCACCATAAATGTACTTACTTCCAATTTTGATCACGTTAATCATTTATGACTACATAATCTGGAGTTCATTCAAAAATAAATCTATGATTGCATATATATTTTTTTAATAGATTTTGCTTTTATGATATTTTTACTGGTCTTGTAATGTTACATTTAAATAATAAGTATAATGCGGATAAGTACTGGTTTAGGCAAAGTTCTCATTCTGCATTTCAGGTGTAGAAATAGCTCTGTGGTCGAGGAGACATTGGCGGTTAAAAATACACTCTCAGTTCCTCTTTGAACTGTAAGACACAGTATTCATCTTCCATACAAACTCTGCAGTTATCAACAGAACTTTAATATTTGCATATCATGCACACATCTACTGCAGCAAAACAAAACCAGACCAACAAAAGCTCACAGTGAAGCTTAAACAGGAAAACATCTCATAACATTTCACACAGAGCAGTCAAACTGTTCCGCTTTACTGACCAATCCATAAAATTTACAAATAGATTCATTTGGAATCATTTTATTTGCCAAAGACCAGATATATTTCATGGTTTTCATAATGGATGATATATCATTTTAACTGTTCGGTGCACATAAAACACCTCCAGTAGAAACAAAAAGCAAGCGCATTCTTTGGAATTACCTGGATTTCTGCATTGATTACTAATAAAAAGTGGTTTGATTGTTATCTGATTCACAATTGTAGAAAAAAACACTATCTAACAAACATTACTTTTCATGCCTTTTATTAAGCACACTGAGTAAACATTCACAGTGCAGGCTAAGATTCTGCTGTTTGTAAACATTATTTTTCACATCTTTCTCGATTGCCTGCTGTCCTCTTGGAGTGACCTAAACAGGACACCCAGCCACGAAGAGTAGCAATCAATGCTTTTGTATCCTTCTCCTGCTTCATGCATCTCTATAACACGTCTTCTGAAAGTTGTTTGCTGTTCCAAGAACAGATTGGTCAGTAACAAGGCTTTGTGTGCTGATTCTGTTTAATGAGTCACACTTCTGTAAAACCCTAATTTCCAATATCATCTCTCGGACTGAAACACCTTTTGCCAGTTTGTCATTCAATTATTTCACTTAATTTTTTGAGGCTGCACTGTGGATGTTTACTCAATGTGCTTAATAAAAGAGATGAAAAGTAAAACTGTTAATTTGCTAGTAATTAGATTGTCTATTATTTAAACTTTTAAAGGGTTAGGGTTAAAGGGTTAATCAAAGCACATTTAATTAGTAATCGATGCTGAAATCCAGGTAATTCCAAAGGATTCATACTTCTTTTTCCTGTAACTGTATTCTCATCCATACTAATAGCATTATCTCATCAATTCCTTCTATATGGCAGACATATATTACTTATATATATATATATATATATATATATATATATATATATATATATATATATATATATATATATATATATATATATATATATATATAGTACTGCACAGTCAGGGACCACCAATATTTTATTTAAGTTTCAGTCAAAATGGCCTCTACGTACAAATCGTAAAAAAGCATAAAACAAACACTACATATCCAGAAGCCTGAAAAACTAAATGTAACACTTTGTTAAATATATTAATATATTTAAATATATTAATGTACTAATATATTAAATATATTAATATACTGAATATAATCAGTATTTAGTATGCCCACACTTTGCCGTTATAAACAGCTTCCATTCCATAAATCTGCAGGGATATTTTACAAAGTTCAGTCCCAGGTTCTCCCTTTTAAATTGCAAGTCTTATTTCTTACATTTTATTTGTCGAGTCTCAAATCTTATTTTGAATGGCCATTTTGACAGGACCTTAAATAAACGACCAGTTGTGTTTAACATTTGCACAGTAGTGTTTATATATGTATGTAATTTCTGACATACACAATGTACCTTTAAATATTCTCATGTACATGTTCCCTTATGCTATTAATGCCTGTATACTGTAGCAGTAGTATGTCTTTTCATATGTGGCTATCAGACAGGCACTCTTCTTGTAACACACTTTTTCCATCAGGCTCTGATGCTCAGACAGAGTCCAGGGACTGGGAGTTGAGATGCGGCCAGACATAAGAGGTTCCGGCAGGTAGGAGAGAAAGGGCAGGGTGGGGGGCTGTGGTGGCCATATTAGCTGTCCCGCCGGTCGGAGAGTGTTTAAGGCGGTGCTTCTTGAGCTGGCCCAGCTCACGGAAGCAGCAGCCGCAGAGTGCACAGCGGTACGGCCTCTCGCCTGTGTGGATGCGCTGGTGCTTGTGCAGGCTGTCCAGGTGACGGAAGCGCTTCTCGCAGTAGCGGCATGGGTATGGCCGCTCCCCTGTGTGGATGCGCTGGTGCGTCTTCAGGCAGTAGAAGCGTCGGAAACCACGGCCACACACATTACAGCGGTGCACTTTGTCTGCACTGTCCTTCTGGAGTTCCGCGGGACTCGCAAGGGTGATGTCGCCCTCGATGGGTGGCATCAAGCCAAGAAAGGCTTCACCCTCACCTATTTGGGACTGAGCGTGTGTGGTGGGTACTGATGATGATGAGGAAGCTGCCGCTGCGTCTGTCGATGGAGGCTCTGTACTCGGAGATTCAGGTTCATCTTCAATTTTGACAGTGCTCTGCTTGACTTCACTGCTGTCCATCACTTGAATGAGGCCCAATTCTGTAACATTACCCACAGGAGTTCCAATCTCAAACTCAAACTTGCCAACATCGGACAGGTCATCGAGGGCTTTGGAGGATGTGCCTATTACTTGCTGCTCTTCCTGAGCTCTCCCCAACTCCTGTGCTGTGCTGGTAGAGGCCTTGTAATCTACAAAACATAAAGCAAGAGCATAAATGCCACCTTACTTTAAATTAAGTTTTAAATTGCTAACTATGTTGTGTTAATTACCTTGCATTAAGCAACAATGCAGTGAAGAATACTGATTTTTTTTTATTCCACATCAGAAACACATGTCTATACAGCTTTAAGTATGTGATTATAAAAGATGTGGTTAAATGGCCCACTGTGTTTGTCTGTTGCTCTCTGTGTAATTAAGGAGAGCAGAGTTTTTATGTATGTATCATGAACACGTGTTGCGTTCGGGAGCTTATCAGAATTAGTAAATATGACTTAACTCCTCAAATCCTTGATACACTCACCACACAAACAAGCATGAACATTTGGAGAATACATTTTCTGCTTTTTACTTGTTGTACAATATAATAGAAGTGCATAAGGTATACACTTTTTTCACATTCACGTTTGCAAAAAGGTTAAAATCCATGTTATATCTTGTATACTTGTGTATTGTCTAAAATTTCACGATTACCAGTTGTATCTACAAACTTGTACTCAAGCTTGTACCACAATACTTAAGTCATGGCCTTGAGGTACAGTATTAATGTATCCCTAGTGAGCACTAATGATAAGTCGTCCACTACCAATGCTAGGAAAGGTCTCTCCTACTTCTGTCTGCAGCCTTTACTCTGAAATATGCCTCCAAGCCACATTTACCTTCATTGGGCACACTGTTCATCCCCACTTATTAATTACAAACAAAATAAAATATACAGAGAACAATAAGCAGCCACACCCACCCAAAGCAGCATTTACACCCACCTTTATCCGCTACACCGTCCTCTGTGATATAAATCTCCTCAACTTCATCTTCAGTTCTCTCCATCACCGACTCCGTATCCAGTTGCCGTCGTGAACTGGCGGCCTCCTTCCCCGCCGCTACCCTCACTCTTCTCCGTGGGCAGTCTCCCTGCACTGTTGGCAGACAGAGCCCCACACTTGGCACGACCTTAATACCATAACTCCGTGCCGCCGCGCTCCTTAGGGACCTTCCACGCTGGGGCTGGAGGAGGCCTCCATCACCGGAGGTCAAGGCGGCAGTAGGCGAACCCTCAGAACCCGGCCGCCTCTGGTCGAGCAGAAGGCACTGCTTAATATTCTTCTCAGCGGCGGACAAGTAGTAGCGCACAGCCTTTAGCTCGCCCTCGCTCGCCTCTAGCCTTTCACGTAGGCTCCGGTTCTCTCGGCGGGACTCAGCCGCTGCATCCCGCGCTGCCGTAAGCCGTGCACTCACCACCCGGGCCGTTTCTCGAAGCACCGTCTCAACAGCACAACGCACGGCTTGCTCGACGGTGGAGGCCAGTTCGTATTGTAGGAAAGACACACTAAGGCCGTCCGAAGCCATGTCCGGCGCGCGGGGAGTTTTACGAATGATTCCGCAGCCTTCGTTCTCCCCTATGTTATGGATTAGCTTAGCCTAGCTTTTTCGCTTGCTCACGTTTGTTTTTCTTTATTTTTTTGACCAATTTGACATCTAACGCTCCATAACCGTAGTTAACAGAAGACCCGGGCTCCAGTATGACCCTAATTCGATGCTTTGTAAGGTTTAAATTAGATTAGTAAATAAATATATCAGTAAAAATTAGAAGAGTTTCGCTCTGTGTGAGTTCTGCTGCGTCGCATAGCAATGACGCGACGAAATTGTGGGAAATGTAGTTCACACTCGTGAACTTAACATACCGTTAAAAAACGAACAAAAATAAAAGTATTTAAATAAGAAGAAATAAAAAATAATAATATATAACAGCAGATAGCAAATAATCGCGAGTAAACGAACCGGAAAGGGGGAAAGCTTACTGTAAGTTTCAAAGCGTTGATTTGTGAGTATTATGGGAAATGTAGTTTTTGCTTTTGAATGCGTAACAATAATACTAAAAGAAGAAAGATATTTAGAAGATATAACCATATGTGAAAACACACATAGCAGTGATGAAATATGGGAACTGTAGTTATGAAAGTTCGTGATCTAGGTGAATCCTGAGAAATATTTGTATGTAAGGGATAAGACTGAAAAACATTTTTTCTTATGTGGGAATGTTTTGGGGCACTCAGGAACACTTTCCAGAACTATCACCTGTGAACACTGCATAAACAAAAGCAAGTTAAAGTTCTTCCATGCAAAGAAGAAGCACAACCACCTTCTCTGGAACCAAGCTTATGTGAGACTGAGGTGGAAATATGTCCTGTGGTCCAAGTAATCCACTGTTTTTGGAAATTGTAATCCGCTTCCTCTTTGCTTTAGAGGAGAAGGACCATCCGGCTTGTTATCGGCGCACAGTTCAAAAGCCAGCTTACAACATATTCAACATTTAAACATTGTACAATTTCAATTAAATATAGGGTTTAAATGATTTGAACGATTTTCCCAACTTTTGGAACCAGGCTTATAATAATAACATATTTATCTGTACAACACATTTCACCTTATAGTAACACTACAACTAGACCTACTGAAATTCATAATGCAGAGCACATGTACTTTATACAGTCGACTAATTAATCAGACTTGGTACTGGCCCTTAGCCTTCAACAACATGTAACATCCCATCTGATCGTCTCATATTTTAAAATGTAATAATACAGTGGCTTACTTTTAATAATACATCTATTCAATCTGCAACACAGTAGTTCATTCATTCTGCCATCCATTGATCACTTCCTCCCTTCACATGTGTGTTCGAGGGCAGCTGACAGACGTTACTTATGAAATGATCTTGCACTCCATCCAATGCATATAGAAATTAAAACCCTCATCAACTTATATGTTTGATGTAAGCAAACTCTAAACAAAGCATCATGTTATTTGGCCTTTGTTGGGCTGGCTTGTTTTTTTTCTTTGCATTCCTCTTATTCATGTGAGTGTGCAATGCTGCATTTTGAAGACTGTCTGCACACAGTCATTGCATTTTGTGTAACCTTTGCACTTTAAGCCATTGTTTGATTAATAAACATGCAAGAGTTAAACATTAGTGGATGTCTGTAATCGAAAAATCTATTTCAGCAAGGCCGTATACAACACTGTACATGCTATATTACATTAAGAGAAGTGAATATTATCTCAAGGAGATACAAAACAAGCTCTAATTGATTAATGTATCTAAGTTTGTATGTTTGGTTACTGTGGAACGTTAATGGGACTGTTTAGTTCTGGGTTTATATTTTGGCCATAGACCAGTTTTCAGTGTCATACATGTTTCAGTATACTGTGCTTTTGGGAAGCAGAGCTGTTTTCTATAGGGCTAACCAGTTTTAAGTGGGTTTCTCCCACCTACCTGTTGCCTCTCATAGTACATGAAAAGCAAAACACCAGTATGATTTTTTTTTGTAAATTAAGTTTTATACCCATAACATTAGTACAAGTTTTGGTAATTAGAACACTAAATAATTTCAAGTCAAAGTAGCACAATTAAACAGTCAGATTTCAGAGTCTTAGAAATTTTATAGTTTCATAGGCTGGTTAATGAGAGAGTAATAGTGCCCTCTAGTGCTCATGATGTGAGATGACTGGGTCTCCTGAAGTTCCTTACTCATTTAGTCACTTACCCTTCTGGTTCATGGGGGGTGCTGAAGCCGTTTCCAGTGCAAATTTGGCAAAAGGAAGGAAACAACCTGGACAGGTTGCCAGTCCATCACAGGGAACACAACCAGGAGCAGTTTAGTATCTCCAACTGGCCTGACTACATGTCTTTGGACTGTGGGACAAAATGCAGACATAAAGAGAACATGAATACTCAAACCCTTTTGCCGTGAGGCAACTGTGCCGCCCTCACAGTTCCTGTGGCTAGAGACATCCCAAACATTTGTTGCCTCTAAGGACTCCCTTATATGAAAAGGTTATGACTAGTTTTTAGGTTTGGCCTAAAACATATTTTTAAAAATATGCTAGTTACTAGATACTACCGACTTGAATATGCATAATATGCATAACCTGTGCTAAATAGTAATACATACCACATAGTACAAACATATACTACATACCATATTATAATGCATGCTACATGCCATATTACATTCTATATATGAATACACAGTACATAATAATGCATACTACATATAAAGTCTACAGATACATACTGAATATTAATACATATTACATTCATTCATTAATCTTCTTAGCTGCTTATCCTCCTGGGTCACAGCCTTGACGGGTCACCAGTCCATCACAGGGCAAACACACAGACATACACTCACACCTAGGCAATTTAGCTTCTCCCATTAGCTTGTTGCTTGTCTTTGTGCTGTCTAAGGAAGCCCATGCAGACTCCATACAGAAAGGAACCAGCGTACCCAACCAGGAAATCAAACCCAAGCCAACGTTACCCTCTGCACCACAATGCAACCCACATACTACGTTCTGTAGCTGTAAATAATGTGTTGTCACAGTGTCATTTTTGAATCCATCATTTGAACCCAGTAGCTGCCCTTTATATCCTGTGAAAACAGGCGACAAACTGCTAACAGTGACAAACTGCTACATAATATTGCAAAAGACATTTTACTATATAGTAATGCATTTGTCATACTAACTATAAAACTATAAACAAATTCTATTTAAATTTTGGCTGCATAAACTATATTGCAGATGAATACTATGATTAGCGTATTACATTGTATGTGCATCACGCCCTACCTGTTCTACCTGGTCCCTACCATGACGAACCCCCAGGGCGACACATCCTCGAACCCCCGCCCGCGTGAGTTGCAGTCATGGGGGCTCTCTTGCCCGGCTCTGTTTTGCATCCCCGATGGTGCTCAGAGTGGAGACACTGCGGCCCGCTGCCCCAGCAGACATCGCAGCAGCCAATGCCCCTCCCACGGACGTTGCCTCAGCCCTTGCTGCTGAGGACGTCACCACATTTCTGTTCCTTCTGTTCCTGGGCTGTCCCTGTGCTGTAGGCTGTTCCCTGAACTGCTCCTATCCCTGCACCCAGGGTTTTTCCCTGGACTGTTCCTGTCCCTGTGCCCAGGTCTGCAGCCCGGGTCGCTTCTGTGACTGCTCCTCCGGCAGTTCCTGTCCAAGCCCCCATGGGCTGTTTCTGATTCCCGGGCTGTCTTCGTTGTTCCAATCTTGTGTCCCATCTGCTCTTCAGTCGCCTGTCCTGTCTGTTTGTCTTGATGTCTCATCTATCAGTTTATTTCCTGTTTTGTTTGTATTTCCCACTGTGTTTATGTACTTGGTGTTAAATTTTTGATTCGTTATTTAAGTCTTGTTAAAGGCTTGGGTTTGTGTCTGCTCTTACGTCCATCCTGCCTTTGTTTCCTCTGCTCAACACACCCAAGACTGACAACTACACAAGCAAGACAGTTAAATATGCATGCTCACTACAAACTGTAGATAAATTATAAATTATACTGTTTTGCCAAATTTGCTAAATGTGTGCTCATTGAAGATATTGCAGGTATTGTAGCTTTACACTGGATATTACACATTAAACATCTACTATTTTAATGCATTGCACTTTAAAGTGAGTATACCAAATAAATATTCTAATCCAACAAGCAATAGTAAAAAAGCATATAGTATGAAATTGCTTTTCAGTCCTGTTATTTTAGACATATAATGGCATGTAGTTTTGGCACTACATATGATGAGGACAGTAAAGCACACTGAACTGAATAAGGGAAGGTTTATATTGCTGGGTACACATTCACCTATGGAGCCTGTTTTTGTATTTTGCTTTATGTACTAGTGAATGTGTGTGGTGTGTTTTCTCGCCTTATGTTTTCTGTGTGCGTAGGATTGCTGTACGGCTCTTCGTGTCCATCCCTTCAACCATCACTTGCTTGGGCCTCTGCAAACGGTGTTGCTAGGCAACCCCATCCTCAGCTACTACAGTCCCTAATGGGGCCTTAAGAAGAGCAGGGCAGGTGGACCATACCATTTCATGGGCTGGTGAAGGGTGGGAAGATGCATGGTGATCAGGAGCTCTGGTTTGGCTTAGGGCATGGTGCACCACTAAAACAATTAAAAGGATTAAAGAGTTTCAGCTATAAAGTAAAGCTGCAGAAGCCAACGCTGCAATTAAAATGTATTCTCGTCATGTTAATCAGCCCATTGTTTTGTTTTCTTTAAAGGAGACTTGTTTTTCATCTTGATCATAAAGGATTTGTCCATATGTTGTACTATGGTTTACATACTACTGGTACTGTCCTTAATAATGCACTACCATGGGTGGTGTCCTATGAAGTATGACAATGTTTGGGCTGCAGTCTTAACCTATACATTAGTTTTATCTGAACCCTGGTGAAAAGTGAAACTCTGAACCCCGCCCCCCCTGCCAGACACACACATTAATTATACCTGGTGTAATTAGGAGTAAGTGTCCCTTGGGTGTCTCCTCTGAGGAAAAGCACAGAGAAGAATTTTAATTAACAGCATGTGAAGATATTCAGGGGTTTTATAAGTATAATGCTTGCTTTCTCCTTTTTCATGTCTTCAGATTTGCTGCAGTAAATAGGCTCAATGAAGACATTCTTGCACAACACATACCTTTAAACCAATTTATATAGATACAGATGTTTGACAGCGCATTGTGTATTTCCCACCTGTTTTCTAACAAACAAAACGCCCTTTCTGTCATGTGATTGGCGCTTCACACTGGTCTCTCCTTAAAAAATCATTAAAACATTGCTTTTAGTAGTTGCACAGCATACTCAAATGAGAACGTATCTCAACCTACATGATAATTGCATTTAGTATATGAAATATTATATTCCAAACAATATAGAAATCTATACAATATATCTATATATATATATATATATATATATATATATATATATATATATATATATATATATATATATATATATATATAATAATGCATACTGCATACTAATTATGAATGCATACTATATTGCTGCAGATGAATATTATGTGCACATAACATTCTACTGTATAATAATGCATATTGTATACAGCACTAGTATACTATACAGTTATTATAAATTACTAAAGAAATTTAACATTCTACTATATGATACTTTGCATGGTATAACTACACAAGCATATTTTATACTAAATTTAAATGCACACTACATACTGCAAGTAACTACACTACACATGCTATGTCACGATGCATATTACATTTAATAGATTCATACTAAATACTCATGTATTCATTTTTTGACCGATCAACCAATTTCACTTTCTAATATACATCTATCCCTGAATTTCAGAAGAATATAGATTTATCTGACCACAATTCTGTTGCACATGCCTTCAGAGAATTCTGGAGATGGTTAACATATAGGTTTCTGTTTAGCACAAAATTTCACAAGTTTGGTCACCTATTGCTGAATGATGATTCTTGATGCAGGGCTGTCTAAGGGACTGGAGGACACAGGTGTTCAGCTTAGGTCGGCATCCTTTTCAATGGGAGGGAAGTCTTTGCAAAAAGCAACCTTAGCAATCTTTAAAAATCTGTGATGAATCAAACTATTTGAAATCACTGATAAAATCTGATAAAAAACCTCACAACATAAGCCGCAACCTCCGTAAACAGACACCATGCTGTGTATTACAACCTTTCCCATTCATACCAGTCTCCTCATTTATAAGTCTCTTCTGCCAACTAGTCAAGTAGTCTGTGCAAACCTGTACTATGGTAGTATGCGGTATCGGATGCAACCTGAAGATATGCAATAGAAGATTGGTTGTATGTCTGTGATGTGTGAATTGTACCATACTAAACATAAACATACATTTTACACATGCATACTACACACTAATTATACCAGATGCATACTAGATACTTGATGCATTTAGGTATGTAATTAGGTTTATTGTTCTACAGAATGTAACATTTATGAATGTAACATTTATGAATGTGTTACTAAGCGTGGCTTATTATGTAGTATGGCAGTGTGTTGGTTTAAATGCGAACTAAACATATGCAGTAGCAGATTAGCTGTATTTCTTCCTTGGTTGTATGAAGCGTAACCCACGAAACACAAAGGCTTACTACATTCTACAGATGCATACTACGCCACACGTGCTACGTCATATGCAACATCCTACAAATGCAAACTGCACGCTCGTGCCTTTCTACATAATACAGTTCTGCCAGAATGTAACATCTGCAGCGTTTAAGGTGGAAAGGAAAATTCTAACTAAAAGAAGCTGGCGAATAGGAAAGCCGACTGCAGCCTCGTAAAATTACCACACTCTTCCCTTTTTTGTAAAGGGGGTGTTCTGCAATGGTACAGTCTCCATAGAATGGGTGTGGTCGAGTCTTGCATATGAGATCTTACGGAGTTTTTTTTTCTCTCTCTCTCTCCTTACCAAGCGATTTCACACGGGGCTTGTACTGACAACCGGAGAGGAAGCACGTTCTTGGAACCTCCACATTTCTTTCTGCTTAAAATCCAGCCGGGCTTCGTGTAGTATGCGTTACTGATGGGTGGTTTATATGCCCCACCGGCCAGATAGCCGAGTCATTTTGGGTTAGGCTAGCCTACATAGTACAACGTTTCCCTCCAAACGGGCCTGTGCATTTAGTCTCGAGACTAATTTAGCCACTCATTGCTTTCTTTCTGTCTTTCTGTTCTTTGGACGAAGAGGCGACAAGCACATCGAAGGAGAAATACAAGAGAGGGAGGAGGACGAGCAGGGGAGGAAGGAAACGAACGAGAAGCCATGAAAAAATAAACAGATAAACCAGACAGAAAACGACTGAGTGGAGAACTTTGACTTATATCGTGGCTGGAATTCATCTTCTTATCAGAAAAGGGACAGCGAGCAGCAAAAAGACAGGACTCGTGATACAGTAACGTTACAGGAATCGAACAGTTGTATTCTCTATAACGAAACCCCCCCCAAAAAAACCCGTTGATAAAAACGAAATGCAGCCCCTGGCCTTCTTTTTGAACCATTTTTGATGCGTTTTCTACAGCAGCATCGCTCAGGCCTGATCCACAGCTGCCATTATGTCTGTTCACATCTGAACACTGTGGGGAAAGAAAGAAAGGCTGCATCGCTTCCTCAAGCCCACCGAAGAGCTTTCTCTGAGCTAGTCTTCCTGAGGTGAACAAACAGGTAGGCCGACCCTCTCGACAGTTTCGTGGATATAACATCTGTATACGTGAACATTCTGCCGCAAACAGACGAGAATGAAGCCGGGTCCGGATTTTCAGTTCCACCTTAAATGGTGCAGCAGTTGGTGCTGCGCTGTTTAAGGTGCAACGGGAAATTCGAAAACAAGCTAACTGTAGCCTCGTCACAAAATGTAACTTAACCATGTGCGTCAAAAAATGGCCAATTCAGTGTCTTTCGATAGCTGGAGGGATTACCAATCTGAAATATGTACTTCCTTTTCTACTCCTCTGTGATCTTCTTCACCCGTAATTTCTCTTCTGCCATCAGTCATGAAGACTATCATCAGTGGAGGCTGAATTATGTAAGACACTGCACTACAGGTAGTCGTATTTGCTGTTGTCATCTACGGTCTTAATAAGGTGTTAGTGTCCGGCTGAGTGGATTTCTGAAGCCTTGAGCCATTCGCTGGCTTGAGGAGCCTTATGGCGTGTTATAAGGATGAGCAAAGGCCAAAATGTCAATATTGACTTTGTCGTCAGTATACCTTGATCTGGCAATAATAGATTCATTTTGACAATTGGATTGATATCCATACATCGTCCAAGCACCAAGTTGTCTAAATGTTGACGGATACAGATGTATTTTTAGAAGTGCAAGCCACATTTCCAGCTCGTTTGAGATGCCCACAGAATTGAGAATATGCCTGGAGGGGTGCGGCCAGCCTGGCTGGCCTTTTCACTGTGCAGCGGAAGGATGTGACCACAGTGGCACTGTGGGGTCTACTAGGAATATAACACTAGACATTTGCTTTTACAAAGCTTTTTTCTAAACTGTTCTAGGACCTGATATAGTTTAAAAGTAGTAAGACCTGAGCTCTAAACTGTCCATTCATTGGGCTTTGGAACAGGTATCATGACACAATAATGAAAGCTGGCTGTTAAAAAAAGCAAGATTTGAGACCAGTTTGAGCAGATTTTTACAGTCTTCATGTTCTACATGTATGTGTACATTCTACATATTACAAAGACCAAATGCTTTTAAAATATTTTTGAATAAAGACAGTAACACTAACTGAAAGTTCCTTGACATTGATTCTCCATAGAGGTGATTTCACATTGTGATCAGAACGTCTGTCCATCAAATAAAAGAGGTTGAAATCAATGTTTCATAAATGTTTAGGTGCCTGCTACACTTGGTCTTTATAAACTGATAAATGTCTTTAATACAAACCTGTTTCTAAAAAAGTTGGAAAGCTGCAAAATGTAAATAAAAACATTTAAACTAATATTAAATTGAAAAAGTACAAACACAATACATTAAATGTTAAAACTGACTAATGTTAATGTTTTTTTTGTTGGAAAAAGCATATGCCAATTTTGAATTTAATGCCAGCAACATGTTTCAGTACAAGTTGTGACTTGGACAACAAAAGACTGGTAAATTGTCAACAGGTCAGTAACATGATTTAGTATTAAAAGACTATCACAGAGATGCAAAGTTATTAAGAAGTAAAGTTGGTGTGCATGCAAATAGTGCAGCAATTAATTTCTCAATGTAAAATAGTTTTTCTTGGGGATTTTGTCTTCTACGGTACATAATATCATTAAAAGATTCAGAGAATCTGGAGAAATCTCTATATGCAAGGGATAAAGCAGAAAACCAATATTGGATTGCTGTGATCTTTGGGCCCTTAGGCAGCACTGCATTAAAAACAGATATGATTCTGTAGTGGAATTATCACAGCATGGGTTTAGGAACACTTCAGAAAACCAATGAGTGTATTTACGAATCATAATCTGATTATTCAAGTGGTCATGTAAACAGCATACTCCTATTTCTAAGATCGGATTAAGGCCAAGAAATCTGATTATGGAATCAGATAATGAGTGCTGGGTTTTAGGTGGGTAATCATTTATTTTAGTGCATATATGCAATTACTTGGAATTCTTTTGAATCAATCTGTCTATGCATGTGCAAAAAACAATGCAGTGGCAGAAATAAGCAAGCACTGTTTAGCAGAGCAACTACAAGATGGAAACTGAAGACTGCAACCAAATACATAATTGATCAAATTAAGTCTATATCGATACGATTCTTTAATATCGCATTCTATCTATAACATTGTATACCGCTACCCAATGTTTAGACCTTTTAAAGATCAGAATTAGTACACCATGGTTCATTAGAATGTTTCCAGTTTCAGGTCTTTTCAGATCAGATCAGACCTTCAGAACCTGTAAAAAGATTTTGCCTTGTAACTGGAGCATTTTTAGCAAAAAGTGGTCCTTCAGCACATCTTTGTAGGCTTTGTGGGTAGAACAGGAATTAAGCAAACTAAACTGAGGATCGCCACTTCATATGAAAAAGTATTCGAAAAAAAAAGATATATACATTGTAAGTAGAATAACAATTCAAATAACCACTAGCTTGAAAGTTCATATTATGCTACATATCACCTTATGCGTACTACGAGGAAGAGGAGACAACTCTGAGAACTTGGGCTGTAGTTCTGCCTGGAGCTAGAAGGCCGGAGACCCCTTCTTGTAACTATCATAGGGCTGATATGGGCTGAGGAGGTTTCATAGGTTTCATAGCTGCATTATCCGCAGATATATTTTTATATGGGCAAAAAAGAAGACTTATTTTACGCTGTCAAATTTGATTTCCTAAATGGTCCAATTTCTAAACTCAAAATTCACAAGCATATTGTAGTCTGGGGGGCTGATCTTTAGGTTAGTGTAAATAAAATTATCAAAATTCTCAGGCATGAGAAGTATCTACCTGTAGCAGTAAACCCTCACGCAAGAAGTATCTGTTTGTTCCAATATGATATCAAACTGACTGAATTTCCTCTGTAGGCTATCGTGGGAAATGGCCACCAGTGATGTAGCTACAAATTCACCGTCTCGGTGGCCCACGATTGTGTGACATTTTGGCCGTTTCCTGAATGTCCAGCAGGTCTCCAACCTGCTAGTCACAATCAATATTTCTACTTTTTGTGTGCTCTGCTTCACATGCAAAGTGCTGGTGAATGTGGATGTAGGGCTTCTCAGAATCACTGTAAACAAATACTGTACGGTAAAATATGGAAATCTTGGTCGCATGTAGGACAGTTGTGTTAACTAATTTGAATGTGTTCATGTGGTACAGTGTCAAGAGTACTAATAATAATGACTACACTTACATTACTCTACATAATGACTGCACTTGTATTACAGTTAATCAGACAATTTTCTTCATGAGCAGGACTGACGGTCATTGTACCCACTTAAGAGTTCTTTCTAGAACCTACATGATGTGGAGGTTCTTCAGACTTCTTCTATAAAAGATTCTTTACGCTCACACATCTCCTTTACAAAAGAAAAGTCGAAAAGGTGTTTAGGTAGCCAAAATTGTCAAAGAATTGTCATTTGTGCAAAGAACAATTTTAAGCTGCTTCATGTTTAAGAATATACGATACAAAAAAGCTTTCTATAGACTTGCACCAGTCATAGAAGAGATTTTAGTTTTGGAACCAGAATGGGCTTGAACTAGCATGCATGCAGGAAAACTCCTTTTTGAACATATAGTGGATATCATCAATACTGAAAGAGTATTGCCCACCTCTAGCCCACCCAGATGAGGGAAATGTGAGCTTAAAAAATACAGCTGCTACTTTACTGGATGCTGATGAGGACTCATCATCTTACAGTATTTTCTCCTCAGTCAAAACTATGCCAACATTTTTGATTGTCAGAGAAATATATTTCCACTATTTCTGAACAGAGCCAAAGCAGATTTGAAATCCCAGATAACAACTGACCAAAGTGGTGGTGTATGGTGCAAATTATGTATATATAGCAAAAGCTTTTCCTTCCCCAGGACATTCTCCATAAACAGATGCCATGTTGAATTCAATCGTTCATGTTAATGGTTCAACGTGTTACCTGTCTCCTTCTCCTTTATAATGTCTCTGATCTAGCAAGCTAGAGTATCGTAGGAGGCAATAAAGCCAATGAAACTTGGCTTCCTTCTCAGTCACATCCAAACAATTTCATATAGAGATGGACCGGTCAGCGTGAGGCTGATTTTGATCGCCAATCACCTTCACACAATCGGCCGATAGCAGATACTGATCGAGGGCGGGGCGATATGCCACGGCAGGGCTACATGCAGTTATTGACACAAGCTAATATGATTCATTTAGCTTTTTGGCTGCTGCTGCTGTACTTTTCGTACTGGTCAAATCTGGTGTGCATTGTTTTCTGGGTTATTTGTTTTGCTCTAGTTGCGCATGCTAGCTCTGCTGTTTACTGGTAAGTCACTGTATACAGCCACGTGGTGTACTCTTAAGTGCCGTATCAGATTCATAGTGTTTAATGTCTTGATTTTACAAATTGTACAAAACGCCCTGAATGAGTCTGCGTCATGTACGGTAAAAAACTGGCAGCCGGATGACATGTTTCTATCAGCACATGCAATTAATACCATAAACTGTTCTCGTGAGGCCTAGTGAGAACCTAGCGGATTCAGATAATAATTGCAGGGACCTGCCCGGAGGGGGTTTCACGGAGGGCTCCTTTTCCTGGATGAAACGCTAGTTGGAAATACAGAAATTAGGCTCATTTGTTTAACGCCATTGATTGGCTCTCAGGATTGACTAAATTGAAGAAATATTGGCCGATCGCATATTTTGATCAAATATTTTGATCAGCCGATACCGAAACATAGCCGATCAATCCTTCCATCTCTAATTTTATATACGTATATACTCACAAATAAAACTAACATTTTACAATCCTAAAAGCAGAATACTGGCCTCTTGAAAAAGTTAACCGAGCACTGAAGTACACTGTGCTGCAGCTTTAACTAAATAGATTAGTTATTAAAACTGTTTTAGAAACAAACATTTTACATGAAAAGGCAAAAAACCTAAAACAGGTAAAAATATTTCTGTAAGGACACACAGTAATAATTTTATCTTTGTATACAATTTTTCAGTAATCCTAATCCTGTTTGGACCCTGTAACTGGCCCAGGATCACTAGAGACGCGGGATTACACTATTATACAGATTACAGTAGATTAGTGACTCCGGCCTGCCCCTCACTTCAAACACACAGATTGTGATTCAAGCAGCTAAGCCTTGCACAGATTATACTGATATCTATAAATAAATAGTTTCAAATATATATACATTGGTCTTATTTTTTTTTCAATTAATACTTAATTACATTATTGTGCTATGTTTTTTGTACCTAACAGGTGGCTGAGGTTGAAAGTCTAAGTCAAGATGAGTGAGCTGGAGCAGCTTCGGCAGGAGGCTGAGCAGCTGAAGAACCAGATACGAGTAAGAATTTCCATACAATAACTGAGCATCTGCAGGGCCCTTCTTATTTACTGTACCTGCGTAGGTGGACAAGTGTTATTGTATGTTGACAAAAATACAATTAAACATAATGGTCTATTTCTATCTACATTTGTTCTTTATGCGTCATACTCAGCATATATATATAAAACATTAGGGCAGTAACAGAACATGTTGCCCCAGACTGTTTCAAACTATAACAAATAAGTTTAAGTTTGCTGGCGGTGCCAAAGCTGTTGAAACTATGAACTCTGTGCTTAGTGTTTTAGCCAGCTGTTAGGAGCTAAAAAGACAGTTGTGTTCCTGAATTATCTTACAATATCTCTCACAAAAAACTCCCAATATCAGTATCTAATAATATGTCCCATAGTATCTTTAAAGTTTTACACTTATAACATTGAAGACCTCACAATATCTCAGAATATTATTATGACTTACAATCTGTCCTAGGTCTTACAGCATGTCTCACAATATCTCATTATCTACATTATCTCAGGTCATATAATATTGCTCACAATATCTCCTAAGTCTTTTGTTCTTAGAATTATTATTATATCTTTCACAATAAGGCATATCTCACAATAGCTTGTAACTCAGACAATATCACTCAATATCTGACAACTTTTACTTTACCTCAATACTTCACAGTTTATTTATCTGTAGAGATACATATCTTAAAATATAACTGCCACAATATCTCATACTGTTACGTAAGTGATAAATAATATAAATCATTTTTCAATTCAATTTGTCAGCGTTATATCTATAAAGATATGATGACAGTAGTAGGTAATTCACCCACATCCTCAAAAGACATGTCTATCAACAAGTATTGGTTTGGTTACAACTGTCTCTTAGAAGTCTTATGTCTTGCATCTGTATGCTCTGGATTTGACTAGTTGCCAGCTTTAACTGTGAATGGACATATGAAGCATATACAATAACTGAAGAAGAACTTCAGTTATTGTATATGCTTCATATGTCCATTCACAGTTAAAGCTGGCAACTAGTCAAATCCAGAGCATACAGATTGTATTTGTTGTTTATATGTATACTGACGTGTGATTTCTTAATTTCCCAATCTTTTTTGCAGGATGCAAGGAAAGCATGTGGTGACTCCACCCTTACTCAGGTAAAACAAACATATAATATGCCTACATATATGTAATCTGAGAGCATATAAAAATGTATTTAACATAGTAATTTCTTATCTGTGTAATATATGATTGTGTGTAGATAACGGCAGGGCTGGACCCAGTGGGTAGGATTCAGATGCGGACAAGGCGCACGCTGCGAGGTCATCTGGCTAAAATCTACGCCATGCACTGGGGCTCGGATTCCAGGTACATGCACATTCTCCTAACCCTTGGGCTTTAAGAACCCATTATGTGAAGCTTTCTACTGCTAAGGATCATGTTCCTCCATACTATAAATAGTAGGAGGGTGTAATTAATCAATATGAAAGTGCATTGATTTAGCCATGTTCATAATAGGTTATAGTAGTATTACACATTCGTTTTCTGGCCAAATTCAATTTTCTTGCGGTTAACATGAAATCACTGGTGTGTGGATTTAATTGTCTATATCGCACTTCAACATAAATAGTTCTGTAGTTACATTTGTGCATCCATAGTACTTTTGAAACACTTTAATGTTTGTGATGTTTATCAGAGTGGTCATTTCCTCTTCATCCACAAGAGGGAGCCATTGGTATTTTTGAGTTAGAGCACTGCGACCTTTTAATCTTCTTCCCTTTCCATTTCTCTTCTTCTGCAAGGCTTCTGGTTAGCGCTTCACAGGATGGTAAACTCATTATCTGGGATAGCTACACCACTAACAAGGTAACATCACCCGGTGCTGGGAGATCACGGAGATGAGACATTTTATCAGATGCTGGAAACACTTGGAGACATTGCTCTTATGCTAGTTAAAACTTCATAATTATAAGACTAAAGCCAAATATATTAATGGCACCCACACAGAGGTCTTATACTACAATAATTGCCATGAACTGTATGCTGTTAGCGTAATTAAAATAAAATTCGATGATGTTTGTCATCAGAATATCTGCAGATAATTTTAACTACACCTCTTACCAGAGGGATTTATATTACTATAATGTAACATATAGAATATATCAGCCCATATAAATAATTTTTTTATTTAGAATAAAATTTTAGACTAGTTGTTGTAAATGGTGTTGACTGACTTAACAACTGTGAACTATCACAAATGTCTGTTTTATTGGTCATGTTTCCTAAACTTAAACAGTAGACATTTTTTATATAAATATTTTAGCATTCAATATTGTGACTGAGAAACCTTTGTAGTTGTGTTATGATTTTTATTGCTTTCATTAGGTTTCTTCATAAAAAGTTATGTTACAATGCGTTATTCTAATGCTAATGGTTAGTTTTGGAGATGTACAGTCTTTTGAGCTTAACTTCCACAGTTTAGTATGTTTGCTTCACTTGGACAAGTTTTCATCAGGTCTAAAAGACACACAGCACAGGAACAGTGTTATGACCATGATTGGGAACTACATCTTCACACGTATAATGGAAATTACTCATGATTAATTGTCTGAATGGGCAGATCCATGCCATCCCGCTGCGGTCATCATGGGTAATGACATGTGCTTACGCTCCATCTGGAAACTTCGTAGCCTGTGGCGGCCTCGACAACATCTGCTCCATCTACAGCCTGAAGACTCGTGAGGGAAACGTCCGAGTCAGCCGAGAACTACCTGGACACACAGGTACAAGCACACACAGCAAACAGTTTCGCTGAATTCATTGTGCTTTCGAGACTGTGATGATATTTGTTTCCCGTAGGTTACCTTTCCTGCTGCCGCTTCATTGATGACAATCAGATCATCACTAGTTCAGGAGACACCACCTGGTGAGTTTGGTCTTTTGTTGTCATCACATTACAGCAGCCCTAATCTACACCACCACATGCGGTTATTTACTAGCAGGACAGGAGAATATGACTGAAAATCTTGATTTTATTTCACATTATTTTATACACAGTTCTCAATTTAAGTTTAAATATAATTTGGAGGAAGAATTATTTTATGCAGAACAAACAATATAAAAAATTATCAATATAAAACAAGTCATCCCCAGGTCTGTTTATCACTGAATCTCCATCTACACTCTTAGTAACAAATAGAGGGTTGTGTATGGCTTCAAAAGATGAAAAGTTTTATCCTCTTGTTTTCTCATTTGTTGTTCATTTTTGTTCCCTGTTAAGTTTCTCCAATAAATAATGAGTAAGAATAAGAACAGAGCATGTATGACCTCCTAAATGATAACAATTGTGACATAAAGCCATTTTCCACACATGATTATTAATTCATTTAAAACTTTCAGTGACAAAGTTGACGCATCTTACAGTGTATAATTATGATGTAATACTGTGTTTGTGTTCAGTGCTCTGTGGGACATTGAGACTGGGCAGCAAACCACTCTGTTTTCGGGCCACAGTGGAGACGTTATGAGTCTGTCTCTCTCTCCGGATTCCCGCACGTTCGTGTCAGGAGCCTGTGATGCCTCCATCAAACTCTGGGACATCCGAGACAGCATGTGCAGACAGACTTTTACAGGACATGAGTCTGACATTAATGCTGTCTGTGTGAGTACACAGTTTCATACACACAAATTATACAAGCCAATTACAAAAGTGAAAAGTCTATTTTTAGCCCTGGAAATCATTTTTGTTGCCAGGGATCTAAAATAGTACATGGACTTGAAACAAGATTTTTCAAAATGTGATTGATCACTGGACCAAAAAGTTATTTAGAATTTAGTTTTTTTTTTTCAATTCCAGTTCTTTCTTTTTTTTTTACATAGAATCTCAGACAATGATACATAATTTAAGTGTGTATGCAGGATTTGATTGTATTTTTGATATTTTACATCTTAAAAATATGAACAGATCTCTAATTGTATGCAAAGGTCCAGATCCTTCAATGGACTAGCGGCAATTACAAAATCCAGGACTGATGACTGGACTCCAAGATTTCAAGAACTCAAAATTCAAGATTACAAAATTTTTAATACATAAGACTGTAAAACAGTCTGAGGTATAAACAGTACAGAAATAGATGTCAAGTTTGATCATTTCCAGTAGTTTCCACAAAAGATGGTTAATCATTTTTCAGTACCACATTGGAATGAACAGAATCAGGATTGAAAAAAAAGATAAGCCCACTCCCCACTTGTTAACCAGTTAGAGCTATATAAAAGAGCATTTATTGTTCTTCTGATACAGCATGGTATCTAATTAAAATAACATTAACACAATGTCAGTCAATGTCAGTAATGTTTATGATAACAAAGGAAAGCCCAAGTTTTGTATATTCTCTTGCTGTTTTGAGTTACGTGGCATTAGAATAAAAAACTGTGTGTGTCTTTCTTAGTTCTTCCCCAGTGGCAGCGCATTTGCCACCGGTTCGGACGATGCTACTTGCCGGTTATTTGACCTGCGGGCGGATCAGGAGCTTGGCCTTTATTCCCACGACAACATCATATGTGGAATCACCTCAGTGGCTTTCTCCCGTTCGGGCCGCCTGCTGCTCGCCGGCTACGATGATTTTAACTGCAACATCTGGGATGCCATGAAAGGAGATCGTGCAGGTAGGTTAAAGTGGAAGGGCTTGGGTATGACTGGTTAGAAACACTATGCTCAAAGCTGCTTGTTAAAGAAAAACCTACAGCTATATCCGTACTGTGTCATGTAATAGTTTTTTGGCAACTTAAATTTGTAATTTTTCCCACCAGGTTAAAGACTACTACTTATTTGTAAGAAATTATATATGTGTGAGTCACAAGTCAAGCTGCAAGTCACATAAAGTATGTTTAAATCGAGTCATAAGTCATTTAAGAACAATTTGGAGTCGAATTGTGACTCATGTTAGGGTTTGTGTTGAGAGTTACTTTAAATTGTGTTTGAGTCGAATCACAGATCATCTAAGATTGTGTTTAAGTCAAGTCACGAGTTGCTTAAGTACATGTGTGATTTCATTTAAGAGTGTATCTGAGGCAAGTCAATTAAGCTTGTTATCTCAGTTGAATCATGAGGCATTTAAAGGAAACTTGTTTCTTGTTGGAATTCCAGGCCTTGCTTTCTGTTACAAGGTGGTGCCATCTCATAACAACCTTTTTAAGCCACCTTCTGGCAAGCTCGCTTTCAACCTCTCTTGACCAATCAGAACACACTGGGCTCATCGAGTGATGGGGCTTTAAAACACAGGCAGTCTAATAGAGCATTTCAGACAGAGGGTGAAAACAGATATATAGTATAAGGGGAAAAGTTTTGGGAATACTGAAGCATGTTAAGGTATTATTAGACAAAAAAATAAGGTTCACTTTAAGAGCATATCTCAGTCCAGTTACAAGTCACTTGAAAGTGTCCGTCAACATGATTTGAGTCCCCATTTCTGATGAGCAGTCTCACTTTTGGACACTATAGTACTCAGCAAATAAGCTTTACATTGTTGTTCTCTTCCTCTTAGGAGTCTTGGCGGGCCACGACAATCGCGTGAGCTGTCTTGGTGTTACTGATGACGGGATGGCAGTGTGCACTGGCTCCTGGGACAGCTTTCTTAAGATCTGGAACTGACCTCTTACACACACACACACACACACCTATTTAACAAGAACTCACATTACACCCTTCAGCACACAGTGTATGCCTACTTTACTGTACATATGACAAACACAGAAACACACACATACACATGCACAAAACACACAAGCATATTGTACATAATATATATAATGTCAACTAGGTATGAGTTTACAACGACATTGCTTTATATACATAATGCCACACAAATCTGTACAAGTCACCAGTAACAGTGTATGCAGGTTTGGCCCACTAGAGCTAAACAAGAATGTTCTGTTACTTACACACACACACACACAGAAACACACATACACACACACTCTCTCTGAATAGGTCTGCCGAGGACTTGTTCGACACAGTGTAGAAGACACACATAGGCTCTTATTTACCAAGTGACAACATACATTTGGAGAGGAAACAGTATTTGGTGAAGGGTCAGACACTGAATTTGGATTTGTACTTAAAAGTATGTTTCTTTAAACACAGTTACAGCCAGTCACTCCATTATACACATACAATTCTTGCTTTCTGAGAAAACAGAAAGAAGATTATGGGACTTTTTGTTTATGTTTCCCTCTGTTCTAGCAGGCAGGTTTTTCAGTATAGATGTGTCTGAAGTGGCTCTGTGGGTAGTGTGAAACTGTATTAAATGAAAAAGAATGAAGAAGAAAGCACTAAGGGGGGGGGTTGAAAAACTTGACACTGGAAGGCCAAAACGTCTCTGTGGACTACATTTCCAGTTTTTGTTTATTTTTTTTTTATATATACGCGCAGTATACAAATAATTCTAATGATTATCAGTTCAATGTTTTGTTGATTTTTTTCAAATGCTTATTTTATTCATGTTTTTTCCTGTGTGCCTCAGATAACACTGTATGGAAATTGAATAAAAGTTGGAGAAAAAAGATTACTGTTAAACAATTGTCATAAAATGTGCAAAAGAAAAAAAGACACATTTTCTCTGAGATTGAATTATTTTTAATTTTCAAACAATCCTGTATTTAAGACATTACAGGCGTATGAGTTCATCCAGCACACTCTGTAAGACTGAAAACCATCAGTTCATTAAAATCATCTCAAACTTGACCCTCTCATAAACGTAAACACTAAAAAATACATTTCAGAAACATACACATTATATTTTCCTTTAAACAACTTTTTGAGAGGAAAAGAAAAAGAAAAAAGGAGAAATAAAAGAAAGCTAAATTATTTATCAACCCATCACAGAGGATATCAACTTTGTTGAGTCTTCCTATTGACCAGTGACCTCTCCTGGTTACTGCAATCAAAATCCAATAAAATAAACAAGAAAGAAAGAAACAAAAACCATGAATTTGTTGTTTTTCATTTACTGTAGTAAATATCTTACAAAAAAACAAACAACAATCAGGAAGGGGTTTACTTGCTGTAACTAGAGAACTGCAAAGAGAAATGCCACTGGGTAGCTTAGTGCTAATAGCGCGCAGAGTAGAAGAACATGCCTCAAATCAGCGGTTTAAGGCCATAAATGAGGGAATCATGCCCCATAAAGACTCACAATCACAACACACCCTACCTGAATCTGGACATGGCCCGTATGTACCAGATCTCTCTAGGTCTTGCAATTGTGCCAATCTAGGATCATTCCTTTAAAAACCTTTTAAATCTATGTGATTAAATTCATTTGGATAAGAATTGCAAACACTGATTCTAGGTTCAGAAGTTTACTTACAGATCAAAGTTAATATGACTCCATGGCCCACAGACACTGCTAACAACACCTAATGAAAGTATCTTCGAGGAAACTGATGAATAGTGAACATACTTTGCTGTTTATATTTGTAAAACAAGTTTTGGCTGTGTTGGAGAACTAACTAATTGCTGTGTAAAACTATTGGGCATTTTCTGAGCTTAGTTTAGTCCTGATCAGACTATATTTGTGTTTGAAATCATAAAGCAGTGAGAATTCTGGAATTTTTTTCATTTACAAGGACTATTTTCTCAGTTTCTGTTCTACCTTAAATGGTGCACCAATAAAAAATACAATAAAAATCTAAATTAAGCTTGGTTCTGAATTCTGGGTAATAGTCAAAATTTTCTTACTCTAAAAATAAAAGGGTTTATGAACCACAAAAATAATAGTTTTGAAATAATTCTTGTTGTGTATGTATGGAAATTGGTTTAGAGGGTCAAACGCTAGTCTAAACTTCTGAAACACAAATCTAGCATGATTTACTTGACTCTATCAAGCTTCTACCAATTTGTTAAACAAGCAGCCTGAGCAAGCTTGGCTTACATTCAGAATGCCTGTCAAAGCCACAGCTAGCCCTCCATATGATATCACTATAAAATAACAAGTAAAAAGATGGCCATACACCGGTCCGCTGTGGCTTGCTAACAGCTTGCGAGAATTACTATACTGAGAAGAATGTGGTCACTTGTAAAATAATAAAAACAAAACAAAACAACAACAACATAGCCACAAGAGACAATGAAAGGGTTCCAAGCATAAAAGGTCCCAAGGGGTCGCTCCACCAATAAGCAGCACATACGGAACATATAAAGGTCCCATAACACATGATATAACTTCACTTGCCTTTAAAAAAAAAAAGAAAAACGAGTTTTTGCAGAGTTTTTGATGTATTTTGCAAAAATGGTTTCAAAATATGCCATTCACTAGCTAGTCCAAATACAACGTTTCATTGATGTCATGAAAACCAAAATATTTACATATACACAGCTATACAGGCAGTTTAGCCTCACCTGTTTATCTTTACTCATAAGTAGTTTAGCCTGAACTTCTTTTTGAATCATAAAGACCATACAGAAGGCATAGAGAAAAGTTGGAAATGGTCATGTGAAAATGAATTTCCCCATTTTGGTACACAAATCCACACTAATGTCAAATGTGGGATATAGACTTTTTTAAGGAACCTTGCTAAAGTCAAAATACAAACAACAGTGGTTCCCTTATATGTTATACCTTTACAGCAGTAACAGAACAAAAGTATTAATGAGTGGGAAAGTCCTGGTGAACTGTTGGAAAATGTTTTAGGCTGCATAAGGTCTACACATCACCCCATATTGATGAAAGTCTGTTAACTTGAAGCGATATATATATCGCATGCAGCCGTCATGTCTTGAGAAAACATACATGAGCTCGTTTACTGATGTTTATGTGCTATAGCGCCCCTAATAAAAATCTTTGGTGCTTGGAACCCTAAAAAGCTGGTGTGTATGTTATTTGATGCATACTGGTTCTCTATCGCTTAGACTGATCCTCCTCCTCCCTCCATCTCTCCCTCTCAGGGCATCATGAACAGCACACACTTGGATCAAAAATAACTCCTATTCACACATACACACACCCACGCTCCCTCTTTTATAAAGATCACAGCGAACAACGACACAGAGAAGGGGGGCGAGAGAGAAAGAGGCACATCAGTCCAATTCCCTAACTAAAGTGATAAAGCACATACAGCCAAATGTACAGCTCTCAAAGCTCAAGCAGAAATATACATTGTGCTTAGAATATTATTAGGCTGATAAAAGTATTACACATATAAATCTGTTCCAATGGCAGGTTACATTCATTAAATTATCACGATATAAGTGTAGATATACTTCTATGTAATAAAATATCAATCATGATATATTACTTTTTGATTCCATTGCAAATAGGCACCCGAAACGCCTATATAAATTCTGTCTCTGTAATTAAAACCATTTATCTCTGTATAGAACATACAGTAAAGAACATACAGTACCAGTCAAAAGTGTTAGCACTCCTGATTGGATGTATATTTTTCAGAATCATAAAGACATCTTGACCTAAAGGCTCATGTTTAAATGTAATTTGTTAAGGGTAAGCTCACACACACACGTATATATCTCTATATGTGTGTATATATGTTTGGATTGGTTTAACACTTCTTTGGTACATAATTATATACTTTAATGTCACAATTACTATAAAACCTTTTGACTGGTACTGTTTACTGGAGAAACCATTTGGATTCCATTATCCAGTTTTGTAAGGAACACTGGGCATTGTTACATCACAATGCATGGAACTGGCTCGTTGCCATGGCAACCCCAACCATTGTCTGTAGTAACCAGTGCGACTCATTGCAGTTTTTGAGCAATAGGCTCAGGACCAAAACCTAGAATTGGGGGGCAAACGAGGCTCAAATATGAAGCCATAATTTCATGGGGTGGGGGAGGGGCTTGCCTAGGCTTTGGGCCCGAAATAACTGTTCATGCTAACGCCCATTTAAGTGCACTTTCTTGACTTTCTTGATTGCACTGGGTTTACTTTGTCACATCAGGAAGGAGCAATTTTCCTTCTTCCCTGAACTGTTACATACTCGGGAGGACGGGCTAGAAACCATTATGGAAATGTTACAGCATCTTTTGTTAAAATACACACATGCACACACACAAAACCCCACTCCAAGGCACTGCTATAACGGTAAACATGGTAGTTTGGCTTACTAAGCAACAAAATGGCTGTAAATCCTGTAGACTGAGTAGATGAGTCTATGACAACTTGAATATGTATGAATGAACATGAAAGTGAAAATTATCATGTTGACAGGAATAACAAAGAATGAACAAAGATCATTTGCTACAAAGAAAGTGTAAAATTACCATTTAATAATACATTTAAATATCTCAAAAGATCTGTCATAAGAACAAAACACAAGCAAAAGAGAAATAAGCAGGGGTTTGTGTGTGCATGCGTGACTTGGTTTAACTAGATTTTAAAGTTTTGAAGAGGAAAAAGATTTAATGTCGCAAGCCTCACTAAGAATCTTTAACAGACTTAAGGATCTTTAATATGTGACTTTCATTTAAGATAGCAAGCATTTTTAATAATATCTAATGCTACTGCACTTGTGCATATCCATATAAAAAAAGCAGTTTAGCTGATGGGGCTTCTGCCTCAAAAGCCATCAGAAACAGGTTCTGACAGGAAGGTCAAAGTGCTTTGATGTGTTACAATCGCATAAATCCTTTTCATTCGACTATCACATTTTTTATAGGCATCCTTCTGGTACTAATAGGTAATATGCTCTTTCAGTTACAGTTTATCTAAACAATAAAAAAAAAGGGCTGAGCGATATAACTATGTCATTAATATGAAATCGCAATAAGCCTTTCTAGCTTATCTGCTTGAATGTTGTGCCACACAGTACTTAGTTACAGGCCTGTCACAATAAATACATAATCACATGACCACAATTATTCAAGCTGATTGCAAATTATTGGCTTTCACAATTATCTTTAGATTGGCTGCATTTTTATCCGTTAGAGCAGTAAACATTTATTGACACATGACAAAAGTTCTAACTTGGAACTGCTGCGATAACACATTTAGAGGGCAACAGTAAGTATTATTTGTTTATTTGAGCTCCAGCTGTGTCTGTCGTAAAGTACTGACAGCTATCTAGTCAACCAGTCTAGCAGGTTGTACACTAATAGTTGGAATACAAAACACTGCAATAATTTATTTGGCATTGTTTGTCAGCTAAATTTCATGACAGGCCTTATATATTGTTAAAGTAATCTGATATGTATTTTGTGTTAGTATCTTGATATCCTGATAATTTCTGCCATGTTGGCCACTCCTACAACCAATCACATATAGCTAACAGCCTTTATAAGCAGCAGAACATATTACGGACAGTAAATATTATACTGTTTTGTAAACAAAGGTTTTGAATCCACAGTAGACTATGCAAGTGAATGAAGGGTAAAGAAGTTTAGATGCTTTTCTGGTTTTGCTAGTATTGCAGGCAACATCTCATACACACACACACACACGGCCAAAGGCAGCAGCTCAAAGAGCAGAGCCCACTCAAGCTCGCCAACCTTTCTGCTATTGCTTTGGACCACACTGTGTATTTTATAGTACAGTCTCACACTCATACACACATATACACAAAAATCCAGCCAAAATTACTTTAAGAAAAAAAGGAATAACTGTTAACAACTAATAAAAAGCTCTATCCAAAACGTTATTAAAAGATGGGTCCAAATACTCAACAAAGAAATTAAAGTTTGCACCGCACCCCTGTTGCACTCTAGAAAGACTAAACCTAATCTAAAAACTACACTTCCCATAAGGCTGCGTCTCACATCTCACACCAGGAAGCCCTTTTGGCAGCATAAATGCATGGCGCAGTTGTAAGATCCATTAAGAAGCAAGTGAAGGATTAGTGTAGATTTTGCTTAGCACAGCTGCATGAGAATGTAGGCTAATAACTCAATCTAGTGTGTCGAAGCTCACTTGAAAAATTTAATTTATAATAAGGCATGGATGCTATATACAGTGTATATGCATTCACAACCGGACTACACATTCATGCTGCCAAAAACTAATATTAATAATACTAATAATAAACATAATTAAATGAAACAAACTTCAAATCATCTCCCTGACCTTGTAATCCGACTGGTTTAAAGAGAAACCCCTCTTTTATGAAAACTTCAAAACGAGAACAGCACAAATACAGCACGTATTGCAACAGAACAGCAAGAGATACTGTAGAATAATAAAGTAAGAATTATACCAAATACCTATACATACAGAGAATATCAAACTGCCCAAGATATACTGTTCCGACGAAGAGAGAGAGGAAAAAAGGCATTCTCAAAAGCTAAGTCAGAGAGAGACTGCCATGTAATAGTGGTTACACTTCTGTGTCCTACAGTCAAAAAAAAGCGCAACGCTAAATTCAGCGGGGACTAAGAGCGTTTTGACCACATGAATGGTCAGATGACTTCTTGTTGAGTTCTGTCCAATCATTAGCTGTACAGCTAAAAGCAAAATGAATAAAACCAGCTCAAAATATGATAACTATTAGTGAGATCTGCTCTCTAATCTTTTGCTTGAAATGAAAAACAGTAATATCACTGGTGTTTTTAACCCTTAAATTCAACTGATAAACAAACGACTAGGCTACTGCACTATACAGTACGCTGGCGAATGGAAAATTACAGATGCTGAGGTACCGCTCCCGGCCACTAGAGGTGCATCCAGCTTTAAGCTGGTTCTGCTGTTTTGTGCAGCCTCATACATACATACACTCAGTGCTGCTGTAGGGATGCTGCTTCTTCACAATTCCTCTCATTTCTTGTTGTAAGGTTGGAATGTTAAAATAAGGCTCTTGAGTGAGCAGAAAGCAGACTAGTTTCAATCTGGCGATCTAGTTAAAGCGAAAAAGAGAAAGAGTACTTGGTTTGAAGCTAAACATAAGCTTCATTATGGCCAGTTAAGCAAAGGTGCACACGCACTCCCACATCCACACAAACTCTGTAAAACAGGCTCAGAGTTAAAAGAAAAATCTTCATTTAGAATGACAGTCTGCCACATGTATGCTCTGCTGTGCATGTGTGTGGTGTGCTTGTGTGCGCATCTGTGTTTTCAGGAGTGTGTCTGTGAGGAAAAGCATGTGGACACTGTATTTATTAACAGTGTGTGTGTGTCTGTGAGTGTGTGTGTGTGTGTGTGTGTGTGTCTGTGAGACAGAGAGAGAGAGAGAGAGAGAGAGAGAGAGAGAGAGAGAGAGAGAACAGAGCAGAGCAGTGATAACAGAACTGCTCTATCACCAGTTCATGATGCAATTTCTGTTCAGAGTCATGAAGTAAACCTGACTGCTTCCTCCAGATCGCACCGATGCAAAGAACACCTGAGAAAGAAAAGAAAAATATTTATCTGTAAAAGATATTTACTGTATGTTCTCCCTTACTGTCTCTATCCATCTATACTGACTAATCAGTGTATCAGGTATACAGTTACTAACTGTAGCCCATCTATTGGTGTACGATATGTGTTACTTGTTACTTGTCTACTAGCCATTGGTCAGTTTCTGGCAAAACACAACATTTTGAAAATCTTTATGAACTCTTTATAGTAGGTAGAGATATAAGTAAGTGAACATCAAATGTTTGTGGAGAAACTGACCTTGTCATTCCTTTCACAAAGAAACTTGAGTCTCTGAGCTCTCTTGTGCATGAAGACCCCATCCAGGTGGCCCGTTTCCACTGAGCGAATTTCTATAGCCTTCTCACCCCAGCCCATGATCTGATTAGAGCAGATATGAGCTGCACAGGAACCCATGCGCACACACACAAAAAAGAAGCAGAGGGACCATATTAAAACTTTCACATTTTACTCAATACAATATACACACAGATTAGTATTACTGCTCTACAAACTACACATTAAGTTATATACATGCTGAGATGTATATTTTCAAAACATTCAAGTACTTCAAGTACTTTGGCTACTTGGCTACTGAGTCCCCAGTGCAAAAAAAAAGGAATTACTTGCACCTATAAGAGACTGTGTGTGTTTGTGTGTGAAAAATGACATAAGTGTTTGTGTGTGTGTGTGTGTGTGTGTGTGTGTGTGTATATGTGTGTCATACCAACAGAGGTAGGCATCTCTCCCCATTGCAGCACTACGTCTTTGATGATGCGGCCATAGGTGTTGACATACACCCCCTCGTCCTCATAACACAACAGCATCTCCATCCCATCAGAACTGGGCAGGAAGACGATGGCATGCGGGGTCACCTGAGACTGGATCTAAACAGACACAAGTTTTTATATTTACAAGATGAAAAAAATCTTGCTTTGAGTTTACTAAAACTCCACTGGAGTCTTACTAGGTAAGTTTGTAATTTAAGTGATTACTGATGGGATCTGTACCTGTCTGCAGTGTCTGAAGTGATTAGTCTGACAGAATTTATAGTGGAGTGAATTTAATCCCGTGTGAGTAGTGTTTACAACATCCTCTTGTAAACAAAATCTAACTTCAGTTATGTTTGCTATTTTTATAACAGTTCCCAGACTACATGCTCATACCCTGTGCACCTGCAGTACCGCTCACAACCACAAGCAGCTGCTAAAGTTAACACAGGTGTACAGTAATACTGTGTGCCCAGCAGAAAATAGTTTCATGTTGGTGAAATTAAAACCAGCCTCCACCTCTCCCGAGTCTTTTTGACTCACGTGGACAGGAATGTAGATGTCATAGTTGTTCCCAGAATCAACGTCGATAGCATGAAACCCAGCACTTGACCCATAGATGACCTTTAACCTCTGACCTTCCTCCACTGTCAGGTCAACCAGCTGAGGCCTGTGAGGCAGGTCACTAAACGACTACAGAGAAAGAGATAATTAACTGTCCAATCACAGCTGCACCGCCCCCCCACCAAAAATATTTAAAACAAGAAAAAAGGCTACTTTATACTCACCTTGAAAGCCATAAATTTGTGGTACGGTTTAGGAGCCCAGGCATAAACCTCCACTGCATTCTTCAAAGCAATTACCAGGAATTTAATCCGCTCGTACTTCACTGAAAACACATGGATTAAATTACCTTTTGAACCCATAGTTGGGCTCTCTTTTTCTTTGCTCAATTTGTATATTATTATTATTATTATCTTTTTGGAATGCTAACCTGGTTGGAATATTAATATCTAATTATTGAATATGGCAAGTAAGTTTAGTAGTATATACCTACCTGTTTAATGCTGTACACCAATCCACTTTGTGGACTGTTCTAGACTGCTTTAAATGGCTTGTTTACTTCCTTGTTGCTTCTGTAGTGTCCACTTACCTACTTTGTAGTGCACACAGCCTTCCATCTCCCCTACAGTGGTCCAGCCCTGTTTCTTCTCGACTTCTGGGTCATTATGGAGGATTTTATTCCTCAGCCAGGCCAGATAATATACTCGCACTTTATTCTTCTTTCCTGATAAAAAGATAAAAAGAATGTCCTAAATAAACTGCAAAATTGTGTGATGCATGTCTGTGTGTACCAACCAATGTAATAAGACAATCTATTCACAAAACAAATTCAAATGTAACAACACAGTGCATCACAGTGCATGAAATCATATCACAGCATGCTAAGTATTGCATCAGATTGTATCGCTGTACGATGACACGCTTGTGCTTGTGGCTAGAGGATTGCAGCAAAATACTATAAAAGCACATATTTTGATTTATATATTGTACTAATATATTGTACTAATGTAATGTATTGTACTAATGTAAAATGCTCTGATAAATTGAAAATTAAAAAAAAAATCCATTATCATAAGGCACATTTTTAGGCCCTCTATTTTTTTGTTGTTTCTCTCAAACTATACAAAATCAATTTGCAATTTATTTTTACCTTTTTTTTTTTCTGAACACTTAATGATACATACAAAAAAGAAAAGGAACAAAAAAGAGGGAAAAACAAAGCACACGTACAAAAGGCCTTAAATTCTGAAGTAGAGAGGTATAGCATGTCAAACACAAATTCCTCATCTGTCCATGTTTGCAGGAAAAGAGTAAACAATCAAAAAGCAAAACATCCAGTATTCTCAAAAACAACAGTCCCATTTCTTCCATTATTTTCCCTATCTCCTTTTGCCTTTTGGAGGCACATGGAGCAAGTCAACATTTTTCCATGGAGCAAATACCAGTGACAATTTCAATGAAAAGATTCACAGTTGGAGGTGTTCTTCAAAGCTAGCACTTAGTAAAAGCTTTCTTACAAAGAGCCAAAAAAATATTCAACAGTTAATCATGACTTGGTCAGAGGTTGCACCAAAGTACATAGAGTTAAATGTCACCTCTATATTAAACCCCAGAATCTTAGAAATTAATCGCCCGGTATTGCCCCAAAAAGGTTTAATTTCTGGGCAGTACCAAACTACATGAGCATGGTCCACCTCCACTGACCAGCACTCTCTCCAGTAAGGAAAAAAAATCCAGATATTCCTATATTTGAAACTGGGTGTTATGAAATATTTAATCAAACACTTGCAGCAAAAACCATCAATGAAGTCAATGAAGTAGTGGAAAAACCATGGGTTTCCCATACTCGTGACCACACTTATCTTTTTCCCAACAAAGTCTCACATAAGCAGTAAAGTTTTTACTCATTAAGCATATTGCAAGCAATTATAAGCAATTACCTCTTTATTTCCCTTACCCTCCTATGCCTACCTGAACATGTGAATTATTCTTGAGAAAGAAACAGGCCTTCAACCTCTTTAAAAAAAAAAGTGATGAACCTGTAAGTATCTGAAAAAGTCCAAATGAGCAGTATAGATTCTGAAAACTATTAAATTCTCCATTTGACACCATTTTGCAGATGATGCCCTGTAAAGATAATTGTCTATATTTATTGTCATACAAAACTGGTATGAAGTGTTGGTCATCGGCTGGCCTATTTACTACCTTGATTTCTCTATAAAGCTGAAATCTATTAATCGTTTCAAGACATATTCTAAAGGATAGCCCAACCAGTTGATTCTGTATTTGCAATACTTCTTTTCAAAACAGTCTAAAACTGAAAACAATGGAATATTCAAGAAAATTCCTTTTTTCCCCATTTTGCTTCATAAGTTGAATTACACCAAAGTACGAGAGGCATTAGCTGAGCAGCAACATAATAATCCTTTAAACAAGGTAGTGCCATTCCTCCCCTCGCTCTTGGCAGCATTAAAGCAGAATATTTTACCCATGGCCTCTTTTAATTCCAAATAAATCTAAAAATGTGAGTGTCCCAGACCTGCCAACCTTGGAAATTTGTTTTGAACAGCACAGCACAGCGCAGCATGGCACGGCGCAGCGCAAGGTCTGGTACATTTGCTTGTCGGTATTGATTGAGTTCACATGCTCACTCATCACAACTTTTTACTAAGCACATTGTTCCCACTTACCACAATATCTAGTTACTCAACATACAAGTAGATTATGAAGTAAACAAACTCTTAATGAAAAGGCAATATATTTCTGTTCAGAAGAATATAGAAGAATCCTGCAGTCATTGTACAGAGATTATTACATTGCCATATTTCAATCTAGTTACACCGAGTCACTCTGGAACATTCTGACAGAAAACTGTACTTGTTGCATTAACCACTGGCAACAAAAAATGTAAACAGTTTGTGATTAATATCAAATTTAACTATTGCTTGAATAAATCCTGGACTGATATATGTTGTTGTTATTATTATGAACATTCTGAACATTTAATGTGTTGAATTACAATTATCACTAAAATACACTTGTAAAAAACACAAATTGTGGTGATATGGGGTGCCATTTACTTGAAAACTGTACAGTAGAATAATTTCATAATTCATACGTACATAGTATATGCGCATAAATGATATATGTTGACTTTATGGAATACCTATTAGAAATTGCTATTTTATAAAACCAGTCACAGTATGAGGATGGACAGATGTCAATAAACAGAGATAAAAAAATGTAGGAATAATATTCATCTTAACAGCCCTTATTCTGCGGTTATGTCGAGGGGCTGGGGCCATCTATCCATATTTTCTTATTGAGTTTGCAGATCTATAGAATTAGAAAGAGTCCCATTGATTTTAATCATAGCAGATGGAGATGAATATAATGTCCTCACACATTATGCAAATCTTTTAAAAAATCCAAATGTATCCGTTACACTATATAATTTCCAGCCAACGCCTTTTCTGCATCTAAACTAAGAATAATTGTACTATGACCCATCATATTAATAAAGTCAATAGTATGAAGAACTCTCCATATATTATCATGAGTGTGTCTATTTTTTATAAACCCTGTCTGATTCTCATCTATCAGAAAAGGCATCACCTTCTTATTCCTTTTGGTCAAAATTGATGTACATACAGTTTATAGACCACATTCAAAACACTTATTGGTCTATAAGATCTACAGTCCATTCCTATCTTTACCTTCCCTTAGAATTATGAGTCATTCCACGAAGGGGGAAGAGAACTACCCTTCCTAATTTGATTAAAACAATTTTCAAATAAGGGAAGTAAAGATTCGCTTATCAATTTGTACCACTCTGGTGGATTATTCATCGTACCTGGAGAGTTTCCTAAACTAAGGGTTAATATTGTTGCACTAATTTCCTCTTTTAAAATTTCAGAGAGTAGATCATCATTATGCTCTTTACCCAATGAATGGAGGTCTAATGACTTTTAAAACCATTCTACTCTTTGTTTATTAACATTCCCTGAGTGTATACTGATTTATAATAGGTTTTAAAAGATTTCTGGATATCTAATTATATACGATGATCTAAATGCTTGTTGCTTACAAATCCTCAAGGCTAATAATTTTATTGCTTTCGGTCCTGCCTCATATCATTTTTTCGTGTATCTAATTTTCTTTGCAATCTCGTCACTATTTTTGATATTTCTTTGTTTAATCAGTCTCATTTGTTTAGGGATAGATGGGTTCAAGGTAGAGCTATGAAGCTCTTCCAGGTCTCCAAGTTTTCCAAATTCTACAATGTCTGAATTTTGAACTTTTTTATAAGAGCCATTTGAGCTATAATTTTCTCTCTAAGAAAAACGTTGGCAGCATCCCACTGTGTTGCTGGGCTAACCTCTCCATTATCATTATAAATTAAAAAAATGTTACTTTATTTAGCATTCCCGTATTAGGTCTCCAAAGGGTTTTCTTTGGGGCACTACTAAGATGTAAGCTTAAATATAGACTAGAGTGGTCTAATAGGCCCCTAGGAAATATACCATTGTCCTTAATTCTATGAAAGTCCTTGGTAAACATAAAGAAATAATCAATTCTCGAATGAGTATTGTGATGTGCTGTATAAAAAGTAAAATCTAATTTTTGCCCATTCAGATGTCGCAATACATCCACTAGGCCAGGGTCTTGGAGCATATTATTTACCTGAATCCCCACTATTTTTTTTCTTCCTTATTTTGTATCCAACCTAGGATTTGATACCATATTTCAGTCTCCAGCACATATGACCCTGTGATTCAGATGCCAATAAATCAATACTTTCCTAAAGAGGGCTAGCATCACTTCCTGAGGGAGCACAGACATTTAAAAGTGCTCAAGTTTCCCAGTGACTGATACATATATCGCGTTTTTTCCTTTATTTCAGAGGTTAGCTCAAAACCAATTGAGTTTGGTATTAATATTGCAACTACTCTTTGTTTCTTCTCTGATTTGGCTGATGAAAATAAAGTATTACTAAAACTCAACATTTTTGTTCTGCATATGATAAATGTGTTTCTTGCCAAGAGGCTATGATAATTTTCTGTAATGCATTGTTGTCAGGATGCTAACTTCAGTTAGTTCAGAACGCTGCAGCTAGAGTTCTATTTGATTTTTTGATCACATCAGTCAAGTTTTATCAGCACTACACTGGCTTCCTGTTAAATTCCACATCAACTATAAAATTCTTTTACTGACGTATAAAACCCTGCACGGTCTTGCACCGGAGTACCTGCAAGATCTAATTTCCTATTATGAAACGCCACGCTTACTCAGATCACAGGATGCTGGTTTCCTAATAGTTTCTAAAATTCAGAAGACTACAATGGGGGGAAGAGCTTTTTCCTACAAAGCCCCCAAACTGTGGAATAATCTTCCAGTTAATGTTCGGGACTCTGACACATTCTCAAGCTTTAAGTCCAGACTAAAAACATACTTGTTCAGTTTAGCTTTTGGTGACTGAGCTATGCTTCTCATCCACTATATTATTCCAAACCAGAACTAACCTTGTTTTTCTTTTCTTTTCCTTTCTCCTTCTTTCTGAGGTAATAACCGTCCACCTGTCCTGCCGAATACTGTTGGAGGACTGACCATCAGTACCCCCTGTTACCTTGTAACCTCTTCAGCTACGTCATCTTTATGGATGTTAGTCATCTGCTGCACCTCGATTGCATTACTGTATCATCCAGATGTAGCACGTGTGCAGCTTCTCTTCCTTTTAGTTCGTTTTGTTTATAATTTGATCTGTCAGAGTCACCAGCTGCACTCTAAACGCTCCATATCCCCTTATCCTCGTATCCTCTGTACACCCCGTCGTTATCCCAACTGTGTTAGCGTGAGGGAGATCGGACGGGTGAATAACAAAAGCCAAGCTAGGTCTTCAGGGTGTCATACTAAGTCTAGTGGCGCACTCCTTGTTTCACCCGTCAGTTCTTCTTCTCCTGTTTCTTGACCTACTTAGTTCCTGCCAGTATCTCTAAATTGATTAATTGACTTATTCCACACCCCTTCGTTCTCCTAACCGTGTTAGCGTGAGGGAGATCGGATGGGTGAATAACAAAGGCCAAGCTAGGTCTTGAGGGTGTCCTGCTCAGTCTAGTGGCGCACTCCTCGTTTCACCCGTTTTTTCTTCTTCTCCTGTTTATTGTCTTAGGACGTGGAACTCTCTAAAGGTAGAAGGGCCTAAAGTACGGTAGTAACGCTTAACAAGCACCGGCCTCTGTCTCTGGACTAACACAAACCAGAACTAAGTCTTTTTTTTCTCTTTCCGAGGAAATAACCGCCCACCTGTCCCGCCGAATACTGCAAAGGACTGACCACCAGGGCCCCCCGTCACTTGGCACCAACCAGTTCTCCTCTCCATTTGTGCCATTTTCTCCATCCTTGACTGCATCACTGTATTATCCACCCGATGTAGTACCTGTACAGCTTCTAAAGCTTCTACCTTCAGACTCAGCTTTAGTTTATTAAACTGTAAATACTGTTCAACCAGAGGAGGATGGGTCTCCCCTTGTGAGTCTGGTTCCTCCAAAGGTTTCTTCCTCCAGTTGAGGGAGTTTTTCCTTGCTACCGTTGCCTCTGGCTTGCTCACAAGGGATAAACAGCTGTGATTTCATGTTTTTCATGCTTTTAAAATTCCTGTACATTTACAGCTATTATACAGTTCCAGAAAAATAGTAAACTGGGTTTCCATTCCCGACACAATACCATGTCCTCCAACTCTGAGGGGAGTTAGCCACATAGTGGGGCCCCTCATTAGCAAAAGAAACAAAAGGGAAAAAAAAAACTCAAAATAAAATACTGAGGTGCTATCCAACCTTATTGCACAAGGTCATGTTAATAAAGTTAGTGCAGTTTCACTTTGTAAACTGCTTTTTTGTAGCGTCATGTCGTTCGACCACAGGTGGGAGTAAAAAAATTAGTCCTTATCTATGACCTTCTCTTGACCTACCCTCTGAAAGCCACCAAGTTACTTTCTTATAACTTCTTAAAATTTGACTTTGCTCTCCTCTCGAAGTCTGGTCAGGTACTCCTCTGGGATGCCATCCCACGAAGACTCCCTTCCTGGCCAAGTCTTTGGCTGCTTCTGAAACATTGTTGTAGGTGACTGTACCCGAGTAGAGTTGTACCCACAACTTGAACGGCAGTGTTTGGAAGCGAATGTTGTTTTATTTGAGAACTCTCTTGATTGAAATGAGAGATTCTCTTTTTCCAGACGGCCTGTAAAACCAAACCGCTATCGAGTACAACGACGCACCAGCTGGTGGTTTGGAGGCAGCGCATGATGGCTCTTTCAATATCAAGCTCCAGGTCCAAAACGCCGTTCAGTTTCTTCTATATTAAGTCCTTAACAAAGCAGTGCATGGAGGTGCCCTCTGCGTTTTCTGGTACACCATATATTCAAGTATTATTTAGTCAAGAGCGACCTTCCAAATCCGACACTTATGCATGCAGTGCTCTCTGGTCTTTGATTTAGCTTTTGAGTCTTTAACTCTGATATCCCACCTTTCTGCCTCTGCCATCCTTCTCTCCATTTCTCTGAGGCGCTGCTTAGCCTCCTCAAACTGGCCTATGGCCTCTGATATTTTCTGGTGAATGTCAGTAGACAGCTCGTCCATCTGTACCTTTAAATCGTGACTAAAACTTGCTGCAAAATTCGGTGAGCTTGTTTCGGACAGCTCGTTTCTCATATCCAATTTCAGACCACTCATGGCTTCGTACACAACTTCACGAATGTCAAATGTAATCTCCATACCCTCTTCATCTTCAATATGGCCATTTTCCCCCACAGAGGCGTCGGCTTCTTTCTTAGCCTCTCCCCCAGTGATGCTTCTTAACCTCAAACCTTTCTTGTTTTTATCTCCACTCATTTTCCCTCTAATTTAAATTGAATGTAAAGAGCATTAGTCCTTGAATCTCAGGATTTATACAACTGACACCAGAGCTGTCAAAAGTAAAGCAGATACTGCTATACTGTGTTTTGAGCCGCCGAAAGACCCATCATTTTGCAATTCTGAATAACATTTTACTAATTAAATATGTGCTTTTATACCCCTTTACCAACCTGATATGGTGATAAGCAGATTAAGTCCCTCAAGCACGTCCATTTGCTGAAACCTGCGGGAGTTGATGAGAGGATAGACTTTGCCCTGCCCACTGCGGTCCAACAGCTTTAGACCATTCTCCGTTCCTACCAGCAAGTTTACACCTGCAAAATCATTAAAGGTTAACACACATGAACACACACCTGAGACCATGTTAGACCATCTTTACTTCTACACATGTAGTGTTATCACATTACTACAGCAGATATACACACAAAAAGAAATCATACCCCAGAGAGCAGCACAGAGGATCTCCGAGTTAAACCTCTTCTTGTATTTGCGGATCTCTGGAGTGTCGCTGACAGGGCGAGTGTTTGTGGGATTCACATTAACCATGGAGCCTTTTCTCACCTCAAGTTTAAGCTGATCAAACCGAGAACCCAGACCTTCAGAGAGAGAAGAATCTAGGTTAAAGAGGAACATAATGCTTAAAGAGGCATTTACATAATTTAAACCCTAAATCATATAACCTATACAGTGCTTTGCAAAAGTATTCGGCCCCCTTGAACTTTTCAACCGTTTGCCACATTTCAGGCTTCAAACATAAACATGAAATTTTAATTTTTTTTGGGAAGAATCAACAACAAGTGGGACACAATCGTGAAGTGGAACGAAATTTATTGGATATTTTAAACTTGTTTAAGAAATAAAAAAATGAAAATTGGGCGTGCAAAATTATTTGGCCCCCTTGTGTTAATACTTTGTAGCGCCACCTTTTACAGCTGCAAGTTGCTTGGGGTATGTCTCTATCAGTTTTGCACATCGAGAGACTGAATTTTTGCCCATTCTTCCTTGCAAAACAGCTCGAGCTCAGTGAGGTTGGATGGAGAGCGTTTGTGAACAGCAGTTTTCAGCTCTTTCCACAGATTCTCGACTGGATTCAGGTCTGAACTTTGACTTGGCCATTGTAACACCCGGATACGTTTATTTGTGAACCATTGTAGATTTTGCTTTATGTTTTGGATCATTGTCTTGTTGGAAGATAAATCTTCATCCCAGTCTCAGGTCTTTTGCAGACTCCAACAGGTTTTCTTCCAGAATGGTCCTGTATTTGGCTCCATCCATCTTCCCATCAATTTTAACCATCTTCCCTGTCCCTGCTGAAGAAAAGCATGATGCTGCCACCACCATGTTTGACAGTGGAGATGGTGTGCTCAGGGTGATGAGCTGTGTTGCTTTTACGGCAAACATAACGTTTTGCATTGTGGCCAAAAAGTTCGATTTTGGTTTTATCTGACCAGAGCAACTTCTTCCACATGTTTTGTGTGTCTCCCAGGTGGCTTTTGGCAAACTTTAAACAAGACATTTTATGGATATCTTTAGGAAATGGCTTTCTTCTTGCCACTCTTCCATAAAGGCCAGATTTGTGCAGTGATTGGTGTCCTACAGACAGATTTTCCCACCTCAGCTGTAGATCTCTGCAGTTCATCCAGAGTGATCATGACCCTCTTGGCTGCATCTCTGATCAGTCTCCTCTTTGTTTGAGCTGAAAGTTTAGAGGGACGGCCGGGTCTTGGTGCATTTGCAGTGGTCTGATACTCCTTCCATTTCAATATGATCGCTTGCACAGTGCTCCTTGAGATGTTTAAAGCTTGGGAAATCTTTTTGTATCCAAATCCGGCTTTAAACTTCTCCACAACAGTATCTCGGAGCTGCTTGGTGTGTTCCTTGGTCTTCAAGATGCTCTCTGCACTTTAAACAGAACCCTGAGACTATCACAGAGCAGGTGCATTTATACGGAGACTTGATTACACACAGGTGGATTCTATTTATCATCATCAGTCATTTAGGTCAACATTGGATCTTTCAGAGATCCTCACTGAACTTCTGGAGTGAGTTTGCTGCACTGAAAGTAAAGGGGCACGAACAATATTGCACGCCCCACTTTTTACTTTTTTATTTCTAAAAAAAGTTTATACATCTAATACATTTTTCTTCCACTTCACGATTTTGTCCCACTTGTTAATTCTTCACAAAAAATTACAATTTCATATCTTTATGTTCGAAGCCTGAAATGTGGCAAAAGGTTGAAAAGTTCAAGGTGGCCGAATACTTTTGCAAGGCACTGTAACTACAAGAGGGCAAGATCACAATATTTATCATATCTGAAATAAATCACATAATTATGATATATACTTTTATATATATGGTACATACTTTTCTGAACTTTTTGCAAATGTCAGTTGCATGACTGATTACAAAGAGAGCAGTTAGTCCTGCTTAATTTAGTGCAAATAAAAATCATTGTAATTCAGGATCTTTTTTTTTAGCATAGCACCACTCATTCTTATTAAACTTAGAAAACCATTAGTATATAATACAAACCGGATTGAGTGTTCCAAAAAGTTGGAACACTAAACAAATTTTGAATAAACACTGAATGCAATGATGTGGAGGTGCCAACATCTAATATTTTATTCAGAATAGAACACAAATCACAGATCACAAGTTTAAACTGAGAGAATGTATCATTTTAAGGGAAAAATATGTTGTTTCAAAATTTCATGGCGTCAACAAAACCCCAAAAAGTTGGGACAAGGCTATTTTTACCACTGTATGGCATCCCCCCCTTCTTCTTACAACACTCAACAAACATCTGGGGACAGAGAAGACCAGTTTCTCAAGTTTAGAAATAGGATGGCACGGTGGATTGTGTTCACTGACAATGCTTTCTGGAAGTATTCCTGAGCCCATTCTGTTATTTCCTTGACAGTGGCATTCCTGTTTGAGGTGCAGTGACGTTTAAGGGCCCGGAGATCACGAGCATCCAGTAGAGTTTTACGGCCTTGACCCTTACGCACAGCGATTGTTCCAGATTCTCTGAATCTTTTGATGATGTTATGCACGGCTGATGATGATAACTTAAAAGTATTTGCTATTTTACGCTGGGTAACACCATTCTGGTATTGCTGCACTATCTTTCTGCACAACAATGGTGGAATTGGTGATCCTCTTACCATCTTGGCTTCAGAGAGACACTGACACTCTGAGAAGCTCTTTTTATACCCAATCATGTTGTCAATTGACCTAATTAGTGTTAATTAGTCTTCCAGCTGTTCGTTATATGCTCAATTTCCTTTTTCCAGTCACTTATTGCTACTTGTCCCAACATTTTTGGGATTTGTTGACGCCATGAAATTTTGAAACAACATATTTTCCCTTAAAATGATACATGCTCTCAGTTTAAACTTTTGATCTATGACATGTGTTTTATTCTGAATTAGATGTTGGCACCTCCACATCACTGCATTCAGTGTTTATTCACAATTTATTTAGTGTCCCAACTTTTTTGGAATCCGGTTTGTAATAATAGTAATAACAACAACAACAAACCTCCCACTGAGATAGTATCACCCGTTCCTCCTGATGGTTGGTACATTCCAAGATCCACAAAAGTGGTGAAGGAGGATTTCCCAGAGGCCTTGACCAGTCCCCTGGACTGATACTAAAATTCAAATCATGAGGTCAAGGTAAATGTTAATATAACAAATAAAATATCACTAACCACTTGCAGTAACAAATACTATTTATACTTTATAGACTAAACTCAAGAAGGATTCAATAAAACTAAGCTAAAAGAGACAATTTTTACTCTCATCAACACATCATTTAATTTGAAAAAATACAAAAAAAAATAAAAAATAAGAATAACAACAATAACGCAAGCTTCAAAAAATTCAATAATGAGACAACACTGCCTATTTCAATGATATTTACAAAAGCCTGTGCACTTTTGTACCACTCATTACTTAATTATAAACATATTTTGACTGTATGAACATCACAACTGTAATTAATTCCGTCAGATTTATTGTTAGAGGTATTTTTAAACCTTTTTTTTAACAGCACTGCCCAACTCAAAAGACTCACGTCGTAGGTGGAGTCCTTCCCAGGAGACGAGTGAGAGGCAGAGTCGGTCGGGGAGTGTGATGGCTGAACTACGTCAGGCAGGTTTGTGTATCCATTATGACTACGCTTCTCTGGAGTCTAAACACACGCACACACACACACACACACACACACACACACACACACACACACACACACACACACACACACACATACATTAAAACGCTTCTCCTGTTGTGTAGTCCTTAAGTCACATTTTCAGCAGCATTGGCATTGTGACAACCTAAATGGCTAAACTGTTTTTCACCAACATCAAATGAATTAGTTTTCAAATGAATTCTATTCAGAAACACTGCACTGCCCCCCAGTGCAGTGTTTCTGAATAGAATACAGGGGGGGTGGGTGCTTTTCGTATTCCTTTACACTAGCAAACGCTGGGCTTACTGAAGGTTGGCTCACACTCTGTGCCCCAACATGACTGCAAATCTGGTGTCAAGAGCAGCTGATATATTATATTTGGATATGTGAGCAGAGATTCGATGACTGGGAGTCTGGGGCTACATATAGCTACAGCTGGGTCCTCTGGCTCTCCTCTTTCGTTTAAAAACTTTAAGATGCCGCCACTTCTGTCTGTTTTGTCTTTTTACTGCGTTAATTATTTAGTATTATTACATGTGTTTAATAGATAAATGGATGGATACATTTAAAAGCAGCAAGACTGAACAAGTACAATTAATTTAAGTTTAAGTACCCAAATACCGAAATAATGGAAAAAGGGGAGGGGCAATATCACAGATTATCTCGATAATAAATTCTAAATATCGCTCAGGCATAACAGTAACTGCTAATTCTGTTATATCAGCTAACTGCTGGCACAACAACCTACAAATCTCTCTTGGAACTCCTACCTATGGGTGGCTCTGGCATCACTTAGGATGGAAGAGCTTTCTGTACAGTGATATTATAATTGTATATTATAATGTCTCCAATTGCTGCCTGTACTTTTCTCATAGATCTCATAGATACTTTAAATATTATAGATCGACTTTGTTGCAGCTGTAGATACATTAGTCTCACCCTCTGTACAAGCATGGTTTGGTCACCATAACCTCCAGCCCGCTCCTCATCTCCTTCACCATCTTCTTCCTCATGGACCACCATAGTATTCACAGAGTCAGAATCTGCATCACGTGGTCTACAAGTGAAAAACAGGTTAAAGGTACAGCGATAAAGAAAAGGCTAGTTTTATTGCCGGTCATACCCATTTACAAAATAAGACCTAAAGCTAGGTAGATTTCCTTCCCCTTTCCCTCCCTCACAAATGTTAGGCTAGGTTCAGGACTGAACATGTCTATTTTGAAATTAACAGCATTTAGTTTAAAGTTATGAGGTTTGGGAGCAGTGTGGGATTTTATAGGCTTGGTTAATCAGATTTTACGTTATTATTTTATTCTGAGTAGAGATGGGAGATGTTTTTCATTGTGTTTGTTTTGAAAGGAACTCTGAAAGTAAAAATTATTTTTGCCTCCCCCTCCTTCCCTTCTTTTTCTGTACCGGTCAGTGGGGCTCTCCTCCTCTGCCCCTTCTCCGCTCTCGCTTTCCTCACTGCTCTCACTGCTCTCTGAAGATGATGAATAGTCGTTGGCCTTCACTGGGGGACGAGGCTGTTCCTCAGCTCGTTCCTTCGAGTACAGTCCATGGTCCTGACATACATGCACACAAAATAAGAGAACAACATAAACATCTAAACATACCACAGACGCTCCTATAAAGACCTGCAGTGCAGTTAATCATGCAGTTTAAAGTGAAGATCAATTTTGCACTCGAGTTCAGAGGCTATTGCAGTTTATGAAATATAAGTCATTAATTTAGCATAAAAAATTCTTGTCTAAATTAAGGCATTTCTCTCAAACTGTCGAGTTGTTAAAGCTAAATTATGTATATTGGAAATATGTAACTGTGTGCAAATTCATCTTACTATTGTAAGATATTTGCATCTGAGACCTAAACATCACATGAAACATTTTAAGCCTGCGACTGATGATACAGTGTCAGTAACCATACAGGCAAAGGTATTTGAGATTAATGAACTGAACAGCACAATCCTATTGGTATTTGCTTCTATTACTTATTACAAACATCAGTTACAAACTGATGTTTGTGCAAAAAGCAAGAAGAAAACTTCAGACAACAAACATTAAATAACCTACAAAAAAACTGTAAACTGTTTTTGGTAAAACTACAGCTTAAATCATTTGCTTTCTTTTAATTTTGCTTGCAGAGTTACATAGATGCCTGATTAGGGTCACTATCCACAAAGCATTATTCATCTGAATAAAGTGAGCTTAATCTGATACTGGATTAACACAGTCACTGTAAAATTCTTAAAACACTATTCTGGTTTGAAATTTTTAATCTAACATCATTCTTAATTCCAGATCAGTACCATTTAGCTGCAGACAATCAGCTTCTGTTGCTCCATCCAAAGGATCAATAATCGTTATTAACACTGATTAGAAAAACAATTTTTGTCTGTGTCAACCCCAATCATCAGGCACTAATTACCCAGCTAATTACTGCCTGCAGTGCTTTTGGAAAAAGTGCTACAAATTTTCTAGGTCACTTTATTCATCATTGATTATCAGCAAAATTAGACTATGCAAACAAACAAACAAACAAACAAACACACACACACACACACACACACACACAGATACTGACCTCTCCTATTGCTCTTTTATAGCTCTGACGATTGAAGAGAAAAGAAAAGGAAAAAGAGATTGACAGAGGAGAGTGCTTATGAGTTAATATCAAGAGAAAAGAGGGAAATTAGATTAGTTCATTTTGTAAGCCTCAAAAGTAAATATGGTAGGGCAGCTTTAAGAAAGTCTGTCTGTGTGCATGTTTTACCGCTGGTCGGCTTGGTCTGGAAGAGGTGCGAGATTCTCCTGGTTTGTGGCGCCCATCATGAGAGAGGATTGGAGACGAGTCCATTTTTGATGAACCTGAAACCAAAAGAAACCACAAAACACCTTTTTAACCAACAGCACACCAAATTATGAACTCATTCACGTGATACTCAATACAGTATTTAACTGTTTCATGCATTTTGTCCTTTTTTAATAAAAAAACAGTATAAAAACAGTTGAACATGTACAATATTGAACAACTGCGTGCCAGAAACCACAAAGGACTTAATGCCTCAGTGTGGTTTGAGGCAAGATGATCAGACGTGCTGTTTGCAGTGTTGACCCAGTGTCTATAGGCTTCCATTACTTGTTAGCCTTGAGCTCACACACACTCACTAAGGATGCGGTGTCTCTCCAAGGAGCCAGTCTGAGGCAGGTTGGACATGAGGCTCATGCTGTCTCCTCTTTCCCAGCGGTCATTGCGGCTTAGATCTGGATTACTGATTTGCAAGAAAAAAAATTGTTAGTCTAATGACCGATCAAAAACAGAAAATCCCCTTTTTAACCAATTAGAGGCCACGAAGTGCAAGATTGAGTTTCACTAACTGTATTTCCACACATGCTGCCTCTGTATGACAGCCAGATTTCAACAAAGCACATTTTTTGCCAATTATAATTACTGATTGGGCCTACAGACCATAGATTTTCAGATCCTAAATCCAGTTTCTAGTCCTGAACTGGCAACCTTGTGCTGTACCTTAGAGCGATTACAAAAATCAGAAATGAAAACTGAAAGACCTGAATTTTAAGACCTCTGCTAGACAACTATCACATTTATGCAGCATGGAATGTTAATTTGTATCTTGGTACTTTTAGCCACAGATGCTTCACAGAGGTAAAACGGGTAAAACAAACCTACAAACAAACTTAAAACAGTTTTCTGCCTCTGTAAGCTTTTTAATAAATATGTATTCCACTGTTAGCTTTTCAGTTTTTCCGTATGTGCACACAAGTGTGAATGTGTGCATGAATATGAGTTACCTGGCTCTTACTGGGTGCCTGATGCCAGAAGAAAGATTAGTGTTAAGAGCAGTAGCAATAGAGGCTGTTCGCTGTGGAATCTACAAAACAGAGTAGTAAAACAATTAGAATCATATATAATCTTGCATTTCTGATTTTGTTCTGCAAACCCAATGTCCACTACAGTGCATTACCAATACAGTATTTATCACAAATCATCACTGTCAGAACAAAACCTTGTATCTCGTTTTTTTTTTATTTATGCTACTCATCAACAGAAATTATCCAAAATTACTTTGAAAATATCTTGCTCCATTAACATCTATTACAAAATTCTTTTTAGTTAGCATTTTTGAGATATTTGGTTTTGTCAAAACAGTGACCAAATACAGTGTGTATTACAAATACAGTGTGTATTATGGTGCATTACAAATACAGTATGCGTTAGAAACACCTGCGTGCAGACCTGTTGTCGCATGACAGATAACATGACAATTAACATGTACACATCCAGCTTTCTCACTTTTGGAGGCTGCTCAATTTCAGGAAGTCGGATCCAGGGGCCGTGATCGTCCCTGATTGGGCGTTGTTGGGGGGCAGGACTCTCAGAGGTAGGGTCGGAGTTCTGCCGGACAAGCTCCCGGGTGTGCAGTGGGCGGGGCGTAGGGGTAGGGGAGGGGTCCTGGGTGGGGAAGGCGGACATTGTTTTAGTGGGCTGATCGCATAGGGACTGAGAGCGCGGCACTGGAGCAGCGTAGGGCTTCAAGGGCACTAAGTGGGCCATCTGGAACTATGCATAGTTAGCATAGGAACCAAAGCCAGGGCGAGAGGGAGCAGGTCACGAGGGTTAAAGAGAGCAAGATTTCAGGGTTTAGAGAGTAGTGTAGTTTTCCAAAAAAGGAAACAAAAGGAGCCAGGGGTGGAAGTGAAAGGTGAGTGAGAGTTTATTTGTAGTTGTTTGGAGAACGAGGTCAGGAAAGGACAGGTAGGTTCCAGAAGACCCAGAGCAGGAAGAGTAGGAGGAGGAGGATTTTCATTTAGCAAGCAGGGAACAAAGGTGAGGGAGGCCCGGGTGAAGAACAGGAAAAAACAGAGAGGAAAGAGAGAAGGATAAAGTCACTAAAGGGAAACAGAGAGCAGAACGCAGTGAATGCAGCAAATCTGACAGGAAGTGATGGCCACTTACATTCACTCTTCCTGCAAAGCTACATTAGCCCTTAAATACACATCTTACAGCTGCTCATTTTGCAATAATTGTGTGTCTGGTCAATATTATATTGTTGTATGAAGCCTGAACAACTAAGATCAAATTACTTGCTGTGTTCATTTTATTAAAAAGTTAATATGTGCATATAAAGCTCACTTAAACATTAAATTCCCCAATTATGAAAATAAACATTGTTTATTAAAATATGCAGAAGTGTATTCTGTGGAGGCTCAGTTTTCATTTAGAGAATCAACATGACATTTGACCAGGGTGCCCAGACTTTTGCATATGACTGTATATATAGCATCACCGCTGTAACAAACCATTGTATCTCTGAAATGGTAGGTTAACAGGAAACTTTATTTTTATGGATATGAGTATAGTATAATACACTGCTCAAAAAAATAAAGGGAACACTTAAATAACACATCCTAGATTTAAATTAAGGAAATATTCTCATTGAATACTTTGTTCTGTACAAAGTTGAATGTGCACAAAAATCATCAATGGAAATCAAATTTATTAACCAATGGAGGCCTGGATTTGGAGTCACACACAACATTAAAGTGGAAAAACACACTGATCCAGGGGTCAGAGGATCTCATCTCGGCATCATCAGGCTACCTCTGGCGAGCACATGGAGGGCTGTGTGGCCCTCCAAAGAAATGCCACCCCACACCATTACTGACCCACTGCCAAACCGGTCATGCTGAAGGATGCTGCAGGCAGCAGATTGCTCTCCATGGCGTCTCCAGACTCTGTCAGGCCTGTCACATGTGCTCAGTGTAAACCTGCTTTCATCTGTGAAGAGTACATGGCGCCAGTGGCGAATTTGCCAATCCTGGTGTTCTCTGGCAAATGCCAAGCATCCTGCACGGTGTTGGGCTGTAAGCTCTGTGGACGTCGGGCCCTCATTCCATCCTCATGGAGTCGGTTTTTAACCGTTTATGCAGACACCTGCTGGAGGTCATTTTGCAGGGCTCTGGCAATGCTCCTTCTGTTCCTCCTTGCACAAAGGCAGAGGTAGCGGTCCTGCTGTTGAGTTGTTGCCCTCCTATGGCCTCCTTTGCGTCTCCTGGTGTACTGGCCTTCTGGTAGCGCCTCCAGCCTCTGGACACTACGCTGACTACACAGCAAACCTTCTTGCCACAGCTCGCATTGATGCGCCATCCTGGATGAGCTGCACTCCCAGAGCCACTCGTGTGGGTTGTAGAGTCCGTCTAATGATAGCGTGTGAAAGCACTACCAACATTCAAAAGTGACCAAAACATCAGCCAGAAAGCATAGGTACTGAGAAGTGGTCTGTGGTCCCCACCTGTGTCTTGCTAATTGCCAATAATTTCCACCTGTTGTCTATTCCATTTGCACAACTGCACGTGAAATTGATCAATTAGTGTTGCTTCCTAAGTGGACAGTTTGATTTCACAGAAGGTTAATTTACTTGAAGTTATATTGTGTTGTTTAAGTGTTCCATTTATTTTTTTGAGCAGTGTATATATTTTTCCCCCAGGTAAACACCAAAGCCGTAAGAATGGACAACCCAACAACCCAACTCAACAAAGCAACTACTTGGTATAAAATCAAGAATTTCGGCAGTGTATACACAAAGTGTATCAGCTCTAGTGCCGTCCACATGCAACCACACACCTTGCCCTGGCCACCCTGGGGCTCGACAGGTCTCTGCATGGGTGGAGTCTGTGAGGCCTGTACTCCCCCTGATTGGCTGACAGAATCAGAGCGTGACTGGATGTTGGTGTCAGAGACGGTGGTGCAGATTTTAGGAGAACCCTGCCTGTTCAGTTTACTGCGCTCTTCCACCTGACAGAGAGAGAGAGAGAGGGAGACAGGGAGAGAGAGAGGGAGAGAGAGAGAGAGAAAGAGAGAGAGATGAATGAGATAAATGTTGAATGTTCCTCTTTGGTGATACTGTGTTTCGCTCTTAGGTACGTAAAGGAAAGTAGGTACAGAACTTTAGCCCAGCACAGCTCAATGTTATTAACTAACTTAACAATTACTGTATTTCGTGTGTGCAACTGTAGCCCTCCACAACCAGAACTGTACACAGCAAATATCTGAAATGTGCAGCTTGTGTGTCTGTGTACAGACCTCTCTGGCCCAGGCAGGTTTGTTGTTATCCAAGTTCTTGCTGTAGTGATAGAGGGGTTTCTTTTCTTGTTGCTGTTGCTGCTGCTGCTGCTGCTGCAGAGAGACGAGATACGCATGTTCCTGCTGAAGCTGTCTCTGCAATCTCTCCGACTGCCTCTGCTCCTCAAGCTGCTTCCGCTTATACTCCTGTAAGCATAAAACACACACTGATAAATCTATGATTAACAACCAAAAAATGGAGACCTACTCCTCCTGCAATAAACTCAGGATTCAGTAACTACTATGAAACTAAGTCTAATAGTAGTATAGAGAAAGGGGGACGGAAGTGTGGACCTACATAAAGACCCACAGATGCTGTTTACATTTTGCATTAAAAGTGTTTTTAGTTATTAATGTTTTTTAGCAATCATATCATATTTGGATTTAACTTGACCACATGAAAAGCCAGGTATAAAAAAACTGTGATGTACTGTGAGCAGACCACGTTTGGATACAACAGAGTTTGTTAAAGGGGGGAAAAAGTAAACGAAAGTAAAATGAAAACATGGATGCATCCGAAAACACCTGCTTGCCTACTTCCAATATTTCTGAATACTCAGTAGGCATCGAGTAGTAGGCAAACGGTACCCGGATGACCTACAGACACAGCAGCTATTTTTATGTATGTGACCGCAGCACACTGTGCTATCCCATGATTCACCTGTAGCCGCGGGTAAATTAAAAACATAAGACAAAATGGTGAAAAGTGGGACGTTGGCTGTGTGTACGTAGCTACAGCTGGTAAACTGCCGCTACAGAAGTTAGCTCTACTTCTGAGGTAAAAAATTATTTAATTCCTCCTTCTAAGAGCTACAGCTCGACACCGTCTGAGTACATATTCAGGCAAAAACACAGAACAGTGTCACAAAAAGTATCTGTCAGTAAACGGGGCTATTTAATGAAAAGCGGTACTTTTGTGGTGGTGGTCTGACATCTCACGTCACAGGATGTTGGTAAAATGGTGGACGTAGTACATCCGAGACAGGGCAGATACTAAAACTCGCCTACTAAAATTGCCTACTAGTCTGCCACTCAAGCATTACGTACTGGCTCTAATCTAGTACCTACTGACTAGTAGGCGATTTCGGACGCACCCCATGTGGTCTTTGTATGCAGGGAAAAAATATGGAGTTTGAAAGGCTCAATTCCAATGAAAACTGTATATGGTATCCAAAGTAAAATCAGATACAATCCAGACATGAACGAAATGTTAACGTAAAGTAAAAACACCCTTTAAATGGTTTAATTATAAATACACACACATACAAAAGTGGGAAATGACCTCTGCTGGACAGAAAAATTAAACAAGTAAGACAAATTTGTATTATATAACACACAGCCAGCTGCATGCATATGCACAAAAAGACAAATGCACATACCAAAAAGAATAAAAACAACAAGTAAATATAACCACTGCACAATTTCTTCAAATTTCCTTGTACAGAACCCCCTGATTAACATTTCTAAAAAAAGAGGGGCTACTACTCCTTTTAACGTTGCAATTTGCAAAAACATTAAACCTCTCAGGCTTCTACATTAGGCAGCTGTTTACCTTCATTAAATCTCTTCATCAAAATGTTGAAATGTGTTTTAGCAAGATCACCAAACATTCAAGCAGTATCAATGTTTTTTCTAAACTCTGATTGTTGAATTAACCAAAAAAAATAAAACTTAGACCACCTGATTAATGAAATATAATTGTTTGACTGATAAAAAAATACACAGATAACTCCAATAATCATAAAATCAGCTCTAGGTTTCTTAATATCTCTGTCCTGTAGGTTGGCCTCTTAAGATTTGTGGTAGGAAGGTACAGCGCAGATCACCTTGATATGAGACACATCAAATTTGACTGCAGGACCACACTAGAAGAGAGAAACAGAAGCAAGTGTGGGAGGGGAAAAAGGAGGGACAGAAAGAAACAGACGAGGGAGAGTGGAGAAGCGTTACCATGAGCAAGGCCTGCTCCTGAAGAAGCTGCTGTTGGAGGATTTCTAACTGCCTTTGCTCTTCCTCCAACTTATGCCTTATAAACTCCTACAGACAGACAGATAGACACAGAGAAACGTATAAAAAGGACAGAAAAAGAAAGCGATAACAAAGAAGGAAAAGAGAAAAGTGAACTGACTCAAAGAGAAATAAAGGCAAAATACAAGAACTCTACAGACTGTAAAAAATAAACAAAATAAATAAAATTATATATATATATATATATATATATATATATATATATATATATATATATATATATATATATATATATATATATATACACATTTGTGTTCAAAATTTTTCCCCCACTGCAGTAAAGTGTTTTAGCAAGTTTGATATTTATTTTTCATCTTGCTTACAATCAGATCAAATAAGGACAAAAAGACAAATGCAACTTAAATTACAACAATATATAGTTTTTTCTAATATACCAACAAATGGCCTTATTGTGATTTTCTCATTGACAAAATAATTCAACCCCTAAGTCACATACATCATTAGTACTTAGTAACACTCCCTTTGGCAGTAATAACATCCTTCAAACGTGACAGAGGTGAAGTTTCTTGCAGCGATCAACAGGTATCTTAGCCCATTCCTCATAGGCAACGGTTTCCAGTTCATTGACATTATTGGGCTTGTGTTCTACAACTGCCTTCTTCAAGTCCCACCAGAGATTTTCTATGGGATTTGTGTTGGACCATGATAGAATTAGAGGGATGCTTGGGATCATTGTCCATTTGGAAGGTTCTAGTTAACTGAATTCATGGTACCTTCCACACGGTGGAGATTCCCTGTACCTAAGGCAGCGAAACAGTCCCAGAGCATGACTGACCCATCGCCATACTTCACAGCAGGCAAGGTGCTCTTTTCTGTATAGACATATCGTTGAGCCATGGGCCCAAAAAGTTCCAATTTTGTCTTGTCGCTCCAGAATTGTCTGGGCTCAAAACTGAGTACCTCCCTCTGACAAGTCCTGTCGGAATTCCTGAGCTGTAAGCCTGGGATTTTTCTCCACCTTTCATTTCAGGTACTGGACAGCAGTCGCCGACAGCATCCTCTTTCTGCCACGTCCCAGTAGCGTTTCCACTGTGCCTTTAGACTTAATCTTGTGAAATATGCTTCCAGTTGAGTCTCTTGAAATGGTCAATGTCTTTGCTATCTTTTTATGTCCATATCCTTGCTTATGAAGAGAAATTACCTCCTCTCTTGACTTCTTTGAACATTCCCTGGACTTCACCATGTTGCAAAGACACCATTAATTGTCTAGAAGGACTGAGTATCTCAGTCCTTTTAAATCTGCACAACTGCTATTCGTTATGGTACTGTTTACATCTACAGGTGTTTTCAACGCCTGATTGAAAACACCTGATTGAAACCTCTGGTCTTAAGAGTGGTAATCTTTAAGGGATTGAATCATTTTGTCAATGAGGAAATCACAAAATATCAGAAAAAATATAGTTATAATTTAAGTTGCATTTGTCTATTATATAAGGTCTTATTAAAAATAAATGTCAAACTTGCTAAAACACTATTGTAGTCGAGGTTTAAATTTTTGTATCATTTTGAACACAACTGAATATATATATATATATATATATATATATATATATATATATATATATATATATATATATATATATATATATATATAAAAGCTCACAACCCACCCACCTTGCGGGGGGGATATACAGGATCTCATTAATGCACATCTGACCTCACAAATTCTAAGTATATGGTTTAAAAGACTCCAGGCTGCATACACTCAGAACAGTTTTGTTTAATGACCAGCTTTGCAGACTGCTAATTGTCTAATGCAAGAATGTCTTTAGCCTTCTTACTGAAATGCTCATTGAAACAATATGATACCTGAATGTCTGTTACGAGCACCAAATATTTGTGTGCAGACTAAAACTAGTAACAAAAACTAAAGCTATTTAGTTGGAGGTAGAAATTAGCATTACTGTATCGGTACTTGCTCAAACATGACTTACAAAGTACAGACTGGTATGAATGTGTGTACAAATAGGTGCACTGCACTGGGTGTGTGTGTGTAAGACGTGTGTGCAAGCAGGCATGTGTTTTTAGCTGTAAAGAAAAGCTAGGCTAGCTAATTCATGATGATTGGTCTTTTGTGTTTCTGTCACTTTGAATTCTACTCAATGTGGGGCCGCACACCCACATGCGCGCACACACATTCAGAACTGCATCGAAAGCCTGCTACCATAGCAACCACTTCACAGGCATGCCAGAGCCGTAGTGGGTGTATGGATCACCCACGCTGCACTGTGATTGGCTGCTCACGCTACTCCATGAACAGCGATTGGCTCACCTGCTCTCTCTCTGCCAACCTCCGGTCCTCCTCACGCCTCATGTCGTCGAGCCGTCGGTGAGGAGCCTTCTCCTGCTGCTGCCGCACCATTTCTCTCTCTTTCCTCTGTTGCTGAGAGTGAGAGTGAAAGAGAGAGAAAGAGAGAGAGAGAATGAGGGAGAGGGAGGAAGGGAGAGTGAGTGAGTCATTTTTACGTATCTAGCTCAAATAATAAGTGGCTTCCTGTTGCTAAAAATCATCCAGTGATTTTAAGAAGGCAAAGTTATGGGACGAGAGAGAGAGGGAGACACACACACATACACACACATGCACACAAAGAGAGACAAAGAGAGGAAGAGATATGGCAGCAGGTGAGAGGGGACTGATGAGTCACCTCTCTGCAGACGTGGATCTCTCCCAGACGTGCCAGAGTCTGAACCAACCTGTCAATATCTATGATCCGTTTCTGCCTGTTACAACCTTTTCACTGTGATAATATAGGTGACAGAAGAACCTGATCTATTATCTGAATTGGGCAAGGACTAGAGTCAGCAATTGCGCAACAACAAAGTATATATATACACACACACACATACTTGTTGTGAGTACAAATCCTTGTCTCTCCAAAATGATTACTTTAAAGGAGAAAGGGAATGCTTGTATGTTCTGTAATGCAAAGGGAAAAGGTACTTTTGCAAATTATTTCATATATTTCATATATCAAAGTACCAAGTACATTTATAATGACTGATGTAAAAAAAAAAACATGTAACTAAATCAGATTTGCAAACACTAAACTTGCATAGAGACTAAGAAAGACCAAACAAAATAATCTTACTGTGAAGCAGGGCTGGGTATTGGAATAACACAGCGCATCTATTGCAATACAAAAATGAGCTCAGCCGCACTGTGAATACTGTTATATAACAGATTGACACCAAATTGCATCATGCACACATACTGGCTATATCAGCCAGGTCGTAGCTTTGTTAGCCATTACCTGAAGACGCTAAATAACTGCTTATGTCAAACATTTATGGTAAATGACATGCTTAATTTCATGCTTTAGATGTATTGCAAGGTAAAAGTAATGATGCAAGTATTAAGCATTATGAACAAGCACATCTATCACATTTAGACAGAATAATACTGGCATTTTAAGCAATTCTTAGAAAACATGGCATCCTTTTATTCTCAATCTGGAGGGTATAGTATTGAATATAAACATAAATATATACATGAATGAAAGCTGGTAAGGGGTAATTTATTTGTAAATTTGGTCAGGTTATGGCCCCCAAAATGTTCTTTAACTGGAAAGACACTAAGCTCACTCCATACACTCATCCTATTATAAAACTCTCTTTTCATGCCTTTTCCATCTTTCTCTTCATAAACCCCCCCCTACCCATTCACTCCTGTACAAAGACACAGATAAATATAACAGCTAATAGGGCTTATTAAATTACAGATTCACAGTTTCTCCTTTTGTTGTGGTCAATTACTGAACAACCCTCTGCTTTGAGCTCTCTCTCTCTCACTGTCTTTCTCTCTCCCGTTGACAAGAACACTTTATCAGCATGTTTTTCCACCACAGAGTAAATATCAGAAACAAATTCAAATAAATTCAGCTCCAATCAAGATTTTAAAAGCCCTACAACCCTTGAATAAAATCAGGTCAAATTGGCTTTATACTTTAGAAAATCTCAGAAATAATGAGCTATGCAGGAGCTAATGCTAAAGCTTCCCACACGAGCACCACTCCTCCCCAAAACACATACAAAACAGACGCCTCTTCAAGGATTTCTGGTTATAAACGATTCTATCTCAAAAAGAAAATAGCTTTCCTTCGCGGCACCGGTCCTGGACTTTAGAGGTAATCTGAAGTTGTTAGCTAGCCGTAGTTATTTGAGGATAGTTATTTATGTAAAGACTAATGACATTTGTCTGCGGTAGTCAGAAATAACCAAAGCTAATACTGCATTAAAGTGGTGTGTAAATTAGTCTAGACAATGTCTGATGTTGGAATGCATCCTATCCCAGTTCAAGGTGTTGCCAAAATCCGAGACAGCCTACAGTTATGTACATAGTATTAGTTCCAATGACAGGGGTTAGCTCAAATGACAGGGCTGAAGGCATAGCAACCATCAGTATAAATGTTCTTATAGAAATTTGCTGACCTTTCAGCATGTCTAATAACACTTTTGCAGTATTGTAAATAAATGAGAGTTTTTAATATTCACAGGACCCACTAAGTAAGGCATTTGTTTCCCTTTAGACTCTTTTGGTTCATTCAAAATATAATGGAACCCACTTATTTCTGTAACCACACTTTATTTAACTGTTCTTCATCAAACTACAGCAGTCTCAGATCATTGCCTAAATCATATAGATTATAAAATTACCTTCTATCGTAGTATTTGTTCATCCCCACTGTGTAGTGTTAAACGTATCACAACATGCTCCACATCTAGTAGTTTCCCAGATCTGCCAACTTCTATCAGCTGTCCATCTGAACCTTCTGAATTATTCTGGATGATATTTTGTATTTGTATTCAACATTACATAACGTAATCCATCAAATAAAAAGATATAGGCAGAAAAAGCTCCATAATACAATAACCAGACCCGAGATCTAAATGTAAACGCCGCTTGACTAAACTGAAGTATTCCAATCTGCCTGAAAGTATAGCCTAAACAGACTATAGTAGAGGACTACCTGTAGCACATTTAGCTTATCTCTCGTTCCTAATAGAAAATAACAGGAATAATCCAAGACTTTTATACAGCACAAACTCTAAATTAACCAAGAACCAAACTAAACTAAAAAAAACTAAACTCCAGTTAGCAGCCAACAGTAGTGATTTCATAAATTTCTTTACTAATAAAATTTTAATTATGCATAAATTTCAAAATGCAGAGTTAGCAGCTACAAGTGCACTGTCCTAAAAACCTAATTTTAGAGTATAATCGCGCAGAGAGTTTGTAATCTTTCATCTTACTTCAGACACAGCTGCTTCAAATGATTTCTTTCTCAAAACTACTTCTATACTGGATCCAATTTCTACAAGTTTACTTTGAGTTTTGCCAGGAATAACAAAGCCCCTTTTATCAATAATAAACTCCTTATTTAGCCATGGCTATATTCCAGAATTAGCAGTAATTTAACTTTAAATTAAGAAACCTAATCTACCTCAAATACACTAGAAAACGCTGTGGCACAACAATTATGCACCTACTTGCACATGAAATAAATAGTCTGGATTTAGACCTCACCATAATACTAAAACAGCACTAGTGAAAATTGTAAACAATATTTTATTTTTCGCTGACCAAGGAAACATATCCTTATCAGTTCTGTTTAATATAATGGACCACAATAACCTACTAGCAAGGATAAAAAAATAAATAAGTAACTGGTTCATGAGTGATCTCTATCAGTTTGTAAATGTAAACTGTGAATAATCTGTTCATACTGAGGAATGAATATCCACAAGGCTCTGTCTTAGGACCTATATTATTTACCTTATATATGCTGCCACTAAGCACCATTATCAGGAATCAGGGAATACATTTGTATACTTCAGACAAACCAGATGATACATTTCAACTTAATAAAACATGCTATGCCCTGCTTTCTGGTTGTCCCAGCAAAAGCCTTAACAAACAAGTAGTTCTGAATCCTGAAGTCAGAGTTTGTACAAGAACTTGGAAATTCGACCATATCAGCTCAGTTTTATGTACCCTACATTTGTTGGCAGTTTAATTCCGCATTAAGAAAAAAAATATTTAACTGACATATAAAGCTTTAAATGGCCCCACTCGTCAGTATCTGAGTGAACCTATCTCTTAATATTAACAGACACATCCACTTAGACCACAATAAATAAAGTTAGATCAGGGGGTGGAGTCTTTTCATATAGAGCACCCCAGTTTCTCCCTTTTAGTTCTGCCGCAGTACCCAGGTATGCTAGAGTCAGTGCTGCACATTTTGTTAACAGTATACACCGTATACATTGTAACAATTGCAATTGCTTAACAATAATCCTGTGTTTTCTTTCTTTTTTGTCTACATTTAATAATGCACATAGTTGTAAGTCTTTTTGTATTGATTTTGTGTTAGTTTTGCTATCTAGTGTTGACCAGAGGAAGATTGGTTGCCCTCTTTCAGTCTGGATCCTCTTGAAATTTCTTCTTCTTGCTCTGAAGAAGTTTTTACTAGCCACTGTCACCCAAGGCTTGCTCATTGGGGGGTTGAACCCGGATTTTATGTAAAGCTGCTTTGTGACAGCATCTGTTGTAAAAGGTGCTTTATAAATAACCTTGACATGACTCTGACCAGCTAGACGTTGCATTACAAATAGAGCATAATTAGCTCTGGTTACCTGAATTTAGTGCAGCGCAATGTGTGTGAGAACCACTGAACAAACTTTTAATCTGGCACAATGCATTCTTTTTCCTTTGTTAGAACTTAACAAATCTTAGAAAATCTATTGCTAATTGTGTACCCTGCCTAACAGTTTTTTAGGAGTTTAGAAAATTTTGCTTCGTTCCATTTAATTCAGAAAATACTTTGTGATTTTATTAACATACGCTGATGAGCCATAACATTTAAACCACCTCCTTATGTCTACACACATTAACCATTTTAACAGCTCCATTTACCATACAGGGGCACTTTTCAGTTCAACAATTACAGACTTTAACTACCAAGCAACACGAAATCTACACATACTCTACTCTACTTTCTATTCTCACATTTCAAGGACCTCTCAATAGTGAAATTCTTCAAATACCATTCTCCTTTGGGTGTACTATTAATAAACACAGTCTCGTTCCAGACTACTACAAGCTACTGTCTATTCACATGAAACCCTGCTGAATATGGTACCCTGGCAGAAAGTACCTAAAAAGCCTGGACACACCCATTTCTGACTCACTCTTCATACTTGCATAGGAATGCTTTGTTTTTCTTTCCTTTTCGAATCTCTTCTGCACTAAACATGTTCATGTGACATTCTAAACCCTTGTGTGACCAGACATCAACAACCTGTTGCATGTATACTTTCTCAAAAACACAAAAGCAAAAATTAGAAAACTCTTGTTTAAGCTGTATTACACTTTTTGCACCAAAACTTGCTGTGTATGTGCAAAAAACAATTCACACACATTTTGTGTGCAAATGGGTTTGGCGACCTCTTTGCACTGTGCATCTAAGCATCCGCTGACCCTGCTCTGTCATTTTACATGGCCTACTACTTCGTGGATCAGTTGCTTTCATTCCCAGTCGCGAGGAAATTTCACAACTTATTGCACAGGTGGCATCCTATCACGGTACCACACTGGAACCCACTTTTTTACTAATGAGTGTAGAAAGAGTCTGCATGCCTAGGTGCTTGGTTTTATAAACCTGTGGTCATGGAAGTAATGGGAATACCTAAATCCAATGATTTGGATGGGTGAGTGAATACTTTTGACAACATAGTGCATATTAAACAACTAACAAAGTCTTAATGAAAAAATAAAACACTCCATTGAAATTACATGTTCTGCTGATTTTCTATGAGAAACAATTTTGATTTTCTTGGTGTACAATTTATATTTATAGTTATATGCTGAGTAAAAATGAAAGTATAAAATTGTACCCTATCATTTGGGCACACATAAAATGTGCAGAACTGTGTTGTCTATAGAGGTGTGTTAACTAATCTTCACTTGCATAACACTTTACTTTCACAAAAAAGATCTACTACTGACATTCCAGCTTCAGGTGAAAGTTCTATTTCCCTTTCCCACGACCTTATCATTAATTTTTTTTTTGTTCTTGGTATGCCTTGGTAGTCCCTGCTATCAAAAACTGTACATTTAACAACCTCTAGTTAAAATATAATAAAAGGTTAAATCTTACTGTATCAAGCTGTCTTTAAAGTGGTACTGGTTGGTTTATGGTGGTGCTATAGATGGTGATATATGTTTATAAGATTTGTTTTATTGGCTAACAAAGAGCATGTTTTATTATTATTAAAGAGCATGCTTAATTACTATTATATAAAATCAAATAATGTAAAAGCTATTGCAGACACTATGGTCAATCAACTCTGGGCTAGCGCATTACCTCCTCTAATCTGCGTCTCTGTTCTTTCTGCTCCTCGATGCGTTTCTGTCTGTCGTGCAGTAGCTGTCGTTTATGCTCTTCAGGGTCCCGCCGCTGTGCAGCCAGCTGAGCCTGCTGTCTCTTCAGAGCCTCTGAACGCTCTTTATTTTCCTGTTGCAGCCGCAGGAAGTCCCGCCTCAGAGTGGACTCACCTGGGACATTCAGGATAGAACTACAGAGAGCGAAAAAGACAGAGACTTAGAACAGAACTACAGAGAAAACCTCACATTAGAACTGCACAATTTGTAGAAAACACTAATACTGTGATTATTGCAACATATTGCAATTATTGTGCAATCTGCAATACATCAATAATACATCAGTGACTTAAAAATGTGACATGGTAAACAGGATTGGTTAGAGGGCTCATATAGATCTCCTAGCCTTCTGTGACATCAGTATTTCAAAGGCCAAATATTGCAATAATAGAGCTGCGTGAGATTTGTCCTGGTTTTTATGCTACTTCAGCCTGAAACATGAACAATTAAAATTTGTTACAGTGAAACATGTATATAAAAAAAATTCTAGCCTATTAGCTAGCTCACGGGTCTAGTCCTTGTTAAGAAAATAGGTTATCAGACGACATTTACTTCATCAGCACACTCTGCGGAGTCAGAGATTATGCCATCAATTGCTCACAAATTGTTCACGGTGCAGTAAAGCTGTTGTGAGACGGTATTAGTTGTCAGTATATTGTGCATTTTACAACAATGCAGTCAATCAGATTTTAGGACTGTAATAAATAATATACTATGCAGCACTAAACAACACAGAGAGATAGAGCACCAGTAGGAGATGTATACAGAAATGTAAAAACAATGGGGAACTCTTTGTGGTAGGGTTACGTATTCATACACAGAAAAACATGTTTTTTACACTCCTGTAGTAGTGTAGCATTACCTGGATTCTCTCTCGTCCCCTCTGTTCTCATCTTCTTCATCACTGCCACTATACTCATACTCTGTTTCCTCTGAAGGAGGGAGGGAGAATGAGTCAGTACAGATCAATGTTGTAAAAAGAAACCTCTCAGCTGACTCCAACAGCCCAAACACCTCTATGTGCTGTGCAATGAATACTTCAACTTCTTAGACCGTAGGTTATTGAGTAATTACTATATTTTAAAATAATAATAATTTTTGTAATAATGTGAAGTTTATTGTTTATATTTTTTTACTTTTAATTCATATTATTACCTTAATGGTAAATAAATACAATTAACAAACAATGTTGTATCAACTACTCAAACTACTATTTAGGCTTAAAGGTTAAATAAAAAATAAAAAATTCTATAGCAATTGAAATTGAACAACACACAAAAATCTAAACTTCATTAGACAATTTCTTTAGCCCAAATAAAAAATTGTACATACTGTACAATTATACTGCAAATACAGTTTAAAAGGGTTTTGTATATACACACTACAATTTTGAGCCACTTTTCATGTTCTTTCTTTGTGAAACAATAACGTATCAATTTAATTTAAATGGTATTTAAATTTATTTGACAAGTTATTTGTCCACTGTTATAACTGCTGATAAGAAGTAAATGATCATTTAATTTAAGGTCACTCACAGTCACACTATCAACACAGAGGTTCATCCTAGGGATTCATCTTTAAGCAGCAGCTCATTCAGTGAGCTTGAGCCCTGTTGAAGGCTCCAACTACACTACGGCACATCTGATATGAGCCATACAGATAAAGCATGTTCTGAATAGTATCTGATTGGCTGCAGGATAGGAAAACCTCTCTCTGAACTCAAGAGGCCAACGAACTGAAATTAAACTGAAACTAGCAGAGTTGAGTGTAATGCAAGAAATACATAAAATGCACATAATTCAACAGTATGGTGAAAGTTCTCTCTTACCCCAAACAGTTATTACATGTGTTACACCATTTAACACTAGTGTTGTGCAAACTGCATACCAAAATCTATTCATACTTTATACTGACTGTATATTTTAGGGCCAATCACAGCAGGCCCCTTACCCTTCTCTCCTCGTTTCTTGCGGGTGCGGTCGATGTGATCTTTGAGCTGGATTCGGACCTGCCGCTCTGTAGGCTGGTCCCGGATGAACGAGTGCTTCAGCAGCTGCTCTGTGGACGGACGACTTGGATAGGTTTTTACAAGGCAGCCCTCAATAAAGTCTATGAACTTTTTAGACCTGAGAGAAAGAAAAGAAATTTCAGAAATATTTCACAATTAAGTCAATTTGCCAGCAAACTAACACACGCCAATATGTTTATTGACATTTAGTTTAATTAAAGAAGATTTTCCAAAATACTACAATATGACCTGTGTCGTCATTTTTCCGTAGGGCATAATGAGTTTAAAAAAATAAATAAATAATAACGATAAAAAAACACCACAACAACAAAAAATCCCCAAAACAAACAACCAAAAAAATCCACATCCTACCTGACATAAAAAGATCTTAAACTTGATGCGCATGGACAATATTCCTCCAAATGTCACTGGTTCGCCTAAATTACGTTAAGGTTATTAATGAGTTGAAAGCTAAAACTGCTGTTTATTGACCTCACACTGAAAGGCTCAAAACCTCACTAAAACAAACCAACAAGCTACATAAAATGTGGTACTTTTTGTAGTATACTACAGTTTAAGCAGCTGGAGTCGTTATACAGTAGTGCAGAAAAAGTTTGTAAATGCTTGTAGCATATGTGTAGACTGAGTCTGAGTCCTTAATGACCTTGTAATCCAGAGGATCCAATGACATTCAAATTGAAACTTATAATCTTCAAAATATTTAGCTTCACAATAGCGCCATTACGCTCTTTTTTCAAACATGACATTTATTTTACTTAAACAAAATCCCCTGCAAGTCCCTAATATAGGCAGGACACTAACTACACAATGATGTACAATTTCAGAGGTCTATACTCTTTCTCTAGTGTATTTTATAGTAAAAACTTCTGCATTCATTGTTGATAACAGTCGTTGCGTTAAGAAGTTTTCAACTGTTAGCAAACTCTTGATTCAGTTCATTAAATATTCAGTAGTATCTACATTAAGGAATGAGATGATATGACTGTACTAATAAAATAATACTAGTACATTATCATTTGCAAAATAAAAATAAATAAAAAAAAACGTACTCAACTTTTTCCCTATATATGACAATTAAAAACACATAAAAAGAAGTTTCTAATATGATAAAGTTAAGGTTATAACCCAGTTTAAAAGATTTTATGAGGTTCAGCTGCATCAAAAAGTATGCAAACCCAATCATGTGGTCAAGTAAAGCTTAGTTTAATCAGAAGCCCAGTTCTTGGTTGAAATGAGCTTAAATAACCAAGTATAGGCTTTTACTCACTCCTAAAATACTTCATCAAAAACCAAACAAAACTAATGCTCAAAAAAAACTACAAACATGTGACCAAGAAAAGATAGAACGAGAAAAGGAGGACACAGAGACAGAGAACAAAGAAAATATTGGCATTGCGTTTGTCTTATGTAAGCAAGCGCAAAAATAACAGAGGCAGCTTAGAGCCCTGAGATGAGGTGTGCACAAAAATAATATATAAAGAGAAAAGAAAACGACAAAACAAAAAAGGGGAAAGATATGAAGAGAAAAGGAAATGACAAAGAGTAGAGTACAAAAGAAAAACCAAAACAAGAGGACAGAAAAGTAGACAAAAAATCAACGAGAAAACAGAGATGAGACGTATGTATGGTCAACTATACAGAAACGGATGTCCCAAAGGCTAAAGCAGGCTGTTCCTAAAATAAAAGGTGAGAACAGGCAGTCCTCACCATTTCTTGGACTTGAGCTTGGGAGGAGGGTTCCGAGGAATGAGAAACAGAGCTCTCATCGGATGCATGTCACACAGTGCTGAGAGGGAGTGAGGGTGAGAGAGTGAGACAGAGAGAGCGAGAGACAGAGAGAGAAAGAGAGAGGTTTAGGCATGTAAATGAACAGTACTTTAGTTTTGCACTACAGTTAAGAATCTAATTTAGCTGACAAATAACAACAGATAAACAACCTATATGTATTGTGTAACTGTAGATTTGCATTATCACACACCTGCCTCAAATATGTTGAGTTGTTCAGTAATCTTGAAAATATTTGCTTATGTGGTTTCTGACACTGTAAAATTTAGTCTTCAAGAAGATTGACAATGTTGGTTATGTAACATTTGTGTCTATTATTTGTTAGCTACATTAGCCATATATCCTCAATGCAAAACTGAAGAAACAAACTTCAGACATCAAATATGTCTTCACTGACCAACTATATTTGAGGTTAGGGGTATAACAGTTTTAAGGCTAATATGCTCTCAGTGTATGGTATTACCACAACACAAAAAAAGCAAAAACAGGTTTACAGAGAAAAAATGCAGTGAACTTTAAACCTTCATAGTTCTAAAAACCAAAACTAAAATTGAAGCTAAATACAAGCTTTATGCATTAGACTAAACTATATTTGATTGAAAATCAAAATGAAAAAATACAAAATAAAAAACAATAATCCTGGTTTTTGGCCTTCTCTGTAGATTCCCCTGTTTGTGTGTACATATACATATAAGTGAAAATATACAAGAATCTTGCCCTAGACTAGCACTCAACAGTGTAAAAGAGTGAGACAGGGAAAGAGAAAGTGACTAATGATGGAGTTGCATAAGCACCGACAGTGGCACACTGACCAGCACACCCGCCTCCGCACTCTCTTCTACTGCAGATACATTTCTATGCTCTATTTCAACACCCTCCAGTTACTCTACTTGCAGCCCGTACACTAAAAGCTGGCCAACTATAAAGGCTGCATGATACAGACAAAATACTAGTTCTGCATATTTCGACTAGGATACGCCTTGCAAAATAACAACACTACACTGGTGCGTTATTTCGGCAAAATACATTTAAATAAAAACAGAATGCAAAAATAAAAAAAAATCCCATGGTCCCCTATTTTATTCACAACAGAACACACAACACATAAGATACTGAAAGTGAGACATCTTAATATGTCATTAATATATTAACTCATACAGAACTTAACGGCAACATGTCAAAAAAAAGTTGGGACGGGCAACAGAAGGCTGTAAAAGTAGGTTTCACTAATAACAACAGCTGGAGGAGCAATCTGCAACTAAGACAAGATCTAAAATAAAACATTTTAAAGAGGCAGAGTGTCTCAGAAGCAAAGATGGGCAGCAGCAAACTGCATCTAAAAATCTACAGGATATAATATTCTCAAAAAATTCAGAGAACCTGAAGAAATCCCTTTGCACGAGGGACAACGGTCGATATTAGATGCTTGTGATTTGCGGGTCCTCCAGCGACACTGCATTAAAAACAGGCATGCACTGAAAATCACTGCATGGGCTCAGAAAGCCCTTCAGAAATCAGTGTCTGTGAACACAGTTCGCCATGCAATCGACAAACGCAGGATAAAGCTGAATCATGCAAGGAAGAAGTCTTATATCAACACGATTCAGAAGGCAAAAAAAAAAACTGTTCTATGGTCAGATGAATCAAAACATGAAATTCTTGTTGGAAACCACCTAGACTTAAGTGAACATGGACCATCTAGCATGTTATCAGCACACTGCACACTGAAAAAACCTGCATCTCTTATGGTATGGGGTTGCATTAGTGCCTATGGCATGGGCAGTTTACACACCTGGAAAGGACCCATCAATGCTGAAAAGTATATAGAGGTTTTAGAACAACATATGCAAAGCCTTTCCTGAAAGAGATGTCTGGATGGGAGCATATTTCACCAAAACAATGCTAAACCACAAACTGCATCACAACAGCATAGTTTTGTAGAAGAGTCTGGGTGCTGAACTGGCCCGTCTGCAAAGACGACCCAGGACTGTTGAGCAGCTAAAATTAGACAAGAATGGGACAAACATCCCTCTCCCAAAATCCAGCAATTACTCTCCTCACTTCCCAGACGTTTACAGATTGTTAAAAGAAGAAATGGTAAAATGTCTCACTTTCAACGTATGATGTGTGTTCTATGCTTTATTGTGAATAAAATATGGGTCTATGATATTTGCTAATCATTGCATTCTGTATTCATTGAAACATTGTTCTTATGTGCATGCAGGTCTATTTGTACTCTGCTCTACACTCTGGTAAGTCTTTACACCAAAGTTTCTTTCCCTGTACTCATCTCCCTGTACAAAATAATACTGGAACTATTATTTAGATCCCTTGCTTGAAGCTCCATTTACAAAGGTGCACAAAGACCTAATGACGGGCATAGGGAAATATAGTAACTGATGACCTATTGGCCCAAATTATGCACAATTATGTATATTATGTGTATTATGAGTATGAATGTGTCTGTGTGTTTGTGTATCTTACGGGGTGCTCCTTCTGCCATCTCTATAGCTGTGATTCCCAGAGACCAGATGTCACTCTGTGGAGGGAGAGAAATCAGACATCAGCTCATTAAAACCTACAGGAATAACATGCACTGACAATTACACACCACCAGGTGCACAAAAACCAGTACAAACATGAAAATTTGTGTTGTTCTGATCCGATTTAGTGGATCGTATGGATATTTTAATTAGGGATGGTGACATCTGCTATTTTGTGTGCACGTATTTGACAATGTCGATATATTAACACAGATGTCAGCATTAGGGAGAAACATAAGATTTAGCGCTGCATCACATAAATGCTCTGTGTAATAATCGAACTGTTCTTCCACATACTTCAGTAGTTTCAGATCATTACCTAATTTCATATGAATTGAGTCTTAGTGAAAATAAACATACATCACCCAGTTACTGCATGAAGAATTTAATAACCCCACTTTATTAAAAGATTTATTAACCATAGCTTTTCTTTCATGAGACCCAACAGAGCTAGACAGACTAACAGAGTGCGTAGAAAATAAATTCGATCAACTTTAGACAATGTTGCACCCATAAAAACTAAAATGATGCAACAGAAAAAGCCCACTCCATGGTACAACAATGAAATTCGCACCTTAAGACAGACAGTACAGAAACTAGAGCGCAAACGGTGAGTGACCAAGTATTTCTCTCTGCTTGAAAGGACAGCCTTAGCAGTTACAGAAAGGCACTTACTAAAACACATTCAGCATACCTGTCTTCACTTATTGAACACAACAAAAACAATCCTAGAGTTTTATTGAGCGCAAATGCAAAACTGACCTAAAACCAGGCGGGAACTGAACCTCCAACTACACCAACTACAGCAGCAATGATTTCATGGACTTTTTCAATAATAAAATAAGGACTATTAGACAAAAAGCTAAAACAATACCATTAACCTACACAATAGCGTTATCCTGGTTCACATCCTACCTCACAGACTGGTTCAGTTCATACAATTAAATAATTAATCATCTAATTATCCAAGGGTGAAATATGGAGTTCCACAAAGTTCTGTTTTAGGTCCTCTGTTACTCACATTATACATGTTGCCATTAGGCTCAGTTATAAATAGACATGGAATCAGTTTCCACTGCTCTGCTGATGATACACAGCTGTACATATCAGCCAAACCAGATGATAAATCCAGATTAAATAAAATAGAAGATTGTGTGAAAGATATAAGACACTGAACGCTTCAAAACTTCCTTCTCCTTATTACAAACACAGCGTTTCTTCACCTCCGATTTCCAAGAAATGTGTTATCCATGCTTGATGCTAAAACGTTGGAACATGCTTCAATAACCTCAAGGCTAGACTACTGTACTACATTGTTGTCTGGATGCTCCAGCACGTCTTTTCATTTCACGTGCGGCTAGTATAACTGATTTGGCGATAGGAGGCTGGCTTACCCGCAGTTTTAAGTTGAAGGGGGAACAGGCAAGTGGGCAAAGATAATTAGTGAATGCATGCTCATGAAAATGTTTAAACTTGACCATTATTCTTAGAATTTGAATAACTTATGTTCGCATTTGTCTGTCTTCTGAAGAAGGGCTTTGCGTACTGTGCGGTCAGCCACAACAGCAGTAGCCATCAGCACATAGCATAGCATGAGCCTAGCATGAGCCTGTGCCCAAACTGTCACAACCACCCGAATCCAATACTTGAGCACAAACATTTCACTCGAGCACAGAAAGCAGTCAAAGGTGATTCGCGCAAGAACAACTATCCACTCGAGAATGGAAAAAGGCGCTTTAAACGGGATATGATGATAAACACACACGCAGGACTTCTTTCTGTGCTCACGAGTTTCACATTTATGCTCGCAGGAGGGATATTTACACACATTAATTGTTCAAGTTTATATTTTGCGCCACCTAGTTTTCACATTGATGTGGCGCCATATTTTTTTTCCAGAAGTTGGCAGGCTTATTAAAAATACATTTTAATTCACTGATATCATAACACTGATCATTATTGTGTGATTGATGATCTGTTTTAGAGAAATAGGATCAGGCACTTCTGAAAAACAGCCACACACACACACACACACACACACACACACACACACACACACACACACACACACACACACACACACAGCAGTTACCCTGTAGTCGTAAGTGGAGTCTGGGTTTTCATCGCAGGCAATGACCTCAGGAGCCATCCAGTATGGTGTTCCAATGAAGGTGTTTCTCCTTCCCACAGTACGGTCCAACTGAGCACTCACTCCAAAATCAACTACACACACAAAAAACGGAGGGAGAGAGAGAGAGAAAGAGAGAGGGGGGGGGGGAGAAAGAGAGCACGCAAGAGAGAAAAAGAGGGAAGGAAATAAAAAGACAAGAAAAAGATTGTAATAAGAAAGAAAAATGAGAGATATATATTTTATAAATAAGAGAAAGAATTTAGAGAAATGGGGGGGGCAAAAAGAAAAAAAAGACAGAAAATGGAATAAAAAGAAAAAACAAAAAAGAAAGATATAGAGGTATATTTGACAGATAAAGGGGCAGAGAACAAAGAAAGAAAATAGGAAATGTAAAAAGAGACACAGAACAAAAGAAAGGAAATGTACGAAAGAAAGGCAGAGAGACAGTGATATATTTTAGAAACAGCATTACTCAATTCACTTTCCAGCACATATACACATCGCTATATAGCAGTGTTTCTCAATCCGGGTCCTAAAGAAATCCTGCCTTGCATACTTTAATGCTTTCGCTGCTTCCAACACACCTTTCAGAGTTTGCAGGGGGGGTTGTTTGAAAGCAGGGGTCCCACTAAAATGTGCAGGATGCCTCCAAGACTAGAATTAAGAACCACTGTTCTATATAGTTCTACACTATACTGCCAAAAGTATTCACTCGTCTGCTTGGATTGCCAGACGAAGAAGTGTGATTGGTCACTCCAGAGGTGTGATGCAAGGCTTGGATGCAGCTGCTCGGCCATGGAAACCCATTCCATGAAGCTCTCTATGCTCTGTTCTTGTGGCTAAGTTATCGACGTTCCTAATCACTTCCACCTTGTTATAACACTACTGACAGTCGACTGTGGAATATTTAATAGTGAGAAAATTTCACAACTAGACTTGCACAGGTGGCATGCTAGAATTCACTGAGCTCCTGAGAGCGACCTATTCTTTCACAAATGTTTGTAGAAGCGGTCATCCTGCCTAGGTGTTTTGATTTATCCACCTCTGGTCATGGATGTGATTGGAACACCTGAATTCAATGAAGGGTGAGTGAATACTTTTGGCATTACAGTGTACAGACTATCGCTTTAATTGTTAACACACACAAGACATAGAAACATACTTACACTCTGTCTCTGTCTCTCACACTCACACTCACACACACACACACACACACACACACACACACACACAAACACACAAACACCTTACCGAGTTTGACCTCAGCGTTCTCAGTCAGAAGAACATTCTGGCCTTTGATGTCTCTGTGAATGACCTTATGAGCGTGGAGATGGGACAGGCCCTGAGAGGGAGAGACGGAGATATATATAAAGAGAACAACAAATAAGTCAAATACTAGTTAAAATGAGATTTAATTTCAGCACATTTTTAAGACTTTTATTTTTTTGCTTGGACTGCAAGCGTGACTGCATAATACATTGTTTGCAATTCATTATAATGATACCTGTCTTTGTAATGTCAATATCATAAAAGGCTACAATGGCAGTCAGTTGCATGTTATTAATTGTTTATGAGTAAAAACTCCTTGACTGCTCGACCTAAATATCTTAGTGGACTGACAGGTGTCTGACAGATGAATCGACTCGTTGACTTTTAGGGGGGCTGCCCTATTAGGTTGTCCAACACAAGCAACCACTTACAACTGTCTTGGTTGAAGTAGAGATAATTAAATGATCTTTACTATAACTGGCTATTTCTTTCTAAATAAAGAACCAAAAAGAACTACAGGGATTCCCTTGTACATTCCAGTGCACTCATATGCACACAGCTAAAGCACAAAAACATTATCAAAATATTATCAAATATCAAAATATAATTATATAATATTATATAATTAAATAATTATATAATATCAAAATATAAATGTTAAAGTTGCCGTTACAGATGGAAAAAGAGTCAAAACTAAAGCGTAGGAAACTGGAAAGCTCAGTTTCAGTTTCTATTTCCAAAGTGTTAGTCACTGAAATATTTTAGCAGATGAGTTTTTACATCCACATTATGACACAAAGCTACAAGTAGATAATAGACTTTTTGAAAATAAAAGTCATGTGCCTTATGAAAAAAGTGAACAAAAAGTGCCAAGTGGGGCAGTATAACTAAGGCTGTGGCTATATATGATCGCTGTTGCAACAGTGGGCATATTTTTTTGTGCCCACGAACATAAATTGGGTCTAAAAGAGTTAAATGATCAAACGTTTGACTACATACTGCAGTCAGTACAAATACACGGTTCTCATCTCAACTCCAACATGAAAAGCAAAACAGATACAACAGAAAAAGTATGATGGTGGTATTTCATAGGAATTTTAATGTATGGGCTAAAATGGGCATAATTCATAACTTTTGGCACATTCATAACTTTATGACTATTTTAAAGATACACTACTACACATAACACAGCCATAACATAAAATAATCACAATAAGGTATTCTGTGCTTTCAGAATAAAATGATTTCTGTTTGTCTCACCCGTAGGATCTCTCTGCAGATATAAGCAATCCAGTCTTCCTTCAGCGAGTTTCCCTTGGTGTTTTTTACCAGGTCTGTTACTGAGCCAGCACCACAGAACTCCATTACCAGCTACAAACACACACACACAGAATCTTTAACATGCACCACCATCTTACAGATAAGGAACAGTACACACAGAAATTAGACCATAAGACAATATTTATACTGGTGAATAAAATAACTTTGATTCTGGTCATCACTATAATTGTTTTGAGTTACTTCGTTCTAAAGCTAATTATGTACCATCAGTCAGACTCTGAATGCTAAATTAGTCATGAAGTGCCAAGAACTCTATCCAAATTGATGTAATTATGCCTGAAACCAGACAGAGAGCTTTAGCACCATGAAAACACAACAAATTCAGCATTGGGAGTGTATGCTTAATAAATATGGGGTTTTATTTTCACTGTTTGCTGTCTTAAGTAGAAACATGTAAGACTTTATTAAAGCATCATCAAGAATATTAGAGTAGTTAAACTTTTCATTTAGGCGGGCGTGTCTCTGTTGCAGCTTAGTTTACATTAGGGCTTAAATGATTATGGGCCAGTATTTGTCATTTTTCACCACTATCTGCATTTGAACTTGCTTTCTAACCAAAAAATGTTTTTTGTTATGCAGGCACATATTTAAAAACACACACTTCTATAGTCATGCTCACTTTTCTTCGGATTGTTTGAAACATGGATGACAAGTACATCCAACTAGCACATCCATAAAAGTGGAGCATGTATCCAGTGAACCCTATTAATCAAACCAACATTTTTTGGTGTTAGTGAGAAGATGCAGAAATGGAGCGTCTATGCTGCTTATTCTGCTTGTTATCAAATAAAATACACATTTGTTTGAACAACAAATTTAAATAAATGTGTTAACATTTATATTCCCTCACTGTTGTTGCTTTTTTAAAGGTCAGAGAGCTTTTTACTGCATAATTTACCAAGGTTAAATTTGGTTAGTGCAACCATATACTGAAAAAGCAATCTTCAATCTCCATGTCCTTTCAACACTGTCAGTGACACATAATACTTATTTGTTTTATATAGAAATTGTGCAAATGTAATATATTTGTATATTTGTTTTTATCTTAAGTTTTAGAAGCTCTTTTTGAGCCCCATTTTTGTTACATTTTTTTATTTACATATTTTTAATTGTAATGAAAATGTCGGCCCTATATCTCGGTTATCAGTGTACCTGATTACTAATAAGTCAATATAGGCCCTGAAAAAAGCCTTTTTAAAACTTTATGCTTTAGTGCTGTATCACTGAAAGCGGCGTACGGACCCATAGCTGGTCGTCATGGCCTGGCGGACTTTTCTTGACGAAGGCTCCATAGTATGTGGCAATGTTGCGGTGGTGGCTGTATTTCTTCAGCATGTTAATCTCGGCCTTGATTTCCTCCTCCTCTTCCTCGGTGACGTCCATCACCTTTATAGCAGCCAGTTGCCCTGTTTTCACATGGCGCCCCTGAGAGTGAGAGAGAATGAATGGGAGTGAGAGAGAGCATTTAGGAGTAGCAGCTGGCAGATGTGGGATTTATTAATAGCTAGAGAAAGGGCCATATCTGAGATCTGAGTAGGCCAACAGTGACCTCACAGTGACACTTTTACTCCACATTCTTACAGTCCAATACACTTTACACTACAGCAGTAACCTCAAACTGACCCCCACCATCACCTTATACTACAGGACCTTCTACACTCAAACTATCTAATACGACCATGGCATTAACTGCAGTTACTATACACTGGTCTCTGTTTACATGCCTTCTATAATCTTTGTAAAGCTTTGTAAAGCATTTAAATTAACACTGATCTAGCATGTGTATTGCATTTACACTGTGCCTTGATTCTGTATTTTGTAGATATCTGTGTATTTCCTTTTAGTGTCTTTTAGTTTGCATTCTAACCTATTTGTTAGAATACATTCTCTGAGTGGACAACAATGCACTTTTTAAACTCTGGATACAAGTTGTAAACTCTCCTACTAACTCATTAACTTTTATGTTAAATAACAACAATAAAGCAAAACGTAAAACAGTAAGCCCCAGTGTTTCAACATGAATGACTGCCCCACTGCCTAGGGCAAGTTAAAGGCTTTACAGAATGCCATAGAATTGAAAACTGCATGTCAACTACAATGCCATAATTAAATAAGGAGTGGTTGGTATATTCAACTGAAATACAGTAAGCCTCAAAGACTATTGTCTTCTCATTCAAATACAAATCCCATATTTGAAAAAGAATGGGCTGTTTACATCTGTGAGAAAACAGATTTGATTCATTCATATTTACTATTGTGTTTAAACCTGACCACTAGACTAGTGTTGTAATTAATTTTCAGCTCAACTGCAAAATAAACAAGCAACACAACGCTATTGTAAGCGTTAGCAAACCTGTGCATATAGTGGTGTGTTCTTAACAATAGGATGTTATTGCAATATTGTATTGCAATATTGTAGTATATCACAATATACTGAATCACAATACATATTGTATCACCCGGTTCTTGCCAATACACAGCCGTAGTAGCTTGTAGGTAAAGTTAGCTACTAGCAAGTTGAAAGTAACTAACATTACTATAGCTAACTAATCAGTATGATGACCTAGCTTATTTACAAAAAGGTTTGTTTTATTTTTCTGCCTGTGTCATGTTGTTTCTGTGTGATTATCGCAATGCCTTACAACACATACAAATAATAATAATAATATTAATAATAACAGCAAGACAACCTCAAGACAAGTTGGTACAGTAAGGAAAAAAAAATTGATTTAGTAATGAAGTAAAAATAAATAAATAAAGATGAGGTTTGTGTATGTGTGTTTATATTTTAAATACTTTCAGATCAGTTGCCTAATAGGAAATATTTAAGCTGAATCCTGGCCTCTCTCTCTCCACCTCCTCCCTCCTCTCCTCACCTTGTACACCTGTCCATAAGTACCATTGCCCACGACCTCCACCAGCTCAAAGATTCCAGCTGGGTCCTGGAACACAGACAGAGAGAGAAGTGTTAGTAGACATGTTTGCCACTTTACACAAAAACTGAACACACACGCGCGCGCACACGCACACACACACACACACACACACACACACACACACACACACACACACACACACACACATATATATAGTACGGCTTCAAAAAACAAGAAGCATATACACATTTTAACTGGTGGGCTGAAGCTTCACTACTATAGTTTTACTGCAAAACTAAAACGAACCAAAGTTCAGCTGGGATCGTGCTACACAACAAATACCACACTTTAGCCCAATTCTAGAGATCAGAGAATCAGAGAATAAAAAAATAAATTTGGATAAACTCTAAAAGTAATCCAATACTGTACACTGGACAACCACTCATGAATGAATGAACATGAATGGACCCCACCTCCACCCCAGAGTCAAAGACAACTGAGAGAAAAAAACTGCAAATAAGTGAAGAAAAATATTGGAGACATTCCCATGTTTAGCATAACCTTTTTCTTATTTTAAGACAGGAGCACAATCAAGTGCCACACCAGCACTCTTAAAACCTATTGCAGTAATCACAACTTATATCTACAACCCTCACCCAGATGTGTTATACCTGCTTTTTTACTGTGTAAAAGAGAAAATGTTATGAAAACAACTGTTATGAAACCAAATGTTATGTACCTCCATGTTTTTTTTTGTGTTTCTTAATAATGTGTGTTTATGCAAAACAGAACTACAGTAATTAATCACATATGGGTGCAGTACTAAAATACATATACTTTTTATGATTTGTTGGGAAAGTTATAGGAGGATCTGAACATGAAAAGACGCCCAATCTGGATTTACAGTTTTAACTAATACAGGGTCCCCGGTTTAATCAGATCTGATTTTACTTTCCTGCATAAACAAGACAACAAGTCATAAATTGTTTTTTTTTTTTCATACTTTTTCCCCTCTAATATGATATTAATTGAGCGGCTTAGCTTGGATACTTTCATCAATCGAAAGTGTAAGAAAGTACTTTTTAGTTTAGTGGTAAATTGAGCCTTGCGTTCTTCCATCTTGTGCTTTCCTGTTTATAATTTCTTCTGATTAAATAACTGTATGTGGTATGGAAAACACATTCAATTTAATATTGTACTGAAAGTGGTCAGGATTTGTCTTTGAGTGTGGTTTAAGCAATGTAATCATGGAAAACCTGCTGATGCAAGATGTAAACAGCCTCGTAGTGTATCCAAGGCCGTACAGTATTTTTATTTGACCAAACAACAGGGCTAAGTGGAAGAGCTGCTACAGCCTGCCATGAATACCTAGAGTACGACTGTGTGTCTGGACACACACTTTGCTTTTTCTATTCAAGGTCCTATTGTGGCTAAGTTTAACATGGCCCCGGCAGGGCTCTGTGGGTGGACTGCTCTGCCACTCTTTACAGTTCTCATACATGACTAGATCTCTCATCTTGCTCTCTTTCATAATATCTTTCCCCCCATTTTCTAAAGGAGGTCACAATATGAAGAGCCTGGTAAGATGATGGTGTGAATACATGCAAATTCTCAGGGGAAAAAAATTAACAAAAACAAAACCAAAACAACTTGATGCAATAACTTCACACTGCCATTAAGTTACGCAGTTTGTGGTCATGTGCACCACTCCAAAGATGATCCACTAAAGTGAAAAAAACAAAATTATAAAGGGATACAAATATGATAAATTATATTGAAATTATATTTAAATATATTTAAATTAAATGATAAAGGGATGCTAAATTTCCTTTGGGATCAAGTATCTATCTATCTATCTATCTATCTATCTAAAGGAATGTAAGCATATCGATAAAACAAAACTTCACAAGTAAGCAAAGGAAAAACACATAAATGAATGGGCTGAACAAGTGAGAAGAAATGAATGTGGAGCAGAACAACAGAAAAGAAAAACAGACAAAGCGAGAAGTACAGGGAAAGAGATAAAGAGAGAGATTAGCTGAAAATGATGACAGGGTTGCCCACCTCCTACTCAGTGAGTGGGCAGAGGAGGAGAGCAAAAAAGGAGAAAGAAAGAGGCAGGAGTTGTGGAGAACGAGATGAGTGGGAAAAAACATGAAATCAGACCGCTCCAAACCTTCAATGGTGGCTAAAGAGATAGAGAGGTGGAAATAGGGGGGAAAAGCGAAGCTCAATCATTCAGGCTGGTCTGCTAAGGCTGCATAAGGTACAGAAAACATGACACACTGTGATCACACGTACCAGGCAAATCAGATTTGACAGTTTAATGTGAAGATTTGACTGTTCTTCTTTTTTGGTGTTATAAGGAAAATCTCAACCACACAACCAAAGTCAAATGCAACAGAGTCACGGGAACATATTTTTGAGTGTTTAAACATCAATAAAAGCCGGTGCGTATGATAAAAGATTTAAATTGTGGCCTGTCTGAATTGCTGACACAAAACATTGGGCTATCAAACAGATCTGTGGAATAATGAGAGAGGCAACACACAGGTATTTTATTTAAAGTAAGCGCTTAATGCCTTTTTTATTTCACTTGGAACATTAAAAATAAAATGTAAAAGTAAATAAGTTAAACTTGTTATAAAGAATTAATTAATGAATTAATTAAAAAATTGCACACTATGAAATAACTGATATCTCTTCAATAATTAAACATTATTAAAGATCATTATAAAGATTATTATAAGGATTTAAATAATGGTATACAGCGCATAAAAATTACTTAACATTGCATTTTATTTTTTATTAAGTGAAAAAAATTAGCAGGCCTAAAAATTTTAAATGAACTCGTCTTTGTTAGGATAGAATTATTAGTCTGCTGTATTTCCCTTTAAACCTAATGAATAATAAAATAATAAATAAGCAAATTAAACCCATGTAATTCAAGAGCTGAACAGATCAGTTCTCAAGAGATGGATGGTGGATCTGATCGAGCTGCCAGCTGTTAATGACTAATCAGACTTACTGCCCACATTATAAGTATATACTTTATTCTGTAATCAATCTACCCAGATAGTTGCAGAGTGACCGCCTCACTGCATAGTGAAGTTCGGAAATGCCAACAAACTTCAGACTTGCTCTGCGACCTGGTTATAGACTAGTTTCCAACCAATTCCACCTTAGGCTTTAGCTTCTCTTATCAGTTAACCACAAGCACACACTGTTACATAAAGGAAAAAACACTTCTCACCCTGGAAATCTTAGCTGACTGACATACGAAGATTTCATCTAATTTTACTAAATATCTCATTTTACTACAAATCTAACTTTAAAACCCTTTAAAGATGTAACGCCATGAAATTCATCATCTTTTTTTGGCTTTTCCCTTTTCAAGGGTCACCACAGCAAGTCATCCTTCTCCAACTCACACTGTCCTCTGCGTCCTCTGTCCTCATACCAACTACTTCCATGTCCTCTCTAACTGCATCCATATATCTCCTCTTTGGCCTTCCTCTTTATCTTTTCCTGGCAGCTGCATTTCTAACATCCGTCTACCAATATACTCACTGTCCCTCCTCTGGACATGTCCAAACCATCTCAGTCTGCCCTCTCTAACTTTATCTCCTAGTTGTTTAACCTGTGCTGTACCTCTGATCTCATTCCTATGCTATCCTATCCTTGTCACTCCCAAGGAGAACCTCAACATCTTCAGCTCTTTCACATCCAGTTCGTTCTCCTGTCTTTCTGTCAATGCCACTGTCTCCAAACCATGCAACATGGCTGGGCTCGACTACTACTTCCCAAAAACAGGATATCTTCACATTCCAGACCTGCTCCCCATACATTGTAGCTAATGCCCTTTCTTCTATTAATCTTAAAAAAAACAAAAGGTGAGTACGGTCTGGACCCCAACCTTCTGCGTCTGGCAACCCCAGTTATTTTAAAACATATTACATATATTTTTAATCTTTCTATTTTATCTTGCAGAATTCCCAGTATCTGGAAAACAGCACGTTATTCCTCTGCATAAAGGAGGAGACGCGGCAGATCTAAATCATTACAGACCAATCTCAAAACTGTCTTGTTTAGCCAAAATTTTAGAATCCTTGGTAAATAACCAGCTCAAATCTTTTCTTTATGAAAACTCTGTCCTGTCCACCTATCAGTCTGGTTTCAGAGAAAGACACAGCACCATCTCTGCAACCATGCTGGTTTGAAATGATCTTTATATGGCTTTAGACAGGAAAAAGTTCTGTGCTGCCATTTTTATTGATCTCACAAAAGCCTTTGATACTGTTGATCATGATTTATTACTAGGTTCCTTACATAAGATTGGTTTTAGCAATAATGCAGTCCCATGGGCCCAGGAAAACCTTTCTGGTAGGAAGCAATGTGTGTCTCTCTCGGTAACCATAAATCAGACCTACAGCCTATAACAAAAGGGATCCCTCAGGGCTCAATCCTGGGCCCAATTTTATTTAATATTTTTATCAATGACCTTGCCGTCTCTACCTTAGACTCCAAATCACACCTTTATGCAGATGATTCAATCTTATACTGCTCAGCAGTCTCAGCTCACGCTGCACTAGAAAACATTTTTTTAACTCTTTACAGATTGCTTTATATAAACTTAAGTTGGTTTTAAATGCTAATAAAACTAAATTCATGCTGTTTTCCAGATTTTCAGATAACATTTTAAATTCCATAAATATTAATACCCTGACAGGATCTAGCATTGAGCGAGTCAGCGAATATAAATACCTCGGCATCTGGCTGGATGAAAAACTCTCCTTTAAATCCCATATAAGCAAACTCGCCATTAAGTGCAGACAGAAGCTCGGATTCCTTTATCGGAATAAATCCTGTCTACCCACGTACGCTAGGAAAAGAATAGTGGAGGCAACCATACTAGCAGTCCTGGACTATGGTGATGTAATCTATAATAAAGCATCCGCCAGTGCCATCAAACCACTAGATTTAATCTATCACGCTGCTCTGAGATTTATAACTCGTGACCCTTACAGTACTTACCACTGCAGACTCTATGATAAGGTTGGTTGGTCCTCACTAGCTGCACGAAGAGAATCTCATTGGCTTATTTTTATCTATAAATCACTCTCTGGCCATTTGCCAGCTTACATCTCTTCCTTGATTTTGATAAATAACAATAATTAACAGATCGCTCTAGTGGCTGGATCATTTGTCAGGTACCGAGAATTTTTAGTGAACTGGGAAAATCTGCTTTTAGCTACAGTGCACCAGCGAGCTGGAATTCTCTACAGGAAACTCTGAAGCTCAGCTCGCTGGGATCACTGAACCATTTTTTTAAGTTTCTTAAAAAGTTTCTTTAAGTTTCTAGTCACCATCAGAAAGCCTGTGATTGTTTTAAATGAATATATTTCTCTATTAAGATTTTATCTTTATCTTATTTATTTTTATGTATTTTGTTTGTTTTATTTTATTTTATTTATTTTATTATTTTATTATTATTATTATCTTTTTATTATTATCTATTTTTTATTATCATGATTGTTTTAATGAGTATATTTTTTATTAGTATTTCAACTTTTTATTATCTTGTTGTATGTATTTTATGTTTATATTCTTTTATATTCTTTTATAAAAAAATGTCTAACATTTTTTATATTTTATGCATCTATATTAAATGTTTATTTAAAATTTGTATTTTATTTATTATTATTTTTGCTCATTTTGCTTTCAATCCCTTAAAATGTAAATGCTCGGCTGCATTGAAAATGATTGTCACCCCTCAGTGTATTTCCAAGATTAAATAAAGGTTGATTGATTGATTGAAACTTTTCCTTTGAACTTTGCTGACACCCTTTTGTCACAAATCACTCCTGAATCTTTTTTCCATGCACTCCATTCTGCCTGGACTCTCTTCTTGACCTCTTTACCACACTCCCCATTTTCCTGGACAGTTGACCCTAAGTACTTGAAGTACTGCACCTTTGTGACCTCTGCTCTTGTAGCCTCACTGTTCCACCTGTCTCCCTTCCATTCACACACATGTACTCTGTCTTGCTACAGCTGACTCGCATTCCTTTTCTTTCAAGTGCATTTCTCCACCTCTCCAAGTTATAATGCCATGCACTTCATAATCTGTTTTTTTTCTATCCAGCGGCTATATTGCGATCTGAAAGGTCACACACAGAACAGGTAATCAGAAGTGGAATGCAAGTGGAAAAATGTTGACACAGTGTCAAATTTATCTTTCTATAGTTATCTTTGTGTCTCCCTGGATTAGCTTATGCAAAATAAAATGTAGCCCATGTGCTTCTGGGGCAAGACTGAATAATATAAGAACATATCGCAAGAAGTACAGCAGCAATACAGTGCCACTTGCATTCTAAAAAGCAATTTAAGTAAGCTTTTGGCTCATTTTGGCATTCAACCTATGTTAAAAACATTTAAATAAGAACATAAAGACTGACGTAGTGTGCACAAGTAAAGAAAACTGCTACTTTACATATGTAAGATAAACAGTAGACACTAGTGAATGACCACACTGAAAAAACTTCAACATTTAAGGCTGATTTTCTCTGCTTTTATTTTAAAAGTGAATGCTAAAAGGAAACTTGCTAGCAGAGGGATGCAATGCCCACCAAATAAAGGCACTTGATCACCGTGAGGCATCTCTGACTCATTTACTCTTATTTCCCCAAAACATTCTTGAAGTAAATATTATTTTAAACAGCTGTGAGTTTGAATTCTCCTCTAAGCAGCACCATGCCTATTTGATTACGCTGCCTACGGTTGTCACAATCGTCCTCCATAATTATAGTAATGACACTACCATAAGGTCTGCTCCTGTGTGCGAGCCAAGGTGGACTAAAGTAAACGTTGCATGAATTCTGATTGGACTGTTCAGGTTAAATTAACATGTATTGGTTACTTTTTTTTGGTACCAAATATAAATGTGGCAAAAATTACAATAGGTTGTTGCAAATGACATCACAGCATCATGTTGCTTTGTCGAAAACTGCAGATGGCAGGCAGGAATAATTTTCCTCATAGGGAGTGTTATCACAAACTCTCCAAATACCAAAAGTTAATGTTCAAGAGGTAGAAAAATGCAAGAAACTGACCAAAGAAGTATGCAAGCCTTCATCCACACTCTCTGGCGTGACTGAAGGAGCTTCCTGTTCGAATTTGGTGTTGTTTTTTGTATCTGTTGTTTTAAATCTATCGCCAGTGCACAATCACAGCACACACAGATGAATTATTAACAGTATGTTAGTTGCTCTAAGCACAAAGTCTGTTTTTTATAAGCATTCCACCTTAAATGTTGCAGCAGACAATGTTGGCTAACTGCCGCACTATATATGGTGGAGTAGAACAGTGGAAACAATAAGCTGACTTTACCCTTGTGCAGTCAGTAGGAGGGAATATTGTATTTTGTGCAGTTGATCTGTGCGTGAACATGGATGATAAATTTAAAACCTAACATTGTTAAGTAAAACAGGTGTTACATTAATGTCGAAAGGCGCTGCAGTTAGGTTAGTCTGCTGGTTAGTCTACAGGGAAAATAACAGACAGCTCCTTGGTAACAAGGTGACCCCAACCACTTACAATCACACACCTCAATAATACTGTATGTTTTTGTTTGTTTTCTTGAGCATAAGGGCATCTAGGCAAGAAGGCAGTTCTTATACCTGCTGTCTTGATAACAGCTATTAGGACATCACAAGATAACATCAGGATCACGTGCAGCATGTTGTGATTTTCTGTTTGTACCTTTCTCTCGTAATATAGTTTAAACTAGAACAGTATGGGCTCCTCGACTCCAACTTGTTCAATTATTTCTTCATTCTGTTTCTGCACTTACTGCCCTCCGTCTGGATTTTTTGAAACATAGTCAGAATGACGTAAGTGAAAACAACCTATTGAAATAGCAGACCCTATATGTTTACAGTTCACACTGAGACACAGTGTTGAATCGTGTTTACTTCTGTAGCACGCACAGAGGTACGGTAAATAATGAAAAACCTAAAAACCTGATGAAAAACCTAAAAACTGATAAAACAACCAAGGCTGCAATGTACAACTGTAAACAAAACAATATCAGTTTACACTCAAATATTGATTCTACATTTAGCTGAAGCCTATTGAAACTATCTACACTATACGGAAATGCAGTTTAAATGAAATGTAAATGTAAAACGTAACATGCTTTTAGAAAAAAAACCTGACACTACAACAGGTACTCCAGTGCTCTATGTGCAACACAAACTGCACTGCGCTCAACCCAGTTTATAAGCTTATAACAGTATGTAATGACAGGGTGCCATAGAATGGAAAACTGTATCTACATTTATAGTTTGATACACATAACTGACATACTGACATACTGTTATTCTCAAACACTGCTGTTTTCTTCTTCAAATACAAATCCTGCATATCATTAAAAATCATACAATGTAGCACTATTGTTTATTTATTGATGATCTTTATATTCAGATGTTGTTCAGAAATGCATTTAAAAGACGACAATAGCCGTTCTTGGGATAAGAATGTTTGGCACGCACTGTGATGCACAGATTTTTGTGTATAAGTAAAGGCAATGTGACGAGTTTTACACTGTTTATAGTTTAACAACATGCCTTTAAGTATTTTTTACGCTAGTACCTCTGACTCATTCAGAGAAGTTCTGGCACCTGCATATCCAAGCTGGCCAGAGTGAAACATATCATTGTTGATTTTTGCATGTTTGTCCATTCCTACATGCTACATGCTACAGAAGTGAACAAGATTCACTATATATTTTTTCTGAGTGCACAAGTGCATTTGGAGTACAATGGCTGTGCAATATTCATGTGTTCACTGTATAAAAACTAAAACTAATTAGCTAAATTAAAACAAAAACATTGCATGACATGCATCATTAATGAAGATTAATTCATGATGAGATTTAACAGCAGAAAGGGCCACATCTCAGCCTTAATGGTAATACTACTACCACAGCAGTTTTATAAACTTTTTTTTTTTTTTTGTAACATCAGATGCTACAGAATAAGCAGCTCTGCACCCAAAATCAATAATGTTTTACAGAACTATTTAAGAAGGGAAAACAGAAAATGATACCTCACAATAAATTAATTGCAGGACTATGCACAGACCTTCTTATCAACATGAATCACAACTAGTCTTATCAAGAAAGACGGTCTGATCATGTTTAAGATAAAGCCATATTTATTGTAAATGCAGTTTTTCCCAGAGGCAGATGAAAACAAAGTTACTATACAGAGATTTGAACACAAGTCACATGTGTGCCAATCCATGGAGTTAACTCAATACATTATTTTCTTCTTATGTTGAACTTAGTTCAAAGGTGGCACTGTGTAGCTGGTTTATGTGGAATTTCATGTCGACTACTGTCTGCAGTGATCGAATCACATCGCTGCACATTTTAGGCATCAAAAATAATAGAAGCCTTCACTAAAGAATAAGCGTAGTTTAACATCCTGATAAAACTTGTGATTTACACCCGTAAGACAAAGAATATGTAGACCATTTACCAGATAAGAGTGAAATTGTAGAATAGGACGCTCTATGAAACAAAGAGCTCAAAGTGAATCATCTTTCTGTGTGTGTGTGTGTGTGTGTGTAAAGAATTACACAGCCCAGCCTGCAGAGCTGTGGTATGTAACACACTGTACCAACTCACCAGAGATACACAGAAAAGGGAGGGCAGGGTTTGAGAAGACAGAGACAAAGAATGAAACAAATAGAATGCCATGTTCCCTAAGCTTGGTTAAAGCTCTCTGTCACTAGAGACACAACTGTCTGTATTCATTATAATTCAAAAGAATACCAAAATTTCTCAAAGGCACAATCAGGGATTTGCAATGCTGTTCATGTCAAACTTTAGAGAATGAGAAAATGAGAGAACGTCCCTGCTTTGACCCAAAACCACTTAGGGTATAGATGGATGGATGAACAATGGATAGATGGATAGATGAATTCTGGATCTGAACGAACTGACCTACATTTATGTTATTTATGCTATTTGTTACAAAGCAATGAATATCAAAACATTATTGCAAAATACTCTTATAATTCTTTCTGGTAATTAGCGCTTCAAACCTGTTTAAATTATTTGCTTATTTGGAGTACTTACCACTCATAGACAGCTGTAAACATTTTAAATATCATATTTTCTGTACTAAATTAAAAAAAGTGATTAGACAAGTGTTTTTTCACTTTATTGCCATAATATAATTATTGTTTTATGAACTGTAACACTTAGGAACGTACAGTTTATATTCCATCTGCTTGCAAAACAAACAAAATTAATTATTAAATTTATTTTATGTGTACAAACCTAAAGCATTTCATTTTGCTAATTATCCAATCTTGATTTCTATTTATTTTACCTTAACAGTAGTGATGTTGACATAAAACAATAAAGTGTATTGTTCTGCACTAATAACTGCTGATAGCACTGACTTCCTAACTAGCTAACTTAGTTTATAGCACCATCTTCGCAAAAAATGTCAATCAGCACATCAACAATACATTCCAGTAAATATTCTGGTGCATGGATGGGACATTGTGTAAATAAATAAAATAAAAACACAATGCAGAGATTTGCAAATCTCACAGACATATATTTTATTCACAACAGAACATAGAACACATATCAGATGTTGAAAGTGAGACATTTTACCATTTTATGAAAAATATTGACCCATATAGAACTTGATGGCAGCAATTCATCTCAAAAAAGCTGGGACAGGGGCAACAAAAGGCTTGAAAAGTAAGTGGTACAAATGAAATACAGCTGTACAAGCAATTTGTAACAAAAAGAGCATTTTAGAGGCATTTTGGAGTCTCTCAGAAGTAAAGATGGGCAAAGGTTCAGCAATCTGCAAAAACCACATCTAAAAATTTTAGAACAATTTAAAACATTAAAAACAGGCATGATTTTGTGCTAAAAAACCTTTGTCTGTGAACACAGTTCGCCATGCAATCCACAAATGCAAGTTAAAGCTGTATTATAAGCAATAAAGAAGAGATATTACAAGACAATGCAGAAACTCTGCCATCTTCTCCTGAGCAGAGCTCATTTAAAATGGGCAAAATGGACATCTGTTCTCCAGTCAGATAAATCAAAATTTGAATTCTTTTTCGAAACAACAGACACTGTATCCTGCAGACTCTGCATATGGTTCAAAAGCCTGCATCTCTGTTGGTGTGGGATTGCATAAGTGTCTATGGCGTGGGCATCTCACACATCTGGAAAGGCACTATCAACGTTTAACAATATATAAAGGTTTTAGAACAACATATGCTCCCAGCCAGACAGCATCACTTTCAGAGAAGGCCTTGCATTCATCACAACTGCATGACTTTGTAGAAGAGTCCTTGTGCTGAACAGGCCTGCCTGCAGTCCAGGCCTTCTTATCAGTAAAACATTAGGGCATTATAAAACAAAAAATCTGGCAATGACGACCCAGGACTGTTGAGCAGCTAGAATCCTACATTAGACAAGAATAGGACAACATTCCTCTCCCAAAAGTCCATCAATTGGTCTTCTCACTTACCAGACTTTAAAGGAAGAGGGGAAGCTAAATTAATCAAATGCTAAATGACTTAATTATTTTGACAAAGGTTAAAATGTCTCACGTTCAACATCTGATGTATAGTGAATAAATATAGATCTGTGAGATTTGCAAATCGTTGCATTCTGTTTTTATTTACATACAAACACACAGAAGTATCATTATGTCCTGCTGTTGCCACACTTGAACAGGTACCAAAAACCATAAAGCCTTCAGTACTAGACTAATGATTAAAAACTGTTTTAGTTTTCTATTGACTGAAGAAAACTGCCATAGGAGCAATATTAAAGTAAAAATTTTGGCACTGGGACAATCATATTCATAACTACATAACATACATATCACCAGGCTGCAACAAATATTTGATCAGCATAGACAGATCAGAATTGCATAGATTCTAGGGGTATAACGTGATTTATTACATTTGTCAACTACAAATTAAAAAAAAAATGTTATGGTCCACTACCCCTAAAATCTAAGTATAATAAGCTAATGCAATCCTGTCTACTTAAATAAAAACAAAAGGTTTTATGGTTCAAGTATCAAAAGTCAAATTCGTATTTCTAATTCATATAATAAAATATTGATATTTGACATTCATTTACTGATACAATGTGCTGTCTAGAGTTTTTCCACACCAAAAATTTTACATTTTTAAAACCAGAAAAAAAAACATTTAAATAACCAACAACTTACCACTTATTTTTTAACAATTTTGCTTAATAACCTTCATCACATCTATTTCAACTTTACAGACAATTAAGAAAAAGACAAAGGACACTATTTCTGCTCCCTGCCACCGCTCACTACTGTTCTGAGGCTGCCAGATGGGGTAGGATCAGCGTTTAAATGCAACCGGCAATAATTTAAAAATCATTAAAAATCATTTAAAAGCAATGCATTCCAATGAAGTTATATTGGCCAAATTAGTTAACTATTTTTCTATTTAGCAATAAAGAGGGTACATCACGCGTTCATAATTTTACGCTTTAATCTTCCAAAAACTATTTTTTCCCATCATAGTGTACACCTCTATTTACCCTCTACCTGAAATGCTTTTTTAGAGCTCCTGTGTCTTTAATTCTCCTTCTCGATAAACCCAGTGTGTTCTGAGCAGTCAGCTCCCCGACTCTGTTCTGACTGTCCAACCGCCATAGCAGTTCTACCCCTACACTTTCCGTCTTGCAGTCTGCATACAGAGCTTTCTCTCCTGTGCAGCTGTAAACATCACTGTGCCCCTTTTACAAAACGAATTATTTTCCACAAGCTTGCCAGCAGGTAGGCAGTTTAATTGTGTTACGAAGCTTGTGTCATCATGTAACAAAAGAAAAGTGCTGGAATTCTATAGGTTTAAAGGCAGCTGAGGAAAGTGGTTTCAGTGAAAGAGTGTATCTCTGGCATGTACTTTGGTTTTATATCTTTGCAGACTGTACACACTTAAGGAAAGGGGAAAAAATGGAAATGAGTCCTCTTTTAAATTAAACGTCTTATAGTTACTGAAATATTCAAGAAGAAAACTATTAAAATATTCAAAATGAAATATTCAATAGTGGCACCTGTGCATATCACCATTAATGTACATTAGTCACTGAATGTTAGGTCTTTAAATGAATAACTCAATAAAAAGGCTGCAGATCTTAATCTTTAGGGGTTAAAGGGACAAGAGAGAAAGAAAAGTTTCACACACTCTTTCAAGGAAGGTCAGAAGTGTCTCACTCAAACAGGTTCTCCCACTTTCTCTAAACCCGACCCATTGGCTCAGCTGTGTTACAGTCAGCAGACACAGAATATTAGCTTGCTAGCTTAGCTGGGATTTGCACGCTGGATCACATTTCTGATAGTTGATCTATGTCCAGAGGGTGACTTTCATATCCAAACAAATGCAAATGCTAACCCTTTATCATCTTTCTTACTCTGGAATGAGGCCCAGCATCTACATTCCTTTATTAAGAGTTTAAACTAAGTAACTCTCAAACTCTAAGGGTTAAAGGAATGAGTTAACCTTTGGGTGTCCAGTTGAATGTCCAGACTGGCCGTAAATGGTTAAGTATGCTAACCAGGTTTTTAGCAATCAGCCAGTCTCACAGCCACTTTTATAGCATTAAATAACATTTATGCAGGTAGGCAGATTGTATGTTTTTTTTCGTAAACACCTAAAAAAAAAACAATGTCGTTTTTTTTTAAGTATATACTCAGGATGCGCTTATAAAACAGTGATTACTTGATATGCGGCAAAACAGGAACAAATAAAAAATGCAACCTATTTCAAAAGATATGCCAGTAATAATGTAAAGTAGTGTACTTATACATACCACATTTTAATAACTTGAGTTATCAAAGATATATAGGCTAGATTTAAATCATATGGATTTTTAAACAACTGTCATTAAAAAGTATGCAGCTTGAAGCTTTTAAGCATTTATGTCATCGGACTAGCTGTTAGCTAGCAAACTAATTTTTTTGGCTACAGCTTAAGGCTACATTCAGAAGCAAGATGACGTTCAAATAAAGAGTCAGTTAAAAGCAGACTTTAGCACTGCGTCATGTGGCCAAATATCATAGCTATGATAATGCTATAAACTACATTTTAGCATGGTCAATGGCCCTACCAATCAAAACTACTCTAGACAACTACTCCAGCAGAAGCTCCGCACCTTTTATGTGTAACATCCAACACAGTCCTTAAGTTAAAGGACGAAGCCAATACCAATTGTTTGTCAAAAATGAAATATTTTTTTAGTCAAGAACCAGTCAAATATCCATGTATGTGTCTTGTAATGGATAACTGGTGAACATTGCCTTATATGTAAGTCCTATAGTTATTAGACATATTCTAACAAATAAGCCAATAGCCAATAAAGTGGCCAAATTCAACATGAGGGATATTTATGCTACCCAGGAACAATGCACTTATCGTAAGCCTGACTACATTAGTTTTGCATTAGATTAGTGTATTCACACAAACATGCCTGAACACCGACCAGGCCTTCCCTGTAGTCTACGCTCTGACCCAGAGTCTACTGAATAGTATCCTATTTTGCAGGGAATTCCCTAAAACAGAAACAATTCCAACAAGACATGATTATACTTAATGAATTTATTCAGTGACACCATCCCCTTGTCTGTAGGCCTTTCCCTCATTCAGATATTTCTGCCTTAAAGTGCACACATTCTATATTCATCTACAATCTCACTACATTTTATTTTATGCCCCTCAATATTTGTGCTGATTTATGTACTAAAACAATAATTCGTTTCTAGCCCGTAGTCCAACTTCTCTTTATCCCTTAAAACTAAACAGCCTGTTTTTGTTGCGGTGACCCTTGTAAATGTAAATAGTCTTTGTTCTGATTGGTTGTACTGTATTGTACCTCAAAAAAGCTTACAACTTTAACCTGAACAGGTCAAGCCAAATCGTTGTAGACCAAACTGTTTTTGCAAGTTTAATTTTAAGATTGTTATGTTCCATTTCGTTCTATTAAAAGGACACCAGTGGGAACCATTGTATTCCGTATTGTAAATGTCAACCAAACAGAAAACACATTTACAAAACTAGTTCAGTGTTTATGTAGTTTGCATTGTTCTTTCAAATCATTCATAAGCACACAGCAAACATCGTGTGTTGCAGTTAGCTATGACTTTTGTCATTCTTTAATACAGCAAAATTTTAAAATCAGCAATATTAGCTGCTCCACATGGAAAAGAAGGATGTGGACAGATGGATTATATTAACATTTCAGCACACAGCTGCAAAAAACGACTTGTCAGACTGTCATCAGCTGATGAGTGAATGTTGGGAAACATTGAATGTGATGCAGTGGTGGCCCTCATCCTTACTAAAGGCCAAAACATAGATCATTAGTTGGCATGGGTGGCCGGTGACTGTAAATGATTGGCTCTACAGGTGGGCAGATCATGGTGCAGATATTTTCGAATGTTGAGTTTGACATTCTGATATAACTAATCCATAGCTCATTTAAAGAATGCCTTTGCACCCCATGCTCCCAGAATTGTCTGGTGAATTTGCATTCCCAGTCGCAATGTAAATTTTGACGGAGTAGCAAGAAATATCAACCCTTTTTAGCTGGGTCATTATTCGTACTGCCCGGCATCTCTGAGCTACAAAGAGCACGCCATAAAACTATGGCAAATGGGTGTAAAGATCTTTTTGCTTAAAGCAAAAGGTACAATCTTGCTATGTTGCCTGTTTTGATACAGCCCCTAATCATGCTAGCCGGTCCCATCTTAAGTTTCTTTGTGTAACTGTAGTGGACAGAAACACAAGCTACAATCTATTTTTTTTTCCTGATGTAATTTCATAAATGTGTATAACATTTCCAAAACGTTTGAATGGAAACCTGGCTACGAAAATATATTTTCTTTCTCCTTTTTTAAAATCAGCAATTTATTGTACTATACTAACACTGTTTCAAAATCTACTATTTACCTTCTAGCTGCAATCCACATACGGAAACTGAGCAACAAAGACCACTTTATTCACCACTTTTGTAATGTCATAAAAACAAACTGATTACCATGCATCCATCTGTTTGGCCAACAGCTGTGTAGTCCCACGCATTTGCATCAAGATATAAGGACTGTTTTAACAAAACCACCTTACTTTTTTATTAAGAGATTAAGGAGGTTTGAAAATGGTCATGCTGACACAAATCATGGCTTTTTTGGTACGCAAACAAGACAACAACAATGTAGTATAGGGGCACTTTAATCTAAGAGTAAGCATAGGCTGCAGCCCTAATAATCATAAAAGCAGATCTTCACGGGCCCAGACTTAGGCCCAGCTGAAGAACACAGAGGCCTACAGACTATAACTCAGCTAAGTTACAAGCAAGCTCTGCGACCAACAAGCAAGTTTTATTATTAGGGTAAATAAGCAAGCTAAAACCTCTTTAAGGCAGAGCACCGACATGCTGCGCTTCAGCAATATGTACATTACTGCTTTTCTGGTTATTTAGCTAGGTCAAAGCTACCATCTCGCAGGTGTTCGTCGTCGGAGTTAGGCTGCAACGTTTAATGTGGAACGGAGAAATCAAATAAAAAGCTAATCCCAGCTTAGTATGTCAATGTAAATCACAAATTCGATGTCAGATTGTTCTAATTGTGTATGCATTAAGGGAGATGAAGTCACTCAGGTGTTTCGTACAGGTAAAGTCACCTGTCTGTTAAAACACTTACCCTCAGCGCGGCCAGGTCGATTTCGTCCAAACTCCGTGTGGGCGCGTTTTCAGACATGGTTTAAGCCCAGTTAGTACAGTCCGTGGCTAAGAAAAATACAATGTATATTCCTCCGAGCAGATTTCCGTCTTTTAATTCAAAAATACAAAAGACAGCTCAGAGAAACTTGAGACGTCCCATCTGGCGCGGCTCGACAGCTTACTGAACGATAACAGAGATCCGACAGCTGAGCTGATATATCTTGCCTAACGACCAAACTAAGGTTTTTTATAACGTCGATAAATAGTTAATAGTTCGGGTTTGAAGGCCAGCTGCTCCTGGTCTGCGTGTTAGGCGATAAGTAGCTAATGTTAGCCAACGTTGTTAATCCTCAGGCTGCACTGCACTACATTAGATTGCATTAGCTCCAACGGTCACTCCTTGTTGGAGATCCGATCATTTCTTCTATACTGCGTTCCTCTTCGCCACTCATTTTGGCAAGCACTGCGCCGCTGCACCTCACGGAAGAAGACAGGCGAAAAAAAGTCAGCGTGTGTCACCGCAGTCGCCTCGTTATCGAAAAAAAATCCTCAAAAATATCCTATTTTCCTCAGCACCAAAGTTGACGCACAGGCTACGCTAGCGTTAGCACCGCTGACGAATCGAGCTAATAAACAAAACGGCGCTGCATCAACCGAACCTCTCTGCCATAACCGTTTCGTGTCTGTGCTGCCCACGCAAAACACACACATACACACCTAAACACACGGTTCGGCTCCAGCACTGTCCTGAGGCTCTTTAGAACCTATTTAAGTCGGAAAGCTCAGTCTGTGTTGGCCACAAACGCACCAAAAATGAAGAATTGTTTACGTCGCCTCACAGAAACTTTCGTTCGTTGCGTCCAACCGAGTTGAAAACGCCAAACCGCGTCCCCAACTTGAACCAGTCCTTTTTCTCCAAAACGGGCTCGCCTTGCACAAAATGTGCCATTTAAGTTGATAAAATATATTTCGAAGACTTCTCGCAATAGCTTCCTCTTCGGTCAACTTTAAATCTCTGTAAGGTAAGGTTAACGTGCTGTGGTGGCGCCTTTTACAGGAACAACTTCTCTCTCGGTCTTGTTTTGGTACGGTCCTGTTTTTCCAGTGCTATGACGTCTCTCCTCTGCAAGAGCGCGCGCGCACACACACACACACACACACACACACACACACACACACACACACACACACACACACACACACACACACACACACTTTTTTCCCCTTTCCTTTGATTTTTCTGCCTTGGCCGTGCTACGGTATCATAACAGGGCCAAACGACCTGCTATGCTGTAGTATCGCGTTGTTACACTCACAGGTGAGTAAAGGTATCATTTTCATCCAGCACTTTTATTATAACAGACACAAACAAATTTGCTTTAAGTTCTTCTTAAGACTTTATTTTTTAAACTGGTGTGGATTGTGTTTGTATGTTAAAGATTGTAAATGTAGGCTCATTGATAATGGTAATTGTGATCATAGTGTTTTACACAAATAGAACAGGTAAAACTCAGAATTCCAAAAAAAGCCGTACAATATAAAAAAGACCAAAAGGTAGTACTGCATACATTTCATTTGGGTGTTTCTGCAACTACAAGCATGTTTAGTTTCTGGCAGTGTCCTGAGTAATGTAATAAAGCACATTTTGAGAACATTGTTTTTTAATATAGTGACAGTCCCATATTTTTGTACCACAACACCAAATAACCTACAACTAAATGACTTACAATACTGTCACTGAAAACCAGTTTTTCCTCAGTCATTGTTTTCTACATAGTTTGTGACAAATGTATTCAGTGTTTACACCATATTCTCTAACAAGCCTAACGTCGCAGGCTATGCTGCGTGTTTTCTAAAACAGTTGGACAGCTAAGGGTGGCTGTAGTTGCAGAAACACATACACACAGCCGGAATGCATCATGGCTTGATAAAGTGTGTGAGTGGTTTTGAGCTAAAGACAGGTACATGCAGGTAGACAGAAAACAGTAGTAAAGAAAGAAAAATGGATAAAGAAAAAAAAACACCTGCTGTGAAAAGCCATTCACCCTTAAAGGCTCATAACAGTACAGCAGTATATAAGCAATATGAAGTTGCAGGGGTTGTTGTTAATCAAGAATACTGGCACTGCTGCATATTTTGTCAATGAGTATGTCTACATGTACAAAGTAATAACTGAATACCTTTACAAGCACTTAAATATGAAAATTGTAATAGTGAAGTAGTGACCACCTTTACAAGCATTTAAGCACTGTGCGCAAGTCAAATTTCTTACTAAATACGCAATCCGCCAATAGGGAAGGAGAGTTGTCAGACTTTACCCTGCTGTTTGCATTCGAATGTAGATCAACACTGAATTAGAGGAGCTGCACATTACAGGCCGTACAGCATAACATGTCACGTTAGCCACATCTTCAGTTTGACACTCAGGCAATGAGTGTATGAAGACAAACTACCAATGACGTTACTACCATATATCACATGAAGCCAGCACGGAAAAATGGAATTTGTAGTTTAATATTTGCAGCAACAGTGATTGTATGAACTCAAAACATATAACCAGCAGATGCCTTATGTCAGTATTTACTCCCCCTGTAAAACAGTATAAGTTTTGTTTACCTGAAATAGGAAGGCAGGATTGGAATTGGTTCATTTTTGCAATTAATAGACCAATTAATTGCTCAGATTCTGCTTTGTTTTGTGATGTTATGACAAAAATAACACAAGGTTTACGCACTTGTGCAGTACTTGAAGGCTGATACAATACCAAATGTTGTAGCATCCTTGTGCCACTTTATTTGATTCAATGTTATTCAAGTGGACAACTGATTTTTAATTGGTGAATTGACAATGCAACTTTTAAAATGCAAAAAATAGAGTTCATGTTGCAACCTTGGAAGTGTTGGCTTAGCCTACATAGTGTGAGCTTTAGCATTAAAAAAGGCTAATTAAAATAACCCAAAAAAATCTATTTTACCCATATATAAAGATATAACCATTTATGATTGGTGCACAGTAACTGAATAGCTGCAAATGTCAGGTAATGATAATATTATTAGTTTGCATGAAGACGAACTCAGTGTTTTCCTACAGCACCTCTTACATCCCCCAATCACCAAAAACAGAAAGTGGAACCTTCTGGACTGCTGACAACAGTATTACATAACCATAAATACTTAGTTGCCATGGAGATGTCGGGGTGGGGGGGGTTATTGCACACCTCAAACCCCCTATGAATAAACATCCTTAAAAGCTCCACACTCCCATCATTTTTTGTTCATATGCCATGTTTCCCAAACAAAGCCCCACCCAAAACTGTACCACTTTTTGCTTCCATCTCAACTCATCTCTCTTTTCAATGATAGCCTTTTATTACACACAGTTTTTCCTTTTGAGCCACTGTTTATCTAGACTTCCTCTCCCTGGTTTCCTCTCCCTCTCTCTCTTTCAGTCTCTTCCTCGCGGCAGCCGCGACCCCGTCAGCTCTTTATACCCGTCACCATAACAACCACAAATGTTCTGACAGATTTGCTGGCACTGCACAGAGAGGTGCGGTATGAGAGAGCGAGAGGGAGAGAGAGAGAGAGAGAGAGAAAGAAAGAGATATAGGGAAGGAAGCAAAGAAAGCGATGCTATCCACCTACGCGCCTTTGCAATAATAAACGTACGTTCTGTTCTGTTCGTTTTATCAGACACTCCACTGTGCTCACCTCACTCCACTCAAACACATACAGCACTTCACACCATCCACCATTTTATAAAACTACAGCGAACTCAGACTAGTGCAGATTAGCATGCTAGCTTCCACTAAGCCATTTTGAATAGTCCTTACTGCTGCAAATCAGTCATATAAAAAAAAAAACAGCATGTGGTGCAGGATAACTCACACCTCCCTCTGTGAGGTTGTTACCATGGCCCAAGTCTAGGGGTGCAAATGTGCATCACAAATGTAAAAAATGCATTCTCTGGATTTTTTGCTAAAAATTATGAATCAGATTATAAAATATCATCAAATCATGGTGTAATTTGAGATGGATCAAAATTCAGCTTGTATCAAATCAGAATCAAATCACAGGGTTAGATCATAGGTCATAGAATCAGAATCAGCTTAAATCCTGAACTTGAAAATCTTATATTGCACAATTCACTGACTCTTTCTCTACTGATTTAGAATCAACTCAAACTGGTTGTGATTTAAGAGGCATTAAATCATTAAATTTTTTCCCAAAGAATTTCAATCGACATTTAATGCCTTTGCTGAATCGTTTTCTAAAGAATTATAATTTAATCGAATCACTGTGAGGACAGAGATTTATACTCCTGCCACTGTAGCTCCCAGAGAAAGAGAATGACACAATACAACCTATAGGGCACTTCAATGTGGTTAGACTAATCTGTCTCCAACCACCAACGCATATTCTCTATCACATTAGCGCAGGCAGTTTGGTCTGTTATCACACTAAACTCATGACTTCCAGTTCAGTCAGTAAAGGGCAGATAAGGTTCAGATTGTTTTCTTTTGGTCCATGTCTGCTTATCACTCCAGTAACTCCACTGTCCTGTCACCACTATGTCCACACCTCCAGAGGGACCATTCTCTCTTTGGTGCCAGGCGGTGGGAGCAGGTTTTCCTCACACAGGAAGTGCAGGGGGAAGTGGACAAGGATCCCCCTAACAGCCTGAAGCTCACGGCTGGCTTGCTCCGGGTCTGTCTGGGCGAGGTTCCGCGTGGTCACATGTTCTTGTAGCTCACGCAGGTTACGGATCGAGTCCAGTGGAAGACACCGAAAAACCTGTAGAAAGGAGCACAGGATGATCCAGATGTGTAAATGTAAATGTAGTCGTTTGATGTCTAATGTTTAACACCAAACACGTTTGATCAACTATTGGGGGAGCCGAGGGCACCTTTAAAAAGGTAAAAAGCCTTACTTTGATTGTTACACAACCAATGACCCTTGATTACAACAACACATTAGTCCTTTTTTATCCTATATTCTTAAAATGTGGTTCCTTAGTAAAAAAGAAATATATTTAGACAACTATTTGAGTGCATAACTGGTATTCTCAAATTTTAATTCTTTTTCTGTATAATGGAAAACATGTATATGAGTCTTTAAAGAATCTGTTAATGATGGTTCTATAACAATAAAAAAAGAACTACTGTTACAAGTCATAGACGTGTATACTTTTTATAAAGCTTTTTGTTAAAACTGTGTTGGCTTTCAAGTCTCTAAAGCAATAAATACATATGATTTTTTGTTACAACTGACAGAGAATAAAAGTGTAGCATGCTACACATTTTCTTCAAATGGTTCACTCAAACTGTCCATTTTCACAGACCAGAAGAGCTGTTTCAGCTGTCTAACTCCTACTCCTAAGCAAGTGCGAGTGAAAAAAAATAATATTACAGTGTATTGGCCTTCAAATGTGATGTAAGTTAAATGCTAATGTCCACGTATTGTCAAAAAGGAGAGTTGGCTGAGAAACAGCCAAAGACAAGAAGATTTGATAAACACTGAGAATGTTCTTAGATCAGGCAAGGGCACTTTTACAGCGCAGAGACTTCTGAGCACTGACAATAATTTATTATGAGGCTTAATGAGGTTTTTTTATTTTATTTTGCTGTTTCACAAAACAAACAGTTGTTGGATTTTGTGCCACTTTCTAATGTTTGTGATAGCAACTTGGTGCTAACACACAACCTAGCCAATGCAGGTTACGTTACTTGCTTGTTCACTGTTCTTAAATTATACTATGGAATTTGTTCAGACAATGTTTGCAAAGGGTTTTATGGCCACAAAGATTATTAATAAAGCTCCAGTGACGTTCGCTTTGGGAATATGCATTCCGGAATATGGAATGCGGAGCTTCTGAAATAGCACTGAAGGAATGCGTGTACTTGCTTTGCTGTATATCAACACAGAGTACTCCAGAATCAGATACTGCACCATAGACTGACTTACTGCCTAAGACTTATAAGGCAGTCCTGTGGAGTAAATGTTCCGCTTATACCAAGTTAAAACTGGCAAACACTATGACCGATCAACTGTATTACAACAAGTTCTACTTTTTTTTTTGCTGCTCCAAAAGTGATGCTAGCAACACCAAAATCGACTTAAACAGGGTCCTCAGACCTCAGAGTTGCATTTGAAAGCACTAAAAGCCTTTAAATGATGTGGTGAAACTCTCAGTTCTCCTTTTTCAAAATGGAAAGTAGCCTGCCCAGTGTCACTGTTTGTGTTATGAGGAGCAATTTTTTGTCACATTCTGCCCACCTTCAATGTGCAAATGTATTCTTTATACGAGTGGGCAATAACAACAATGTTGCTTATTCTAAATAGGGTATTTGACCAAGGGCATTCTGAAAACTAATTAAGGATGGATGGACACAGCCCAGCTGAGCTGAAAGATGGTTTGTCTTGGGCAGAATAGAATGTCCCTGTTTGTTAATAGTAAATGTTCAGGACTCTGACACAGTCTCAAGTCTAGACTGAAAAATACTTGTTTCGTTTAGCTTTTAGTGATTAATCTTCCTCTTTAGATAAAGGCAAGGAGATCCAGGGGTTCATGGACACAAAGGCGTATGGTAAACTGAGATGTTGGTCCTGTTGTCCCACCACTTCATGTGATCAGACAGGTTTGTTGATGGTGGAGTCTATGTCTTGTTATCCCAGCTCTTCTGTTTATTTGTGCTAACTGCAACATCCTCAATTATATCACTGTGCCTTGCAGAACAATGATTCATTAGCTTTTCTTTGGTATTTAGCTTATTAAATTGTAAATACTATTTGACCAGAAGAGGATGGGTCTCCCCTTGTGAGTCTTAGTTCCTCCAAAGGTTTCTTCCTCCAATCTGAGAGTTTTTCCTTGACACTGTTGCATCTGGCTTGCTCATGTTGTAACCGTCTGTTTTCAAACTTCTGTAAAGCTGCTTTGTGACAACATTGTTGTAAAAAGCGCTATACATATCAACTTGAATTGTATAGGTTTGCTGCCTGTGACACCAAGGCAATAAAAAGCAGTTTCCTTAAATGTGGTGGTTTGGTGATAAGTCAAAGGATGGTCCCTGACAAAGGACATCCTTTTTTTTAAACTTTTGTTGACCAATTGATAAAATTACTGAAACATTACTGAAACTAAGACATACCTCTGGGTGTAAAATTATCACCCCAGCCCACCTGTACACAAACCCCAGGTGTGTGTAGCTTCTGTTGTGTTAGAATGTTTCAATTGATGTGTAAAATGACTTTACTGTGACTTTTACTACTTTTAAATGTACTTTCCCTACCTTTTCATAGATGGAAGCATTTGACTGGGCAATTTGGTTCCAGACATCATTGAAGAAATGATCACTGACTGGATCATCAATATCAATAGCTGGGTCAGACTCTGCCCGCAACAGGACCCTGGAAGAGAAATAGAAAAAAAATAATTAAATGCAGCAAAATCAAATTTACACTTGAACCAAATGCCTTTTATCAGCCAAGATTTTTATCTGTTCTTTAGTTTTACACAGGAGTTACAAGGCTAATGTTGCTAATAACTATGTGAATTAAGCTAAGAAGCTGAAATCATCTTACAATTGTTAACTCAAGTACACTTGCTTACTTTTTCCTTGCACTGTATAACCTGTAAACTCCACATATTAAAAAAAAAGCATTCACATGTGAAAATGTGTTTGGTTCCTTGTAAGTACTTTTGGTTTTTGCACAATTCACACGTAAAATATTTACATTAATTTAGTGTAATCATTTTTTAAAATGTTATCATTTACTGTCGTCTGACTTTGCCCTCATGCAAATATATTATCTGTTGTCCTCAGAAATATGCCTTAATGGCCAGTTTGACTGCAAATTAAATAAATGGCGGAGGGGGTAGATCTGACATTTGCACAGAACTGTACACACATACGCATACACAAGGTGACCTCCCAAACACAGCTGATTTCTCCTCATGCAGTGGAAGGTGCTATAGACATGCACTGCACTGCCAGCCTCTTACTGTTTCCCATAGCAACGCAGAGATGTACTGCTCTCTGGCAGGAAGGAACACAGCGTGCCAAGCACGTACATACACTTACATACACATACATAAATGAAAGAACCTGTACACACAAACCGTAGGCCTTTACAGAGACACCTGATTTCTGATCATGTCTTATTGTTGTGGATCTCTACAGTTTTGAGTTTGCATTTATTAGCTTCTATTATCGATTCATAGATATCTATTATATTATTCTATTCAATTACAAAGTGCTATATGTAAACCTGTATACTATGTGTATTATATATCCACTGTTTATATGCCGTATTATATGCCGTATAAGTGCATTTGTGTTTTTCAATTACAGATTGTAGTCCAACTCTGCATAATTGTATTAGCTTTTCTTTTATCTGTTCATCAATGACCCTGAAATCCCAACAGGATCAACACTGATCAGGTATTAAGCCATAGTCACAATAGACCAAGTAAGTTAGCTAACACAAAATTAATATTATATATTATGTCTGATGATTATATATTCATTAAAGCATTATATGAGTCGTTCCAAAAATGCAGATAACTCCTATGTGCATTCATGTGTGGCTGCAGTTAGCCAAAGAGCTAAGCAATTGGCTGGGTGGCTTACTTGTCCATAAAAAAATAAAGTGAACCATTTTATCAGTTAATTATAAACTTACCACACCATAGTGCTACACACTGATTTGAAGTAAAAAGTATAGATAACTAGCATGGTTGGCTCCAGCTAACACTGCAGTGATTATCATAGTACACCACAAACATGTACACCACAAACGTTAAACCAAAAATGATAAAACTACATATGGCTGTGATAACTGCATTACTGCAATATCGCAGTTACGTGATGCCTACTGCTGCATGGAGCCCATTGCTGTCCTTTATTTATGGTGTGGACCATTCTCAGCACTGCTGTTACACTGGTAGAGACATCAGTGCTGCAGGAGACCCTAAACAGTTCAGTGTCTGGACAGCTGGAAAACGTCATAAAACCTTTAACAGCATTGCTGTGTCCAATCCACTCGTACCAGTGCAACACACACACTACCACTACGACAGTGTCACTGCAGTGCTGGTTCACCACACAGATATTGCCTGCCCTGTGGTGGTCCTGTGGATATCCTGACCATTGATGAAAGGGGTAAAGAAGAGCTAACAAATTGTATGGAGACTCCAATCACCAATTTTAAAAAACAAAACAAAAAGCACCTATATGGTCAATGTACCAAGTTGTCTTAGGGCTATTGCTAATCCTGTCAGAAAAAGAATTACATCATTCTCCTGAGATCCTGTTCTCTTACTTTGTGCTTCTTGTCAGAGCAGACAGAGCAGTATGACAACTATATATATAAATGGAACAGAACTTGATGAAACACTGGTACCAACTGACCAGCAAAATCACCAGACCTATGGAATTGCAGGTCAAATACTAAAACAGGCACATGAGAACAAAATGTGCCCTCAGTTTGTGGCACTAGAATAGAGCAGACTGGTTAAATCCTTACCTAACAGGATTGATGCTGTTAAATCTACGGGGCACAGAACCAGGTTTTACAAAAAAGAAATGATGCATGTGCAGTTATTTTTTTTGTGAGGTGAGTTTACATTCTCCTGTGAAGTGATTATTTTATGGACATTAATTTTTGTTTTGACATTATAGACGTCCTTTGTTAAACAAAGAAAATTAAGCTTTGTACTGTTTTAGTGCAGTGTACCAAACTAAAATCACAAGTTTAAAATTGTGGGTAACTAGCAGGTACAGTGTTATTCTCCTGCTCTCTCACTGTGATAATCCTACACCCGCTAGCTGCCCACTCTCTGGGTCAGCCTGCAAATTCTCCTATGCATTTAGTGCATTGTTAGCTTTGCGCTGCTCAAAGCTGCAGTTTTACACCCTCTTTAAAGCTGAACACACACTCACTCACCCAGGAGCTATTTGGATCTCATTTCTCAAATCCAGGAGATTCACAACCCTCTGCATGAATCTGAATGCATTTATCTTGATGTGCATTGTGTCTCTTTAAACTTTGTCTCTAAGTGTCAGGCCAATACAGAGAGCATAATATAATGCCTTACAGGTGGTCCTCTCTGTCTCTCTCTGTGTGTGTCTCTCTCTCTCTCTCAGTCTCTCTGTCTCTCACACGCACACCCGAACGTTGTAGTTAAATAAAACTACCAGTAAAATAAAAATATATGCTTGTTAACTGCAGTACAAATGTCAACAAACACAGCATAAAACTATTACATTAAATAAAACAACTAAAACTACTAAAGAACACTTAAAACTACTTAAAACTAATTTGATAAATGAAAAATAAAATTTCAACTTTTCACAACATTTGTCCCAAATGTATTAAATAATAATAATAAAATAATAATAATGATAATAATAATAATAATAACAATAATAATATATTTATAGACACACACACACACACAAAAACACACACAAGAAATTTGTTTGTTCTCTCCAGTTTTCCAGTTTTACAAATGAAATCTTTAAAAAAAAAATAAAAAAAAAGCCAAGACTATTCCTGTAAATTAGTCTTGTCCTGTCAGGACATCCTTGTTCTTAAATGTGTGGAAAGCACACCTACCTGAAACACTCTTTGCGAAGGGCAAGGGTAAGTGGTCCTGCTTCATACTCTTCTCCGTTCATGCGTGACGGGACCCTCTCTTCGTCCTCCACCAGCACGGCAAGCTCGCTGTCTCGAGAGCCCAGCATGCTCCGGTCATTAATGTTAGCTGAACCTTTAACAGGAAACAGTACACAGGTCTCTAAAGTCTTCCAATCAAAAATCAAGAAAACAACGTTGTTCTGGAACGTTCAGTAATCTGTAGTTTACTCACCGCTGTTAGTCTAATAAGTGTGTTCATATTGCTAGTAATGCATATTCAAATGCATTTCTGCTTATACATAGGATTTTGTGTCTCTAAAGGTTCATTTCAACAAATAAACAGTAATTCTGTCTTAAAAAAAGCAGAAGGTGGTACTTATTTTATGCAGAAAATCAACAAAACAAGGCATTTGGTTTAAGAACTTTGTGGTTGTGCACCTAATATTCTAATAACAGTCCTCAACTCTCAGTTAGATACTCCACTGAAGCAGAACTACACACAACAATGCGTTACCTCATTAAGAACATTATCTGGCATTTATCTTAAAAAATGGTTCTTTTTACTGCAGGATACGCATCCAAGAAATGCTGGTATAGGTGGCTGAACATACAAACAAACTGATGAATAAGAAGATAGGATGAACAAATTAACAAATCAAGTTGGCAGAGAAATGAACAAACAGAAGGAAGATGATCAAGCTTGATAATCCAGCCACATTTACCATGCTTTTGTGGTCTTTGTTGAAGCTGTGTGGGGGACAATGCCTTGTGGACTGTCTAGTTTACATAGCAAGAGACATATAGTCGTCACTAGAAAATATTAACAGAACACGCCTGGTACATGTATTTTGTGCACCCAGCTAGATTAGCCTAATTAGAAAGAAAACACAGATTAAGGTATAATGGTAAGGAGGAACACAGACCGTTAAAATCCGTTAATGAGAGGAGATGGGCTAAAAGAAATTCAAGCGCGAAATCTGAAAATTTCTTTGGCATGACAAATACCCTTGTATTGACAAATAATGGGTTTTGGGAGTTGTAGTTCACAGTGAGACACAGGTATAAAGTTTAAGAAGACAGCTTTGATCTGCATTTATAATGTCCACCAGAAGATGGAGTTAAAGAGAAGTGTTTTAATGAGGGTGCAGGTGGCAGGCCTATATCTTTCATATTCCAGAGAGAAAAGGGTATTTTAATGACAGATTCTAAATACAATTTTCCCATCAGTCACTCTACATTACAATCACAGAGTTACATTCATTGAGTTGGTCCATGGATCAGAAAATAATAAAAAATCTAACGTGTGCTCTCACCAATGATGTAGCAGCGGTCATCGGCGATCAGGGTCTTGCTGTGGACATAGATGAGTTCAGTAATGGGAGTCTGACCAAGCTCTGAATGAGTGCGCACGCCACACAGAGAGATATATTGCCTCCATTCGTCCTGCACTGGAAGGAGAGAAAGGGCACAATCACTATGATAATAACTGAAAGAGCCACCTTGATTGGCTGACTAACAAATATGACTTACTCTGTTCCTTCAATCTGGACAGAATAGAAAACTCGCCACGATTCATTGTCCTGAAGAACATAAACAGTTACAGTTCTTATCAGCACAATGCATTCTTTTGGAAAATAATACATTTTGGAAAATATATATTTATAAAAAACAATAAAATGAAATGAAGGCAAAAATAGTGGAAAACTCTTCGTGAATTCTGTAAAACACAAACTTTAAAGTGCACAGTGTTGGTCACATTTTTTTTGAAAGTGTCTGTGAGTATAGGTGTACCTGTATGTAAAGTGTAGTATTGCCTGGATGGCTCTACCTCCTCCTACAGCAATGTCTCCCTCAAAGCCAGGCAAGAGAGGCACCACAACGAACACCCGGTACTTCTTCTTCTCACTACACACAGGAACACAGAGTCTTTAATTTAGCATCTCCAGCATTCAGAGAAGAAGGATGAGAGAAGAAAACTGTGATGTTTTCTCTCTTACACACACACACACACACACACACACACACACCTGTAAGCACGGAGGATCCTTCTAACAATTGCGTCTCCGATGGTGTTGTGAACATTCTTCTCATCAGCGCAACTGATGAAGAACTGATTCTGAGGGAAATACAAATATGTAACACAACAGTGCACTGTTAATGGCATGCGAGAGTTTATTATTAGTTGTGCAGTGGACATTTTCAGTAGCAAGTAAAAAAAGTTCTATTTATGTCATAGACATTGTGACCTCTGGTTCCTATCACAGAAGTTTAGATTTCCCCTAATTTCCCTTGAATAATTAGTGATGTACTTTATGAAAACAGAAAACTTACCTGTACCTTTCCTTTTTTATTTATTATTTTTTAGCACTGCTGCTTCGTAGTCATAATTGGTTGGTGAGCCATTTAACTCACTGGCTGAGTGAAGTGGTTCATGCTTACTGATGTCACGAATGTACACATAGTACTGTTAGAAAACTCTATAATTGGGAGTTAAAAGACGATCAAAAAGATGTTGGCAGTGTTCATATGAACACATTCAATTTGGACTCAAAAACACTCTCAGGAACACTCTCTAACCTCTGAAAAACCCAGCAGATATAACCCAGCAGGCTGTTCACTTTAGTAGTAACTCTCTGGTGTGCAAAATGTGAAGTCAAAAATCATTCATCACAATGCAATCCAATGAAACAAAAAGGAATTTCACAGGCTTGGACTTGGCCCTTAGCAAAATTAGCATGCCTGACTGAAGTATTTCCTTAGGACCCTGGAGCATGGACAGAATGGGCGGGCAGCACATGATCATTATGTTGGCAGCTGAATGCAGTCACATGATGACTCAGAAACAGAGAGCAGCACACAACACCAACAGTGAAAACTGTATGTGTGTGATAAGGTGAGGACACAGAAAGGCCTGTGAGTGTGTCTCTTTGCCAAGTGTTAATCACACTAACCACCTGAGAATGCTGTTAACATCTTTTGTGTATTTGACTTCTGTGGGTTGGTGTTATACCTCTATGTAGATATAATGCTGGCTGTTCTCTATGATGTGTATGTAGGCTTTGAGGATAGAACACTCGCATGTTCCCGCTGACCAGCGATCCACTGAGCGCAGAACCTTTTAAAAGACAAGAAAACAGAGAAAGTGAAAAGAAAGACCTGAAGAGTAAAAAAAAAGTAAGAGTGGGAGGAGCCAGAGGAAGTATAATGTGCCATTGTCTGAATGCAACGTGAGACACTAGACACTACACCCTCTGGGGAGGGGAGGTGTACTGTATATCAGAATGGATTCAAAGGTCAGAGCATTACAATATAAAATATTATCCATTTTGCCAAAGAAAAAGAAAGCAAATAAAAAAAAAAAACACAAGAGACGCTTTCTCCAGACAGCATCTCTTTAGATCCTATCTATGGGGTTTAGGTCAGTGGAATGGGGCGGTCGTGGCAAAACCTTCATTCTGTGGTCAGTGAACCATTTTTGAGTTGTGCTTTGGATTATTGTCCTGCTTGAAGATCCAACCTTGGCCTTGTTTAAGCTTCCTAGCTATATTTTTCGATCTGCTAATACTTGATGGAGTATAAGATACTAGGCATCTGAACAAATTATCCAGGGCAGCTTAGGGGTGGCAGTAAAACATAATGCATAGGCATGTTGACAGTCATACAAACCAGAAATATATTCAGGGCTTGATTTGTGCATGAATGATGACAGCAAAATAATGATACAGGCTTAAATTGATATATAAGATAAAGAAATAAAAATATTGCATGAACCTTTAAACTTAAACTTAAGACATAATAATTGATGAGTATACGTTTCTTACGTAAATTAAAAACGATTATCTAATTGTGATTAACCAAAACAACTGTGTATGTAGTTATTATGCAGTATGTGAAATATTCATGAATGTGTGTATGTCACCATGTGTGTTAGGTATACCTGTACAGATGCTTTTGCTGCTCCAGGCACAGTGAAGGGAAGGTCATTGGCAGTAGTGTGGCTTTTGGGTAGCAGACATGGATAAAACTTATCTTTGTACTTTATCTTAAAAATCTGAAAAACAGCAAGACACAGATCGGTCAACAGCAGTGCCCAGCAAATATATCCAATAAACTCTACTGTAACACCAGCTTATGTTCTTTTTAGCCTCTGACCTTAGTGAAGTTCCAGCGCTGGATAAAGTGTCGGGCAAGGTCCCTGGCAGCTTTCCCATGAACAACTGCTCCGAGGTCACGCCACGGGATACGTGGCACCTGGGTCCGATCCACATTGTCTGAGGAATGAAGCATGTTCGTCTTTGGATAATGTTTTGTTATTGTGAGTAACAAAACTGTCACTGGTGTATTACATTCATCCCTTCAGGTCAGTATTAAGTGTATACCAAAAATGCACAGTGATGCAGCTACACATTATCTATTGTAGCACATCCACAGAAGGTCTATTGTGTCACTGTACAGTGTAGACTAGTAAAAATAACTGGCATTACTAGATTCTGCTGTTTCACTAGTCTACACTGTGCAGTCATACCAATAGACAGAGTGTCTAGAGACACAAGTCAACACTGTGACTGCACATTTTGTCTGGTGCATCTACACTAACATAACTGAAATAACTACTGTGTCTTCCGACACAACAGCACAGTGTATAACTAGTGTAAGTATAGAGCATCTAATGGAGTGACTCAGTCCTAGTGATTCCTCTGTGGAGGTTTTGAGAGTTGTAAACAGGACCCGAGTACCTTGGAAGGGCTGGTCCAGCTGTGTCCAGTCTTTCTTGATGAAGTTGCTGTAGTCTTTGCCCAACCATAAGAGAGCGTTACAGCTCAGATCCACCTCATCACAACTCACAGGAGCTTTTCCACTATCTCCATCAGAAAGAGGAATGGCAGAACCATCTTCCCCTTCCATCTGAGAGAGATGAGTGAGAATATGCGTAAGACATAACAGATAACATACACACTGAGATACAAGATAAAAACTGTACCATATGCAGCAAAATATGCATATACAACCATACTGCATATAAAACATTAATTGTATCCTGACATTTAATACTGGTCTTGGACTGTGGTTGGCCGTTTTGGAAGGAGCCACATCAATCAGTTTGTAGCTGCTGTCATCCCATCTCCCAAAGGCAAGGTCCAGCCCGCCAACAAAGGCCACTGTTTGGTCGATGGCCACCATCTTTTCATGATGAGCCCATAGGAAAACCACAGAGGCCACGTGATCAGGGTGACGCATAACCTAGGCAACATAAAAACAAACACATTGAAAGGTCAGTCAAAGACCAGTAATGTTCCTCATCTAAACATACTTTTAGTGGAAAAAGCATCCTTAGGGCAAGTTATAAAATGCTGCAGTGCATCCATTCATTTCTATTTAGCCCCGGTTCTGGGCTGCTTTGCTTAGAGGGGGCAGCAAAACATAATGCATGGGCATGTCATATTTTAAAGCCAGAAATATATTTAAGGCTTGATTTGTGCATCAATGATGACAGCAAATCTAATGATACTGGCTTTAATTGATATATGAGGTAAAGAAATAAAAATGTTGCATGAGCCTTCAAACTTGAACTTAAAACCTTATGATTGAAGAGTAAACGTTACTTACATAAATTTAAAAAGATGATCTAATTGTGATTAATTTTAATAACCCCCTTTTATCAAAGCTGACAATATGACCTAGACACAGGCAGAGAATATAATAGGAATAAAAGAGAATACTAATATGATTAGGAAATTACAATATAAGCCAATCAGAAATAAGCACAGCAAAATGCGTTTTTACAAACAATTACTGTTCATGTGCTGAACTGAAAATGTGCCTTAGGATGGAAAACTAAATTGCCCAGTTAAATAAGAAGAGTTTGGTACATGGAACCAAAGTCCTATGGATGTCAAACACAGCGTTTTAAAAAAAAACAAACCTCCTCCTTCAAATATAAATCCTGCATTTAGAAATGATGTCAGAATAATGGTCCTATTTCTAAATCACAAACACTTGCATGACCATCTTGACTGCATCCAAAATTTCAACCACTATAGTCCAGGCTGCAAAGCAAATGTCAGCACTTTTCATATCCTTTCCAAGGGACTGTCAAGGGGTACGGTTAATGTTCTTCTTTGAACGAGGTTTGTCAGCTTCTTATTCAATCGCTCCGCTCTACCCTACATGCTAAAGCTTGTATAGGTACCAGAATGTAACTGTAGCACCAGGTGGAAAAGAAAATGTGCAAAACAAGCTGTCAAACAGGAAGGAACGTCAGCTTCTGCATCTTTAACACGCTCCTGGACATCTTTACTTCCAAGGTATGTTAATCTGCAAATTTCATTCTGAACAGTTTCCCAATCTTTTGACAATATTGAGCAACTTCTCTCAGCATTTGACACTTTAACAACTTTAATTTACTGTGTTGATGTTGACTGAAAGCAAGTAGCTACTATAAGTAACATTACTAGCAATCTACAAGTAAGTAACATTGGAATGTGTTCATTTCAAAATGTTTCTTCTGTGTGATTGTTGTGGTGCCTTAGTGTATCAGCAAATCAGAAGAGAGCTTATTAAATTGTTGGTGAGCTCAAAAAAAGGGAAAACAAAAGATTTATGTGTATCCACTTTGCACAAAAATCAACTAAAGACATTTTGCATACACCTGTATTATGGATTAATGCAGAAATATTTAGTCAATAATTTATCAGCTGTCACCTAGGTAGCCCCATGAATATGGGCATAAAAGGATAAAAGAAAAGATAGCGCGCTGCAGTGCTGTGGATCTGAGCTGAAGAACAAGCGAAAATCTTGCAGTGTACTGTGTAATGTAATGTAGTGTACCGACCTTGATGTTTGGATGCAGAGTCATCAGGGTTCTCTTACTGTAGTCACTGTTAATGCCCAGAGCCAACTCCACCTCCTTATACAACAGTACACACACCTTCACACCCTGCTCCTGAGTTACAGAGAAAGAGATATGAGGAAGAAGAAATTAAACGCAAGTGTTTATATACCAGTGTATGGATGAGGGGGATGGCAAAAAGTGATGGAAATATAGTGAATGTAAAGCAGGGTTTCTCCTCACTGCTTTGCGTTTGAGGATCTGGTCCAGACGCCAGTAGGTTCCTCTAGCGGGACGTTTGAGGAAAACTTCAGGGCTCAGCCTAAGAGAGGTGAAGTAATGGGAGCTATCAGGACTGACCATTAACATCTATTTTTTTACAATTAAAAAATGCCCAGGAATGTAATCAAATCACTAGTTGAACAAGACAGATGAAATCCATTTCTGAATAAACAGAACGAAGAATGTAAAGAAGAAAAACATGACTACGTTCACAATAAAAAACTAATTTTGCTCAGATCCGAAATTTCTGTCTTGCCTGTGATCAAATCTATCTAACATCTATCTAATATATTATACACTGACCACCAGTCAGTGATGAAGATCTCCTCCTTAGCCTTCTCCAGTGCATCTGCCAGGTCTGAAAAATAGCCACTGCCGTTCACATACCTGTGAATTCAATCAGACAGTCAATCAGTCAGTCATGCAGTTAATCAAGCAGTCAATCAAGCAGTCTTATCTCCAGATTACCTACGCACAGGTTCACATAGTCAAAGACACATGAACACACACCATTTAGTGAAGGTGTGAGGTCTGGGTGGGGCAAAGCCGTTGAATCGGTGCATCTGAAGGAAATCACAACGTTCAGACAGGCGGCGGATCTCATGACTCCACCACTGAGCTTGCCTGTAGCTGTTGCACTTAATGATCAACTTCCTGTAAAACATAAATAAACAATGGAGCTCACACAGTGTTCTTCACACTAATACACTCTTTATTTCGCCAAAAACATATCCTCACTGTTACAGGAAGATCAGTGCAACATGCGAGACTTCCTTACTGTGCAGAAAGCCTTGCATACCTACCCCACTGACCTTTCCGATAATATTTGCACATGTATTCAATCTTAGACAGGGTTTTACTTGCCTCAGACTATAATAAGATACATTTGTGTCATCATAACACATTTGTAACAGTAGCAGGTTTCATGGATTTGATTTTTCTTTTCCCTGTGATATGCTTGGAATAGTAGCCACCGGTTATGACTTGTTAATCTAAAATGTATGTCCAAAGACAGGCTATTCCTGCCACAGTTAAAAGCCCATTAACAAAACAGTATGTTTAGTTCAAAGAAATAAAGACAGGTTGGAAACTGCCAAACATTTTTAAATATAACAAAAAAATATACCCTGTATTTCAAATAGACTTTTGAAATACAGGGTAAAAGAAAGCCAACAAAGCATACAGAGAAACAGATTGTAATCAAAGAACACACCTATACCTATTGTAATTGGAGCTGATAAAATGGAGGTAAAAGTAGATGGTTCTATTGTTATTGCTGATTGGTATATATATATATTGGTATATACACAACTACTTGTATCTACAATCATCTACACCATTATTAGTTACAATTACCACATAGTGCATTTTGTAGTTACCATTACAGACTGCAGTTCATCTGGGTGGTGGATCAATGCTGGTAAATAATCTCAAATGCATTTTATAAACTGACCTCAGAGGAAGAATAAAATTAAAGACCATTTTCAATGTTACTGCTCAACTGGTTTTGTATACCTGCTGAAGTTTTCGATGCACACTCCATGTTTGGTGTCGGTGTAGCAGCGGCCCACCAGAACTTTCAGCTCAGGGTCAAAGAGCAGCACGAATGACACCAGCCCAGGATCTCTGTTCAAATAACCAATAAACAAGTGATTAGACACAATCCCAAAATCAACAATCTTTAATATCTGGCTTTAATATCACAGGATATTAGAACTGTCAAATGACTAAAATAATGAATCATGAATAATCATATTTGTCTAATGCTACCATTATTTACTTTGTATTTTTTTTATTTATTTATTTTTTAAGATTTTGTTATTGCTGTGAACACAACTTTCATCACCACTGAACTGCTGAAGTTTTGGGAGAATATTATCCCATTCTTGTCTGATGTAGGATTCTTGCTGCTGAACAGTACTGGGTTTCATAATGCATAGAATGTTTTCTATTGAAGGTCTGCACTGCAGGCAGGCCAGTTCAGCACACTTTCTTCTACAAAGCTATACTGTTGTGATGGATACAGTATGTGGTTTAACATTGTCTTGTTAAAATATGCAAGGTCTTCCCTAAAAGAGACTTAGACCTCTGTTCAGCATGCCTAGGGCCTTTCTAGATGTGTAATCTGTCAACACCATAGTCACTAATGCAATGTATAATGTACTCATGTGTAATAGTCACTAATGCAAGCTCACACTAACAGAGATGCAGGCTTTTAAACTGTGGGCTGATAACAAGGATGGTGTCTCTCATCTCTTGAGTTCGCAAGACATGGCATGTTAATTTGATCTACCTGACCACAGATTTTTTTTCCTTTTTGTCTCAGTTCATTTTAAATGAGATCTGGCCCAGAGAAGATGATGGCATTTTTGGACTGTGTTGACATATGGCTCCTTCTTTGAAGCATATAATATTGACCACTGGCCTTGTCCCTTGCACATAGGGCTTTCTCCAGATTCTCTGCATCATCTGGTCATATTATGTATTGTAGATGATGAAATATCCAAAGCCTTCCCAATTTTATGTTGAGGAACACTGCCTAAAAACTTTAAAACAATTCCAGAAAACAGTCTGAACCTCTGCCCATCTTTGCTTCTGATACACTCCAAAAATGTGACAGCTTCTTCAGCTGTTTTTTATTGGCAATAATTACTTTTCCAGATTTAAGTTCTTAACGAGTTAATATTTTCTTTGAAATTATAAAATCTCATTTTTAACACCTGCTATGTGTTCTAGGTTCTATTAAAATATGGGTATATAAGATTTGCCAATTATTGCAATCTGTTTTTATTCACATTTTTTAACTTTACAAAGCCTCCAAACATTTTTGGAATGAATTATTGTGAGTGAGTGCATTTGAGTCGAACTTGGACATGTAGAGCAGGAAGGAGTCCTTGACCACCAGCCAGCGATTGGACCAGCGGAAGCAGAATTGATGATGGCCAAAACAGTTGAGGCCCTGAATGCGGTGACCTCCTGACCTCTTGGAAATAAATCCTTCACTGAGACACAAAACATACACAAGTGAATGGAAAGATAACAAGTACAAATAATAGAGACAAGTCTAGTAGTGCTGTAGAATATCTTGAACATTCAATTTCTCTTCCTTATTTTTATTCAGCTTGTAGGTAATTGTTTACACTAATATGATTCAGATATAACTATAGAAATAAAAAAATGTTTTAAACTATTTAATGTGGGAGTAAGTTTGTAAACATCATGGTTGGAAGAAGGTCTGGCCCCTGACTGTTAGTCCAGTCGCTAAATGGATTTGTTAAATTCCACCATCAAAATATTAAACATAGGACTGATTAGTTATAGCAGGTTGCGGATGGTTAACGGCCTATTTAGAGGAGACAAATATATAAATGTCCGTCTTCTGTAAAGCTGTTTTGTGACAACATAGTTGTAAAAAGTGCTATAAAAATAAACTTGACATATTAAATCAGAAAGTGCTGTTTATTTATTTGTATGTTTGTAAAATTCTGAATGCTTAACACATAAACTGTGAATCAAAACTGTGAAATACCATATATGGAATTACACTCATTAAAATTTGCCAGACAGGGCTGTTTATTTCGTAGTTAAGATTCTTTAGTATGGAAACACAGACAGGTGTATGTGAAGCTTTAGTAAACTAACCCTTGTTTTCCTTATAAACCTAAAGCTGAACCCCAGGTTAGAATTTACTGATGTAACACAAACTGACACCAGCATTACACTCACAGAGGCACACTGCAATTGCTGTACTTACAGGCCTTTGGTTCCGAGGTCTTTAATAAAGGAGAGAGGACTAATCGCAAGGAACTCCAGCTGAGAGTACAAGAAAATACAGATGTTTATGTGCACATGGACACGGGTTTATTAACTAGGCAATATCTTGCAGTAAAGCAAAAACTGAAAATGTTAAAAGTATCAGTATTAACAGTAGTATCAGTACTGGTAGTAATCAGACACTGACATTTTATTTTATGCATAAAAATATAAATTAAACTGAAAATGCAATTTATGAAAGCCACTGTGTCTGCCAGACTGTTTACCATGCCACTGTAGTTTCTGCAGAAAGTGTTCTCCAGCAGGCTGTTCAGATACTCCTCCAGATATCTCTGCATTACAAAAACACAGAAATATTGCAGAATACGAGTTAATAAAGGACCACAGAATTGGTGTAAAAATTCAAAAGTTTACAATCAATGTTTTTAATTACATAAAGCAAATTTGGCTATTATTAATTATATAGGTTATAATTAAATAGGAAGATGTAAAAAAGAGAATGTGATGAGATGTGTTCAGACTGTAAAACAGAGCCATAGAATAAATCATTCTATTTTAAACATTTTCAAGAGAACAATGAAAATACTGCAAACAGATCTGTACATTACAATATTTATCATTTAATAAATGTTTCATTGTTCCCAAAATAGTGTACCGGTTTGCTAGACGTCCTCCTCATCCTCTCTGTGCCATGTAGAGTGGGCATCTCCTCACTCATGCTCTCCAACTGCTGTCTCTGAATAGCAAACCTGACACAAAAGCAGAATCAACAAAATTCAAAACACTACTTGTAGTGAAAATCTAACACTGTTCAATCCGCAACCACTCTTAAATTATATAAGCATTTCATATCACTACCATTGTATCATACCACCAATCACTCTTAATGTACTTTACTACTATTAAAACAATGTAAGTGTCATATTTGAATGAAACACAACTTCAGCTGTCTAAGAAGGTTCTACCAAGTACTAATCCAAAGGGGTTTTACACAGCATAAAAAAAAATTTACACAGCATACTATATCAATATTTTACATGGCAACATTAAATTGTATTAATTTCTTTTGTGGATCAAATCTGCAGTTGGGAATACACACACATACATATATACATATATACATATATATATATATATATATATATATATATATATATACACACATATATACACACACAATATTTTTTACATTGTTATAATACTTGAATGAGTTATGTATTATAATGATATACTGACCGTTTGGTTTTCTCACCATCTTTTTCAGTTTTTATTTGCTGACAAATGAATTTCGCACCATGGTGCATGTGTGCAAGTGCCGACATATATATGTGTGTGTGTGTGTACTCACTTCCCAAGGGGAAGAAACTGCAGCATCATCTTGTGTTTATACAAATCCCTCTGCAGCTCCTGAAAATGTTTATATTTCCTCTTCACTGTCCAGGTGAACTCACCATGGGTTAGACGCACTGTGTATAGAGTACACACACGCACCTGCACAAACATAGCGCAAACAGCACAAAGAATTTTTTTTTAAAACTCAGTTTTAATTGATGGTATATGGAAAACAGCAACTCAGAGAAATCACAACAAGCTCAGAAGGTAATAGTTTGGGGATCAGAAATGTCCTGCTTGTTCATGAATGATGACCCCAATCTCAAGGCTTAAAAAATACAAAATGCAGTCATCTGTTACCATCTCATGTAAATCATTTCTAGGTTCCTTATACTGTATTGTATATATTTATATCAATTTAACTTTGAAAACATTGATACACACACTATATTGCCAAACGTATTCACTCACCTATCCAAATAATTGATTTCAGGTATTCCAATCACTTCCACGGCCACGGGTGTTTAAACCCCAATCAGCTAGGCATGCACACTGCTTCTATAAACATTTGTGAAGGAATGGGTCGCTCTCAGGAGCTCAGTCAATTTCAGTGTGGTACACACTATAGGATGTCCAATTGTGAAAGTTCCTCTCTATTAAATATTCCACAGTCAATTGTCCGTGGTATTATAACAAAGTAAAAGTGATTGGGTATGACAGCAACTCAGCCCCGAAACAATCAAATATTAAACAAATATTAAAATTTGCTCACAGCATAGGTCTGTCTGTCGCTCAATAGGGGCAGTTTTTTCACCACCCAGTCCTTAGAGGTCATTTTGGTAACTGTGGATTAGGGAATCAGTTTGTGGCTGTACAGTTGGTGACTGTATATCATTTTCTGTAACTTTCATACTGAAAAATCTCTAGCAACGGTTACATGTGGAGGCCCGTATGGGAAGAAGTTGTTACAGTAATTGTCTCTTTTTAAGTTTACTTGAAGCATACCCAATTTTGGACAAAGCATTGCAATAGAAGCAATTTACATTCCATTTATTGCATCCTTAAGGATCAGTTTTGGAAGTAGTAGTGACAAACACACAGTAAGGGTGACATCCCTTTAATGTTTTTTAATTTTTTTGTGTGGTTTGGCACATGATGTTTAAATTAGACAGGATTGTCACAGTACCTATCCACATATTACATCACAGGACCTCGGGGCAATCCGAACTGTATATCAGGTATAAAGACGGAACCAGGAAAAGCATGGGATGAAGAGGGTTCGAAGGGTTCGGCAGGTTCATAGCCTTCTTATTTTTTAAAGTCCTTTTTTTGCTTTTTGGACCCTGCACAGGAGGAGCAGCAGTGAAGCTTACTATGGATTTGTTTCCCCGTGCTATCAACTTTCACTGCCGTATAGTGAGCTAGTGAGTTTAAAGGGAGACCGTTGTGTCTATCCCATACCAGGGTAATAGCCATAATCTCTTGTTCTCTCCTGTGACTGTATTTCTTTTTTACTGAAAATTTTTATTCTGAAAGATCTCTAGCAACGGTTACAAAATGACAGAGGGAGGTCTGCAGATGTCGTGGTGCATAGTGCACAGAGGTAGCCAACTTTCTGCCATTTGTCAACTGTCTTCATGCAGCCTTCAGATTAGTTCAAGAACAGTGCATAGAGAGCTTCATGGAATGGGTTTCCATGGCCAAGCATCTGCATGCAAGTCTTACATCATCAATCGCAATGCAAAGCATCTCATGCAGCAGTGTAAAGCATGCCACCACAGGACTCTAAAGCAGTGGAGATGTGTTCTCTGGAATGACGAATCAAGCTTCTCCATTTGGCAATCCGATGGCCGATGCTGGTCTGACTGCATTGTGTCAAGTGTAAAGTTTGGTGGTGGAGGGATTATGATGGCCCAGTCCGCTAGTTCCAATAAAAGGAACTATTAATCCTTCAGCATACCAAGAGCATACCAATTTTAGGCTCCCAACTTCGTGGGAATTGTTTAGGGATGTCCCCCTCCTGTTCCAACATGACTGTGCATTAGTGCACAAGGCAAGGTCCATAAAGACATGGATGAGTGAGTTTGGCATGGAAGAACCTGACTAGCCTGCACAGAGTCCTGACCTCAACCCAGGCCTTATCATCCCACTTCAGTGTCTGTTGGATCACAAATGAGCCTTTGAAAGAACGGTCGAAAATTCTCATAAACACACTCCTAAACTTTGTGGAAAGCCTTCCCAGAAGAGTTGAAGCTGTTATAGCTGCAAAAGGTGGGCTGACATCATAATAAACCCTATGGATAATGTGCATGTGAAGGCAAATGAGCAAATACATTTAGCAATATAGTGTATATTTTTTATTTACTATAAATGAGCCACAAGCTCTAACTGTACATCAGGGGAGCACATTCATGCAAACATGTAAGCTGTTCACCAGTCACATTTAGAAAGTGAAACAGACCTTGGAGCGAGTAGTGTATCTCTCAGTGTTTTCCACTCTGCAGGTGATGGGTGTGTTGTGGAGCAGTGGAGACACACCTTCCTCCTTGAGATCAGCCAAATGATGCACCACAAAAAACTCTCGTATATCTGAAACAGAAACAAACATAAATTCCCACACATAATAATTGATCCAATAAACACCACAGTGGTTCTTAGCATTTAAAATAACAATTTGGCCAGAAATCACAAATACAACAAATGTACTGAACCAGCAATATATGTTTTGTGTCTTACCAAGACATGACTGGTTGTAGTTTTGCACTGGAGCTACAAGGCTAATGTAGCTTAGCAACGTTAGCCAGGAATTAGCTTTTGCATAGCGTTATGATCACACACATTCATGTCACACTGTGTCAAGCTGCTCAGTGACTTCAATTAGATGTGCCTATGTGGTTTCACTTTATGACACTGTTATCTATTAAAATGTATCAAAATGTATATGACCACCACAAAGCTAAAAACAGTTTGAGGTTTAGACCGTGCCTACAACATGTATTGGCAGAATGTGTTAAGGCTGAGGGAGGGGGCAGAACTCTTGAGAACTTGGGCAGTAGGACTGGGCTGGATCTGCCTGTAGCTACGCCAGACTCTCCTTGTAACTGCGGTAGGAGTGGGTCAAGACTGAGGAGACTGGGTGGTGGTGGTAGAGATTGTGAGAATGTCATCACAGAACATGTAAGGTGAGGAATTGTATATACAGTGGCAAGAAAAGGTATGTGAACCCTTTATTACCTAGTTTTCTGCATTAAATGGTCAGAAAACGTGATCTGATCTACATCAAGTTCCAGGTATAGACAAACACAATGGTGCCTAACCTAATACCACACAAACAATTGTAAAATTTCATGTCTTTATATATCTGATTTTCAGCTTTCTCCTAAAATGTTTAATCAGGTTCAAGTCTGGGTTCTGGCTGGGGCACTTATAAGCATTCACAGAGTTGTCTGTGTGCTTTGGGTCGTTGTCCTGTTGGAAGATAACGCTTCACCCCAGTCTGAAGGCCAGCGTGCTCTAGAGCAGGTTTTCCTCAAGGATGTCTCTATACATTGCTGCATTCAGCTTTCCCTCGACCCTGACTAGTATTGGACTATGGTATTGGACAGGTGCCTGGTATCCTCCAAACATGACGCTTAGCATTCATGCCAAAGAGTTCAAGCTTTGTTTTATCAGACCAGAGTATTTTGTTTCTCATGATCTGAGAGTCCTTTGGCTGCCTTTTGGCAAACTCCAAGTGGACTGTCTTGTGCCTTTTACTGAAGCGTGGCTTCCATCTGGACACTGTACCATACAGGCCTGACTGGTGGAATGCTTCAGAAGTGGTTGTCCTTCTGGAAGGTTCTTCTTTCTTCAAAAAGCAATGCTGAAGCTCTGTCAGAATGACCCTTCGGTTCTTCGTCACAACCCTGACTAAGGACCTTCTACCACGATCACTCATATTGGCTGGGCAGCCAGCTCTAGGAAGTGTCCTGGTGGTTGAAAACTTTTTCTATTTACTGTGTACTTTTCTGTACACCTTCCCCAGATCTGTGCCTCCATACAACCCTGTCTTGAAGATCTACAGACAATTCCTTGGACTTCATAGCTTGGTGTTTTGTGATTTTCAATAAAATTGCAAAAAAAATCAAAAAACTTTTTTTTCATTATGGGTATTGTGTATGAATTTAATCCCTTTTGGAATAAGGCTGTAATCAAATATGTAAAAAGTGAAGTGCTGTGAATACTTTCCGGATGCACTGTATTTAAGGTATTTACTTAACAAATCAACCCAGTGTTGGGCCAGTGTGTGATGTAGGCATCTGACTTTGTATAAATCGGATTCTAGTTATTCTTAGCTACAATAGCGGATTAAAAGCTTATTCCAAAAATGAAACTCAACAAAGAAAAGAGTCACCACAGTTTTGGTCTGTTGACCACACATTTCACTTGTGTATGTGTGTGTGTGTGTACTAATACTAAAACAGTGAGACATCTAATGGTGTGGTGATTAGATATATTTATTAGATAAACCTAACCCTCAAATGTGCACACAATGATGTAGTTTGTTCTTAGTAAGCTCCAAGCTATTTGGATCAAAATGTAGCTCAACTACATTATTTCCTCCAGTGCATTCAAGTTAGATTTTTTTATTTACAGTTGCCTAAACTGAGATTGATAACCACTTTGGCATATGAGGTACTCTGGATACTATTCTCACCTCTATCAGGAAGGTGACTGCTTAGGACACCCAGACATTTATAATAACAAAAAGAACATGGATGTGAGGGTAAGATACAACCCCAAATCAGAAAAAGTTGGGACAGTGTAAAAAACAAAATGCAAATAAAATAAATGCAAAAAAAAAAAAAAACAACCAAAAATGTCATTTATTTAACTGCAGGCTTTAGGATAAAATATTTTATGTTTTGTCTAGTCAACTCCATTACTGCATTTCAGGTTTGCAAAAAAATTGGGGATGCTAGAGTATATTTGTAATGTTTCCATTTCTTCTCTCAAAACTTGAAAGACATTTTGGCACTAAGCAAAGAAGTGTTTTAGAGATCATTTTCCCCACACTCTTTCTGCAAACACGTCTTAAGGTATGCAACAGTACAGAGTCATTCCCCATACATTCTCTACTTTGGAAAGGTCAGGATTGTGGGCAAGCCCGTCCAGTACATGTACCTTTTTCTTCCATATCCATGCCTTTGTAATTTGTGCAGCATGTAAGTCTTTTAAAAAAATGCAGGACATCCCTGGAAAAGATGCCTTCTTAAACTTTACTACATACTTTACTACTATTTTACTACATACTTTACTACTGCAGACAGCTCGTAAATAATCTGGTGAGTGTTTCCAAAAGGTTTGAGGTTATGGATGTCTGTTCTTCCTCTCTGGGGGTTTATATTCCAAACAAGCATAAAGGCACCTTCGCAAAACACTGCATTAGAATAAATGCAAACAAACATTAACACAATTTAAAAGTACACTGGTTAGAAGACTTATATCTTCTCCTGGGTGCCCCCAGCCATCACTTGGATTGGTTAATTTCCATCACCAGCAAAACTGATTAAGCATACAAAAAAATTATTAGCCAAACCAGATAATAGATAATAATTACAAACTATTTGGTAATAGTTAAACAAACACTCAAAATCATGGCTTGTAGTCACTACAATATTATTGTGTTTCTGAGCAAATAAATGCTTACCGAATCAATATATAGCTTTTCAAATATAACTTCCTTCAGGTGCCTAAATCTTTGCAGAGTACTGCATTTGTTAAAATGTATGTTTAAAAGTTAAAAGTTTAAATACATATTTAAATGTATCATGTTATTTAGCTAATGCTAAAATCTTAAGTTGCCTCTTAAATGTACTAAGGTACTTTTACTGTTAGCATTTTACATACACCATATACTTTGTATATCATATATGATAAGTGAAACTGATAGAATGGAAAATAAAGAAAATAAGTAAAAGAATTGTCGCATATCATCTATCAGAAATAGTTATGTCATTTTTCTGCAGTGTATTCATATTCATAAATAAATATTTGGATCTCACTACAGAAGCTGACAGGACAAGGTAAAGTGTTAACATTACTATCATTCCTCAACATATGCTCCAAAATAAACCACTTCTCCCTTTTAAATGTCTTGTGTTTAGTATTTGGGTTATTGAAATACTTAAACATGTGTACTGTAAAAACTACTACAAAAAATATAGATATTGTGAAAAATACAATAACATTTACACACAATGTAATCAGGAAGAATCTTTTCAGAACCTCCACATAATGTTAAGAACTAGTACCTTTAATTAAAGTGTACAGTTATTATGAAATACTTCATCATTCATTCATCACTGGACATTCCTTCATTTTTACAGTTTTCTATACATTTCATGAAAGTAATTCATTTAATAATTCCCTCTCTCTCTCTTGCTTTTTTTGATTTATAATTTTTTTTTCTTCAGTGAAGAAATGCATGTGTGTTCTCACCACTGTTGTTTCTGATGGAGTCGAGCTGATCTTCTCTCAGACAGGTATCATACTTCTCTGTGTGAGACCATTGCTTATCCATATTCACCTCTGGACTTGCCATTGCACTAGAGACCGATCACACCTTTACCTACCTACACACACAAACAATATGTTTGTTAATGTTCATGCACAACATCCGATTTTTAAAGAGCCCATATTAAGGAAAGTAGAATTATCTTCATTAAAAAAAACAGAAGTTGTTCACTCTTTAGCCCACATATAGAAACTAAACTACAAAAACATCCAAATTCAGGTTTTTGTGATGGCACAAAAACTAACTCTTTTGTCTACAGCAATTTAGCCCCACCCATTCACAATGAAGTTATAATATTACGTCTTTAAACTAGCTCACAAATATCTATTTAAATGCAAATCTAAAAGCAAATAAAAATAAGTACAATAAAAAGTAACAAGAATGTTTTGTTTAAACTTGTTGCTTTTTACTGTACCTATGTTTATTTGCATTTACTTTAATGTGAACACAAACACATAATGGTAAGACAAATGGTTTTAAATAATGCACAATATTTTGCATAGCACTATATATAAAGTCACAGACTTCACTGATGGTTTTGCATAGTAAATAAAATGGATATTTTTGTGTTGCAGACATTGTGACCATTGGTTCCATTGGTGGATATGTAATTAATTGCTTTTACATTCACTTTACATTTTGCAACGGCTCTAGTCTGCACTTTCTCTTAGATGTCAAAAATATGCTTAAAAATGTAAATCATGATTTTTTTGCAAAACAGCACACACATTTCAACATATTTAAAATGGTCCATATAATTAAAACTATATTTTCTTAATTTATTTATTATTAGTTCATGCACTCTAAGCAGAAACTAAGCAGCAAAAAAACCCTTTTATTTATTTATTTTTTTTTTGTGATATTACAAACCATATTTATGCATTCAGTATAGCTCTGCTCATTCAAGCTGATGTTACTAGGAGTGAAACACAGAGCAGTCAAAAATAAAAACACACATTGCAAGCAATTATACACCAGAGATCCCCAAACCCCAGCACTTATATTATGTAATGCAATTAAAGAAATGTAATACATTTCTATGTTAACTATGATATTAAAAAAAGCACAGCGCAATCTTACATTTCTGAGGCTACACTGACTGCGTTATTCTCTGAAAACTTACACAAATGTTAGATGACAAACTATCTTTTAAATTGTATGACGAACAATTGTTAAAGAAGTTGGGATTTTATCTTTTTTTTCATCTGCTATCTTGATATTTGTCAGCATAATTAAAAAATAATGCAATCTTGGCACTTTATACATTCTAATAGTTATATTCAGTTGGACGTTCTGATAATACTGTACAATTATGGCAATTTTAGTTCCAGAGATCCATCTGCATGGAATGAACTGCAGAAACATTCAAATTAAGAGCAATTTCTCTCTTTAACTGACTTTAAGATACCTGTTAACAATCTGCAACATTCTATTTGTTCTTGTTTTTTTATAATTATTACAATGACAATAATGATAATAATAATAATAATAATAATTGCAAGACACAATAATTCTGCCAAACAATGAAGCATGCTATGGTTTCCAATTAACAGAACTGTCAAACTTTATTCCATGAGTGGTCCATGTGTGTGGTCCGCCATACTTGTGTATATCATGTCTTTATTGCTTCAGTTTTCATGCTGGGTTTTATATAGGGTTCCCACTGAAAGTTACATGGTCTTCTATCCTTTATGTAACAGCTACTGAATGTGCGTCTGTGGTGTTATGTGAAACTCCTACACTCCTGACTTTGGGTCTTGTGTGATTTTTAGCTTCTAGGTGCCAAAGAAATAAACCAAAAGAACTGAGGAAGGAAAGTGGTTTCTGTGGGTGTGAATCAGTATGTGTTTGTAACTGACCTTGGCACTTCATACAAACATTACAACAGCCAGCTATAACAAAAAAAATGAGAGCAGTTATAGTAGCATGGTGTGTGCCCAATCAAAATTTCAGTCAGTTTTGTCAGTAACATCAAATGCTGTTTATCAGCCAAGACTGATGGATGGAGCTATAAGGCTTATGTAACTAAGCAAAGGAAGCTAAAACACCATAAAGTAACACTATCCCGCACACCAGTGGCAAAAGGTCTCTGGTACCAGGCAGGAGATAGCACAAAGTGTAGCTCTAGCACACAAGCATTTCTGAAAAGCATCAATTATTTTACACTCTACTCATGAATTCATCATGTTAGGAGATACCAAACTAAAGTCAATGTGTTACTGAACTAGAAGAAAGACTAGAAACATTTTGTCCACTTATCTCTTTTTCAAAATCTGCTACATGCACACTTGATATGATTCCAACAAACCTACTGAATCAAGTATCACCAGCTATAATTAAACCTATTTTAACTATCATTAACTCTTCTCCTAGCCTGGGTCATGTACCAAAGCCACTCAAGCTAGCAGTCATTAAACCACTGATAAAAAACAAAACAAATCTTGACCCCAGAGTACTGTCCAGTTATAGACCTATTTCTCATTTACCATTTATCTCTTACCATGTAGCCCACAAATCCCTGCTGGTACTACTCGATAAGTGCAGCCTTTGACACTATAGATCATGTTATTCTCTTGGACAGATTAAAAAAATGGTTGGAATCACAGGAACAGTGTAATCCTGGTTAACTGACCGTTTTCAGTTTGTAAAGATAAATAATGTACCATCTAATTATACAACAGTATAATACGGAGTTCCACAAGATTCTGTTTTAGAGCCTCTGTTATTCACACTATATATATATATATGTTACCATTAGGCTCAGTTATAAACAGACATGGAATCAGTTTGGAAAATGAATTAAATAAAATAGCAGATTGTGTAAGAGATATTAGACTTTGGATGCTGCAGAACTTCCTTCTTTCGAACCCTGATAAAACGGAAGTTCTCCTTCTCGGTCCTAGGGCTGCTCGGACTAAATGTTCAGGTTTAATGTTAAATCATGCTGACTTATCTGTAGTTCCTGGTTCAGTAGCCAAAAATCTTGGTGTGACAATTGACTCAGATCTAACATTTAACCAATACATAGGTAATATTACAAGGACAGCGTTTCTTCACCTACGAAACATTTCAAAGTTAAGAAATGCATTATCTATGTTTGATGCTGAAAAGTTAGTGCATGCATTTAACCTTAAGGCTATATTACTGTAATGCAGTGTTGTCAGGATGCTCCAGCAGCTACAAAGCCCCCAGACTGTGGAATAATCTCCCAGTTAATGTTCGGGACTCCGACACAGTCTCAACTTTTAAGTCTAGACTGAAAACAATACTTGTTTAGTGTAGCTTTTATCTTCCCATAAGATAAAGGCAGGCGATCTGGGGGGGTTAATGGACACAGAGGTTAATGGTAAACTGGGAGGTTGGTGCTGTTGTCCCACCACTTCACGCGATCACACAGGTTTGTTGACGGTGGAGTGCGGGGATACCAGTGTCTCAGGGTGCTCACTGATCATCAGGGCCTCCTCCTCACCCATTACCAGCCAGCTCTCCTGTCCATTTGTGTCAACTGCTACACCCTCAGTTACATCACTGTGCCATCCAGATGCACCAGCATTGAGATAGGATGGGACGCCCACACCCACACCCACTTTACATAAAGACTTTACATAAAGTCATAGACTGCCTCAATCAGAGACTGCCTCTACCTGTGCAGCTTCTAAAGCTTTGCTATCCAGATTTCAAACAGAGACTCCTTTCCTTGATATTTAGTTTATTAAACTGTAAATACTGTTTGACCAGAGGAGGATGGGTCTCCCCTTGTGAGTCTTGGCTCCTCCTAAGGTTTCTGAGGAAGTTTTTCCTTGCTACTGTTGCCTCTGGCTTGCTCACTGGGGGATATATGTTGTAACTGTCTGTTTTCAAAACTCTGTAAAGCTGCTTTGAGACAACATCGTTGTAAAAAGCACTATATAAATAAACTTGACTTGACCTCATTGTTTACCTGGCAAACAATTTCGTGCCACGTTAAGGTTATCTTTAACCCGGTACATAAACAAAATTGGAGGCAAAAAATCAGAGGGATTTCTGCTTTATGATGTCAGTAGGCTAGTAACATTAGTTTAAGTGAAAACAGACCATTAGCATTTATCTCTGTATCTTTAGGTCCTGAAATATTTCTTGTATACATTTCAAGCCACTTACTACATGTTTCTGGTCTGGACAGTAATATAAATACAGTATTATCTGAACAATCTAAATTATTACTATTAACAGTTTGAACAAATTCAAATTAATTTGTGATGCACTATTGAGAAATATTTGTCCATCTGTACTATTTAAAGAGTTTATGTTTATATTTTAAATTAAGTCGGGATCAAATTTGAGGTGAACTGTTTTACATCCTAAAGAGTCTTAAGTGAATGGAATCACCAGTTTACACCCCTAATGTTCCATTCATCACTACTTGTATCTGGCTTGGCCACTAGAGGGCAGTGAAACGCTCCAACTTCTACTCCATATTGAAAACCAAACTCATGCAAGCAGCATTTAGTAGGCCAAAACTGACAAGACTTCTCCCCCACCCACCCCTGCTGAATCACAACTATGTTTCTGTGGAAAGACACAGGAAATACCATGTACCAATTAGTCACAGCGTATCTTGATGTGCACATTTATCACTTTTAATGCACAAATACTATGAACCTAAAGTTGTGAACCACTCACATGCACAGTCCACTTATGGCTGTTATAGTACATAAACCCACGCACACTCCATATTATTAGTCCTGAAAACAAACAGTCATTTATTGTCCCTTGGTTGTTTTCCAATCTCTCTTTTTTCTTAGAATTAAACAGGGTGGTGGTGTTGCTATGGCTATTGTTCTGTACTGAAGCACTCCACATAACATCTACACAAATTATCTTCAAGTGTAGTATATACATTAATATTGCTGCAATTACAATTCGGAGACAGTCATATAAAGATTATTTACATTATTAATAGATATTCTAGTAATTTTTTTACAATTCTCACTTGCTTGTTTTAGGCATATTTCTAGCCTGTTAAAACAAGCCAAACTATCTGCCAGTATAGTGAGAATTTTACTTGATAAAGATTAAAGACATGGTTACTGTTTTTTTTACAGTGTAGACTAAATAGGAGGATAATGCATAGCTCACTTTTACAGTTCACTTTGTAGTTCTAAAATTGCAGACTGTAGCCCATCTGTTTCTCTGCATACTTTATCCCGTTTCCCCGTTTCTCAATGGTCAAGATCCCCAAAGGACCACTACAGAGCAGGTATGAACTGGCATTATTTGAACGGTGAATCATTCTCAGCACTGCACTGACACTGATGGTGATGGTGGTGTGTTAGTACATGTTTTGCAGGTATGAGTGGATCAGACACAGCAGCACAACACACACTAACACACCACCACGTCAGTGTCACTGTAGTGCTGAGAATTATCCACCATCCATACAGGGTATTATTTGGACTACAGTTTGAAATTACAGAACTACAGAGTGCTTTAATATAGAAAGTAAAGTAGATCTTAATAAAGTATGTAAAAGTGTTGTTTTTTGTGTGGCCAAGCATTTTCAAAAATCAGCAAATCTCTTAAATCATTGGATCCTCTGAATAACAAGGTTGGATATGGATATTGCTATGTCCATGCTACAACTACAACTAAAGGAGTGCTAAGCTAACACTCCTTTGCACTGAAATGGTGTCAGTTTAAAGCAAGTGTAATATTACACTGCAACTCTAAATACTGAAACTGTAGGCTACCGCTGATAAAACATGCAAAAGGGTGAATGCAAAAGGATGCCATACCCCCATAAAAAAAAAAGAAAAGAAAAATTATTAAAAGATCACCATGTCAGGCGTCTGCCTCCCATGACTTTTGTTGGTGACTGAGGGACAGATCCTTGCCACAATATATATAAATATATTTTACATTTTATGCAAATTTGATTTACAAGTTGCCGTGGGTGTATTTGGATTGCACTTCGCTTTTAGTTATTTAATCTAAACACTGCATGTCACTACCACGTTTGAAAAATCTTGCTGGTTTGCAACATGGTGGTGAAAGTTAGTTACTTTAATGTGCAGCAGCGTTAGCGGACATGCAGCAATATTTATACTCAAGTGTTCTTCCGGTCTGATACAAACCACATTAAAACAATATGTGCTGCCACGTCATTTCCCAAGAATGCAGAGAAACACCCCAACAGTTATTTGAGCAAAAGTATGAGGTTAAACTTGTCAGGTTCTAAAAGAGAACATGTATGCGTGCACAAAATATTACCCACACTTGTAGAATGTGTGTCTTTGTTTGTGTGTGGCTAGGAATCAAGGGCAGGTGATTCAAGTGAACACACCCCAGTGTGTGTGGTGTGTAATAACACACTGTGTCTCTGAACTTATGTAAAAACAGGATCCACCCAAGGAGTGGTGAGCAGGACAATGAATTGACAGAGAGAGGCAAAAAGAAAGAGAAAAACCCATTCTTATCAAGCAGATGAGAAAAGAGAGAGACCCACTGCCTTCTTGGCTTTATTAGATTAGTTTTACCTGAGAAGGTGTTGTAATTTGAATGACTGATGATGAGATCTGTGATTTTATCCAAGTTTAATCTGCTATGTCTATAGCTTTTGCTACTAAACCTAAAACTTTAACCATCAGTGATAAAAGTGATCAAAATCACAGAAACATAATAAAGCCCAGTAATACACAACTCCTGACTTTTTGTGACCAGACAAGGCTAACCACTAAAAGGACGTTGGCACATGTTTTTTTTCTCTTAGTTCAACAAAAAACTACTTGCATATATATTTGTTGAAGTGCTGATTAGTAAAATGAAAGTGAAACATCCTAAAAGTACATCTCACAGCAATTATCTTTCTGGTTAGGCACTTAATGCCAACCTAATGCTGCTTTTTTGGTATTAACTGGGAGTTAGTTCTTGTTATTTGTTTATTTGGACCCTTTTAACTTTACATATTAATGCTGACCTGAACATCTGGGCTATGGTGTTTAGATTCATTTGAAAAAGACATGTCATTTGTTTAAGCTGCATAAAGACCGTTAAAAATAAAACAAAACAATAAAATCCCATACAAATGACATTTCAGAATCAACTTTAAATCAGAATTAATCAAATATGGGTCACGTCGACTTACTGATATTCAACACAAAAACTCAACATTAAAACGCCACGAACTTTAAGAAGCTTGGTATAAAACACATTTACAACATGGTTATAAAAAATGGGAACAAAATCACATTGTCTATGCTGCAACTGACAGTTAAAAAGGACTAAGAATTGTTCACCAACCAAAAATATCCAGCCAGTAGTGTCCTGTGGGCAGCATCCTGTGACCACTGATGGGACTAAAGGATGACCAACACAAACTGTGCAGCACAGATAAACTACTGTGTCATGCCTTAACATCTTCAAGCTGGACCAACAAGTAGGGCTGGGCGATAAAACGATAACAATGATTATCGCGAAATAACATTTCCTCGATAGAACTAGAAGACGTAGTTGATAGAAAGTCGATAGAATTAAGTTCCGTCCATGTTTTGAGAGACAACACAAATAGCCAATGAGAATGAGAATAGCGCCGCCCCAAACCAATCAGGTGGCTGAACTAGAGTTTCAGCCATTTCATGTTTGGTTAAAGCACACAGCGCAGAGTGTAGGCGTAGCGGCAGCTTAACCCACGTGCTAGTAATGCAATTACTGCAGGCGCCACAGTCGAGCAGAGAGAACAAAATAAGAGAAAATGACGACTGAAAACGTTAACTTATACTGTAAGAAACATGTTACACATGTTAATAATCTTAAAATATTCTGCTAAGACAATAAAAACAAGTAAACAGGTGCTGTCTTGCTGCTGTTGACAAAGCGCTACGGGATGTTTGTACTTCAAGTGCTACTATATAGACAACATGTATAGCAGTTGTACTGTTGTGATGATCTCCACTGTGCAGAGCTGACAGAGCACCACACATAGTTGACTTTATAACCAAAAATCTCGAGGAGGGAAACTTTATTTTCTACCGAAAACAGAATTGCTAAACCAATTCCCCATTTGAGCCGACAGAAAGTCGACTCACCGCTATGAGTGAACGCTATAAGTCCTTTCCTCTGCTCGAGCTTAAAGGGCCAGCAACAGCCTGCTTAACACAGTGTCTGTGTGTGAATATTGTTTATTCTACATACATACATACATACATACATACATACATACATACATACATACATACATACATACATACATACATACATGTGTGTTTAATTTATTTGAAATACAGTTGTGCAATGTTCTAATACATGTGTCTATCTTCTGATAGAAAATAAATAAGAGGATAAAAAAAAAAAATTAACAAAATTTCTTCACTTCTCACTTAAAGTAAAAAGGCAATAGTGATTTGATTTATATCGTGATAAGATTTTTTCCCATATCGCCCAGCCCTACCAACAAGGTAGGAGTGTCTAATAGAGTAGACAGTGCATGGAGCAGCAGCACTGCTGTGACTAATCCACTCAGACAACCAAAACATATAGGCATAATGCAACATCACCACATTAGAAAATTATTTAAAGCATGGCATGGTGTATTTGTAAATTTGTGGCATAAATTATATAAAAGTGGAAAAAATATCTATATTTATAGGCACCTGTCGAGTAGTTTGGAAACCCACAGAAGCAGTATAAATTTTGTCAGATCCTTAAGGATCACATATCAGAAAAATGCTTATGCCTTCCGGTCATAACATCACTGTACAGCACAGCGTCTCATGGCCCTGTGGCTTATTAATAGCATACATTTATCGTCTTACTCCATATGCAGCTCAAATCCTGAGATATTTTTGGTATCTACCCTGTTTTGTGTACTACTCTCTTTAAAAGTGAACACAGACGATAGACAGACTTCTAGATAGCTGCTACTACTATTTTTAGCTATGTGGTGTTTATCCAGTTGTGTGACTTCACACACCACTGCATTTTAAAATTATGATTTCAAACAAAAAGACAGTCATGAATCATTATAGTCTTAATATTTACCACAATGGCACACGTGCACCTAAAGACATGGTCAAGGGTGTGTGTGTGTGTTTGGAAACAGAAGAGCATGTTTGCGTATCTACAGCAGCTGCACAGGTTGCCTGCCATTGTCAAGACAACCAGGTTTCAGGTGAATATCAGGAGTGTAATATATGAGTGTGAAAGGGATAGAAAGACAGAGCGAGAGAGTATGTAAAAGGTAAAGGGAAAGACAGAGAGAGAGAGAGAGAGAGAGAGAGAGAGAGAGAGAGAGAGAGAGTGTGTGTGTGTGTGTGTGTGTGTGTGTGTGTGTGTGTGTGTGTGTGTGTGTGTGTGTGTGTGTGTGTGTGTGTGAGAGAGAGAGAGAGAGAGAGAGAAGAGGAGTAGGAGAGAGAGAGGAAGGGGGCGGCCGAGTTTATTAACAGCGTCATTTCACAGAACCCTTCCAAAGAAATCTGGCTGCATCTGAATCCAATGTGTCGTATGCAATTAGAAATAAAACACCCTCCAGCAACTACTTACCACATACCTGCCTCAAACCATGTTAATTTGCCAAGTAAACAGACTTGCTTATGTGGTTTCTGACATGTACTGCAAACTTGCATTGTTCAACACGGCCATCAGTGGCAGTATATATTGCTATGTAGATATGCTGGTCAAACTGCTGCAAACATATATGTGCTTTACAAGTTTCAAATAAAACATGCAAAATAAGTTTTAAATTAATTTCAAACAAGTTCAAATAAAACCAAAAAAAGTTCACACAAACTGCTGTTAGCTTAGAGTTAAGGTCTTGTAGCAGCCAACTTCAAGTCTGAACTGTGTTGGTTCTAATGATCAATTCCACTTTTTTGCTTGTTACTGCAAGTGGAACGCCATCAGAAACATTTACACAATACACTCCCACCAAATGTTTCATACACACGTTGCAACTGGTTGAAAACTATAAAGACCCATTCCCATCAAGCAGATATGAAAAAAAGCAAATTGCCTATGTTTTTTCCTTCCTCTGGTTCTCAAAACACTTACTTATACTGACACATTTTCTTGAAATACTGACTTAGTATCTTAAAATAACACCTAAGTATCTTGTAATATGAACATCCCAAAATAATGACTTTCCTGAAATTGAATTACCAAGGTTAGGGATACTAAGTAAGTATTTCAAGAAAGGGTAAGTCAAGAAAAGTCAACACTTGGAGAGAGAGAGAGAGAGATAAGTCATGTCAAAATGCTAAAGCCCTGTTGAAGCTAGAATGAATTTTGTAATCCTAGGTAATGTAATTTGTGCATGATTTGACAATCCAGTTCATATGGAACAAAGAAATTTGTTTGCATTTTTACCAGACTGAATCATCATTATCACACAAACAGTTCCAGCCACATTATTCATATTCCTAAAAAAGTCCTAAAATCTTACTGTATTGTTAAGTAGCAAACTTGCATATCTAAATTTCTGGGACATTATTACAAAAATTCATGCAGTAGTAACTTCAGTCATTTGTACTGAATCATGAACCAAGCTGCACTGAAATAAGAAGAACAGAAGAAGAGGAAGTGAGAGTGAAAGAGGTAGATAATCAGGGAAGATGAGATTGAGGGATGCAAGCAAAGAAACCCATCAACCACACACTGCGCCAGACTCCTCCACGCTGCCGCGGCTGTTAAAGCCTGTTTGCATGTAGGCAGCTGCTGAATTCAATCACTATGGCAACTGTTTTGCCTATAGGAATATCTGAGCTTTAAATGTCCACATACTGTGATATGTACCTCACTGTATCTGTCAACACCTTAGAACAATATTTGTTTGGATAACATTAGACTGTAGCATTGCCGTAGCCAGTGCAGCCACAGTACCAGGTGAAGTTGCTGTAAACTGGAATTTCACAACATACGATCACAAAACACTCCAGGTGTGCTGATTTAGCATTTGTCATGCTCACAACATCATAATCAACTCATTAAGTCATTATCATGCCACTTTGTGAGTTTTTCAGCCAAATCTTTATCTGTAGCACATGCAGAGCCAAGGTGACTTCCAAGAACTCTGACATGTTTCCCTTCACGCAGCTGCTGAATTCTGGAATTAAACATGGCAATAAATATTTCATAAAACTGAACCCTCAACTTTTTTAAAATGAAAAAATACCAATGTGCTACATCAACAGTGCTACAACAAAGTGTCAAAACATACTCTTTACTTTCCAGTTCACATAAAGTAGCCTTCAAAAGCTGCCAATTACTCTGAATTTGTGAGATCACAATTACACATATGAATCTTAAGAGTTATTACAATTACTTTTTCTTTCAACTGTATGAGAAGAATGTAGCATATGGGCTTTTTAATGTAGGACTACACATTGCAACTGTATAAGCACAAAGTCTTAAAATGTTCCTATAAAGCTGTCCCCCTAGAAAACTATAAAGAAAGCTGCACTATGTTTAATTATTTGTTTAAAAATCAAAAGAAGATTACTGCATTATTAATTCTGTAGAAAAAAAAGACTAATATATAGTGTGTGTGTGTGTGTGAGTGTGTGGGTGTGTGGGTGTGTATGTGTGTGTGTGCTGCTGTGTTGCAAAGGAAAAAACAATAAGAGATGCCTACTGTCAATGATTCATATTTGAACGTGCCAACAAATTTATCATCCTCATACACAGAAAAAAGCTTCTAAGAAAGTACAAACCTTATTCCTAACCCACGTCATAATCGTACCATGATTTTGCCCACTTTCCTTATCACCTCCCAAAATAACCACAAACAATAGTCATGTTCCAAAATCTCAGAGACTCTGAAACGCCCTTTTCCAGAAAACATATCACATGACTGCTGAAGTTTCTTATGCACAAAATTCAATGGGATCTGCTTTGTTGGGGATACAATACTGCAGACGTCAATGAGCTGAGAAGGTGTCGGAGATTAACATTCTTGTTAACCCAGAGGAAAATTCCAATTCTCCTTTTTAGCCTCATGTACTTCTAATAGACACACCAAAGTTCTGTTTGAGATCAGAGTGAGAATCAATTAAATTATAATAATTAGACACAGCAGTGCCGCAGGAGTTTTGAAATACTGTGTCCACTCACTGCCCACTCTATCAGACACTCCTAACTTGTTGGTCTGCCTTGTAAATGTAAATTACTGAGGTGTTTAAAAACTACAGCAGCATGGTTGCAGCTGATCTTGTACCTGTGCAACACACACTAACAAACCACCACCACCAAATCAGTTACAATGCAGTTATAAGAATTATTCACCGTAAAATCAATAATAATAAGTGATTTGAGTGACTGAAGAAAGACCATCAGCATTACACAAGATCCGTACCAGTACACATGTAAACAGAACCAAGCCATGGCAAATGACTGGACTAGGACAGCAAAACCAGTGCAAAATCTTTCCCATAGTTAGCTTTTTGTTCAAACTTTTTCAGTTCCTTTCTCAGACATGTACAACTGGCTAAGAAGAAATTCAATATGCACTCAATAATACATATATGCATGCCATACACATGCATTTGATTGTCAGATACTGCTGGAATTGAGAAAATGTTAGTTATTTGTGCTTCAGTACTAGATGGTTGCCTATTTTCTATTTTCCTATGAGGTTTTTGTGGTTTAATGCACCAAAAACAGTCACTGTTTATTTTCACCTAAAGATTTTCCAGCTTGGTTTCTGTTTAAGAACTGTATAGGCTGGGGAGAGAACAGTGTGTGTTACAGCGCTATCAATATTTATTTGATCAAAGTGTTTTATTGTTTTTAAAAAAGAGAAGAACTTCTGCTGTCCATATATAGGCCGTTTAAAACATACACAAAAATTGCTTAAATCAAAATACTATAATAACATTACATTGTTTTATTTTCCTAGTCCTCATTGTTTTAGAGTTTCCTCTAAAAGTGTACAATAGCAAAAATAAAAACTGAAATAAAGTAAACTGGACTACAAAGGGGCAGCCTATTTTAGTCTTAATTTTGTCCAGTTTTAGTCAAGCCACTGTGTATATGAAAACGTAGTTAGTGATCAATTCAATAAATTTACCCCAAAATTTCAGACTTTAAAAAACTAAAATATGGATAGTCTGACGTTTGTGAGAGTTAATGTACCCAAAACAGTCATCATTTATTTGACATTTTATTTTATTTTTAACCTTTTCCAAACCTATTACATTGAGTAAATAAACAACGTTACTTTGCATGCAAACCTGTTATAAGTAACTAAGGTCAGTAACACTCCTGACGTTGGGATGAGTACCATAGCTGTGGTAAACGCAGCACCCAAAGGACCCCAACAGCTACAGGCCAGTGGCACTTAACTGCCGCCGTCCTCTGGTGAGTCTATACATGTTTGCCTCTTCAGTTTGCCTACCAGCCTGGCGTCTTCTACACAGAGCCCTTTCTCACCTGGAGCAGCCCGGGAGCCCAGTGAAAATCACAATCTTTGATTTCTCCAGTGCTTTTAAAACCATACAGCCAGGGCTCCTGAAGGACAAGCTGGAACATAGTGGAGTGGACAGTCACCTGTCAAACTGGATTACAGACTACCTCACCAATCGACTACAGTATGTGAGGGCATGGGACTGTGTGTCTGATAAGGTGGTTAGCACCACAGGGGTGCCTCAGGGAACAGTCTTGGCACTGTTCCTCTTCATCCTGTACACTGCTGACTTCATGTACAGCTCACCAAACTGTCACCTCCAGAGGTTCTCTGATGACTCAGAGATCACCTGCCTCATAATTAATGAGGAGGACAGTGAGTACAAAAAAGTGATTCAGGACTTTGCAGACTGGCGTCTGCCCAACCACCTCCAGAGAAACGTGGGTAAGACCAATAAACGGGTGGTGAATTTCCACAGGTGCAGATATTCCCCTCTATCAGTGAACATCCAAGTTATGGACATTGAGAGAGTTGACTCTTATAAGTACCTGGGATCTACTCGTGAGACTGAGGTCATTTCTTTGACACAGTGGTGTCATCTGCCATCTTTTACAGAGTGATCTGAAGAAGGTTGGCTCTGTCCTGGGAAGCCCCCTAGACCCAGTTCAGGTGGTGGGAGACAGGAGGATGTTAGCCAAGCTGGAGAATGACTCCTAGCCCATGCACTCTATGACTCTACAACCAGCACTGCTCCCAGCTGACCACATATATACAACAGACTACATACACACACTTAAACTATACACACTTGCAGGAAATAGAGGGTTTTTTTTCGTGTAATGTGTAATATTTTTCCATTCCACGTGCACTTAAGAGGCAACGTGCAATTATTTGTAAATATATTCTTGACTTTTTTTTATTTATATTGTATGTACTGTACTGCTTATTTATGCGGTGTTATCCATTTGCTACTGTAACACTGTGAATTTCCCCACTGTGAAACTAATAAAGGATTATCTTATGTCAGATCTCAAACCAAACTGTACTGTATTATCTTTTGGTATCTGACTCCATAAAACTGAAAAAATCTCAGCATTTATTGTTGACATGGCTCTTTACTACAACTCAGAGATGTTACAATGTAGACAATGGGTGGGGAAACACGGATTTCTGCACAGGCAGGTGATTTTCATGCTCAAGCCACCTCCAGAGAAACGTGAAGAACCACCTCCAGAGAAACGCGGGTAAGACCAATAAACACGTGAACGAGTTTAGATGCCGCGTTACAACACACTTTTCTCCAAAACGTCTTTTTCATTTTTCATTAAACTGAGGTTTGGTAGTTTCCCCTAAAAAGAACAGTAGTTTAAGAAAGACATGTTTCCTTTTTTTCTCCACCCATACTCGAACTCTCCGACGAACTACAACTCATCAAAGTGACATAACACGCACAGACTTTTATAAAGAAAAACAGAGGTCAAGACTCCATCTAGTTCTAGTGGTAAACACAGCTAACGTTAATAAACAGCAGCCGAGCTCATTTCTGACGCTGCTGGTGTTCGGTTCCGTCCAGCCTCAACTATTCAGTTATGATTACAGCTGCGAAAACAACTTTCTCTGCTTCACAAGATCATATACTCACCGCCTCCAATAAATCCACGGAGATTAAACCGTAATCCGAAGGGTTAAAGATTAACAGCATACATTGTAATATACACCGACAGTCCAAACTTTAGAAACACACTCTCTCTTCTTCCATCCGTCACTGCACTGGTCTAATGATCTACGTAGGCAGCGCGCTACAGGTCGAATTTACCGTAGACCCTCGACTAGTGGTTCCCTTCTTTCCACGAGTAATTAGATCAGTTTCATCAAGCACATAAGAACACAGATCAGGCCTAATTCATTATAATAAGCAAACCCATATGCACACATTTCCATTAACATTTCTGAACACGTGCAACACAAGATGAAACAGCTGCTATTCGTGAACACATGATGAACATATTGTAGATAACAACAACAACAACAAAAAATCATTAACAGGTTAAAGATTCTCTTGCCGCGAGCGTACCACTTCCGTCGGGCTGACTTAACGTGCGCTTCTCACGGCCATGGCCCCCATGCGTCGTTGGACAAATGCTACATAGCCTGAACGGTCAGCCATACCTGTAACACCCTACAAAGTCATATACCCGCCAGCATTAAGCTGTGAAAAAATAAGACAACTCATAGTAATATTCATAAAACATAAAAAGTATTAAAAAAGGTCAAAAATTAACATCATCACAACTTTTCAACCTTTACAGAAAGAAGACCAGCAGTACAATGTGAGCGAAGATGATTAAAAACCATCTCAGGATTCTTCAACAGATTTGACCTGGCATCTGCCCCATTTTTCTGACCAGCCCAGCTCTTCTCTGTCTTTCACTAGACAACAAGTGAGGAGGGAGCTGCGGTGAAGGTAAGGAAGGCAGTGGGGCCAGACAACATTAATCCTGGACTCCTGCGCAGACCAACTTTGTGGAATAGTAAAGGACATTTTCGATCTAAGCCTGAAAAATGGACAGAGTGCCAGTGCTCTGGAAGACATGTGTAGTGCCTATTCCAAAGACTGCACACCCCAGTTAACCTTAACGGCTGCAGACCAGTGGCACTGGCCTCTCACCTGATCAAGGTATTGGAAAGACTTGTTCTCGCTTCATTCACTGGTGGGATCAGATATGGATTCTTTGCAGTTCGCCTACCAGCCAAGCATTGGGGTGGAGAATGCAATCATTTACCTTCTTCACAGAACCATTGCTTATCTTGAAAAGTCAGAAAGCACTGTTAGAATGATGTTCTTTGATCTATCCACCATCAGCATCACCATCTGGTCAGACAACACACACATTCTGTATAAGAAAGGCCAGAGCTGGCTCCGGTCATTCGGGTTACAGGGTCCTCTCCTCCATACGTTTATGACTCACTGAAGAAGACCCATCTTCTACAGCCTTGTTTGCTGGGGGGCTGACTACAGATAGGAAGAAACTGGACAAGCTGATCAGGAAGGCAAGTTCTGTTCTGGGTTGTACGTGGACCCCATGGAGGTAGTTGGGGAGGGGAGGATGCTGACCAAGCTTGCATCCATAATGAAGAACATCTCTCACTCACTACAAGAAACAGTCACAGCTCTGGCCAGCACCTTAAGTAACAGGCTCATCCACCTGCAGTGTGTTAAGGAGAGATACCGCAACTCTTTTTACAACTGGCACCTCCCCTAGCAAAGCATCGGGTACTCACGACTGTACAATATACTGACCCATTTCTATCTATATATTCATTGTGACTTAATTATTGTATATTTATGTAGCTTGTATAAGAGAATGTAATTGTGCAATATCTTTAAATCACAATATATGCAATATATACCTGTGCAATTCAACATGACAATTTGTATAGTCCAACATGTAAATATTTATACTTTCTTATTGTATTTTTTACTTATTTAACAATAGAAATGTATTTATTTTTCCTGTAATTGTTTATTGCTCTATTTGTGTTCTGAATAACTTGCACTTTAGTCTACCTCTTGTCCTTTATCCTGTATCTGTTCTGCTGCTATTCTTTTATTGTTTATTTAGTGAATCTATCTATCTATCTATCTATCTGTCTATCTATCTATCTATCTATCTCGCTCTCTCTCTCTCTCTCTCTCTCTCTCTCTCTCTCTCTATGTGTGCTATATTGCATAAACACAAACTGTACACTTGGAGTCCTACAATTTCAAGAGTCAGTGGTAGCACGCCTCAAATATACAGGTCGTAAATACCGTAAGAGCAGCTCCTCACTCTATGTGCCGTAAACCTACGAATGGCAGCTCTGTCTTGTGTCGGGCGGCTCTGCACAGGGACAGCATTCTGGATAGGCTGTCACTGGTACACTTGTGCTTACCGCGGTCCTGTTGCCAGAGATCCAGGTCCAACTCTTCAGCTCCATTAAACACCCACAAAGTAAGTTTTTCTTTAGAAGTTGTCGCTTTCACTGGTCGAGAAGCCTCATTTCTACCGTAATTCCCGTAGCAGGCGCGATTTTTTTCCACAAACTACCTGTAGGTTTTTGCTCATTACAGGCATTTTAACCTTAGCCATTTATTCCCTAATAAAATACTTTGTATTATATCATTTATATATAATATAATTAAAGTGTTTCATTTTTAATGTATTCCAAACACTAGGACAATTTGGGGAATACACTTCACATAGGTTAGTATTTGCCATATGGAGTTTTTTTGTAGACTTAAAGTAATCCATTAAAGTAATCCAGTAACAACGTTTAGTCAAATAGATGAGTCCCTTCATCTGACCCTATAATGTACGGCCATCTATTACAGGTTTTAACATCCCTTTGGCCAATTGGTCTGTCCATTCTCTCTCAGGGAGTAGTAACCCCATCCTAAGGACTGTTCCATTAGTTGATGAGCTCAAAGTTTATTAGATGAGCCTCCAAAAACACATGCCATTAGAAATTAGCCACAAATTCACCGTGATCTGACGCAATTGCATTACTACACCAGACAAAAATAGCTGACAAAGCTTTTTAAAAAACTACATACTTTAAAATAACAAATTTATGTATAGTATGTTCATAACATGACATGGCTGGCTAATATGCCCGCTGAGGATAACCTAGCATGTTTACTTAACTAGGACCCTGGGCTGGTTTTAACAAAGCAGGTCTGACTAAGATGACTGACACCAGATCAGGTTCTTCTGTTTTTATGATGGCCATGGTCTCATCAACTGATTCCTCATCAATGCTTCAACCTCTGCTTTGGTTTGGGAATTGAGTCCAAGAAAATGGAAAATATATAAAATAGAATTAAATGAAAGCAATGAATAATCATCACTATAAAGAGTGCACAGTCTGTAAAGAGTACACTACAGGAGTACAAGAGCAAAATTGTGTTTTCTTCCTACTGTTTCCCAGATGCGTGTACATCTGTAGAAATACTGAATTCTCATGCAGATAGAGATCCCATCTTAAATAGTGTTTGCTTGCTTACTCACTTTACTACACACACACAAACACACACAGTCACTCTCAGTATCTATAAACAGAAACTGGTATGAAGGCATGAACAGTAGAAACCAGTCTGAGAACATATTTCAGCTCCATAGGTGGGTGGGTGGAAGGAGTTAAGAGGTCAGTATATTTCCTGCACAAAATGGATGTTGAACATCCAGTGACGTAACTAGTAAAAATCACTAGAATCTCAATAAATTCACTGAATAAATGTACATTAAAATGTTACTAAAATTACATCTGTTTTAATACACCTCTGTTTTAGCTATAAAAATGGTTTGTTATTGAAGACACTGTTTACATGTTTTTTTTGGACATTTTTGGAGGCTGTTTGCAGTACACTGTATATCCCACTGTATATAAACAAAGGTTGCGTAGTCTTATATCACACCCTCTTTTTGTTCATCACTTGTTATAGAGGGGGTTCCACCAGTTTATCACCAAATATTAGCATAATTCTTTGGTGAGATTTACACATTTGCCAAAGTCATTCAGATTGTTTTGAAACCTACAAACTCAAACCTAGGCTACGAAAACTGTTGTAATAATTGACCTTAATTTGCAACTATGTCATAAATATCATTACATGTAATAATTTGAGGCTGTAAACTCTTCAGAAATGTAGATTCTATCACCGCCACTGAAAACAATTGTGACTCTGTAGGTTTCTCTAGAACAGAACATTTCACACCAATCTGCATTGTTTTATTAAGAACAGTACATATGTCATGTTTTAAAAGCTGTTAGATTAAAAAAAGCTGTTCAGAGATGTTTAGACCATGGGCATTGTGAGGGGATACCCATCACACAAATGTTATTTACCTACTCGCTCCCAAATAAATGTAAGCTAATGGTTCAAATCTCTCATTTATATTCCAAATATATTGTAATAGCGGGGTGCAATCTGGAAGAGACACTTAAGCTGCTTAAGTGCGGCCCTGCCTCTGACATAACGTAAAACATAGAAATGCTGGCTCATCCAATCATATCAAAGCTCATAGGTTGTAAGCCAGTCATATCAGACATGGGTCTGGGTCTTCCAGGAGGTAAAAAAAACAATAATATTAACTAGCTAGCTGACAAGTCAACAACTTTGTCTTTAATTTTCACTATAGTGAAAGTCTGAATAGGGGACAGAGATAGAGGTAAAGTTACTGAGAGTTCTTTTTTATATTATTTGTTTTTATATTTCTTTTCAGTGTTTGGAAATAGTGACACCTGTGCCATATATTGTTGTGTACTGTAACTTAATGTCACATAAGGTTGTATCTTGTGTTCATCATAACACAGTTTTATATCCCTCAATTCCTCAACCTGTAGGTGGAAATAAGAACTAACAGCTCTGTCGAAGGCTCGTCAGATGGTTATAAGTAAAGCTGGAGGTTAATGATCAAGAAGAAAGTGAGGGAGAGTTGTTTAAGCTTTCAGTTAAAATTAATACTGAATATAATTGAACTTAATTGAGAGATAATATTTGTATTGTATTTGAGATAATATCATGACCATGAGATATGCCAAATTCACCCAGTAGATTTTCACCAAGGATGTACCATTTCTCTCATAGGGAGAACTTCAGTGGTCTACCATTCTAACCAGGTTGTTTGGAATTATATTTTTTCTAAATACCATTTTTTGATGTACAGTATAGAACATTTTTCTTTTGTTCTTTTTCATTATGCAGATTATGTCTAATCACCTCAGAAAAATCTTCTGATGAATGAATATCTTGTATGTAATGGCTATTTTGACTGAAAAAAGGATGATGTGGTTTTCTGATTTTTGCACAGTACTGTGGTTTCTTATACTATCAATACAGATCTTTTTGTAAGGGACAGTTTCAAGTTGGCCTACATACAAAACGTCCATTTCAGTACACACAGGGAATTCTTTTCTCTTTAAGTGAGTGCTTCAAAGAAGTTCTCAGGTATCATTACAGTGCTGATTCTAGTTAAGGGGTCACCAATCTTAAGAAGGTTTTTATTCCAACAGAGTAAAAGCACACCGAGCTAGATTATGTCTCAGTCTTTAAACAGTTGATGAGATTATGTAAGGTGAGCTCATGCTTAGTTGGAATTGAAAAATACAGTCACACTGTGAATATCATCAGTGACCTCTGTTTTATTACTTTATATTTTACACAGCAAGGTCAGAAATTGTGTGCTTTCTTAAGAACACACCGCACCCCTAATTTACACTTAAATGCACATTTTTTATAATTAGGGCAAAACTTAATGCCACATGTGGGCCTTACTATGAAGAACAGATTCCTTTATGAATATCTGAAAAATCAAAAAATGGCCAAGCTTCACCATAACAAATACAAAATAACACTTAAAAGTCCCAAACATCCAAAATAAATGAAATAAGAAATGCCATTACAGCATAAAATAAAAAAAGCATACAGGTATGCTCTCATTCTTTAAAATATTAAATATATAATATAAATAAAACAGACAAGATCAGAATAACACAATTACACACAGTTTCAAAAAATTTAATAACCAAAACAAGCTCTTTGCCATAAAACATTTTTGGCCAAAATTAAAAATGTAATCATCACTCTGTCTGTTGTAAACATGCCTATTTGTTTCCTACGGCGGTGACACAGTCTCTAGAGCAAGATTTTCCAGTTCGTAGATTAGAAGGTAAGAAGAACTTTTAAAAACTAGCAAGCACTTTGGGCTGGATACTTCAGGGCTGTTTGATTTGTTAAGCCTCTAAATAAGTGTTGGGATTTTTTTTTGTTGTAGTGGTGTAACAACCTTTCAATTGGCGGTTCTTTAAAGAGCAATTTATGTAAATTAATATGAAGTGTTTTAAAAACTTCCACAAAATGCAATGCATGTTTTCAGTCCTAGTGGTCTACCAGGACCAGTGCTGGGAACTCCTGAAAATAAGGTTCTGAAATAAAAATAAATATAAAAACTACACATCATAACCACCTGGGGCATTCCAAAATGGATAACATCCATGGGAATATGCTATCTTAGATGCACTTAAAGGGCTCATGTCATAATTTTGTCTTTAAAGGAGCTTGAAGTAAACATTGTGATCATTTCAAATTGTACCATAAAGTATGAAAACTCCTGCCCATTCACATTGAAATGAAGAGCGTTGCAGGAGTGCTTTTTGATTTGGACTCAATACACTGCAATTAATCAGAACAGAACTCATTTAAATACCAGCCTTAAGAGCCAAGTATCATACTTTGTAAGGAATAAATAGAGGCTGGAAAATACAGCATACAACATTGTTATGCATAACCATATAACAATGATTAATGACCTATTTTGGTACCAGGCATCTGTAATGTAAAACATCTATTTTTATCACAGTCTTTGCATCTAGAGTGGGTGGTGAGTAATTGCTTCTGAAATTAACTGCATTCAGCCCCAAAACATCTGTAAAAAAAAAATGGTGTAAATAGAAAAACTATTTTATGATCTCTCTGTCGTCCACTCTTTCTGTCCCTTCTCCTGTCTATTCACTTTCTGATGCAGATTCTCCATCTTTATTCAGGAGCATATTTTTTTTTCTCCCAGGAGAAAGGATACTCTGGCACCTGGTTAAAGTGACCCATAAGAAAGATGGCTACTGTGCCGATGGAGAAAAGCAAGATTGCTGCCCAGAAACATACTTTATCAATCATCTTCCCAATCAACACCCAACTTTCCATCTCCTGAAAGAGAGAGAGAGAGAGAGAGAGAGAGAGAGACAAAGTGAGTTAAAGAGGAACGCCAGTATTTTTTCAAATTACTATATAATTAAATATTTGACCAAGTATCTCCAAAAGGGCAACTTTACAGTAGAGGCCAAAACCAGTATTTACTTTCAATGTAAGTCAATGGAACCAGATTTTTTTTTTTTTTGAAGATTCTATTAGTCCGTTCACATAATATAAAGAGCAGATGTCGTGTTCAAATCATGTAGAAAAAGAAAAATTGACAAAAATGGAGATAAATGTTTTTCTTTGGATAGCGACAATATATATTTAGCCTATCAACATAGTGATGGCTACCATCCATCCGTGATGCTGGGCAACCATTTGAGTTTGGCTCAAAGGCATCCTTGCAGTTGAGGCATGACAAGCAGATGCAAGTTGTCTTTGTCTTGCCATGCTCCGCTGTGCTCCTCTGCCATAATCTTAAAAGTATCTACATTTGCACTGTGGACATTGTAACCTGGTGTAACCATCTGACAAGTTTATCTGGAACTGAGCATTTTACATTAAACCACTCTAAATAACTTTTACATGTAAAAAATCAAGGAATGCTAATTGGTATAATTCCCTTTTAACATGTGCTTTGGTGCCTACAAAGGCGCCCAAAAACAAACTTACAGATCCGATGTCATTCTGTTGCCTGGTGCTTTCAGCGATGAAGTTACAGGCGTCCACACATTCTTTAATCTCTGGTGCTGCTTGAGCCAGACTCTTATACAGAGTAGCAGTAGTGCTCACATCTATAGCATCCACTAGAGGGAGCCACACCCACACAAAACACGACAGAATACACAAACGTTAGCATGTTGTAAGTCTACATTAGTCTTGCATGCTACTTGCAGCTGCACAATATTTATGTGTTGTGTTTTACATTAACTGACTGACTGTTGAGTGCTCAACCTCAACCATGAATACTTGCAAGATTTTTGCTAAAGTTTGGACCCCCTTGATGCCATTTCAGTTGCAATTTTGGCTAATAACAAGTAGTAATACTAGTGTGTTTTAAGTGGTCACAAGCACAGTTTATAAGGAAGTAAAAAAAAGTAATGCAAGTAATCTATGCAAATGTTTATCAAACTTATGTAAAGTTAACTTGTTTTGCACAATTTAAGATTATGTAAGCTAAAAATGTATGGTGCCATAAGTTGTTGCACCATGAGTTTACAGCAGATACTTTAAGTATCAGACAATACTGATTCTAATATAATAAAGTTTTCTTAACGAAACAAACAGTAACAAACACATAGCCGCCAACATGGCATCACATCATGTGGCTATGCCATTCTAAGATACATTTCTTACAGGACCAGATTAGATACCTTTACTTCCCTTCATTTCTAACATTTGGTATTAAAGGTGTAAGAAAGGACTTGTGGCCTATGTTCTCTGTACTGTATACCAAAGGGCCGCGTGAGTCCATGTCTCTCTCTCTGCTTGTCGAACATCATCTCGCTCCTTGGCTGCTTCAGGACATACTCCTCCGCCCGCTGCATCAGACCAAAGGAGCTGCGCCTTCTCTCCCTCACCCCCCCCATCCCACTATCTTCCTCAGCATCATCAACTAGGGGGGCCATGCCCAGGAAACGAGGGACCACCTCCAAGAAAATCTGAAACAAAGAGAGGAGGGATAAGGATTGTAGCCTTAGTTTCCTAGCAAATGTGCTTCCAGTCTAGTTTATTAGAAACCTCTGTCTTCATTCTCAGTTGTGGTATGATGTACTTGTATAATGCATACTGGGTTTTGCAGTGAGACAATGCTGATGTATGAAAAGAGGATACAAAATTATGAATCAAATTGATGATACTGAAAGGTGCAATTAGACAAATGGCATATTAAACTCCTTCAGGCTGAAAAGACGTAATTATTATTACTATTACTATTAGTATTAGTATATGACTTAATAAGAAAACTATTTTTAATTATTATTATTACATACAATTATTAAAAAAACACTCACAGCTGTACTGTTAGTAGCCTCTCTACACAGTTTATATCCTGCAGTGCTACTGATGTGTAAACACTCCACAAGTGGCAGATAAAATTGTGTGAAAACAGCATGTAATTGTACACCTGTAAGTAAATAATGTGTTCCTATAAGTGTACAAAAAATGGCCCAGTGAGCCGAGGTACAATATGGGGGTTTCTAATAAAGTGGACCAAAGGACAATTAGAGTGGTTTGTTGTAAAATGCTCCATTCTTGCATAGTTATGTGAACTCTTTACATTAGTAATAATGGGAGCCTGGCATCACAATGTGTGCAGTGCAATAGTACAAAACCACAAGTAAACAGAATGTTTACATGTTATGTTGTTGATGATAAAACAGTAATAAATCTAAAAAATGTATGTTTTCAAAAAATTGTGTTTTTAAATAAAACACCAGTCTGAAACTACTATAACACAAAGGCTCAGACATCAGGCAGTTTATTTAAAGCTGTGATGCAGCTTTGTGGTGATATGTCACGTCTGGTACCTATGACCACAACTGTGAACAATTTTGACTCTACAACAAAGCATTTCACATCAAACCACCCTGAATGACTTTGTTTACATTTTAACCATTTCATTACTAAAAACCTTTCAAAAACTTAATGGACTTAATGGCCTTAACAGGAACAACAGGGCGGTTTCAATACAATGCATAACAATTCCACGTACATGTTTGATGGTGCGGGACATGTTGTGTGTGCTGGGGCTGCGGAGGGAGAAATTGAGGACGATGATGCAGTTGGTGACGATGAGTGTTGTCACAGACATGACAAAGATCAGATACCTGTGACAGAGAGAGGCTGTAGAGAAGCAGAACCTTTGCTACAGTGTCTTTCTATCTAATCCTTATCCCTCATATTTGTAGTATACAGTCAATTAGCACAGAATTCTGCCCACTGGCTTTTACTGTAAACGTGTGATATTAAGTCAACTGGTTTTCTATACATTTTTTTGAAATACAGAGAAACACATTAAAGTTGTTGTCCATTAGTTTATGGTAACTGACCATAAACTAAAAGTGTAGCAAATAGAGATTATGTAGAAAAACGACAAAAGTATTCCTTTAAAATCATCCATATGCAGACAAATGTGCATGTGAGTACTCACTTGCCGATGAGAGGTACAGAGAGAGAGGTCTCTGGAACCTTTTGAGCGATAAGAAATAAGAAGACAGTCTGAGCCAAGAGAACTGAGATGGATACAGTCAGCTTCTGCCCTCCAGCTATCTCAAAGAACAACAGAGACAGGAAAGCAAGTTAAAATCTCAAACAAATAAGTTGCTTTTATGCATCTACATACATTTACAGGTTTGTAATGTTTTCAATAGTATACAAATGACACGCAAAATAGACTATTCTATTCTTTATTTTCACTTAATTAACTAGCAGAAGTAAAACAAATTAAATATGTAAAATTAATATAATAAATAGCCATGATTAGGTCCAATCCATTTTGTATTTAGATGTATGCCATAAAGAAATTATTGTATAGAATAAAGTTGTAATAAAATAATAAAATAATATGTGACTGTAATGTGAGGAATGTGATTAGATATTTGTCTTTTAACTTCTTCAAATATTGAATAAAACATTTTAAATATGTTCTGGTATCTAGTTTATAAATAATTCAGTCTACTATGTGGAGGAGCAGAAGCACTGACCCTGAGCAGGCAGGAAGTAGGCCAGGACAACCAGGGAGGAGATGAGGGAGCACGGCAGGATGATATTGATGATGTAGAACAGAGGTTTCCTCTGGATGATGAGGTTGAAATAAACCTCCTGGTACTCCAGATCGTCTGGAGAGTAACGGGGGTTAGTCAGTTTGCGTGCTGGCCGATGCTTAATGGCCCACTCTCCATTCTCTGCAGAGACAAGTAGTACGTTTAGGGTCAGCAGGACAGTAAGCATGAGTGGAAAGTTGCACTGTTGTGGTAGCAAGAGTGTAAAAAGTTCATAGAAAAGTAATCCTAATGTCTGGAGTCATGTACCAGTGAACATATATAAGAATTATTTTACCAAACTCAAAGTCAGAGCTGAAAACAATGACTTTGACTTCAGACTAAACTAATTTGAACTTAATTGTGTTTATTTTATTAAACTAAATAACTGAGCTGTAAAAACAATTGGGACATTATCAACACTTTATCAAATGTTTCAGAAGAGAAACAAAAGTGTCCTCATTGTTTGACTGATTTTTGACATTTATGGTTTGAATTAAAGGTGAATTAAATGTCCTAAGCAGCGGTAATCAAATTCAGTTCCTATGATCTTAGATATCTACTCTACTGGTGTTCAGGTTTCTTTGTGATAATGTTTTGTACATATGAGTGTGTTACCAGTGAAGGCCTCCGGGTCGATGTCCACCCACTCAATAGGTTTCTGAGTCTCTAAATCGATAGCCAGGATCATGTCAATTTCATTGGCACTGTATGTCTGAGACCTTACACACAGAGTCACAGGAGAAATCATAAGTATACATTGTGTAAAATGTCAGTTTGGCATTTATTATACTATTACGAGTTATGTTCACAAGATATTTAAACATACATTTAATACACTTTATTAGACCCCACTTGCCCAAACTCTACCTTGCTGGGGTACAGTTTGCATTCCATCAATAGCCTATCTGTTTACGTTAACCATACCTATTATTAACCATACCTTATTCTAACAGACTTGACACAGCACACGAACAGTTAAATCAGGTGTGCTAGATAAAGCTCTATAGTTTGTTTATATTGTGGCGCCCAAGGACTGGGAACCCCTTTTCTAGATCCTCGTCAGAAGTAAATTTCTATATTTCTATAAGTTTTAATATCTGTCAATTTCAGGGCCACTCCTGTTGGGCATTTTTAAATTCTGTATTACTACACCCATAGAAGCGTCACAGACATGTGTAAAAACTGCACTGCATGTTTGTGGAAGTACAAGTGTTTCTAATAAAATGCCCATAAACACCACAAATCACTCCACCAAAGAACGATTAAGGTAGAATGAAGTTAATGTTTCAGAATGGCCACTTTCAAGTTCTGACCTTAATCCAATGGAAGCAGGCAGTTTATGGAAGGAAACCCCCAACATAGCAGAGTAAAAGATGTTTTGTATGGAGGAATGGGCTATACATTTCTCCATGTCGATGTGCAGGACTAATCAACAGTTAGCAGAAACTTTTAGTTCCAGTTATTGCTGCACAAAGGGATCACACAAGATACTGAAAGCAAAGGTTCACATACTTTTGTCACTCACAGATATGAAATCTTTTTAATCATTATATAAATGGCCAAATCTATTTTTTTGTCTCATTTGTTTAATTTGGTTCTCTTTTACTACTTTTAAAACTTTTGTTTAAAGTTTTAAGTCAAAGAAATATATAGAAATATACAAAACTAGGGGATTCACACTTACCAATGAAGTAACCAGTTAGTGGAAATGCAAGGTATGTCTTTCTAATAATGCCAATGGTAACAACAGTTGTGACTACAGCATTTGGTTAGCACATTGCCATGTAAAACATAAACATTTGCAATTTTTTAATCTATGTTTTTCAGTGAGCCTACCTGAAGATCAGTGTGCAGTTCTGCCAGTCGAAAGGAAAATAGGTGATTTCAATCGCGCAGGTGCTGCGATAGATAGCTGGAGGCAACCAGTACATTGAGCCATCACTGTAGATCAGCACGTTAGCATAATATGCTACATCAAATTTACCATCAATGCTGAAGAGAGAGGGAGAAGATAATTGGTAGAGCAGTCTTTTAAAATCAAAAACATATGAAAAACTTTACCCAATTTATTAATTCAATTACTAATATTAAGTTTCGTGCCCAATAACTACATTGGACTGTTGATTAGAGATCCATCCAGGATGTGGGCCAAACAACATGATATGATAATAACATAACGTTATGATTTTTTCAGTAAATACAGTACATTTTTAAACGGCTACTTACAATTATTCAGTACTTAGTATAAATTGCTTAGAATCTACAATAAAGTATTATATATATACATCCATCAACCATAACATTAAAACCACCTCATTGTTTCTACACTCATCATTTTGTCATATATCATTTTATCAGTTATCATATAGGGGCGCTTCGTAGTTCTGTAATTACAAAATATAGCTCATCTAATTCTCTTTATCTTTTGTTGTCAAAACCCTGTTCACCCTGTTCTTCAATGATCAGGACCCCCACAGGACCACCACAGAGCAGGTATTATTTGCTTGGTGGGTCATTCTTAGCACTGCAGTGACACTAATGTAGGGGTGGTGAGTTAGTCTGTGTTGTTTTGTGCAGTGCTGCTGTGTCACATTTGCATTATGAATAGTCAACTGCGTTCTGTGGGCAGCATCCTGTGACCTGACCACTGATGAAGGACTAGAGAATGACCAAAAACTGTGCAGCAACAGATGAGTTATCTGTTGGCAAGATACATGGGCAGTGATTGGACACAGTGATTAAAAATTCCAGCAGCTTTGTGTCTGACCCCTCATACCAGCACAACACAATCAACCAGCATTTATTCACCACGCAAATCATACCTGTTCTGTGGTGGTCCTGTGGGGATCCTGACCATTAAGGAACAGGGTGAAATGGGGCTAACAGATGGACTGCAGTCTGTAATAGCAGAATTATAAGGTGCTCCTATATAGTAAGTTCAGCTGATAAAATAGGCAGATATTGTAGATACATAGAGTTTAACGAAAAATATTTGTTTTCTAAATAAGACAGAGATGAGGATTTGAACGTAGTAGTGAAGGAGAATAAAAGAAAAGAATATGGGAGAGAGAGAGAGAGAGAGAGCGAGAGAGAGATTCATCCCTCTGCAGTGTCTCACTTGTTCTCTAGCACTATGTCTGGCAACCAAACAGTGTTGTATGGCACACGGATTATACTGATGCCATGGTACTCTGAGGTGTTCCATGCCAGGCGATAATCATTCCATTGCTGAAGACAGAAGAGATACAGTGGTACACAGATTAGCAGAGAAACAAGAGAGTATCAAAAAAAGAGAAAAGTGGTTAGCAAAGACAGAGAGTGAAACAGCAAGAACCAGAGGGCAAATTGTGAAAGGAGAAGAAATACATGCTAAAGTAAGACGAAAAAAAAAAATAAAACATATTAAGGATCAGTCAACATGTCAAAAGTTAGAAATAGGGGAATTGCAGTGATTGTCAAGTCAAGTCAAGTCAAGTGGGTTTTATTGTCATTTCAACTACATACAAAGTAACAACGTTCCTCCAGGACCATGGTGCAACATAGACAGTGCATACAAGACACAAGTGCAACACAAACAACCAAGTGCGGACAGACAACACAACACAGTACAGTAAATTGTGCAATGTGTAATAAATAGAGTCCAGTGAGGTAGTAAAGTTATTAGTGCAATGCTTTGTGCAAAAATGCTTCCCCTTTTTTATCTGGGGTAACGATTGTGACGATTATGCAAAGTTTAAAAGTAAGTAAGTAAACACATGCCCTACAGAGAACACACTCCTACACATTTTAATACACACTTTATTAAATTTATTTAACACACTGTTTATTTGCTGAAAATAAAAGTCAGGAAAAATAAAACATTTTGTGCAAGTATTATGTTTTACTTTAGGTTATATTTTATTTTTCCAATGGTGTGCACTAAAATTACATATATGATAACTCCAGAAAGTAAATGATTTGAAGTGGAATCTTACTCCAAACCCAACCCAAGAAAAATATGATAGGTCAGGCTTGATTTGGGTTCAAATCTTTGTCCTTTAGTTTAGAAAAGCTAAATTATATGCTAAAGGTTAGAAGTTTACTCACAATTTCAATCCACACATTTGTGGTCAGTGTCTCCTCCTTTTCATTCTGTCAACAATCCAGATGTATTTATAAATACAACAGATGGACAAATTTCAATAAACAATACATGTAAAGTATTATTTCTATGTTCTACGTTCTAGCTTTGGTCATATTGATACTTTCTTTCATCAATATGTGACATTCTAGCACAGTTTTGACTTTTGTTAACTGTAGCTCTGAAGTGTGGATTGTTGGTTGGGAGGTCATTACCAGGGAGATGAGGTTGGTAAGGGTCAGTTTGACCTGAACTTCCACTTTATCATCAGGGTGCCTCACCGGACGAATATTCTTATTGTAATTATTAAACTTATCGGCTATCAGCTTAGATTCCTCATTCGCATAGACTGAGAGAGAGAGAGAGAAGTGAGAGAGAGACAGAGACAGAGGGATTATTTCAGAGTGGTCCACTACTATTTACCTATTGAAGTCAATAATGCTTATTCATGCAAATATAAACTCTTGCCTGAGTTGTATAATAAACACTAAAGTCTGTTTATTTATTTATTTATATGTATTCTTCTTATGATAGGGCCAATGCTTAGATAGACAAAAGCCAATATTCTAAAATATAAAACACATGCAAACATGTGTACTATTAATATTGTGATGTTTGGTGTTGACTGACACAATTCATCTACAATAAAAAAAAGCTAGAAGCATCTACTAAGGAATTGATTCTGATAATATGGTAAACATGGTTCAATTTTAAAAATAATTCATTGCTTTTTGTCACACGCACAGTCTAAATTAGCAAGCTAAGCAATTGACCAAGAGAGGCATAGAAAGAGATAAACAGACAAAGCGAGATGGACAGAGGGAGAGAGAGGGGAGAAGAGAAAGAAAGAAAGACAGAAAGAAAAAAAAAGGACGGGAGGAAGGGAAAAAGAAAGAAAGACAGAAAGGAAGGAAAGACTCACATACAGATGCTTACAGTTTCAACAACTGCCAAATAGGACTCCAAATGTAGGTCCAGCAAAAAAGGCCTACTTACCTTGCCCTGCAATGACCATAAGCACAGCTACCACAAAGCATGCCCAAACTGACCGGGCTTCCATTGCTGGGTCCCAGTGTGTCTCCAAGTGGTGCTTCATAAGGAGGAGAAACCCAGGGCAGTTATTTGCCTTCCCCTTTCTCTACAGCTGTCGCTGCGTCCAGCTCAGGTTACATTGTTACCCAGCGCCACTCTTAAAGTCCCCCTGAGTTTCACCCCCCCTCGCCATTACTGTCCCTCTGACCAGACAGCAGCATGAATTGTGGGGATTTTTTTTAAATTCAGCTTAACCTAAGAAGATACTGCCTGAACTTCTCCCTACATAGAGCACTACATAGGGCACAAGATATTGTCTTCTGTACCTAAAGAGTGTACCATGTATCCAAAGGGTGTTATTTGGGATCCAGTCTCTATTAATAGGTCAAAAATGTGCTGACAAGTCAAGTTCAAAACTTTACAGCTAAGTATGGCCATGCGTAAAAATAATGTTAATACTTTCTCTGTGATAATAACCATAGTAATGTACTTAAATTAGCATTAATAAATAACAGCAGTAATAAAACGTTATTGACATCCCAATTCTTCTAGAGAGAGCAAATTGTGGGGGCAAGCGGAACAGGTGGAGAGGCGTCTTTTGTTTCCCCACTCGTTTTCCAGCAAGTCATGTACCTTGTGGTGGGATTGGCTAACTCCCAGAGCAGGAGGCATGGATTGAGAATTGTTCGCTCTAGGACTGGCTAAACTGGTAGCAGGAGGCAGGGAACAGGAGCAGGAGTCTGAAAACAGGTGGGAAAAAAATAACTCAGTTAATTCCCTTCCACCCCGTTATGATATAAATAACCAGCAGTATGAGTGTCCTCGCCAAGTAAACTGCTCTGGAGCAATCAGAGAGAACAGGGTCAGTGCCGGAGGAGAAGTGTCTGTGTACACATCAGCTCTGGGGGGAAGCAGGCGTTGGGGGCGTGGGGAGCAAGAACTATAGGCTTGATCATATTAAGTGCAGCACGACAGCAACATAGTCTGATGCATTATGACAACAGGGAACTTGTTGATTGAGATGTTTGGGCTCCTCCATGCACTCCAGTCCTATTTTTGTTGGTAAGAATGGAAAAGAAATCACTAATTTTAATTAAAAAAAGATTGATAAACAGAATGTTATTAGTTAAATGGAAGTATGTTAATTAACTAAATAAATAAATAACCACAACAACAAAATGATTGGGGGCCCATTTCTGGGGGCTTTTGTGAATGAAGGAAAATAAGAAATTATATATACATCACAAACATTTTGATTAATGAGTTCTGGATACAATATATAGAGCTTACATTGTTAACATTTTAATGCCCTCCTGGTTGCTGTAATATAGCATATTTTGAAGTATATAAATTATAGCTGGGAGCTGTCAGCTACACAGCAGGCCCAGATCATCAAGTTATAGGACCCTGGTCTATAGATTATATAAATGCATGATTACTAGAGTGATGGCTTGAGTAAGGTAGTGTCAGTTGATAGTAGACAGTAGTGGTTTCTAGCAATGAAGCAAAGATCATTGGGATTGCGACAGTAAAAAAATGTTTTCACCAAATGTCAAGGTAGCTGTTTAGATTTTGACGTAATTGCTCATTGTGACTCTCCAGTCCACAAAACCCATAATACATATGGTCGTAATACAGTGTTATAAGCCTTCCAAAGAGAACAAAAAGAGAAGTCCAAATCCTCCCAACACATTAAATTGTTTAATTCATTTGAACATGCTGATATTTTCTCTTTAACTTTGTATTTAAAATTAATTTGCTACATTTGACGCAATCTCTTTTTGCTGCTTTAAGTTTGCAAGCTTACTACAAAAAATACAACCCAAAGACAACCAAGATGAGGTTCATTCCTGTGTAAATAAAATAATTTATTCAGCACCCCAGCCAAACAGAACATTAGCATTAAAAAAGGTCCAAAGTAACAGCCATGCTTTTGTTGTTGTTTTCCTTGCACTGACCTGGACAGGATGGCACTTCCTTGGCCACTCTGTCCAGCTCTCACTGTCATTAGATCTCCAGCTGGGATGCAAGCCAGGCCCATCTATAGCACCTCTATTAATATGAGTACAAATCGGGCCATGCTACTGGAGGAGCAAGCGGAAACTCCATGTCCGGTATAACAGTACTGCTTAGCAAGAGAACCCATGACAACTTTTAACTAAACAAAATTGAATTTAATTGAACAAAAAAAAAACATAAACTATTGACACATAGCACACTTCTTTATTTAACACAATGAAACGGCAGCATCTGCAAAAGTTAGGGCATTTGATGAATTCTATATTTCTTAAAATAAATGGAAACTGTTCAAAATTAGCAGAAAAGCTCCTTGTTTAAGTGTATTTTTGTAGTGGGTGTGTTGGTTTATTTTCTAATTTATTTTATTTTTAAAATTATCTCCAGTAAGGTGTGAACATGTTACTGATACTGTTCAGACTGGACTGTTCCGGACAGAGACTGAGGGGCATACAGTCAGTATTGCTTGAATTTGCTTGAGGGTTTTTATCACTCCATCACATGACTTTTGGTTTCACACCTGTAGTTCGTTTCACTGGTCCGAATCAGTTAATGAGTTTGTTAATTCGTTAGTTGTTATCTAAATTTAGCCTATTGTTACTGTCTGCTTCAGTGTTCCAAAAGCGTTCGTGGCAGCTCATAATCGTTGACAAAATAGCAGGGGGTACTGTTTTATGACCATATTTCAGGGGTGTCAAACTCATTTTCACCGAGGGCCACATCGGCATAATGGCTGTCCTCAAAGGGCCAGATGTGACTTATAAATGTAACAAAATGTAACCAAATGTGACATAAAATTAATGTAACTACTCCTTAATGTTAAATAACTGAATGTATTACTTATTCAATTAAAACATTACAGTTGCATGGAAAAAATATGTTTGCTTGTTGCTCTGTCATAACATAAATCCTTTTAATTTGTCATGTTTTAAAATCCACAAACTCCATCAATCAAGGATCAAACTATTCAAGTGAATAAAAATAACATCAAACACAAGTTATAATATTGCCTTTGACATATTGAAATGAGGCTTAATTAGTAAATCAAAAATAGTGAGCTGCTAAGAACATGTGTGACAGATAAAAAACAGCCTTGCATCAAACTAATGAGATGCTTTAACTACAATAAACATATGTCTGCATAAACACATAAAACCTGCAAAAACTAAATACATTGCAACAGCAACTACACATATCTGTGCTTTCATCAACAGCTAATGAAAAAAATGTATAGCTGCGTGACTCCTCGGCCAGCTGTGTAGCAAGATTTTCTGCTAGCCCCTTAACTCGGTCAACGATGGCGTTTTTTGACTTTTTTTTTTGACAAGTCTGTATCTGGTCAGGACACACCTGCTCACAGACCTTCAGCATGCACGGCTTCAAAAATGCAACACTTTGAAGCACAGGCGATTTCTTCAGCCACAATAAAGCTAGCTTTCACTGCAGCATTGTTTTTGTCTGTGGCTTTCGTGAACAGATTCTGCTGCGACTTCAGTTTTTTAGTTCAGCCTTACAATTCTTGTGCAACCTGTTGCTTTTCTTGAAGGCTAGCTTTGCCGTACTTAGCTCTGTGCTTGGTGTCAAAATGCCGGCGTAGATTGTAGTACTCTTTAATAACCGACATGTTGTTTCGTAACACAAAAGGCATACCGGTCTTGCGCCTTGAAGCACGAACATGTATTCGCCTTCCCATATTTGTTGAAACAGCCGTCCATCTGCATCAACTTTTCTTTTTCTGGACATTATGGGATCGGTCGCGTTATCACATCGATGACTACACTGTCGTCTAGTGGCAGTAAGCCGTAACACAATCGACATGCATTGTGGGAAATGTAGTTTTTGGTCAAAGCACGCTTCTGACCTATTTATTTTTAGACGCTAAGACCTTTCAAGCCCTCGCGGGTCACATAAAAGGACATGGCGGGCCACATTTGGCCTTGAGTTTGACACATATGCCATATTTACACTATCAAATAATCCTACCTGTGGTTTTAATGCACTTGCAGTGTTATTTTCCACCAACGTAGCACAGATCGACAGATCTGCGCCGAGGTAGGATGTTTCGACGAGGTCGGACAAATCGTCAGAACATCGGTTCCAAACAAACTTTGGAGCAGTTCGTTTGTGGCGAGAACGTGATCCGTCCCAAGTACTAGATGTACTCCTCCAGTTTGAGCTAAACAGCTCTTGTGGCCATTTTTGCCTTGCATTATGTGATACAGCAGATCGCGTAAACAGAGAACTGAATAACTTTAGCAGCTAACCGGGCAAGGAAAATGAACCGAGGTCTCACAAGGTAGGTATGTTTGCCTACTTGATATTTGAAGTTCAGCAGGTGTACTTTACTTTGGTATATTGCCCGAATATACCGAATATTGTCTCTGCCGCTGCTCCGTGCTACGTTGTTCAAGAAATGTGCAATAGTTTCGGAAACAACAACAATCAGTAGAATCATTATATAATTGGTATTTTTGGCAAATTAAATAATACGACATATTTAGTGTTTATGCTTAGGGCATAGAGTTAATGGATAATACAGAAAAATAGACTTGAAAAAAACATTAATACATTTAAACACCTAAATAATATATATTCAGTGGGGTGATGAATGGGGTAAAGGTGGGGACAACAAATTATGCAGAGAAAGATAGACTACAATCTCTAATTACAAAGTACAAAGTGCACCTATATGGTGCGTAGGGCTAATAAAATAGACAATGAATGTAGATAGGTGCAACTAATAAAGTTCTTGGTCTGTGTGTCTATTGATTGGGGGTTACTGTAGGACAATAAATGCTTACCTTATAAGGAGTGGCTCGATACATGTGACTAATCTATGGACCCTTAGACTGAACAACAGAGAGAGTGAGCGAGTATTGAGAAAAGGGAACTCCAGTGCACTCCACTTCTGTCAAGAGAAGATTGGAGAGGAACAAAATTTTAAACCCAGTTTTCGTTTAAACCCAGATGTGGACTTTGTAACTGGTCTGACAGGAGCAGACCAAAGGAACTGAAAAAAATGAAAGAGAGCGAACACAGCTACCTGTTCACTTCTAAAGGGGTCATGGTCGAGGTGCCTGAGCAAAATGGACAAATGGGCATAGCTGTCTGATCACTGAGGAGAAAATGTAAGAAACTGGGAGGGAGAGAGAGAAAAAGAGAGAGGAAGAGAAATACAGAGGCAGACAGAGAGGTGAGTGAGAAGAGAGAGAGAGTGTGGATAGGTCTTTGAAGAAGAATAAAGTGGAAGAGGACTGAAAACAAAATGGGAGTGAAAGGCAGGGCTGCCTTTGCCATCATCTTGATCATCTTCTTCTTTTGCGCCCTGTGGCTCTGTAAGTATAGCTCGTAATATTTCCACAAACTTCTACAAGTTTAGTGCAAACTTATCACAACCTTATTTTACATTCATTGTATACTTTCCTTTAATCCATGTGGTTGAAATAACTAATATCCTTTGTGTACATCTAATGGAATGAAATGAACATAAATAGAAAAGTTCATATGTAAAAGAATATTTTTATATTTCCTCAAAAGACATACCATTATGAGTAAATAACATAAGCATGTTTTTGTTAACTGTTACGACCACAGTGACCTTAATCATGGGGGTCAAACAGTGCATCAAGTGATGTAAGCATGTTAAAACATTTGGATCTTTGCTGAGTTTTGTTTGCAGTGATTAAAAGATGGCCTCAGTACAAAATATTTGGTCCCAAAGTCCTGAAACCTGCATTTTCTGAAACTGTCCTTAGGACTTGATATGTGCTAACAGTAAAACTCTTGGCAGTCTGACAACATAAACACAAAGAAGAACATCACTTTTAGGTGCACGTGGGTCCTGGTGCTGGGCATGTCAGCCTCCTCCTTATTCACATCATGTTCCCATTCATACAGCACCAATTAATATTTGGCAATATATTAAAATATGTCTACATATATATCAACATAGTACAAATGTCACACATTCCAAGTACTTGTAAAATAATGGGCACATGTAAGTTGATCAAAGCAATCTTGATTATGTGATTTCAGACACTTTCTTCAGTAAAATGCAGGCTTTGGGGTGGCCTCTATTACTGTAGTGCTGAGAATTAACAGTGGCCATGTGACCAAGGGACACATAATGTGCGTTGTCCTTATTTCTTAACCTCTCTAAAAACATCTCCCTCGTAGTACACAGTACAGCAATGAGTATTTAATGAGTATCCAACTTCTGTTTGGTGATAACAATGACAGAAGGAGTAGGATTTGACTGCTTAACAAGGGGTAATAATTGCATACATACGAGAGCGCTGTCTTAGTTTTCTGTGATGCGATTAGCCTAAGCATTAGTTTATGGGATGAGAAATGTGTTTTGACTGTGTATTATGTTCTGACTGCAGCATTTCTAACTGTAAAATCTTGTCCTTTTCCTTTTTCTCACCCCATAGATGGTGGTTTGGAGCGCTGGGACTACTGCCTGAAAGTTTATATTCCAGATGAACAGGTTTGATTAAATCTATGAATGTAAAGGAAGTCAAATTGCGCAGAAAAAAACTCTAGTTTACATTGGGAGATTCACCAGTGTAACTTTAATAGTTTGATGATTGCTGACAATTGTGTCTTTATGTCCAGTGCCACTGTGGTATCAAGATACATACAGCCAAACAGTCTTTACCAATAATGAGGCTTTTATTAGCTAACTAATGACATCATCAAGAAGTTACAAAAGAATCAAACAAATTTTGACCAATTCTGTAATAAATTAGCTTTAGTCTCTCTAGAAGTCCTAGATACATCACTGACAAATAGTTTTTCAGTCATTTCAGTCAGTTGTTTGGAATGGAAAATAATGGCTGCAGATCTATGTCAGGACTCTTTATTGAAAGAGTCACTGTAGAAATATTATATGTAAAGTAAAATAGATGTCAAATGGTGTTCAATCTAAAATGATTAAGAATGCATATTATAAGAAATCCTGTATCATTAACTAGCATTATTGGGGTATTTGTTTTAAATTTATGGCCCTAACTAATGGCATAATTCTAATAGGTGCATTTAGCTAGTGGCTAACATGCTAATGGTACTTTAAGCCACAGTGTGTTCATCTAGGTAGCTAGTCTTCTTATTTCTACCATGCTTACATTTGTAGAACTCAGCAAACAAACCTACCAAATGTTACAATTGTTTTGAGAGTGTCATGATGACCAGCAGGTGCTATGATGTCTTACATCAAACAACCAAAGAAAATGGCACTTCAATGGAAAGTGTCCTAAATTCAAACATATAAGATCATATCAACATGGAGGCTTAGTGAAGTTTACATTTACTTTTATAAGTAGGCCTACATAAAAACACAGTAGTTATTCAAATCTACAACACATTAGTAGTACATTAGGAATGTGAAAGTTATTACTTATCACTTCTCACTATACTTAACTTTAGCTAACTAGCTTGTTGGCTTTCATGAGGAGTGTCTATGTTTAATTCACACTTTATAGCTCAAAAAAAGCTTTGACTTCCCACTTTGAAGAAAAGTGAAGATAAAGATGTCATTCCTCAGCTCTTTCTCTGAACCTTTGCACTCTGGCTCTAACTCTTTCTCTGTTTCTTGCCCTTAGTCCCTCAGTCTCTATGGGAACAACATCTCAGAAGAAGATAACGTGGCTCCGCTGAAGTTGTGTCCAGGGCAGAAATTCCAGGTTGCTGTTTTGCTGACACACCTTCAGGCCGCACCTGTTTCAACCAATGATGTGCTGCTAAAGCCTTACCTGGCCAGCTGGGATGAGCTTATCAAGTAAGAGATTACACACACAGACCATGGTTAATACCAAACCCTATTTCGCTTTTTTACTTCTGAAAGACTATTTCTTTCTTTTTATACCCAGTCATACTACCGAGCTAGTAACCTAATTAGTCAGATATACCACCAGGTGGGTTTTTTTAGTATTACACAACTAAATAAATATTACTAAATGAAATATGGGCATATATTAAAAAATATATGTATATTTCTCAGTTGCAACATTTTATATATAATAATAATTATAGTACATTCACAGAACACAAAGTCTATACAAATTATATTACTCTTGTAAACATATTAATTTGCATGTCACTGCACTCATGTCAGGACTCTTTAAAGGCCACTGTAAAACATATATATATATATATATATATATATATATACATGTGTGTGTGTGTGTGTGTGTGTGTGAAGATGTTCAATCTAATGACCTAGAATGTATGTTATTCATGTTTAATTTTTTTTTTTTTTAGTATTACACAACATTTGTTGCTCCTGTCTCAATTTCTTTAAAAGGATGTTACTTAAATCATTTTAGACAGTATTTAAACAGTGTACAAATGCCTCAGTTTACGTTTGTCCTCCATCCATGGGAGTGAGATCACCAGTGAATTTGTCATAGCCAAAATTACCTGGTACTATATGTGATATTATTGCTCATTTCTGGTTCATTGGTATCTCAAACATTTGTAAGGTTGTTTATGTATTAACAAGTTGTTGTTTTTTTAATTTCAGGTTCATTGATACACTGGGCCCAATGGTGGGTTTGATCTCCCAAGAAATCAAAACCAAAACTTCCATTATTCGTGAACTTGCCCAAAAAGAGGAGGTGAGGTTAAAGCAGCAATCTCAAAAGATGGAAGCAACAGTAGATGAAGAACAAGCTTCACTTACCTTTATGTCTCTGGGTAGACCATCCCATTTTTCTGTGGTAACTGGGGCTTATACATCTGTGCGCTCCATGATCAAAGAAGAGTTGGCCCGGGGTCTGGTGGACTTTACCCAGTCGACATCCTCAGGCTGCAGAACTTTACTGCGATTGCACCGCGCCCTGCTCTGGCTGGAGCTCTTCTTGCGCAGCCTTGCTGAGGAAAAATTGCAGGCTGGACAAGTCCCGAGCCCTTCCGAACTCTGTCGGGATGCCTACCGCTTAACCCTAGCCCAGCATCACACATGGTGGGTTAGGAAAGCAGCAGAGCTGGCCTTCGTAGCTATGCCTGACAGAGCCTTCTTTTACAGGCTGGTGTGCGTTGACACACAGGAGGAGGCTGCGGTCATCCTCAAACGTGTGGTCAAGGCCATAAAGAAAGTATACAAACTGACTGAAATGGCACTAGAGGAGCATGGCATGCTGAAGTTACCATAAAATTTAGTGCGCAGGCATGCTATTCATGCCATCAGGAAAATCATTTTAAAAATGATGCTGTAAGGATATTCAGCATGCTACTTATATACATTAAAGATCAAATACACTAATGGTGCTAAAATGAAGCCAGTATTACTTTAAGAAGACTTGAACATGCTAGCAGTACCAGAAGGACACATAATGTAAGTCATACCGTAACATTAGTCATACCATAAAAATGTGTAGTGCTACTGGAAGGAAGCACACTAGTGACACCAGAAGGACATGCGGCATGTTAGGTTGGTAAAACCGTCAGAAAATACAGCATGTAAGTAGGACATTTAGCATGCCAACGATATCATAATCATAAAGGCAGCATTTGAATACCACTATTCCATGCAGGAAATACCATACCCTGCATAATCTTCATAATAGGTGATGCTGTTAGTCAACAAAGCATGCTAGTTAAATCATTAGGACACATAGCATGCTAATCATATGTCAAAGTAGGTGCAAACTGCATGCATACTACATAAGGATACACTCTATTATAGTTAAATCACAAGGAAATATCATACTAATAGTATTGAATGGAAATATGTCATTATTATACCATATGAACACACAGTATGGTAGCTATATGACACGTCTTTCTAGTGAAACTGTGATGCCCTGTGACTGTGACATCCCAAAACTCTAATATTTAGATGTCTCTGAAGGTCTTCATTATCTGGATCATGTGTGTTACAGTGGTTCACTCTGCATAGTGCTGGATCACCAGTTGCAATTATAGCAAATTCATGAGTTCCACTGGACAGTTAGCAACTCCTCAGAAGTCAATTTAACAAGTGTGATTTTCTGTTTTCTGTTTGTACATTATTTAAAATAAGGCCTTATTGAGATATCTATATAAGTTCATTACAAAGCTAAGTTTATGTGCAATAATTCTAATATTTTTTTCCTCATGTGAACATGCCACTCTAAGCTTTAATTAAAAGGTTGCAGAAGATTCGCTTGCAAAGTTTTGTGCCCTTAAAACCCTCAAAAGTCAACAGGAATGGGAATTTTCAATGCATTTGGCTACTATTCTTATACATATTTATGAGTGAAACTTAATATGGTGCAGAACATAAGTAAGAATGATCAGCTCTGAGTACATATTAACTGGTGCTTCTGTTAATTTGGATTCTTTCCTTTGCTGCCAGGAGAGTCAGGTGTTGGCACACTTTGTTAAGAAGTAATGATATTGTCAGCTGTCCTCTTTTTATTTATCAGGTCACTTTATAACTTTATGACACTGAGCTGCAGATTCTGTTATTCACAATGGACTATGCTCTGGGTGTATCAAGTCACACCTAATATCTCTCAGCCATTAGAGACACACACGCCAGGCATAGCTACAATAACTATTTTAATACCATTTTATTATTGTGGTGTTAAAGCCATATGTAAATAAGAGCATGCACCTGCACTAAATAACCTTAAAATGTTGCATTTTTACAATGCATTTTCGTTTGTTGCACTGTTTGATAAGCTTATACTGCTTTCAAGGAAAGCTGAGAAGGACAGTGTCACTCCAGTGACAGTCCAAAAAGTGTGCACTAGTAGTTTGGTTGCTTTATTAGTATTATGTTACTTCTCTACACCTTTATTAACTGCAGATAGAGGGCAGCATTGCACACAAGAAGATACAAGCTGTGCAGTTCTGGCTTAACTACAGAAGCTCAGTTATTCCAGCAGGAGGCTCCTTTACCTCATCTGAAGGGCCTTGCTAAAGCAGGAGAACTGCATGCTATAATAGACACAGCCATACCAAAGTCATGTGTCTTAAGATGCTACTACGTCAGTCACCTGTAAAGGTTCTAAGAAGAGCTTCCTATGAATAGCTCAAGAACAGAGCACAAGGCCTGTTAAAGAGAATGATGCTAATTAGCAGAATCAGAGGTCAACGGGTTTGTCCAATATGTCCTGACACATATTTGTCAGACTAAATATGTGTCAAAAAGTCGGCCAAATAAGAAAAATAAAGAAAACAGGAAAGATCATTCACCATTTGCGGCTTTCCCATGGTTATTTTCTTGGTTATTTTCTTAGTAATCCAAAGGCTCCGAAGGACACTGCTGCTTAAAAGTTTATATATATATATATATATATATATATATATATATATATATATATATATATATATATATATATATATATATATATATAATTAGGGCCAGGAGATTCAATCAATACAGTTACAATCCAGTATATATTTAAAAATCTTCACCATTTTACCATTAATCTTTACCAAACAAATGTGTTGCATTCCAGGTCCAACTGTACTCTGGGGTCAATGCTATGAGATTGCTGACATTTAATTCATTAAACGTCCTGACACCTATTGTCATCTACACCAAACGCATAACTCTAGAGCTTTACATACTTTTGCCAACAAAGACATTTAATGATAGATTTTTGTATCATTTGTTTCATTTGCTTTATTGGATTTGTTATCTGTTGTTTTGAGTTAAAATAGGTTTGGCTCATACTTTGGCTCATATGATGTTTAATTTTGCTCTTATAAAACATTCTTTTGTGTTAACTTATTTCATGTCTAATTTAACAAACAGTTCAAACAGCTGCACAAGATGGGATGATGTCACATATATTTGGAATAGAAGACCATCACTGAATGATGCTGAATGAACTGTTATAAGACAGTGATGAAAGGACAACATTCAAGCCTTTTAAATGTATGAAATGAGGTGTAGGGCTGTAAAGAGGAACTGGCTCTGCAGTGTGTGAGCTAGTGTGTGTGGCTGTGTGTGTGTCATCTTCTCCGTGAGTGTCACCTGCTTTTGATAGGACTATTTTAGACTCCCAAATACCCTTAATACTGCCTAATCTCTCTCAGAGCTAATGCCATTCATGGAGGGAGATAGAAAGCAGAGCGAGAGCAAGAGAAGGTGATGTGACATGAAGGTGAGGGAGAAAGGTTGCTTGCACAAGCTGATTAAATACATTCATTTTAATGAATGCATGACTTACATGCTGCAGAACTTAAAGAGGAATCATATGTGTGCATGGTGGCTGGGGATAGGGTGGGGTGGGGTGATCAGATTTAATAACAGAGAGAGAGAGAGAGAGAGAGAGAGAGAGAGAGAGAGAGAGAGAGAGAGAGAGAGAGAGAGAGAGAGAGTGACAGAGAGAGAGAGAGAGAGAGAGAGAGAGAGAGAGAGAGAGAGAGAGAGAGAGAGAGAGAGAGAGAGAGAGAGATTACACTGATTGTATTGAACACTGATTGTATTCCTTTACCTGCTCTGTCTGGTCTCTTTTGCCCTTTCTTTGTTAGATCTGCTTGATGAAAGGCACACACAATTCCCTTTTTATCATTGGACTCTAGAGTTTAGACATACTGCATCACCTATAAGAAAAGCCCTGTTACATCATCTGCTTTAGGCCTACGTGTGAGTGAGGGAGGGTGAATGCATACTTTATGGCCAATATTGCAACTGCGTTTTAAATTGTAATTATTTTCTTCCAAATAAGCTCCAGGCCTGTTGTTTTGGCCAAGAACCTCTGAATGCCAGTTACTTCAGGTTGTGAGGTCACCACACATAAGTGTGGTGCACATATTCGGTGGTCCTGTTAGGTCCAATTTCCCCTTTTTAAAACATTAGAACATTATTAATAATATAGGCTACAATTAAAACTGCAGCTCTTGCACTTTAAAAGTTGCAGTTTTTACCCAAATTACTGGCCCAACATTGTATTTGTATGGAACAAAGATCCACATGCTGTTTATTACATTTTAGACTTGGCAAAGAAAAAAAAAACATTTCCATTTCAAAATACACAAACTCAAATACAGAAAGCATTAATGGTTATTTTATTTAAACTGAACAAACAAGCGGCTCATGTACCAGCTTCTGTTTACATTATGTGTAGACACACACACAATTGGTTGTTGTGGACTTAAAGTTTCAATATTCATCAAAGCAAACAAAATAAGAGGACAATATGTCAAAAAACATTGCTCAGTGACTAGTATATGCTTATATGTATTTATATTATGTATATTATATACCTAATGCTCTGCATTATCAAATCCTTTTTATGCACTCTCACTAAAAGACCTGTTATATGTATATATATATATTTGCATTACCCTTAGTGCTATATGGTGCATATAGTTAGGGTGCACATAGGAAATATGATACTGAAATAACAATATGGCTTAAAATAACATTATTGATCGGCCATTAAAAAAGCCTAAGAATGTTAAACAAAGCTAAAATCATTCAAATATGAATTGCTGCAGTAGTTACACAGTAGATGTTTCTAATAAGAAGCTGGACGAATGTGGAGCCAACTTCACCCTTATAAAACTGATAATGTCACAGAATCACAAATCAGGCAAAGACAATTCATTTTTGAGGGGGGGTGCAGCTCAGACACTCCACCAGGAGGTGCTATTCCTGTTGTAAACAGTGTAAAGTTCATAACTGATACGTGGTAAATGTGAACACTGCTGATGGCAGTATGTTAAGACAGCTTTCTTTTTTTGCATATGCTAATAAGAGAGGATGCCTGTGGCAGGCTGCATTAATGAGATGCGGTATGGAACCTGAGGCTAATGAATATTTTATAGCGCTTTGACCCCTGTGGTCTGACGGATCGGCTGTCCGCTTCTTTCCTCGCAGCATGGCTATCAAATATGCATCAGACAGTGAGGAGACAGGGACCTTTGGGGTCATATTCAGCATATGAACACACACCCTAAACCCTGAGGATTTATACACGGGCACTATATATATATATATATATATATATATATATATATATATATATATATATATATATATATATATATATATATATATATATATATATATATACACACCTTTATTATATTTCTCAGTTAAGCCTTAATTTATGGGTTTATTAGGTCCTCATAAAATAACTAAAAAAAAAAACAGAATGAAGAAAGACAGAACAACAGTGTGAAAGAAAGAACAGGTGCTGGCGGGGGATGGTGAGGAAAACTGACTGATGGAGGGATGAAGAACACTACCTGCCCTGGATTACTCAATCAGATTAAGAGATTAGGGAGTTAGAGAAAGAGCGCACACATTAGTGCTGCTAGAGGATATGACACAGAAGGCCAGTGTGTGTGTGCCCCCACTCAAACATATGTGATTCATCTTGTAGAGAGCCTCTTTAAAGAAATACCCCAGCATTTTTAAATCTAATCTTCATCTGCAGCATACAGCCAATTACCAAAAACAATGTTTTTGCCATGTTTTTCTGTTCTTCAAAAATAACAGAAAAAACACCATGACAAAACCCTTATAATAGATATAAGGGAGTTGTTGCTAACAAAGTTTTGAAATATGTAACAATATAGCATAAATGTGTAACTATAGCCATTACAATCCAATAACACAGGCTGAGACAAATGAGGGAGAATATTTTATGTTCTCATGAAGTTTTATCCAAACTTCATAAACCTTTACTGACAGAATTCAGCAACTGCTTGGTTTCTATAAGGTGCCCATTCTGGGGTGTAAAGTTTTCTGTCCTTCTCTAAGTACAGGAAATCACATAAAAACAACTGCCACCATTTTGTACATAATTTTTTTTTCATCTTTGATTTCAAAGTGATTTGAAATTTAATCTTGGTAAGTTCACATACACTACATTCATTATGGTAATTTTGATATGATTCTCATAATAATACAGAGAACCAAATCAAAAAGACTAGTAAAAAGATCTATACTCTAGATACACAAGAGATTAGGTTACAAAATGTTTGCGTATCTCTTTAACAACACAGTTACAAATGGTACAGCAGTGTGGGTGAAGGGAATGAAACTAAACAGTAATAAAAATAATTAAATTAACCAGGATTGAAGTGAGTGAAACTGGTTTGTTTTTATTCTCTCATGCAGGTTGCAGACTGGACTGTGCTACAAAGTTGCAGAATGATGTCAATGAAGAATCAAACAGGAACTTTACCATTGTACTTCTACCATTCTCTAACTCTACCACTACACTCTCAAAGTGATATCCTGTCAAGTAAAATTGTCTCATAAGTCATTTTAAGATTATTTATTTATTTATTGATTTATTTACTTACTTATTTATTTATTTAGTCAAATTATCTTGCTGTATTGATAAATAATTAGGCTTGTTTCAGGCACATTTCTCATAATAAGAAAAACTATCTGCCAATATAGCGAGATAATTTAGCTTGCAAAAACATTTAAAACAAGTAAAAAACATCTAGAAATAATTTAAATGATCTTAAAATGACCTTACAAAAAAGATCATTTTACTTGCATTCCTTCCAGTCCACTTTCGAATGAATTTTAAACAACTTCCAGAGCTAATGCTCTCAATAACATAAGACATGAAACAAGAATGAAGGATAAAAGATAAAGAAACATGCACCCACACACACACAAACACAAACGTTCTCCTCTTCACTCCAATAATTTGAACTAAACCGTGTGCAAATTAATACAAAATACACAATCCCTTCCAAATGTGAATTACACATTTTGTACATCCAAAAAAACACAACAAAACAAACAAAAAAACAAAGAAATCAACTATTTATACATATAAATCAACATAAATAGCCACACCTCATAGAAATGAGGAGCATTAAAGAATGTAGAATGCGCACATGATGTAAGCATTACGCACACAATGACGACCAAACCGGAAAAAAACTGTAGAAATGACCCGTGCATGAACTCACTTACAAATCCAAACAAATAGTAAAAATGGGGATAGATGTAATGCTGTATCTATGACAAATCGGAACTTGGAATTTTCCAACTCAGAGCTTCCTACTTCCCACCTCAGAGCTTCTATGCTACTTCAGCCAACATAATTAGATGGTTAATAAGTAAATGGTTTGAAGTTAAATGCTCTCTAATTATTGAGAAAGTTGTTCACAGTGTTAGTGATAAGAACCAGACATCTAAAGGCCTCTAAAAACTCCCTCAAAGAAAGCTGGTGAAAATGTACATGCAGGGCGTTGTGTGGCAAAATTGTTCCCAAAGAAAACACAGTTTCTTGGATTGTTCACAGTTGTATTATTATTTTGGTTACATATTAAAACTAAGAATCTATGCCTGGACTCAATGATCATTTTGGGTAGGTAAAATAGCTGTATGATCTCTGGTTCCTATCACCACAATTAAAAAGAAATTTAAAAAGTTATTAGGTTTCTCTACAATGAACCACTTCACCACTGAACCACTCAGGAGGGATACGTTTACATTTCAATAAAATCATGCAGATTTTTTTAAAAACATCTCTAGTAATCTCTTTAAATATGCTTTTATCGCACAGTTAAAGACATGTTAGTTAATATTTTTTATCACCTTTAAATGATCTAAGTTGCCTTCTGTATTGATTGACATTGACAATAGAATACCATATACAAATAGAAAGTCAGAAGTTTCTAAACGTGCTATTACTTACTTCACTGTACATTTGTGATGTCATGGAATTGCTACACAGACAATCTGACGCGCTTACAAACTCTGACTTGCTTTGGTGGGAACTAGTTCGTTCAAGTGGATTCTTCCCAGTTCCTACTTGGTCATGAACGCAACATTACAGACACACATATATTTCCTTCCTTGATGCCCCCAGAGGACAAAAAACATGCAGATTTGTTCCACCTCTGGCAACAGTGATAATTCTCATCAATGTCAATGTCATGGAAACACACTTCTTAAACATTTTAATAACACGTGCTCTGTATTGTACACTATTATTATTAGTAGTATTATTATTTCGCCCTCTCTCTGAGACATGGCATAAAAATCACACAGATTTGCTCATAAATATTTCTTATCAATAATCATGCAATATAAAGAGATTTCTCAGCTTTTGTTTTTTGAGAAAATAGAGTAGGTTTTAAAATGCTCGGTGTACACACACTAACATACACACACGTGCAGATCCACACATATCAGGGCTGCACAGTCACAATCATTATTATACCATGATACGTGCCTTTGCAACAGTAATATAACAGAGGGCTGCTATATAAAAATAACCCGTCAAACCTGTCATAGTGTGTTTTCCTGTGTGCTGACCATAGTTCCTGGCCATTTCTGTGGATGCTAAATTAAAGCAATTCAATCAAAGGAGAGATCAGTTTTTTACTGTTTTTTATGTGATTTTTATTCACAAACTATCAATTTCAACAAGAATACACTTTGATAGGAATATACGTTGTGTTTTAGCATTACTCAGATTAAACAAAGCAGTAATCAAATGATTTTACTGCTGCCAGTGGGGACATGCACATGCCTTAACATCTTTTGTGCCAGATATAAAAAAGCGCCTTTGAGTCTGACATGTTCATTATTGATTAACCATTGTACTTTGAATATATTGCAAGGTGTATCATAATCACAACATGTAGCAATATGATATTTTGGCCATATGGTGCAGCCCCAACACACAGACACAACATAATCAGTAGTATCTTCACATTTTTACTTCACTTACCAATGCCTTCACTGGAGGCAAGAATGTACAGAACTCATTGTAATTACAATGGGCTGAGTACTGTGTCTGGTGTGTGTATCCAAGAGCACCTCCCGCATGAAAATGATGTGTATAAAGCATATATATGTGTATGTGTGTGTGTGTGTGTGTGTGTGTACATGAAGGTAACGCACTTTGGTCCGGCTAGTTTCTAGAGTTGATCCTCAGCTTGAAGGAAACACGGCCAGCAAACTTGTCCCGCTCATTGTTGTTGGGAATGTTGTTGGCAATGATTTTGCACTCCACATTAACCTCAGTGTTTAGGGTGATGTTGAGGAACTTGATCGCCACAAGTGGTTGCGAATAATTCACCTACAGCAGATGAAAACAAATTCGGATGGGATTACTTTTGGATGGGATGTGGGGTACTTGTGGGGTACAGTGACTGTAGTCCTGTCTGAATCATTTTTACTGATTGCGCACATGATTCAGACAACTTTTACCTTCAAATCAAATCAAATCAAATGTCAAAATAATTAAATAAATGATTTTACCCTTAACTCTGTTTACCCAAAATACTATTGACTCTGTATGTGTGGAATGTTGTGTTTTGTTGGGCAACAAGCCCTATAAACAGTTGCTGTGAAAACAATTCAAACCTGTCTATAGTGCTGTGACAAAATAGACAGTATGGCTTTTTTTATATAAAATAATCAGCCACCAGACACATGTGGACTAAAATATTAGTTTTATGTAGATTAATACTAGGATATACATTATACATTCATACATAATATAAATATATTTCATATATTACTGAAGAAAATGTATTGCATTGTTGAGCTGAGCATCATTACAGAGCAACAATGGTTGGCTACTATTTGTCATGGTGTAAATAATCGAAAACACACTTGTTCGGTTTACATGACATATAGTAATAGTATTAGATATCTTCCCTTTAATACATTTTTGGGTTTGGTTCAAAAGCCCAAATTCTTTTTTGCATGACTTTATATCATAGAAAAATACAGTGAAATAAAGAAGTGTGGTTGTGATGTTGTTTGCATAACCTATTCAGCCTAAAGCAGTTGAGCCCTGCTTTTACCTCACACTCATAATAAGGATGCAAAAAGTGTTTGACTAATTAAATGTGTAAAGCAACATGTTTTTCTTCTGTCTGGCAGAAAGCAAATCAAAAACAACCTCATGCTCTTTACACTTTAGGGTCCAGTCATAGGATGTGTATGTATTTTTATTAATATACATACCTGAGCCTTCTTGCCGTAGTATGGGTAGTACATGAGGTTGAATGTGCCATTGCGGGGAAAGTACACTACCTCCCCCATCTTATCTGTGTCATCAGCCTACGGTGAGAGTGAGAGAGACAGAGAGAGAAGAAAGAGAAAAAGACTTAGCTCGTAATTAAATTCCAAGGTGACCAATTGGTTCAGGACTTTTCTTATAATTATGCCCAGAAAAATGAGTGTCTATATAATAATTCAAGGCAAAGTACCTATATAATTAAAGCTTTAAAGAATATTGGCTTAGAAGCTCAACCAAATGAACCTTTTTTTGCCAAAGTTTGCACAACATTAAAATAGATTTTTTTAGCAACATGGCAAATAGGTGTTTTTTGCCAATCTGCCTACTTTTGATTAGGTACAACAACATAGCCCAGCTCTTTAATAACAGTTTAGTCACAACCACAGTTTGATAGTATATCACTTTAAACTGGAAATTCAACACTATGCAGTGATTCAAAACAAAAAGAGCTACTGTTACAGCTAGTGACATTTGCTACAAAAGAATTCTAGGAGTATGGACATGTCAGTTGAGTTCTATGTTCTATGTTCAACAGAGAGAGACAGTACTGCAAATTAGAACTTCTACAGCTCTATGCCAAAAATGTTTGTGCGTCTCCACCGGCCACCGGCCAAAAAAGTTAAAGTAAAAAAGTATAATAAGCAAGCTTGAGTAATTTAATTCCTTTGAAAAAATAAGATTTTTATCTGTTTCGAAAAGTTTGTGAGTGTGCTAGTACTTTATTGCTGTTTTAAATTATTACATGCATGTCACCACCAATCAGCCAATAAGTCTCAGGAACCAGAAGTTAAAGTTAAGGAAGCTTAACTAAAGAAGAAGCCGGTGGAGACGAGGCTATCAACAAACACATCAGAATGTTTTTAGGGTTTTTTTTGTTTTTTTTTAAACAATTGCCTTAACTCATTCCAACGCTGTTTGAGCTGTATCTGTAATGAGTTAAATTTGTCCAGCGCAATTATTCCCATAAACCGAGTAAATGTAGCATGTTTTAAAATAACTATGTTTTCTTTTACAGTGCTACATTGGTTTCTGCATAACCGCCATTCTTACCCATTCATCTTTGCCGATTTTGTATTTCTGAGGGAATAACACAAGAACAGGAAATAGAAACAATGGAACAGATGGAAAAAAGAAAGGACAGAGAAAAGCATGGAAAAATGAATAAGAAGGTGAAAGAGTCAAACGAACAGATTAGATAGGGGAAATGGGGTGATACTAAGAGTTTAATGTAAAGTGAGTTTGTAATTTGTTAAAACCTAATAACCTTTTGCACCATCACAAATCCTATCTTTGGCACTCAGGCACAAAGGTGACCGCTGTGATTTATTAATTGGTGCACACATTTAATATGACTCCTTCTCAAAGCACAAAATATTGGGATGAGATTATTACAATGAACCACCTACTCCAGTTTACCAAGGTTGGTGGCAAATATTGACTTGAATATGTGGACAGTTTAACACCCTTTTTAATAAATCCAACAAATAAAACCCCATATATTTTGCCAGGTTATTTCTCTTTCTGTCAGCCACATGTCATTTTTTGTCATGTTTGACTTTTTTCTTAAAAATAATTATAAATACCTCACCTTATTGAAGACTAATAGCTAGTTATTTTGACTGCACACTCCCAGCACCTTGTACAAAGAGAGCTGTAGAGAAATCCCTAGGTTATGTTTATCCTATGCAAACAGCAATCTTTGTAGAAAAGGGGTTTCTTTAGTATGAGAGATTTACTTATGTTGTCCTTTGATAAAATCAAGCTGGTATATACTGTTCAGTCCAAACATTAATAAAACAGATTTTTCAACAGGCTTTTATGGCTCTGTTCTCATTGTGTACCCTTAAACATGAATTTAGTTGTAAACAGAAGTTTATACCTTTAAATGTAAATGTGTACGTTATTAATAACATGCCAAAAACAAGGAATTAAGAACAAGCCTTTGTTCACTGCTTAATTTCAATTTAAAGACTAAACGGACTTGGAGTGGATGCATCAAAATACTAGGAAATATTGGATTCTTTAACTCAAAATATTGAGAAATCACAACATTCAACATATTAAAAGCAGCAACAGTAAAAAGACAGTAATGTAAAAAAATAACTTGCAATAAGGGTTAAGTTACCTTTATGTGTCAATTGCATTAGAAATACCTAGTTTATAGATACGGTAGGTGTACAATTACAAATTGAAGACCATCAGTACAATTTCTTAGCAGCCCCTTTATAGCTTCTTCTTTTATAACTGGTCAGTTTCACCACTGTTATGCAGATTATCAGGGTGTTGGTACAGCATGGTTGCAGAAGTTTTTAGACACACCAGTGTAATTGCCTGGTGTGTGTAAATTGTGATTGTGAAGTGTTGACCACCACTCATAAAATATTCAGAAAAAAGCACATCTGTGGTCAAAAAGTTTAAGCTCAGATCAGGCAAATTTAACAGGAACCCAACACCTGTTGACTGTTTACAGGCCAGGGTGTTAGTTTCCAGTCATGAAACAGTAGATCCCATCAAAATCGAACTGTACAATAGACTTTCGTGAAGTGGTCCATCTATGTCTCCCTACAAGGTGCGTTTGCAGCGGCCATTAATGTAAAGTACTTTGCAAGGGTCTGATACCTCCCTTTATTGATATAATTTCTTTTGAATTTATATAATGTTTTTAAATTGTACATTGGTTCCACATAAATGAAACTTATTACAGCAACACAATTACAATAAAATGTGTTTATGTAATGAATTCTATGCATGTGGGACACACTGAATCAAGTAATTTAAAATTACACTTTTATCAGTGCTTTCAAATCAGCCTTTGAGTACAAATTATTAATTTCTGTATCAGAAAAAAAGTAGAGAGCATACATTCTGAAAGAGACAGTATCACCGACTAAATCGACAAATTTTTCAATATTTACTTTTTTTTCCCACATTTTTGCCTTTTTTACAGCTTGCATTCTTCTCATGAGACTCGCTTTGAGTTTTTAGAAGATATCTCCAAAGACTAATCTTATAAGTTGGTTGCACTTTCTGCTTTTTGCCTCATAGGTAAACCCAAACACACTCAAGGTTTTTGATTTGTGTGTTGAGGAAATTAAATAAGAATAGCATCAGCTCTGACATCTGCACAGCGCTATACAAAATAAGAAAATCGGACAGGCTTGTAAAAAAACAAATCAATTTAATTCTGTATGAATGTGACAAAGACCAATGTGCTGCTCATAGAATAATTTTAAATGTTACACTGTTTGGCAGCCAAAGCCTACAATGAGTTTATTGCTTCATTACACATCCTGCTGAATGTAACGCTAATGTGTGGTGGAGTTGGTCAACATGACAGGAGGGAAGTGTGAGGGACTATTGTGCAGTATGCTAATTTATCATGAAGCCTGACCACTGTGTGGAGGGTTTAATAAAACTTTAATAGGAAATAGATCCTGCTCACTGAAAGAAATAGGGGGTAAGGTAGAGAGATAGGTAGAGTGAAAGAAAAAGAGATCCATTACCTTGGGAGCACAACTAACTGAGGGTGCCTGGCCGTCCTTTCCTGGCAACATACCGATCACCTGGCAGAAAGGAAGACAGAGAGAGAAAGAGAGAGAGAGAGAGAGAGAAAGGGAAGTGACATTAGAAAGCTAAACTTGCTGTGGTGAATAATTGATGGCAAGCGGCCTGCCAGCCTGCTGTCCCCCAGCAGTGTCCATTACGCAGAACACTCTTTTGCTCACTCCTGGAATTCTCTCACACACAGTATTTCATTTGACTAAAGAATTTAGCGACCCAAAAGCTACAGTTATACCAAAGAGGGGACTGCAGTGCAAATACTGTTTTCATTGATTGTTTTATTGAGTATTTTTTATTAGCATTTTTTTATTTTTCATTAGCATTTCAACTTTTTATTATCTTGGTGTATGTAATATGTTTATTTTATATTCTTTTATAATGATTTTCTAACATTTCTTACATTGTATTTTTAATGCATCTATATTAAATGTTTATTTAAAATTGGTATTATATTTATTATTTTTGCTCATTTTGTTTTCAATCCCTTTAACTGTATATGCTCGGCTGCATTGAAAATGAGGGTCATCCCTCAATGTATTTCCGAGATTAAATAAAGGTTGATTGATTGATTGATTTAATTAACTTTTTCTGCCTGTTTTTTAAAAATGGATTATTCAGATTCTAAAATCTGATGCAAAGCCACATAACACATAAAAAAACCCATACCTGCAATAGGACTGCACATGTAAACTGAATATTGAGGTCAATACATAGCCAGTGTGATATATTGGGACGTCAATACCTCCAACACAATCCAACCTCTGCTTGACTTGAAATGTGTATTTGCATGCTATGTTTAGCATATTAAACTTAAAACACAAAACTTTTGCACAGGTCACATTTTATGATTAGTTGTTTGTTGGATACAAGAAAAAGCCCTTTTAAAAAGTTAAAAGTATTTAAAACAGATTTTAAAAAACTTATTTTGTATATTTTGTATTTGGATGTAGTTTGTTTGCACTGTGTTCAGCCTGTCCTACATTACTATAATACTTTGTAAAGGAAAGGTTCTAGTCTTCTGGTTAATCTTACTGAGGTTTCATCTTACTCGATTGAGTTTGATGATGATGCAGGGCTTGCCATCATTGTAGCCATAATATCGGTCAGTGATGCCGGAGCAGTCCTCCAGGAAGGAGCGTTTGAACTGGCAAGAGCGTTTGGGGTTGTTCCTCACGCTGTCGCTGTCCTCCTGTATGAAGTACTGGTCAGGTGTACATGCGTGGTTCTTTTGCTCCTGCACTGAGTCATTATAGGCTGAGGGAGAAAAGAACAGGAGCACTTAGAAGGCAGTCAGAATTGCAAGATTTTTTTGATCTTTAAATTGAAAAGTCATATCATAGCCAATTAACAATTATCTGCTGATACTGATATAATTTAGTCAATACTCTGTTTATATTAAAAAAATATAAACAAAAACAAATCTAAACAGATATATACATGGGAAAAATCAGTGCATCTCTACTTACTGCACCATACACACACACTTACAGGAGAGGAAGCGGTTGAGGGCCTGCACATGCATGTCCCAGCTCTCTGTGTTTTCTTTAGTGTATGTAATCTCCAGATCTTCACCTTTTGGCCTGATCATCATCCCTATGGAGAGAGCAATAAAGAGAGAGAGAGAGAGAGAGAGAGAGAGAGAGAGAGAGAGAGAGAGAGAGAGAGAGAGAGAGAGAGAGAGAGAGAGAGAGAGAGAGAGAGAGAGAGAGAGAGAGAGAGAGAGAGAGAGAGAGAGAGTGGAAGGACATACACTCACCTTTGGTGAAACATTTGATTTATGTTTTTACTTATCCCAGCTGTGGTTAATCAGCCAAGACATATTTAGAGTTTAAATTTTGCTTCTTTAGTTTAATAGTGGCGCTGCCAGACTAACATTGCTTAGAAACTAGAACTCTTCAGTCACCCAAATAGCTCAAATTGCTTCTGTAAAAAAAAATTCTAAAACTTTTTTCAAGCTCCTCTACTTGCATCTAGATATTAATTAATATTGCACAGCATTGGTTTAGGATGCATATAGACCATATGAATACAATAATAAATATGTGTAATATGTAATAATAATTACTTTTTACAAACACAATAATATGCATCATTGTATATTGCATGCACACTATACTATTGACATCTTGTGAAGTTATATTTTCAATATTTATGAGTTTATATTATTTGAAAACTTATACATGGATACATATTACTTGGATATAAATCATTATTACTGTACATATGTGTTATTACCTGGTGTAGCAAGTCTGTCCTGGTAAGTGGGTGTGTTGTCGTCGAGGGTTAGAAGCATGACGTACATGGTGAGAGAGAACATTCCAGCCAGGAAGATGTAAAAGGCCAGATAGAACAAAAAGATCAAACCTGCACACACACACATAAACGTTAAAGTATGTAACAAAAGTTGATTATGGATGACACAAGCCTTTTATGACTACACTCTCTGTTGTTTTCCCATATCCAAAGGTCAGTCTGAGAAGGTTTTCTGGATCTCATGATCCAAGTAATCCCAGACATATTCAGTAATGTGTTAAAGTTTTTTTTTCCAAATAAAGAACTACTTTTGGCTCTCCTGCTTCATTTTTCACATTCTTCTCTACAATATCATGCTATTTATACAAAATACAGATTGGCGAGGGAGTTAAGACGCACACTCAGTTAAAGTAAGAACATTTCTGAGTAACCTGGTAGAATAGCAGCACTTATGGGTAAGTGGCTAAATTAACAACCATTTAATGTGTACCAGCATAATTTGATTATTAGCTAACTGCACTACAGAGCATGTCACTTGTTTTTATACACTACTCAAAACCAAAGTTGAACACATCAAATTACATGATGTAATTCATATATCATCCCATATGTACAAAAAAATGGTGTCATTGTTAATTGTCATAGACTCCACTATGACCACTAGACTGTTCAGATTACTCAGATGAATATATATAAATATGGAATCTGTAAATATATGTAAAAATAATTATATACAAATTCCTAACCCTTGTTAATTTTTATTTCATGTTTATATCATATTGCCTGGTTTGAGGATGTGTTCAGAGGATCTTTGCAGCCTAAAACACATTACATCAGCAAAATGACATCACTATACACAGTCCAGAGGAAAGCCTATACTGCTGACAGACAAAAAACACTGTGCCTTACAGTGCAATTCTCTTGAAATTGTACGGACTAACAAAACATTAGAAGGATTTATTTTAATGAGCTGTGAAACACCATCGTAAGCAAAGATAAAGACAAAACTCACAACAATAGGGCTCTGATCACTCTCCCTTTAGGAGTAAAATGAACCAATGTCAAATATAGTTTATTATACTTTGCTACTATGGGACACACGAATGCAGACACAATGTGTCCTTCTATGATGCTACTTGTCTAGGTCCAGAAAGACTGAACAAGACAAGAAAACATCCTGAAGAAAAAAAGACCTTATGTAGAAGAAGTCTTCATCACCATCCATTTTTTTGCTTATTAGCTCCTCTTAGAAGGCAGTATCATTTACTCATCTAACAAGCATGTCTACCCTCCGCTAAGATGCCTGTCCTTCTGCTATTGTAGAACATCTGTACAGAAAGTTTTGACTAATCTTTTTCCCATTTTGCTGCTGATTTTTGATTCTCCACCATTATCTGGACACTCATTTATTAACTCTTTTAGATATTTGAATATCAGAATTAGCCATAATTCACATCCCTAGTCTTTACAATGTTTAGTGTATAAATGGTTTGACAGCGGCTTTTAAACAATTTTGTACTCCAGTTCATGTATTTCCATGCTTTGCAACTTAAGTTAGACAGGTTTTCATAATGATAATTCAGATCTGACTTGAACAACGCTAGAGTGTGAGCCCTTTAGATGTTTCAGCGTTGCATGCCAAAGCCAGGTCCCCACAGCCACTCCATGGACTGATCCCAGGAGAGTCCATCTGAAAGGAGAACAATTGGATTTCTTCCCTCACACCCTCTCTTGCTCTCTGTTTAGGATCTCCAGTGAATACTGATCAATACCGGGAAAGCATCAGGAAGCAACACAGCAGACAAATTGGAAAGCACCCATGACAGCAAAAATGAGGACGACTATTGGTTCATATTAGTTTATTAATTTTTGTGGCCTAATGTTAAAGCCGTAGAACTGAAATACGTATCGAACTAGCACATATAAAAAAGGCACAATGCCACGTTTTAATCACTTCAGTATTGACAGAACGTTGTTTAAAAATATTTGCATTACTGGACAGATATTTAGATATTTATTTTTACATGTTTTTGTTAAGAATTGAATAAAGTAGAATTTCTGAGTGCTGCAAGTCACCCTGTCAAGCCAAAAATACTTTTTTGGAAGCCTGTCTTTGCTATGTTAAACGAGTCAATTCTCTATAATGCTAATGCAGGTATATGTACTATTTAAATATATGCAGCACTATAATGACATACTGTGTTGTAATATTTAACCTTTAGTGTAATTTATATTGCACGAATCATAATAAAAAGTTTAAAAAGCAAACCTACAATGAGGGCAGACAGAAATTCTGAAAGCTTCTGAAAAACTGAAAGCAAGGAGGAAAAGCTTATATTATGTGTCTATCAATTTGGATATGGAAATGGAAACATAAATGTTAGAACACAAATCAAATGTACAGGCACTCTTTATTTTTGCTGTAATAAAAAATCCAACTGAGACACCACGGAATCGTTACAGGCCTAAAACATACGTCAATCAATGAATAAATAAATCACTTATAATATATGCTACCGGTGACCTGTCCATGTTGTACCCCGCCAGGGATTGGCTCCAGCACCCCTGTAACCCCGACTAGCAGGATAAAGAGGAAGATAATGCATGGGTGGATAAAACATGCTGATTGTGAGTTCATAAAGTTTACCCCAGAGCCCACTTTCTCCACATACTTCTTAACCCTCCAGATTAACTTTTTTCAGAACCTTCACTGGATTGTTTTTTAAATGAAGTGCCATGCAGGACAGTCCATCAGATCAGAGCTTAAATTACAAATATCAGTCTTAAAGGCACAGTAATCTGCCTGTTTATTTCTAAAAGATACAGAGAGGTTGGGAAATCGTCATGTAAAATTAACTGTGACAGTTTGTTGGAACACAAACCCACATTAATAATGGAAAAATAATGGAAAAATAAAAAGCAAGAAAAAAGCAAGATATGGACTAAAACTGCATTGTCGTCTTAATGCCTGCACTAGATGTGTGGATTATTATTGCTATTGTGATCAATTTAGTAATTGTGATCAACAATATGCATATCTGAGCAAGTTCCTAGAGAACAGTGACCAACTGCCTGTTTCATTATAGAGAAAACGTAAGCAGTACGGTTTAATTTAATTTGGTTAAGTTGGTGATATTTGTGATAATTACAGTGTTTCTCCTACTGTGATCACCTTGACCAATTAACGTTTCAGATGAACGTTTCTTAGGGTGCAATCCAACAGATGCAAAATAATATAATAAAAATATTGCAGGTCAGTTTTTAATCATGCCACTTTGTTGATTCTCCTATGCATTTTAATGTGCACCACAGAAGGTGAAATGTGTTCATAAAATTTAACATTATAATCGTAATATATGTCCATTTCACACAGAACCACTTTGCACAAATGTGTCGCTGCAGTGACCTGTCTGTCTGTCTCCTTTCATCTTCTCTCTGTTTCTCCATGATACTTTCTGTACTCTTTTATCACTCTAATCAGACAACTGACCGAAAGGCTGAAAGAGAAGAACAAAGAGCATTGCATGATTAATTTAATTAGAGCAAACACATCCGCACACATCGCCCTCTTTAGATCTTTCCACTTCTTCTCTCTGTACGGCTGATTGATTTATTTAGACATCAATCATTGCACATACAGGACCACAGCTGTTTGCAGATATCCCAATCCACAGACAAAGATGAAAAACAGCAGGCTGCCCTGCTCTGATCTATATATAAGCGAGTCTCTTTTTCATCTGAGGTTAAATTAGTCCCTTGAACTCTGGTTTGGATTGTTATTCAAGAACTACTACAGATGATTCAATACCTAATATAAAGTATTAGGTAGCATTATTACATTAAGTTGCTGTATCTGTATTTATGCGAATGAGGAAATTACTTCACATTTTAAAGCAGTTAAATGCTTACACTGATTCATATATATTTAAAAATGAAAAAAATCTCATACAATTTAAAAATTCACATATAATTTAGTTCTAGTAAGGAGTTAACCTTTAAACTCTAAAAATTTGTAGGTACACATTTAGTGCTCACTCATATATGAGAAAATATATAGTAATTAATAGTGCTTATAGAATTATTAATAACAGTTTCTGAGGAATTCAAAGTAGTCAATGACAAATGTTTAGTAGGTACTGAAAAATAGAAGTTGTAGGAGTTGCTGTGTAATTTAAAAGTATTTACTTACTGATTAATAGTGGTTTATTAACTAATTATAGTGGTTAATACATAACTCATAGAGGTTAATAAATTATTTATAGCAGTGTCTAATTAATTCATAGTTGTTACTGAGTAGTTAGATAGAAGTTACTGAATAACTCCCAGTAGTTGCTGAATAGCAGTAGTAGTTACTGAATATTTCATAGCTATTGACAATAGCTACTTTTTAAATAATTCATTATAGTTATTGAATAATTCTGTGTTTTCTGAGTAATTGTAGTAGTTATTGGATAATTTTGGACATTTTAAGATTTTGAACTAAAGTTTTTGAACTGAATTTGAGGGGGCTGTAATTCTCACCAATATTTTCTTTCTAGGTCCATAAATATATTGCTTATTTTGTCTGAGCTGAGCTTTCATATGCGATCTAGCTTAGTAAGACTATAATCAAAGTAGCATCATCCCTCCTCGTAGAACATCAGCAGTGCTCCATCAGCAGACACACACATTCAGTATCTGAGTTAGCAGTGTTACACGGCTATTTGGGCTGTTTCAGGACTACACTGCTGTTTTCCCACAGGACATTTCCTTTAAAGCCGCTCAGTATATAATAAACTGGGTCATTGATTGACAGCAGACAATGACTTACCAGAATTAGTTAATACTAATCTATACAGCAGCCTAAATTTTCACTCTTGTAAAACTATGTGTTTTCAGAGTGTGTGTAAAACTGTAAAACATGTCAAGAGGGATTGTGGATTCAAACTGACCCTAGGGGTTGGTTATAACCTGTAGAAATACTTAGAACAAGGTAATCTCAAAATGTAGGCTGTTTATTGTTCTTGTCCTGTCTTCTACTAGTTTGCTCATTTGAGGCCATGTACGAGTTATTAATCACAACAAACTAGCTGTCAGCATATGAACTCAAAATTGTTAAGCTCTATTTTTTACTTTTGACATATTTTGGTCCAAAAATGCTAAAGCAAAAAAAGTGAGTGGTCGGAGCACAAGCAAGGCAATTGCAATTGAAGAAAAACTTAATCACAAGTACGTAGACTAAATATTAAATATTTGCATCTAAAAGCACAAATACAATCTATAGTTGGTGTTATGGAACTGGCCAAATAAGCAAATTGAGCTAAAGCTGGTTTATAATCATTTCAGACACAAAAATCCTCAGAAGCCCTTTGCTGTTTAACATTTTCCTTCAGAGTCGCCAATATAGAAAGGAATACTTTTAAACAATCAAATAAACGCAGTTTTTTACTTTTACCTGGAAGTTGAATGTAACACGTCAAGTTATAAAGGTTTGCTTCTTTAGTTTGTCACACTTTCCCCTTAACCAAATTTTAGCTATGTGGTGTTTGCTGTGTATTTCAAACATATATTAGCTAATTGAGGAACTCAATTTAAGGAAAGGGAAAATTGTGTAAAAATAATTATATTTTGCCAAATGATTAGTTTAAATAAAGCTCCTTTCTGTTTTGCCTGGAGCGTCAGCCTGTAAGGCAGATCCTGGCTCATTGCTAAGCCCAGGTAATGAGGACATACGTTAAAGGGGCCAAATATACCACAGTTCAGGCCAGAGACAGAGATAGACTCATTAAGGAGTATTAGAGAACGCAACAGCTTAACTGGGTAAAAAGCCTTAGGAAAACCCTTAGGAAAAATCTTTTTCTCACACTTGCACACACACATACAAGACCACAAATAAAAGTTCACTTGATAGAAATGTGTACATCAACTACTCTTAGAAAACATTACACCAATTGTTGCCAAAAGTAAGTAAACTTAAAGACACTATTCTTTTGGTGCACTTTATTTAATTTTATTCAATCAATTAAATGTCTGTTAATTCATTTGTGATCTGTTTCCGAGTGCATTCTAGGTAAGCATGGTATGAATATCTGCTAACAATGGAATCAATGGTCTTATTTAAATTTATATGATAATATATGTAATATGTGTAATTTTGCATATGACTTTTGTTTTTTATTTTACTGCATTTGTAAGCCTCCAGAAATGAATATTGTTAAATTTTCTGTAAATCATTACACCAATTCAATTCAAAAGCTGAAAGACAATAAAAAGACAGAAACACGAGACAATATGTGCAAAGACACTAAGTACAAGATATGCAAAAGCAAAAAAACTTGCACAGTCAAGTGTCAGAATGTGGCTGGAACTGGTGCAAACAGTTGTTAGCATACACTCTCTCTACCAAAACGTTATTTTCATGTCATTTCATGTATTTGCTCACTCTGGACTAAGATCTATTAACAAAACTTTTAAAAGGAGCACTCTTTGCAGTTCATTTAAAGCCACTCTAATGTATTTCAAGTGATGTATTTGTCCTAACTCAAACAGCAACTCTAACTCACACATACCCTCAGTCCTGTGAATGGTGAAACAAAAACAATTGGTTACACAAACTCCTGTTTTTTTTTTTGTCAGAATGTTAATGTTAACTTTGTTGTTGATTGTGCAGGACCTGGGTCAGCTTAAGTAATTGCACACTTTCCAGTATATAAGCATGTTCAGTGTTCAGTACAAACCTACAGTGCTGAATTGAACATCTGCAGTCTTGAATCAGCAGTAGTAATATAAATGAACTTCCTGTTCTAAACACCATCTAGTGTTGAGATAGTGTACATGCTACATAACCTTCTTCAAGAAACTTACACAAGAAATTAGTGTAAAATGTGCATTCAGAGCTTGATTATCTCTCACACTGTTGAAATGAGCATACAGTGTTGAATTTGTGTTGAATTTACCTTTAATACTGAACTAACATCTGCAGTGCTATTTACACCTAAAGAACGATGATTAACGTACCGTTAATTAGCACAATAATGTTTTATCAGTATCGTCAAGCCCTGATGAAACTAAGCTATGTGAGCGTGAACTAAACGATGTGGATAAATGCTGTTTGCTGTTCACCTACAGCCGCATTCTTGGCAGATTCAACACTGCAACAGTTTCCAGCCCTTGCTGCAGCTCTTGCTGCAGTCTCCCTCTCCCTCTCCCTCACTCTTCTCTCTCCTCATCTTGCTCTCCCACACTCCTCTCTCATGCGTTTTTTCTTGCTCTTTCTCTCCCCCACTCTCTGTCCCTCATTCTTCTCACTCTCTTCCGCTTTCTCTTACTCTTTTTCTCTCAACCCACACTTCTCTCTCTATCCATATTTTCTTTTTCCTCAACTCTTTCACTCTCTCTCTTTCTATCTATCTTTCTTAGCAATTTGATTTTTTATTTACCGATAGCATATTATTGTCATTTTCTTGCTCTACCAGGGTTGAAACGCCGGCTCGAGCCAATACCGCAATGCAATACCGCAATACCGCAGGAGCGGTCATAACTCAGATATTGATTCAGAACTTCAAGAAGCTGTAATTATCTTCTTACACGAATCCTCCGCCCCAATGTAGATGGAACATTTAATCAAGTCGGATACATAGGAAGGTAGTTTCAGAAGTTTGAGGGCAAGATATATTTACAAAGACTCAAGTACAAACGTACCCCAACTGCTGGCCGTTCTGCCGAAAAACTCGCGGGTCCTTGGGTTCCAGAAGAACTCTTTCCACTCATTCTTTTTGTCGTCTTTCGCCATGTCTTCTTCTTTTCTGATTTTGGGTGCACGTAAACAAGCAGAGCTCGCAGGAAAATAAACGAGGTTTGAACGCGCCGCTGTTGAGCTATGGAGAATGAAACCGTCCCGTTGAGGCGCGCGCTGAGGGAAGTAAAGAAGCCGGTTGCGCTGCTTCTAGCGGGGCGCGCGTCACCAGACCAGAACGGTTTTGATTGGTGGCGAGCACGATCCGCAGAGTAGGGGGAGGGGGCGTACTGCAGTAAAACACCCTGTCAGAGAACACCCTCTCTCTATTTTCACTCGTCTTCCTCTTCTCTTACGCGCCATCTCTTTCTTTTCCCGTCATTCTTTGCGTTCTACGCTCCTTTAATGTCTTTCTTTCGTTTCACCTTTGCTCTAACTTTCAAAAATCTTTTTGTTCTCCTTTCTCTCTCATTCTACATAGTCTCACTCTTTCTCTCTCTATCATTCAATTATTTCGTTTTATCCTTTCCTTTTCAAAGTTAACCTTTTTCTTGCTTTATTTACATAACCTATATGGTCACAAAATTTGGGGGGATTAAAGAATAACCAAATAAGAAACTAAACATTTAGAGTCAAACGTAAAAAGAAAAACTGGCTCTAATCTTTGAAACATATGCAAACATAGTAAATGTAAGCTCTCTCGTCCTATAGCAGCCAGATGCGCTATGCTCGCCCCTCCCCCGTGAGCGCCGAGCTTTACTGACACGCAGTTCGGCCAGTCAGAACACAAGATGCATGCTGCAGCATCTCTCCATCTGTTTCTAGGGTGACGGTTGATATGGTGACGATACGGCGTTATGGTAGTCACTTGATTGACCAAAATAGCTTAAGATCAAAATAAGCTGGAAGTCTTGGCTATTCACAGGAAAAAGAAATAATAATACTACTACTAATAATAATAACACAACATATAAATGTTATGTATATAGCATTTGCCTATAGCAGGGCATATAGGCTATACTGTGATCATGACACTGGCTGACTGTCTACCATTAAACAATTCAGAGTACAGTGTACAGAGCTCAGTTAAGAGTAAAGGCAGAGCTGGATTACCCAGCAGCCTGATCTGATTCAGGACAAGGAGGAACTGTGCGTGCAGTCTAACCTAGGAGCAGCTTTCTGAGTCCTAATCTCTGTAGGCAATGTCCCAAGTCAGGTTACAGGAAAGCACAGAAGGGAAGGGACAAGATGTGCATACTAGTGCACATCTTGCACTGGCAATAGCATACATCTGGCACCCTCTTCTGTCTCACAGCAGAGTTGCATGAGAAATGTACATGGAGCTGTGGAGCTGACTCAGCACTAAAACAAATTGATTATGCTGTGTGCAAAAGAAAGATCAGCAGAGTTGGCTGGCCCAAGATCAGTTAAAAAACGTGCTGAGTAATCTGTGCAAAGAAGCTGTGAGATAAAACACTTATACAAATGGCAAAATGCCTCCAGAGTTTCAAAGTAAGGACAGTACAACCACATCATCTTGTCTGAGCATATTGTGGATAAGTACTAAAAGACCACAGGCCAAATGAAATGCATTTCATTCAGTACGAAGGAAACATATAGAACATTTACTGATCAAAAATCATTGTTTTACATATGCACTACTACGTCCACTTTTTTAAACTTCTTAAACACTTACACACAATGTAATATAATATTTTGGCCATATTCTCCACCTCTCTGTTCTCCTGGCAAGACATGTTGAGACCAAAATCTTTAGTTCATCATATAAAATTTATTTCATGACGATATCAATGCAAATATAGCACTACAGTGATTTCCAAGGTACATCGTATCTTACCATATCAATATATTATGGCACTCATAATATGGCCACTGTTTAAGTAGACACGCAAAGCCGACAGCTTCTGTAAACTAGTTTTCTCAATAATACTTAAGTTACCCCTTCATTGTAATAAATTGCAACTAGATGATTACTTAGTATATCTGAAGTACAAACTGGGCACAGTTTATTTAGACTGAGACACAGCCCAACGTTTCTGTATGTTGGTGAGACTCCTCTAAGAGCTTCCAGCATGCATTGCACCAGCCCTCTTCCTCTACTGTGTATCTACTTCCTGTTTAATAAAGACTGCTCTCTTAGTGGCCTAATGGGTCCTGTGGTGTCGCCATTTGTTGTCTTGTTCATATCATAACCCCATGGTAACACTATAGTAACACCATACCAAGACTATAGCAATACCATGGTAACACCACTGCAACACCACAATAACACCATAGTAGCACCACAGTAACACTATAATGCACCATGGTAACACTATTGTACCACCATGTACAATATGATGGTAATAATACTCTAACACCATGGTAACACCATAGCAGTGCCAAGATAACACTATTGTAACACTATAGCAGCACCATGGTAACACCAACGTAACACCATTGTAGCACCATGGTAATACCCAATTAACACTATGGTACACCATAGTAACACCACTGAAACACCATGGAAACTCTATAGTAGCACCAAAGTAACACTATAGTGTACCACAGTACCTCATGGCAACCCATGACAATATGATGGTAATATTAATGTAGCACCATGGTAACACCATAGGAGCACCATGGTACAGACCATAGTAACACTCTGTAACACTGTGGTAACACCATAGCAGCAATCCAGTAACACTATGGTAATACCATTAAAGCACCATGCTAAGACCATGTAACGCCATGGTATAGCATGATAACCCCATGTCAAGACCATGGCAACACCACAGCAACCCTGCAATATCACCTTCACATTTTTTAGAAGTGCTGACAAGGTGAAAACTGTACAGGTTGGTGCTAACTATTAAGAAAATAACAACAACTATAAAACACAACCACAACGAGAACTAAAAACACTTGAGTGCCATAGTATGATGATGGAGGGATCCATTCATTGGTAGTGAGAACAATCTCTGTCCTATCTGACCTCTGAAAAAAAAGATAATTTAAACAAATGCAAACTAAAAAAGGGGGAGAATGATAAAATAAGTGTTACCAGCAATGAGTAATATGACAACCTATTTATAACAGCAGTAGTAATTCAATATAGCAGCAAAAGTATTCAAAAATATCCAAACAGTGACAGAACTTGGCTGGTGGTCCCTGTACATAAACAAACAAATGTGTAAAAAAGCAGTAAAAGTAGACCTGTTTTAAAGGGACTTGCATAAATCTAGCAGAATATACTGTGTCTGTGACTGTGCCTTTAGTAAGAGGGCTTGCATTTCATTGCGGGCCAAACCATTTGGTACAGTGTAGACAGGTTGCCACAGATAGAACTACTAAATTCCTTTATAAAACAATTAAACACCTTGTACTTTTATACATCATATGCTACAATATATTAGTTGATTACAAGTATGAAAGTGGAAATAATTGCTACATAATCAATACAGTTGTACATGTCTATTTTACAATTATCAACGCTTGTGTATTTTTTTCTTAGCATGATTTTTGTGGGTTTTTTTATGTGTATTTTTGTTTTGTGTGGAGAGTTCCAGCATTCATTTGAGGAGTGCTTCTGCTGCCAGTCCAGGCTGTGCAGCAGAAGGCTGTGTGAATTAATATTTTCTTTAAGATGCATACAGGTGAACCTCTGCCTGAACGAAAACAGAAGCATGGAGCTAGGCATGTCTGTCAGAGTTCGATAAAAACGTCAAAGTGCATGTATGTCTGTGCGTGTGTTCATGTTTGTGTGAGTATGTGAGCCTCCCTGTTGTCATGGAACCCTTACACTTGGCAGCCTTACACTAGTCTAATCCCCATGCCAACACTATATGATTGACATTTTGACTATGCTGCCACTGAAATGAGGACAGACAGTAAGACTTTGAGTTATGTACATGGATTTGTACAGTAGACCCGCAGAAACATCCGAAACCTTTGGATGTCTGGTCTAGCCTTGTAAAAACCTTCCTGAAATACAGGGGCATTCACTGTACATAGCTTTGGGGTTTTGATGAAAAAGTTTGACAAAGAAACAAATGTACATCGCTCATCAAAACACGCTTGATTTGCTTCTTTAGTTTTGCAATGTAAGTCAACAAAGTTTATCCCACAGGAGATAGTATTATTTATAGATAACAATATGTCATAGTGTCTAAAATGATAATTTTTTTGCCAATATTTAACAATTTTATGTGGGTTGGAGCAAGAGTATGGATGGTTATTTTTTTCTGAACAAGCTTATTGAGAGCACAATTAGATTGTTTTCTTTAATGATAAAACATTTTTTTGTTCTTTTTAAAAAGGTAGCTGCTAAAAGAAACTAAATACAAATTATATTTGGCTTTGTTAGGCCACATCCTTTTCATATCAACCAAATGCTACAACAGAACTAAGAAATCAGTACTAAAAATAGCATAAGATTAGCAATGTTATTTTGTCAACTACCCAAATAAACACTGCTAAGACTAAAGAAGCAAACTTAAGACAACTATGCAACGACTGTGTAAAAACCCCAAACCAGTCTACATTTACAGGCCATCCAAAGAGGTGTTTCAGTTAATGCTAGGTGCTATACTTGATCAATAATCCATTTATAATTAATTTAGAACAAAAATAAGTTACTCAGTTAACATTGTCCTATATTTAAATGGCTGGAGCTGTGGAACGTAGAATCTGCAATCAAGGAAGGCTAGTATGTTGATGAGGCTAGCTGGTCTGCCTTGCATACGTACATGACAGCCCTTATGTTGACAATATACTCTCTGTTTCTCTTCATGTTATTAATGTCATTGGTAGGTTGAACGAAAAGGGTCTTATCAGGGCTCTTGTTGGTCACTGTCTCCATCACATGCATCAAAAACTGATGTTCCTGTCTGTTCTGTTGATTGTGTGTGATGTGATGAAGTTTTTTTTTCCTGACCTATGTTGTTCAGGATGTTTTTTTTGTTTTCAGCCTGCGATGGCTTGCTCTTGGGACAAACAGACTTCTGCTTTTAGAGGCGTATTGCTACAAAAGTCAAAGTATTAGAGAATCATCTGTCTATTTCTATGTGTTTAAGACAGGGAAACTCTTAGGTAGTTTTACCCCAACAAACTGCATTCATAGTCTAGTCTGCTTCATACTCAATCAATAATCAATATTAATATGACAGGGAACCAATCGATTATTCATACATGTACAAACAACACCAGCCCTGCATACCTCTTTTCATGCGTGTTTGAAATAAGTTGTCTGTATGTGTGTGTTTCAATTTGGCAATAAATCATTTCTGTGCAAAAGTCAGAGACCATCCTTCATTACCAGTCCAAAGATTGATTAAGTACAGGCTATTAATTTTTCTGAAGTTATGTCTAAAGAGATCAGGATCAGATTTGAGATAATCTACTAGCATAGGGAAGTCAAAACATAAATAAAAAAAGTTTCCATAACTGAAAGTCAAAATGGGACTCCTAACAACCACCTACAAAATTGTGCCCACAACAATAACTGTACTTGAGCTGTCATCTTCGAGAAAAAAACAAGCACTCTCAGTTCAGATGTGACAAAAGCACAAGTGTTTCTGTTCATCCCTACACTATGAAAAGAGAAAACAGCTCAGTGCTATTGGTCTGAAAGGATGAGTAGCTGTGAAATTGAAATAGACAAAAAAACTGATGGAATTCATGGAACAATAGACCACCCCAGACTTACTTGGGTAGTGGGAAGCAGAAGCAGTGTTTAAGGGTAATTTTAAGTGAAAGGAGATCTTGGACTTTAGCACAGCACTGTGCATCTTGGCTGCTACAGTGGTTTATTTCAAATACACTGTGTGTACTTGACTATGGTCCTATAACATTCCACATTTATGGTCTTAGGTCTGTTCTTCTGGTCTACATTTCAGTAACACAAACACATAGTTGATTGTTCACCATGAGACAAACAAGGGCAAAGTGCTAAATAAAGCCTGTTGCCATACAGAGAATAGCATACACACACACAAACACACACACACACACACACACAAACACTCGTCTGGAATGTAGAACAGGAAGTTAGCTCCATCTTTAGGAAGGTCCTCCATGCAAACCTCCATTTCAAAGCAGACACAAACACCTATTTGCCACAGCAGGGCCTGTTGATAATCCCCATTATCCACTCATTTGTATTCACATTTTCATACATGTACAGAGCTTCAAGATGTCCAGTACCTTTTGTTTGTTTTCAAAGGTTGTAAACTCAGTGTGGATGTAACAGTAGTCAGGATGAGGCATGGTGGGTAAAAGAAAGTTCCAACTGAAGTGTATGCCCCCAGTGTTTGAGTGTGTGCTGTCTTTATATGGCACGTAATACACTGTGTCACACTGTCACATTTTTATCTCTCTCCCTGCCCCCAAAAATTCTGAGATTTACAGTAAAGCACATCCACCTGTCTGACCCTTTCTTTCAATTCGTACTTTTACGTTCACATTACAAGCCTAATAAATCACCTCTGATTTACTTCTGATCTGATACACCTTAGTTTGGATAATAAGCCTTTCCTTAAAACAAAATGATCCAGCACCACATTTTTGGGGGCTAGCTAGGTAGCTAACTTATATCAATGTAAATATTTTTACTATTGCTTATTTATTACTTTTCAACTTTTTAAAAATATATTGCTTATTCATCTCTTTTAAACTTTTTTCAACTTTCTAAGCTACTACATTGGGGAACTACCCTGACAGTGTTTCGTTGTACAAGTTTGTATTGGTACAATGACAATAAAGTTGAATTTAATTGAATTAATATCTAAATAAATAATAAGGTACTAAATCTTATGGGACTTACTACCTTATCACGTTACATTTACAAGTCTGTTGTGAATTCAACTGTTTAAGTGAAAGGTCTTAAAGGGGGAATTATGTAGATACAGGAGTTGGACAATGAAACTGAAACACCTGTCATTTCAGTGTGGGAGGTTTCATGGCTAAATTGGACGAGTCTCGTGGCCAATCTTTATTAATTGCACATTGCACCAGTAAGAGCAGAGTGTGAAGGTTCAATTAGCAGGTAAGAGCACAGTTTTGCTCAAAATATTGCAATGCACACAACATTATGGGTGACATACCAGAGTTCTAGCTAGATGGGCGCATCACTGCCAAGGACTACCGAACCATTCTTGAGGACCATTTGCATCACATTGGTTGAGCGGTGCCGTGTATCAGGATGACAATGCACCAATACACACAGCAAGACTGGTGAAAGATTGGTTTGATGAACATGAAAGTGAAGTTCATCTCCCATGGCCTGCACAGTCACCAGATCGAAATATTATTGAGCCACTTTGGGGTGTTTTGGAGGAGCGAGTAAGAAAACGTTTTCCTCCACCAGCATCATGTAGTGACCTGGCCACTACTTTGCAAGAAGAATGGCTTAAAATCCCTCTAACCACTGTACAGGACTTGTATAAGTCATTCCCACGATGAATTGATGCTGTATTGGCCGCAAAAGGAGGCCCTACACCATACTAATAAATTATTGTGGTCTAAAACCAGGTGTTTCAGTTTCATTGTCCAACCCCTGTATATATTAATTAGATTCTTAGAAAAAAGATATTACATACAATTATCTGTGATGGACTTGTGACCTATCCAGGGTGTTTCTTATCAATGAGTGCTGGCATAGGCACAGCAGCTCCCGCAACCCAGCAGGATAAGCGGTGTAGATGATGTGTGTGAGAGTGAGTATATAAATTATATGAAAGCCGTAAAAAAATCTTTCAGTTTGGTTACATGCTAAATTCTAGAGAGATTTGGATTCTTTTACGGATAAAAAATAGGACCTAGAATGCAAATATTAAAAATATTGATCTAAAATCCAAAACAAAACACGGACCTACACTCTCCTGAGTGTTCATACACAAAGTTGATGATACTAAAATATCGTAAAATCTTATCAGAAAGTTTTTGTTTCTCTACATCAAAGTATTTACAATCAAATCAATCTGAATGTTTGTGCACATGTTAACCTTGTAATCATGGAAAATTTGAAATTCCCCTAAAAATTATTAAAAGCACATTATCTGTTTACATTACATTGACCACATATGTTTCCAATTTTTTTAAGAATCAGATCTGTTTAGGCAAAAACATCAGAATTTTGTCTTGTAATATGAACGTAGCATATTGATCTCCCTCCTCTCTCTCTCTCTCTGTGTCTTTCTTAATCCTTCTTTCTTTCTTTAGTGGTCAGACATACAACTATCCCTACGGCGTCCTGCCCTCTTTCTCTCCTCTGTGCCATCCTCCTCATCTCTCTGTCAGATTGCTGTGTCCCATACCACGGCCTGCGGTCTCTGGCAAGGAGGAGTGCCTGTCTTTCGCGGTTCAGGTGTTTTCCTCCAGCTGGGGAGGATGGGCATGCTGTCCTGTTTACACAGGCTCTTATCAGGCCGTCGGTGGGCTTTAATTTCCTTGCACAGGCACCGCTTCCTCTCGATCACCTCTAGCAGTTTGCCATCGCGCTGAACTGGTGCACTGGGAGCACTGTCCCCAGTGGCTGGAGGCTGTGCCTGTGCTGCAAGCTGGGCCAACTGCTGGAACTGTAGCTGCAGGTGGTGCTGCTGGAGCTGCTGCAGGTGGAACTGAGCCTGAGCCTGAGCCTGAGCCTGAGCCTGCAGCTGCGTCTGCATCTGTGGACGGGCCAAAGAGGGACTGCAGGGGGCCTTGGAGAGACCATGAAGCTAAAAGGAGAAAGAAGAGAGAGAAGAATCAGCTACAGCTAAAACAAAAGAACGTAAATAAAAAAGAAAAAAAAATCTTGAAAATGTACACTTGAGCTGATAATTTGGTAAATTTTTATTTACCAATTTTTACAGTTTTGCCTTTATCCCAAAGTCGAGATACACCAAAAATCGGGAAGAATAGTCTGTTTGACTGGCTGCCACAGAACCCTTACAGTATTAGTGCCTGCACTGTGGATTTATGCTAAATTTGGACCAAGTAACTGTTAGTAGTATTAAACAATTTGCCTGTCAGTGAACTCAGAACAGAAATGTCATACTTCTTACTCATTCAGACTTCTTAGAACCTATGTGCTATTCAGAAAACCAGCTTGCATTGGCACCGGTTTACATTTAAACCAAGGAACAGAGGGTGTTGCACAACGATAGTAAAGAGTAGCAGCTGTGTTATTATAAAGAGGTAGCCTAACTGTTTTTATTAGAAAATGTCCTCATTTTAAATTTGACCTTTTTTAACTTCAAAAAAGTATGTCTGAAAACTAATCAAATAATGGTAACATTAACTTTGAAACAGTTTACCAATAGTTTAAGCAATCTATGGTGAGAAAAATGTTATTTTATTTTGCTTTGTAGTAGAAAAGTTGAGTAGAAAGCAAGAAAGCAGAAATAAAAAAAAAAAGTTTAAAACAAATAAATTATCTAAAGTCCATTTTTCCTTTTCATCAGGGCCCGTCTCCTGCACCTAGCATCTTTCTCCTCTCCCCCCAGGGCCATACTTCCATATCTCTCTGTCAGGGTCAGCTTCTTGCACCTGACCGTAAGGGTCAACTTCCTACACCTCTCTGTCAAGGCCTGCCCCTTACACAACACCCTGTCTGGGCCATTCTCCTACGTTTCTCTGTTTTAGCTACCCCCCTACAACTCTCTATCAGGGTCATTCTCCAACTCCTCTCTGCCAGGGCAATCCTACTATACCTCTCTGCCAGGGCAAGTTTCCTACTACTCTCAGTCAGCTCCAGCCTTCTATACCTCTTTGTTAGGGTCAGCCTTCAGGACCTCTGTGCCAGGACCAGCCTCCTACAAATTTATCTCAGAACAAGCCTTATACACCTATCTATAAGGTGCATCTTCATATAACTCTCTGTCAGGGCCAGGCTTCTGCACCTCTCTGTTAGGACTGACCCCCTATACTTTACTTCTAGGGCCTCCTACACCTTTCTGTCAGAGCCAGGCTCCTATACCACTCTGCTAGGACCAGCTTCCTAGACCTTTCCACCAGGTCAGCCTCCTTTATCTATCTGTCAGGGTTAGCCTCCTACATCTCTCTGTTATGGCCAGCATCCTAGACATCTCCACCAGGACCATCCTTCAACTGCTCTCCACCAAGGCAAACCTACTACTGACCTCTTTGGGTCAAATTTGAAGATAACAATTAGACCCAAACCAATTCAGGGTTAGATTTAATGTTTGTTTAAGCTGGTCCCTTTTGGCACAAATACGTAAAACAGATTAGTTACAGTTTAGTTTGGACTGGATTTAGTGCTACATTTGGACCTTTTTAGATGCAGTGTTTATTTACTGTCTATGATGTTATTGTTTCCATTTTTAAATTGTTTGAGCACTGAACTAAAATTACATGCTTTATAGTATGCCAGTAGCTCTAATCACAAGTTATCATGAGAAAACTATACAATATTAAAACACTATACCATAAAGTAACCTGTAAAGTTTGATCTGTTGTATTATTTTAGCCCTACAAGACGTGTGGTGACTGAAGTTTTCTTCTTTAGTTTTGCACTGGCTCTATTACAATGGAAAACATTAAGGATGCACAATGGCTGCTACTACTGTTTTTAACTATGCAATTAACAGATGTATTTTTTATTAGGGCTATCAAATTCATAAAATTGCTAAATAAACTGCAAATGTTAATAAGCTGCATTATTTTCTGTAGTCAGTTGTCTACATTAGCCTTATTTGCTGAAATTTGCCCTTAAAGAGTGTTTTCTTTTTTTATTTGAAAGCAGTGCATTTTTATTGCTACACTTAAATAGTCTGTGCTGCCCTAAAATTTTGAGTTAACTCAAAGAGTACATTAACAGACAAGAATTTGTGTTTTATGCCAAGAAACTTATTAAGTTCAAATAACTCAAAATATTAAAACAGCACATACACTAAGTTTTTAAAGTTAAACCCCCATTTCTTTCCAGTGTATGTGAGTGAACAGAATAAGCAATATCTGAAAGTATTTATTACTTTCAACAATTACAACAAAAACATTATTAATCAAATCAAATGACCCAAAATAGTTTGGGGCCAATTTATGTGAAAATTTGATTTTTTCACCAAACTCTCTCTTTAATTCATACAATATTTTGTGTGAATTTTAACATTCTTTTACATGTATTTTTTTCTATTTATTCATATGTATTCTGTGCTCTTTTGACATTTGCTCTCATGTTGCCATGTCAAGTTTGCAGTTTCATGAAAGTGGAACTAACAACTGAAAACCTTGCAAAAAGCACAAAACACAAAGAGACTGTTCATGTTCCTATGCAACCAGCAGATGGCAATATGGCCCCAACCCCTCCTGTTGGGAGAGGGAAGGTCAAATCAGCACAGAGTCTGTCACTGCAGCTCTGCACAAACACACACACACTGCGTCAGCATTTGAGCTTCTGCCAAGAGACGACGGCACATGAAACGCAGACAAGTGAGAAGAACTGTAGCAAAGCAGCTGAAACACCAGGCCGAGCTACTGTATAACACTCACATTCCCTTACATCATTCACTTTGACTGAACCCTCTATGTCTCCTACTCTCTCCTTTCTTTATTTCTCCCTCTTTCGCACTGCAGCTTCTGCTTTACTCTCTGTCTCTGTATGCCTCCCTCGTTTCACTTGGACTCGGTGACCCCAAAGCAGTGTGTGCATATTCTTGTGTAGCTCGTCTCTTCTGCAGCTGCATTTAAGTGGGGATGCTAGGGATGCTGGGGGTGTTGGAGGAACAGTCTTTTCACCTGCTAAGACCATTGCCTCCTGCCTTTACCTTCCATTAACCTCATTCTACATAATAATTCCAAATACCATAAACCTAAGCCATGATCATATATGCATCATTAGCAGTGTCCAATTAAAGGCAGCACAGCTGTATCACATCAAATCACAAATGTCAGCTCATTTTATTGTTTCCAAGCTTGGAAAATATACCATTTTTTTGGCATGTGCTAATTTGCATATTTAGTATTTATATATAAAATATTGATATTATAATGTATTAATAATAATAATAATAATATATATATATATATATATATATATATATATATAATATATATATATATATATATATATATATATTAATGTTATTATTATTACACTACTGTAATATTATAATAAAAAACAGTTGAAATAGAAGTAGTAGTTACATGTAAAACAGAACCCACTGCATTAATGGAGCTCATCTGATCCTCTGATGTCTGCATTTGAGCAATTAATGGTTTGCACCATTACTATCTCCACCCATAAGTTCTAGACAAAATGTGTGGTCACAGATTTGTAATTGTAAACAGCCAGCTGGTGAAGAGTTCCTAAGCAGATACCAAACAAGACAAATACACTAAACGTTTTATTTCAATAAATGGTGTTGATTCACATCTTTACTGTGATTCATACTACAGTATAGTGGCATATCAGTGTGTTGTGTTCTGTGCTACAAGATGCTATATGATGTCTGTAACTAGTAGTTACCTGACTGAGAGCCTCTCTTGCTGGCAGGCTGCTCTGTCTCTGGACGTCTCCTCCCACCTGCCTCACTCCTGACGTGGAGGACGATCTACCCAACCGGCCAAGCTCTGCACATAATGCACACACAGACTATGTTGCCAAGGACTAAATAAAATCATATTAAAATTATATTTATTCAAGTTTTTCAAGTGGTTTTATTTATTTATTTTTAAGTCCTGTGTGCCATGGGGCAAATGTCTTCAACATACCGTTGTTGTGCATACTCTTGTGTGGCTTGTTTCCTCGGTAGCTGCATTTGAGTGGCAATGCTAGGGATGCTGGGGATTTCGTTATGAAATGTGATAACTGAAGGTCTATTACAGGGGTATTTAGTTAGAATTTAGTAAGGTCCAGTTGGTGGAAATTTTTTCAGGCCAAGGTCTGGACCATCATCATTTTTAATGTGTGTTATGATTTAGTGCCATATCCTGTATACTGAAGTAGCCTAGTATAAACATCTTATACCATCAGTTACTGAAACACCAACACATCACACATACCGTTCAGTATTTTTTAGTATATTTACTGTTTAAATGCTGAACTTAATTAATTAAATAATAATTTATAAAACTTCAAATAAATGTTTTTTTTCCCCTCACAAGGGCTGCATAAAAAAACAGAATGTTTTTTTTTTTTAAAAAAAGCTTCTTGTTTACTCAATTTAACATCTTAACAGTTTATTTCCCTCTTCCCTTCTGTATTCTTCTCTCAGACTTTCTCTTGTTCAGTGAGCGAAGTGAGCTCTTGGTTGTCCAGCCAGGACTTTAAACCTGGGCTGAAATGGTGTCAGGGCCATTCTCACACACATAAGAGATATACGTGGCTATTTTTAATTCGTCACGGATCATATGAGCCATTTTGGTTTGGAGCTGCATGTGTGAAGAATAAACATGTCTCAGTCCATTTCTGGTTGAAAAGTCGTTTTTCACTGCCAAGTTTTCTTGTTTATAGCACGCCATTTGAATGGGCCTTTCTCTGACTGCTGCGTACCTCGCGTGTATCTACATAGATCTGATTGGCTGAGGAGCGCATTTGGTGATCTTACAACGCACGCGATTAGTCAGTGAGTTTACTGCGCCGCAAAGCCTGTATACTGTAAAGGCAAGAAACATTTCTCCGCTTAAAATAAACACTGTCGAAACATTGTTTGGGTCTGCATTGGACAACAACTGGGTACAGACCCGGACAGCGGTCCTATTAGTGACCGCTGGTCTATAATATGAAAATCAGTGCATTATTAGTTGTAATAATGTACAATATAAAAAGTTTATCCAAATTTACATCTGACAGCAACTTACACCTGCAGGTTCTATATAGCATAAATTGTTGTTTTATTCGTTTTCTTCCACTTTCTTAGCTGAGAGTAACTAAATAATACTTGTTTGTTTATCAGTTACAATTTTTGCCAGGATAGTGCTATATTACTCTTATTTGCTTCTTCATGATAGGTTTCATTCAAATCCAATTAGGCTGCTGAGGCCTGAAAAAGATGTCCTGCGATCCCAGAACTGGGTTGTATATATTGCATGGCAGTTTTACAAATTATTTACAGCTGATACACAAAACCACATAAAAGGAAAAAATAAATATAAGACAAATATGTGACATTTAAAATTTAAAAGTATTTATTACAGCAAGGCTATGGTTTTGTTTCTGCACAAGTAGAAAGTATAAGCTGATTGGTAAAGTAATCTCACCTCCATTTCGACAGGTGGGAAAAGTTTGGCAGGGCAGTCCTGCTCGAGGTAGGGCCCTGAACCCTGGGGGTCCATCTGCCCCAGCCAGACTCTCGCTGTGCCCGATTCTGCTTAATGCCCGCACAGGTATCCCAGAGTGCCCAGAGTGCCCTGCGCCCCGGTTTCCACCCCCCATGTCCTCTCTGTCTCGCCTCAACAGGGCATCAGTACTGCCGTTCCACACACGACCATCTTCTTCTACAGACAAAAAACGAAAAAAATTAGGACACCAACATCCTGTATTTATTAAATCACTAAGAAAAAAGTTATTTTTGTTGTTATGCGGTATAACTTTAATGCAATTACATTTACTTACACTCATTACACAGTAAATAACATTTGTAACGTTTTTAATAAGTTGTTTTAATTGCTGATTTGTTCTCCTTGTTTAAATGTCAAACACTGACAACTGAGCCCTGCAGAACTGCATGTTTTAGCCCTTGAGCTTTAGCAAACCTTCCATCAGCTCATTAGTCCATTACCAAAGACTATTTTAGCAGAGTCAGGTGTGGGCTCTTGACGTGTTGGCTATTGCTACGGCCTTGTGCACTTTTGCACTCCTGTATTTTTGCACCCTTGCTGTATTTCAGAAGGACCCAGTTAATTTCCCTATGACACTGGTGGGGAGATCCAATAGGGAACATTTTCAACATACCTAAGACAATTTGCATTTTTGCAAGAGGGGGTGCAAACCCATAAGGCCTCTTGTACACATTAACGCTAATCCCATAGTTCACTTCACAGCTCATGCTGACCCAGTAGTTTGTCCTGTCAGTTGATTTAAGTGCCCAGAGCTCAGATTTGAAGCACAACCCCAAACTCAACAGCATACTACTACTGTAGTGCTGCACCTGTGGATATTAGTGTTGAAACAGAACAAAACAATGGATGTTCAGTGACTTTAAGTAATATTGGCAAACAAAAAAGTAAAACAAAAGAGATAACTTTGTCATCTGTTGCTACTCTATAGATCTTTTTCTCCTATTGCCACTGCCCAAGGAAAAACAAATACCTCCAAAATAGTAACTTAACAGGAGAGGCCAAAAATGTTTTTCACAAAACAAGACTCTTAGATCCATGGGAAGACTAAATACTAAACTAAAATGAAGAATAAAAACATATTTTCTTTTGCCATAATAAGCGTACTCTGCAGGTTAATGTAATGCTAAGTGAATACTATATGGCATTCGAAATTACACCATTACACCTGGAAGAACCTTAAGCCCTCTGGGATCTACCCAGAACAACAGCGGCTATCTCAAACACAGAGGGGAAAGCTGAAATGAATAATTACTCAATAGTTACAAACCGAGCTGAAGACTGTTTCAGTTTTGTTGCCTGTGCCTCGCTACCACAGAAGGATCTCACTGGCTGCTGCTCATTCCTATCTCTGCTACATGTCATATAAGTTCTTACAGTACATTCTCACTAGAAAAATCAGTGAGGATGTCAAACTTGACCAAAAATATTGTCAAAGGTGAGCACAGTGATTTGTCGGTGAGCTGGGGGCTTTGTCGCAGATCTTAAAAATGTGGCTAAAATTGCATAGTGTAAGCTCACAAGGAACCAGGAGCAGAGTTTTAGATTACTGATCTAAGTGCTCAGAGCTCATTCTTACAAAAATGAGAAAAAAGTTTTATCCTAAGTAGGCAATCTGTCAATATTACTTTGAATTGGACGATAATAAGAGCTAATCAATGATGCAAATTATGTTAACCAACTTTTCCTGCATACACTAAAGGAAAACCATTATTTTGATATTTATTTAATTAACAACTATAATATGGACCTTTTAATTATGCTAATCTCTGTCCACCTTTTTTTCCTCACCATCACTATACACAAGTGCTTTTCCTACTCTAAAGCTACAGCCTAAAAGACCAAACAGAGACTTTATCTTTACTTTCTCGTTCTCCTTCAATTTTTCAAGCTTCAAACTAAAGCCTCTCCCTTTCTTACTCTCTGAGTCTCTGCTGCTGTGGCTGAAGGATAGTTTCCTGTGCATGGGCCAGTATGCCTGCTCGTCAATGCCCAGGCTGCTGTCCCAAGGCAGAAACTCAGCCTTGGCTTGATGCTGTGCCTGTGTGGGTGCTGCTCCCGCCTTGGCCCCACCGTCTGACTGTTGTAGAGTGGGAAGCTGTGGACCCCCACGCAAGCTGTCATAGGCCGGGGGGCGCCGGAAGCCCACTGAAGGGTAGGTCCAGAGCAGAGGGCTGTCAGACGGGGGTGGCTTGTAGGCAGGCAGGTGTGGAGTATGAGAGCGCTGCAGGTGGGGCCGAGAATGGGGTCTCTGAGAGGTGGAAGAGTTGGATGGCGTTGCTGATGACAGTGAGGAGGACGATGATGCCGCAGGAGAAAGACTGGGTGTGGTGCTAGTGCCGGTATGGGACATGTGTGGGGCTAAACCAGTCTGGTTTGAGTCTGGGGAATCTTTGTCTCTGTCCCTCTCCCGGTCTCTCTCCCTCTCTGATTTGTCTGATTTGAGCAAGAAGCTGACAGACTTGCCCTCCTTGGCCTGCGTCTGGGTCTGAGCAGAGGACTGCAAGGGGCCGCCTTCTCGGTAGGTCTAGGGGATACAGACAAAATATTCGTAGCGTTACATAGTGTGATTGTGATATATCTTGCAATAGGTTAAAAAATATTATGACTGAAACTGGCTCACATGGACACCTTAATTAATGAAAGAACAACACCAATGAATCACTGCATGGAGTAACCAATAGTAAAGTCTTTAACCAGTTTATCCCTAAAAATAGTTGGCCAGACATTTAAGGATAACATTGTAGGGTCTTCATAAAGCTATATGACACTGAAGCCTTCAAATGTCAAATGTCATATACTGTTGTATCTATTGTGACAACATATTCTTTTAGAAAAAAAATGAACAGCCTTTGTAATAAGCATTACTGGAATAAGGCCTTATACATGTTAATGTAGGTTTATGTCAGTTGTCATCGAAGACTTCATGGCATGTAAAATTATACATTTTGTTCTACAATAGCTAACTTTTTGGTCAAGTGCCAGTTTTGTTCGTCTAGCTAATATGGCAAGTAGCTCATTATTTTCTACCATGCCATTGGTAACTTAATGCTAGCACTAGTTTGTCAAAACATAGAAAGACATCAGAAATGCATCTAGCCTTCTTCTGGACGTTTTTAACAAGGAAGTCAGAACATGGATATGACAAGTGATTTGCAAGGAGTGATTTCTTATAAGAATATAATACTCCAGGAATACCATAAACACCAGGGCTCACCTCACAGGGCTCACATTACCAACAATAGCATTACAGAGGATGGTAATAAATCCATGCATGCATTTACTGAGCATAAATTTGCATCAAACAACACTGCATCAATGGAAAGTGAAAACCTTAAATAACACAGAGGTTATTTTATGGTGCTTGCACCATTTAGGGTGGAATGAGAAAATTTGAAAAAGAAACTGACTTTTGCTTTGCAACATTAAGTCAACTACAATCACTCTTCAACAATGTTGAAAAGTGTTCAAGACAATAGAACCAGGCAAGTTTTTTTTCACAACACCATTGTGACCCTCGCTCTTCAGAGAAGCTTAAAGTTGATGTAGGGCTGGGCGATAAAACGATAACGATAATTATCGCGAAATAACATTTCCTTTAAGACGTAGTCGATAGAAAGTCGATAGCATTAAGTTCCGTCCGTGTTTTGAGAGACAACACAAACAGCAAATGAGAATAGCGCCGCCTTCAACCAATCAGGTGGCTGTACTGGAGTTCCAGCCACTTCGTGTTTGGTTGAAGCACACAGCACAGAGTGTAGGCGTAGCGGCAGCTTGACCCACGTGCTAGTAATAAGTTACTGCAGACACCACAGTCGAGCAGAGAGAACGAAATAAGAAAAAACAACGACGGAAAACGTTACTACTACTGAAAGAAACATGTTACATGTGTCAGTAATCTTAAAGAACAACTAGTAAACAGGTGCTGTCTTGCTGCTGTGTTGATAAAGCGCTACGGGGTGTTTGAGCTTCAAGTGCTGGTGTGTAGCAGCTGTACAGTTGTGTTATGCAGAGCTGACAGAGTACCACACTGTTGTGTTTCTGTGTAAAATACTCCCACAACTTTAGATGTAGGTGAGTGAGTGATTGTTTGTAGCTGCAGCTTGCGCTCCGGATAAATCCATGCTTTCAGTGGGCGCGGCCACTTTTGTGACACATCGAAGCACGTTATGCTAATCGCCGTAATCGTAATCGATAAACATAAACATGTATACTGTATGAGTTTGAGTGAGAAAGCTGAGGCAAAGTTGACTTTATAATCCAAAAACCCGAGCAGGGAAACTTTTTTTTCTACCGAAACAGAATCGCTAAACGAACTACCATTTGAGCCGATAGAGAGTCGACTCACCGCTACGATACCTTTCCTCAGCCGTTAAAGGGCCAGCAACAGCATGCTTAACACAGGGTCTGTGTGTGAATACGGTTCATACTAATACTGCCCCATATACACAACATTACACAACTGTATTACACACACACACACACACACACATTTATGTGTGTGTTAAATACAGTTGTGTAATGTTCTATAGTATATTTGTCTATTTGTCTGAAAATAAAAAACAATTTAAGAAAGAAATTACAGTTTGATACCTTCATATCTCACTTAAAGTAAATAGGAAATAGTGATTTTATTTATATCGTGATATGTATCGATATCGACTGATATGAAAAAAAATTATCGTGATAAGATTTTTTCCCATATCGCCCAGCCCTAAGTTGATGCATCCTAATGTTCATTAGAAGCCAGGCATTAACTTGCAATGCTTGAACATCAAGGCTGTTGGATTCCAATGTGACTTTAGCAGCACATTATCTTACCAAAACCTGTACTGAAGTAGTACACAAAAGTCACACTGGGGCAAACACTTCAGACTTCCTGCAAAAAATAGCACTAGAAAGAGGCTAACCAAAATCCAAAGCTAAATCACAATATATCAAAATATGTGCTTTTGCAATACTCATTGCATTATATTTGAAATAATATCATAATGTAACTTGATATCATGATAATATCTTACTGTGGGGCCTACCACTCCTAACATTTAGCAAACCCTATAATATGCATACTCACTTCTCTTGCCTTTGACGCTTCTTTCTCAGGTTTCCGGTAGTGATGGTAGTGAGATGGCCTGTGATGAGGGTGGTGGTGGTGATGATGATGTGAGTACGGTGAGGAAGATTTGGAGGATGGAGGAAGAGGCGTGGAGTGGCTCCTTGCTCTAAGGCCTGGTGCTGGACCTAACTGACCATCTTTCCTGTCCTTCTCTCGCTCTTTTTCTCCTCCAGAAGACTCCTTTGAGCTGGAGCTGGACATGCCAGTAGTTAAAGGCAGGCTTGAGGGTGCCTGACCACTGGAGCTCCCTGATTTGGCTGAGCTGCTCTTGTGCTGCGCTGAAATGCCACTGGAGGCAGCAGCAGGTTGAGGAAAGGCCAGTAGAGGTGGTTTGTGCTGTAGCAGATTGGGGAATGGTGCCGGGATCTTGCTGGTGTTGCCGATTTCCGATTCAGACTTGGTGCCAGGCAGGAGAAATGGGGTGGGCGCGCGGGGTGGGTGGGGTGAAGCAGAGAGGGGCTGCGGGGGCACAGGAGTGGGGGAAGCAGAGGAGGTGGAGGAAGGGAGAGGGGAGGAGTGGGAGATAGAGATGGCAGCTTTTGGTTTGGAATGAGCAGAAGGGCAGGAGGGAGAGGATGACGAGGGTCGAGGGAGAGAAGACGAAGCTGAAGAAGAGGAGATGGAGGAAGAGTGGTAGGCTTTGGCCAATTTGTGTTTGGGCGGCAAACGGCGCTGGGCATCCCGAGCTGCATCCTCAGTCACAGGATACTTCATCTCCTCGTAAATTGCCTCACCTTGGTCAGAGTCAGAGTCAGGCGTGGTAGCACTGGGTGAGAACATGAAATTATTGTTGTTATAACTGTATGGGGAAAGTTAATTAAAAAAACATATCTTGGTATGACAAAGCTATGGAAAATCACAAGGAAATCACTAGGAAATCACAAGTGGTTGCTAACGTGTTATGAGGCTGTCACTATTGGTGACAGCCTCATAAGGTGTGACAGATTGTTTCTAATATGTCTTTATTTGTGTTCATATGTATTTGTGTATGTAAAGTTTCTGTGTGTCTGTATGCAATGTCTCAGACGGACAGTTGTTTGTGACATAATTTGGGCCTGACAGCAGCTAACTATCAAACAGCTCTTGTCTTTAAGGTCAGAAATTAATGCAAGTTCTCAGGCTGGTTGAACCTTCACTGTAATAATATTTACAAAACAATAAATATAACAGTCATACCTGGGTGTAAGAGGGTGTGGCGTTTGTGTGCCAGGGGTCTCTCGGGTAAAAACCTGACCCACCATCTCAATGTAGACGGGCTCATCCTCCCCACCCTCACCATGTAGGGGTGCCTCTGTGCTCTGGAATGGGAGTGGTGTGGCCGGGGGCAGGACTCGAGGGGGTGGGGGATCAAAAGAGAGCTGGGTGCTTGGGCTCCGCTTCGGCTTCTGGGGTGGCACCTTTCTCCCTGGCATCTCACCTGAATCAGACTTCTTCATCACTGTAGAGATGAATGAAGAGGGAAAATAAGTAAGAAAAGGAAATAATTTTAGAGTTTAGTGAAAAATCACTGCATGTACATCTTACCTCAGATATGGCAACTAGGACATGACATAACCTTGACACCTAAAGTTTGCTTCTGTCACAGAACTATGAGGAAATGTTGGTAAGTAAAACAAGCTTATACGGTTAACAGTTACCATTGTGCAAACTGATAGCTTCCATTACTTGTTAGCTACGTTAGCATCCTAGCTCCAGTGCAAAACTAACAAAACAAATTTCAGACACCAAAAGGTCTTGACTGACTAATCAATCTGCAGTAAGAGTAAATTATTTTCAAATATGAATAATTTGCCAAACTTTCTTCAATACTGTGACGTCCTAAAATAACAATGTACACAATAACATTGTGGGCTGGAATATAAGGCACAGCTTTCTGGATAAGAATAGCCATTACACATAGTACTCCACCCACACACAAGATCCCACTTACAGTTCTTCTTATCCGAGTGTTTTGTCGGGTGTTGAGGGGGCGGAGGAGGAGGGGGAGTGTCCGGAGGGCCGTGGCTGCCCCGTGCTGGGTGCTCCTGATGGGGCGTGGAGCTAAGGCGTGTGCTGGGGTGGCGTTTGGGTTTGGCTGGGGGGCAGCGGGCTGGGTTAGGGGTTGTTTGTGTATCTGAGTCATGATACTCTCCATTCTCCAGACTTCCTCCCTCCCCTGCACCCACGGCATGGCAGGATTGAGAGCGTGGCGCCATGGCAGCAGCGCAGGAATGAGGGGACAGGTCTTGGGACGCTGGCATGGTCATAAAACCCATCCGGAAATGACGACGGAATGAAGCCAGGTCACGAACCTTCCCCACCGTCGCTGAGGAAGCATCTTTACAATTCGAGCTGGGAAAAAGGCAGAGAAAAAGAGAGAGTGCTCTTACATGCCTTTACTTCAAACAGCTGAAATACTTGATAACAGGTATAACTGTGGATCTTGAACATTCTTAAATATTTCTAAATGGTTATTTATGAATGTAAATACAGCACACAGAAGCATTCCAAACTGACAGGTTTCTATCACCTAAAATTCATGTTTAGAAAAACATCTTCATGCATTAATTCTCAGCAAGTTACTGTTATTATAATTACTGTTATACCTTGAGATTACTCTCATGGCCTCTTTACTGGCCTGCCTGAAATTAGACAACAGCAACTTATTTTGAACATTACTAAGACAAAGAAGAATGAACACAATAATAAGGTCCTTACACCTGCTCCCAGTCAGTTAGAGAGGATATTTAAAAAAAAACTGGTATTGGTCTACATATCACTAAATTAACAAGGACCTACATACAAATTAATCTAATATTTCAGTAGTAATTGTTTTAGTAGTGATGATTTAAGCTCACTTTAAGCATAACTCAAAAATAATAGCTTGTACATGTATAGCATACACAGCTTTAAAAGTTGTACACACAACAAATCATACTATTTTTTAAAACAACAATGTTTACTGCAAAAAATATAAACTACAAGGACAAAAGCATTGGGACACATGCACATTACACCTACAGGAAGTTTTATGAAATCTCATTCTACATCCATGGGCATTAATACGTTAGTCCACTTATTGCAGCTATAACAGCACCCACTCTTCTTTTGGAATGTGTGATTTTTTTTACCCATTTATCCAAAAGAGCATTTATGAGGTCAACCACCGATGTTGGATTAGAAGGCCTGGCTATCTCTGTTTAATCTCTCTTCTAGTTCATCCCAAAAGTGTCTGATAGGGTTAAGTTCTAGTCAAGCTGTTCCACACCAAATTTGCCTTTACAGACCTTTCTTTGTGACACAGGCATACCTTCCTGTTCTCTTAAGTTTGAGGCATACTATATTTCCTATCACTGAAAATAAAGGGTCTTCGCCCACCACTGAAAACCAACCTCCTAGCATTATCCCGCCTGTACCAAACTTTACAGTCGGCACAATCCAGTAAGGCAGATAATGTTCTTTTGGCATTTGTCACACCCAGACTTGTCCATTAGACTGCCAAATATAGGCATTCGGTCACAGAACACGTGATTCGCTACAGAACACGTTTACAGTTTCAGAGTCCAGTGTCAGCGAGCTTTACGCCACTCCATCTGGTGTTTGGCATTGTGTTGGGTAATGTAAGGCTTGTCTGAAGCTCTTCAGCTATGGAACCCATGCCATTAAGCTTGGGGGGCACACAGTTTTTTGCTTATGTAAAATGCCAGGTCTAGAACACTAGCTAAGATATTTTTGGGTGGGGACTATACCTACATCACTTCAGTCTCTCATGTCTCCACCCTGTGCTATGGGACAACCCTGGGCGGTTGGCTCCTGCTCCACTTACTGCTCTGGCTCCTATATATATATATATATATATATATATATATATATATATATATATACCTTGACCTGGTCTCTAATCTGAGCTTGGATACACTTTCAAAGTTTTTCCAATTTTTCGGACTGACTGACCTTCAGTTCTTAAAGTAATGATGGCCACTCGTTTTTTTTTACGTAGCTGCTGTTTTCTTGCCATAATACAAATTTTAACAGTCTATTTAGTAGGACTATCAGCTGTGTATCCACCTGACTTCTGCACAACACAACTGATTCCCAAACCCATTTATAAGGCAAGAAATCCCACTTATTAAACCCGACAGGGCACACCTGTGAAGTGAAACCCATTTCAGGTGACTACCTCTTGAAGCTCATCAAGAGAATGCCAAGTGTGTGCAAAACAGTAATCAATATATATATATATATATATATATATACACACACACACACACACACACACACACACACACACTGGTCAAAGAAATAAAGGGAACACTTAAACAACACAATATAATTCCAAGTAAATCAAACTTCTGTGAAATCAAACTGTCCACACAGGAAGCACCACTGATTGACAATCAATTTCACATGCTGTTGTGCAAATGGAAAAGACAACAGGTGGAAATTATTGGCAGTTAGCAAGACACACTCAATAAAGTACCTATGTTTTCTGGCTGATGTTTTGGTCACTTTGGAATGTTGGTGGTGCTTTCACTCTCATGGTAGCATAAGACGGACTCTACAACCCACACAAGTGGCTTAGGCAGTGCAGCTTATCCAGGATGGCACATCAATGCGAGCTGTGGCAAGAAGGTTTGCTGTGGCTGTCAGCGTAGTGTCCAGAGGCTGGAGACGTTACCAGGAGACAGGCCAGTACACCAGGAGACGTGGAGGAGGCCGTAGGAGGGCAACAACCCAGCAGCAGGACCGCTACCTCCGCCTTTGTGCAAGGAGGAACAGGAGAAGCACTGCCAGAGCCCTGCAAAATGACCTCTAGCAGGCCACAAATGTGCATGTCTGCACAAACGGTTAAAAACCTACTCCATGAGGATGTAATGAGGGGGGTTGTGTTCAAAGCCTAACATCATGCAGGACGCTTGGCATTTTTGTCAGAGAACACCAGGATTGGCAAATTCGCCACTGGTGCCCTGTGCTCTTCACAGATAAAAAGCAGGTTCACACTAAGCACACGTGACAGACGTGACAGAGTGGCATTTCTTTGGAGGGCTCCATGTGCTCGCCAGAGTTAGCCTGACTGCCATTAGGTACCGAGATGAGATCCTCACACCCCTTGTGAGACCATATGCTGGTGCGGTTTGGCTCTGGGTTCCTCCTAATGCAGGACAATAGTAGACCACATGTAGCTGGAGTGTGTCAGCAGTTCCTGCAAAATGAAGGCATTGAAGCTATGGACTGGCCCGCCCATTCCCCAGACCTGAATCTGATTGCACACATCTGAGACATCATGTCTCGCTCCATCCACCAACGTCATGTTGCACCACAGACTGTCCAGGAGTTGGCGGATGCTTTAGTCCAGGTCTGAGAGGAGATCCCTCAGAAGACCATCCGCCACCTCATCAGAAGCATGTCCAGGCGTTGTAGGGAGGTCATACAGGCACGTGGAGGCCATACACAATACTGAGCCTAATTTTGACTTGTTTTAAGGACATTACATAAAAGGTGGATCAGCCTGTAGTGTGTTTTTCCACTTTAATTTTGTGAGTGACTTCAAATGCAGGCCTCCATTGGTTAATAAATTTGATTTCCATTGATGATTTTTGTGCACATTAAACTTTTTACAGAACATATTCAATGAGAATATTTAATTAATTAAAATCTAGGATGTATTATTTGAGTGTTCCCTTTATTTTTTTGAGCAGTATATATATATATATATATATATATATATATATATATATATATATATATATATATATACACATAAAATGCAGTTACGCCAGTTAAAGATAGCATATTAGTACTGAAGGGTGTTGGTACTGAGCTGACATCCACAAAAAAAACCTGGATTTGGGATTGCAACCCTGTAATTATTGTACCCTAAAATTTCCAATACTCAGACTGTGTTGTGTAATGTACTTATTCCTAAGGAGTAAACGCTTTTACCTTGTGTAAAGTGCTCCATTCAGTTTTTGTAGAAAAAAAAAATTAACTTTCAAATGAACTAAATTAACTTTAAAATTCAAGGTTTTAATATCAGCATCATACTGGAAATAAAAAAAGTTGTTGTACCACCTCTAATGCAGATATAGCTTCAGAGAGAGACAGAACCAATGGATTAGTTGCTAAAGTCAGGTACGAATGATGGAGGATGGTGAAGAAACTTTACTTGGACCCTGTTATATAATAATTACACAAGAATGCATGAACATGTCATTGAATATGTCGTATTCTGTCATAAATTGTCATAATAGATTGTCAGTAAAATAAGAGTGTCTCATTGCTATTATTGATAACTGTCATTATATCAATTATAACATTAAATCATAAAAAAACATCATTATAAATCCTGACAGTAGTGTTATCAAAATGTTACTGATGTTATATATTTAACAATGGCCTACAAAAATACAGTTATGCCAAGAAAGCTTTCTCACACACTTCTTTTCCTAAAATGTGGTGCAGTTTTCATCTGGATTGTCAAACAAAGATCTTTGGACTTGATCATCAACATTAAAAGAAATAGACACTTGAAATAGATCACTCTCTCATGAATCTATATAATGTGTGCGTTTCACTTTTTGAATTGATTTCCTTTAATGATATTCTAATTTATTGAGATGTACTATTATATATTTCACATTATTTATTTTACAAGCACTATTACATGATCATATTTGATTAAAGTTGGAATAATGTGTGTTTATTTGTACATGACTCATTGAAAATACTCATTGCTATTTGTCTCTGTATATCTCTATGTCTCTCTCTCTCTTTTTCTCTTTCTCCCTTTGACCCTGTTGAAGGTCAGGAGCTGGAGGCCCAGTTGGACACCACCCATCTCAAACCAGAATGCTGCTGTGTGCGGAAAAGTGACATGACAGTAGTGCACCGCTCCACTGACACACTCTGTTGTTAGGCAGAGGGTAGAGAAGCTGCTCAGGCAGTGTGTGTGAAACCTCTCCACACACAAACAGACACACACAAACACACAGCAAGCAGGATTTGAAAAGCGGAGAGGAGAGGAGGAGAGTGTGAAAGGAAAAAGAGAGAGAAGGACAGAAAGACAGAGAGAGTGAGAGGAGAAAGGAGGGACAGAAAAAAATAAAAATAAGCAAGAGATAGAGACTAAAGATACTGAGGTAAGAGGTGAGTGGGTTTATGTGATAAAGAAGATGCGGTGCATTAAAGAGCTTATTTCCAGAACATCTCCCAACACAGCTAAACATTCTCTTTTTTGCTCTGTTGCTCAAGCACACATAAGAACGAGGGCTGAAAAGATTCCTCGGGAAATTGAGTAAATCAATTACAAAAAATTTAAATTCTTTGCATCGAAAATTTGTTTAATCCATACAACCATATACAGCGCACTGTTTCGTACGGGTGACTTTTTCTGTTGTGCAGCACGCACTTACGGTGTTGCCAGACGTGGTTTGATGGCGTGGATTACAAAATAGAGAAAGAGAGAAAAATAAGGAGAGGCAAACAGAAGAGACAGGCCAGACAAAACCATACATAGTGTCCAGTCTACTGTGAGCCGAACTAGCCGAGGGAACCGTTTCTGAGAGTAAACCTAAGGAAAGACGTGGCTGAGGTTAGCTTCTTATGTGAGTTCCGCCTTTCCACCTTAAATGATGCAGCAGTTACTGGCACCAGAATGTAACTTCTGCACCATTTAAGGTGAAACTGGGAATTAAAATAAGCTAACTTCAGAAAGCAAGCAACTGAGCTTTCCCAGCAAACTGACAGTGAGTCTGAGTTTTATACCAACCCCTAGCACAACATCAGCATCTAAGCACAAACTTATATCTTATATATTTACTATTGCTCTTCAATTTAAAAAAAATTCTGATTACTTGATTAATCAATGTAATAATTGATAGAATACTCAATAACTAAAATAATCGACAGCTGCAGCCCTAATATTAACAGTATACCCGTACACGTCTACAGAAGGTAAAAACTCACATACGAGCCACAACAGGCATCTGAACTCCCATTATAAATGCTTTTGCATTATATTTTGCATAATAAACTGAACTTTTTTTCTACTATTCTAAGTACCAAAAAAACCCTAAAACTAAAAATCTATACCCTTTCTTTACATCATCCCTCAGCTTACTATTGTTATTAGTCATAATTATATATGTGAAATTATTGTTTAGTTTTTAATCCTTAGTTAAAGCCAACTTTCTTGTTTCAAATGGAAAAAATGTTGCACGAGTAGAAGGCTTAATCTGTTTAGCCAGTATAATCACAGTTAAAAAAGTCACACTATTATTAAACGTCCTGAACGTACTGTATAGGGCAGGGGTATTTAATTAGAGTTCAGTAAGGTCCACCTAGAGGAGATTTCGTAAGGCCAAGGTCCGGATCGTCATCATTTCTAACTTGTGTTATAATTCAGTGGCAGATCCTGTATACTAAAGTAGCCTAGTATCAGCATCTTATACCATCAGCAACTAAAAGATCAACACATCACACATACAGTTCAGTATATTTCAGTATATTTACTGTTTAAATGCTGAACTGAAATGCCGAACTTAATAAACGCTTTTTAGTAAAAACATTTAAAATGCTTTTGAAAACATACATCATAAAGTTCTTATTTATAATTAAAAAGCAAAATAAAATGTTTAGTCTAGTTAACTGAGTTTCTCAACAGTTTATCTCCCTCTTGTATTCCTCCACACTTTCTCTTGTTTAGTGAGCTCTTGGTTGTCTAGCCAGGACTTTAAATCTGGGCTGAAATTGTGTTAAGACCATTCTCACACACATTTGAGATATCCGGACCATTCTGTGTGGAGCGTACATCTGTCTCGGCCCATTCCTGGTTGAAAAGTTGTTTTTCCAGCTGCTTTTTTCTTTTTTTAGATCACGCCGTCTCACTTGCTTTATTCTCAGACTGCTGCTTCTCGGCTGTGGCTGCACGCTGAAGTCCTGCATCTGCATAGATCTGATTGGCTGAGGAGCGTGTTTGCTGATTTTACTATGCATGCAATTGGTCTGTGATGTGGGTCTGCGATGCGCCTCAAAGGCCGTATACCGTAAAGACAAGAAAAGTTCCGCTGCATTGGACAACGTCTGGGTCCGGACCCGGACCGCGGTCCGCCAATTAGTGCCCTCTGGTATAGGGCATGACCTACACAGATTACAGTACACATTTTTTGTTTTTGTGTCTAACATTAAATACAGACACTGAGACTTGCAGCACAAAACAGTATATATGACATTTTGTCACTGTTTGATGCCAGATATTTAAATAATGGGATCATTAAAACATATTTAAAATAACATTTAAACTTTTACAGGCAGTAGCTCTCTGCATGTGCATTGTTTAATGTGTATGTAAGGGACTATGTGTGTTTGTGTGTGAGTGCAAGCATTTGTTTTCCTATGTCTGTGCGTGTATGAGCATGTGTGTTTGTGATCTATTGGGACACCAGAGAGCCAGATTGTCCCTGGAATATAGGCCACACTCCTACTCTTTCTTCTTTCTCTCTTTTCTTCACCCTCTCTCCTCTGAGTCCAAGAGTATGATTTCACATGAAAAATGAAAGACAAAAGTCTTTTCTTTGGCTTATAATTTAAAGTATGTAATGTCCCATTTTATCTATAGGCTAACAGCTTCTATTCTTAATTCTTTACATTTTCTTTCCGGTACCTACTTGCTTTCTTGTTGAAGTGACAATTTCTCTCACCTCTTCTTGCCCTCCTGATCACGATGTCTCCAGTCAAGTCGGCTCTTGCGGTACAGTAGGTTCATGTCACCACGGAGAGGTTCCTCTTCGCAGCCAATCACAGCACAGTGCAGCCGCTGGCCCCGTCTCTCTATGTCACGCAGGAAATGCTCCACTGCCACATCCTGGGCGGAGCCAGAGCTCATGGTATAGAACACCAATAAGAGGCAGGGGGAGAGTTTTTTCTCACCACTTGGCCCTGGCTCAGTTACCTGTGTAGGTGGGACAGAGAGTAATTTAAGTAGGTGTGTACCAATTATTTTTCCTTCCAATATCAATAACTGCTAATACTGGGTATTTACGCTCTATCTAACCTAACTACTCAACATCTAAGAATTAAGATATTTATACAATTTAACTTTTTAAATATTAAATAAAGCAGTGTTCAATGTCACAATATACATGATCTCAAATATATACAACCCTATTTGGGATACTGCGCAAAATGTACATTAAAAAATAATGCATCGTTTAAACCCTGTATTTAACTGAAAATAATACAAAGACAACATATCAACATATCATGTTGAAACTAAGAAATTGTATTGTTTTCTAAAAATATATATGCCCATTCTGTACTTGCCAGCAACACAAGTAAAAAAGTAAATAATTGGATATAAAATGAGCATCCCAGAGAGCCTTTAGAAGTAAAGATGGAGGTGGGTTTACCACTCTGTGTGGGGCAAATAGTGCATCCTCATCTATGGTACATAATAATTTGATAACCCAGAGGAATCTGCATATGCAAGAGACAAGGCTGAAAACACATAAAGAATGGCTGTAATTCCAGGTCCTCAGGTGGGACTGCATAAAAAGGCAGACATGATTCTGTATTGGAAATCACTGCACAAGCTTAGGAACGATTCTGAAAACCACGATCTGTAAACACAAAGTGTTGCTACATCCACAAATATAAGTTCAAACCATGAAGAAAGAAACAAAGAAGAAACAAGATCCAGAAACGCTCCTGCCTTCTTTTCTAAGTTAAACATAATTGCTCCAAAGTCTGCAAGCTGAACAGGCCTGGCTACAGTCCAAAGCTGTCACCCATGGAAAACATTATGAAAAAAAAACCCCAAACAAACAAAAAACTACAACAAAGGAGACTGGAACTGAAATTCTATATGAAGCAAGCACGGAAAATGTTTCACTTTCAAAACCAAAAACTAAAAACTTCTCAGTTTCCAAGGGTGTACAGAGTGTTGTTAAAGTAACAGGTGATGCAGCACAGTAATAGACTTGACCCTGTCCCAACCATTTTGAAACGTGTTGCTGCCATCAAATATAAAAGGGCAGATAGATGTCTTTGTACTTATCTTTAATTAAATATCATCGTATCATTCCTGTTTTATTTACATTTTGCACAGTATCCGAACTTTCTTGGAAATGGGGTTGTAACATAAAAAAAGGTTTCACAATGAATTTCTCAAGTCATTTACCTAATATGTGCATTGCACACACTAGTGTTTTTATCTCAGATTATCAGACTTTAGCAAATATTCCAGTTAATTATGCTGTTAATAGTGTAGTGCTAAACCTAAGCTTAAAATTGTCATTATCCCAGGACCGCTGGCCATGGTTTATTGGTGGCGCACCAGTATAAAGCATTTGACAAAACTTAACATCATAAAGTTGTTTTGTATTACTGCTTATCTCAAATGCCAAAAAAAAAAAACACTCAGTACGGCATGTGAACATTTAAATTCCAGTACTAGCTTACTGGTACCAGTCCAGCACTAATTTTAAGCAAGTGAATATGTATAACTATAACACTTTTTACTTACATGTTGAGTTTGGTAAATTAATGGATGGATAAATAATGTCTTTACATAACCATGTTAATCACAACATGGCCACAATCCCACAATTCACACATACATATACAACATACACTGTAATTTATAATATTTTTTCTGAACTAAAATCCTGGGCATCGAGAATATCCTAAATCTTATAAAATCTTGTATATATATATATATAGTATATTTATATTTTAATACATTTGCACTGTCCTGTTTTGCACTATTACTACTATTTAAACTTCTGGTAGATGCTAACTTCATTTTGTTGCCCTGTACTCAGCAAATAACAATAAAGTTGAATCTATCTCTCTATCTGTCTTAGAAACACAGTGTCACTGAATGTGTGAGTACCAGCGTGTGAGTCACCACAAGTTTTACAGAGAGGTGCTGAACAGCGGTGCCTCATTCACCCACACGGAAGCCAAACAGCTTTAGGCACCTACGCTAAGCTCTTTCTCAACCACTTGTACTGGGTTGTAACTTTGATGCTACTTTAATTAAGATAAATTACAATAGCATACAAATGTAGACCAAATTACTCATATTGCCACGCTTCAGTCAGATTCTGACAGCTATGCATGTGTTTAAACAGGGCTGGAGAGACCGGTACACTCATAGCATAAACAGCACTGCTTTGTAAGCTTAAACAGATAGTTCTATCTGAGTGAGAAATGCTGGTTTGGGGCAAGGAAGAGTTCCCACATGCCTGTATTGATACTGGTTAGAAATAAACTATAAAAGGTGTTGGGGTGTGTAGTGGTGATACCAGCTAGCAGTACCTTTTAATAACTTCTATAATAATACTACATGTATGTGATTTATTAACATTGAAAGCACAGATATAGTGACATGTAAATACATGTAGCTGTTTCCACTTGTAAAGTTTCACTAAAGACAGGCAAATCTAAAGCTATACTTTGAAGGTTTTTGGTACAGTATAATAGAAAAGTCTAAAATATCTAAAATGCATTTTTCCTCAAATTCTGTCAGGCCAATTATCGTTGTCAATATGGTGAAAAAGAAGGAAGCAGAGCTTGTTAATTAAACATTTTAACCCACAGCTGGATCTGGGATATTATGAATCACTGTTCCACATCATCACCAGAATAAAATATAGAATACATTTATAGTAGTTGTACAAGTACATCACCTCTATATCATAACTGTTTCATATAACTATTGCTATCATTACTGCACTTTATTTCAGTCATCACTGATACCATCTCCACTATCACTGCTCTTTATCTCAATGCCACTGTTCTATGCCGGCATCATCACTACAATAAAGCTCCATAGTCTCCATAGCCTAAGTGAAGCCCCATAGTTTACCCAAATCTAAGTAAAGCATTTATGGAAATATTTTAAACATAAAGATGACGAGACAACATTCAGAAACCATAGCAGAGATTTCCAGAAAAATGTAGAAAGACTAACAGGGAACACAGTGACAAGATAATTTCTACATATTAACATGTGAATTAATAAATCAAAAACTACTAAAGAAACAAAACATAAAAGTAAAACTACTTCACAGTTCACAAGACACATTTCAGATCTGTTAGTTAACGTGAACTTACTTTAGCATTAAGCTCTGGCAAGGTAATCTTTTCAAAAGCTACATTTATAACAAGCACAACTGTAAAATTTCACAGACCAACAAACAAAAATAAAATGGCTTATTTACAGATCAAATTGGTTTTGCTGTAGTATAATCAGCCGACATGCAAAAGCACAGTTCAACAACTGATTAAAATATTTTCTGAATCTCAGATAAGATCTCATGCCTGTCAATAATAATAAAATACTTATTAAAAGGTTCTGTTGACTGGCTGTATAAAAGACCACAAACTGCTGTGGTCAGAAATCTCTCCTGACAGCAGGGCCCTCCCCTCCTTTTGTCCCAGGTTAAAAAAATGTTAAAATCTACACAATTCACAGGACATATTTCTCAATAAAAACAGCTAATTCTGACAAAAGACAAAAATTCTGCATGAATGAGGCTTGAATTTAATACTGTTGGGAACCATCCACATTCTTATAATAGAATACCTATCCTCGTTTGTATCCTCGTAACTGCCCAACTCTGTTTATATATATCATCACTGTTCAATATCTTTGTAATAACTGCTAAACTCTTAATAACTGTTCTATTATTGTTCTGTATCCATCATCACTCTTCTATATCTCCATTTTCACTGCTCATTTTCAGTCATTAGTGCTACCATCTCATTATCAATGCTCTATATCTCTATATATCTTAACTGTGTTTTTTATGCGCAGTTTCATGTTTTATTCTTTCCCCAATACGTTAAAACTCTGCAAATAAACAAACGTTCACTTCGAAAAAAAAAAAAAAATGTGCACCCAAAGTTTTGCATTTACAAATAACTCAGTATTAGTTCACATACCTCATTTTTATTAGAAAAAAAACAATAAATGAGTAATGTGTTATTTACTTAGTTAAATGTTAAAAATCATAACAACAATACATAAAATGCACAAACCCAAACTGCATTGAAAGCAGACTTGGGATGTAACTCTGTGGAAGTTCAGAGACCTGCCAGTAGCTCATGTATAACCTACCTTTTGCTTTCACAGACATACAGTCTTCATAAATCACACCTCCAGAAAGTCTCTGTCCAAATCTTAACTGTGTTTAATATACTGAAATTTACAATGGCTATACAAAGGGATACCTTTCATGTGTTCCCACTAGGTGAATAAAAGAGTTTCTATTGGTGTTTGTTAGCTTAGTTTTCGTGAAAACATGCAGCGATTTATCTACTGGTGCATTTTATCTACTAGTGCATTTTGGATGAAAAGAACGAAGTGTTTAGTCAAAAGACAGCTTGTTGAAACACATTTAAGGCTTACGTGCATGAACAGGAGCTTGTGGCTGTCAATACAGATGTCTAGAAGAATGTATAGACATATATGGTTGTCAGTGAAAGTGTACTGCATAGTTGTCATCCATACAGAGAGAGAAAGAGGTAGAGAATGTGAGCTGAAGAATTGCAGACAGAAATGATAAAGTTTTAATTATTGAGTTTATTTAAGTTATTCTGCAAAGATGCTATATGATTGCCAGTGAAGGGTGTGTGTGTGTGTGTGTGTGTGTGTGTGTGTGTGTGTGTGATGCTTCGGGGGTGTTGGGGAGGGTTAGTTGGGCAAAATTCTTCCATAGGACCCAAAATTATAAGTATATTGGGTAGATTTTAAGGAAATGCAATGAAAAACGCTCACTTTCCACCCAGGGGTTAAAAATGCCAAATTAATATCCAAACCACTTTTTTCCCAAATAAAATCTACATCATTTATATGCTGTAAATGTCCATCTTTACTGCTCTTTTCCCACTGCTATATCATATAATCTACATCATCACAGCTGTTATCTCAGACATTTTCACTGCTGTATCACACCATCTCTATCATCACTGCACTATGGCTCTATTAGCACTACCCTATGTAGCCATTTTCACTGCACTTTTTACGTCTGTTCTTACTGCTGTATTTCTTTATTATGACAGCTGTCTTCATTATCACTACTCTATATCTCCAATGCTCTTCATATGCAGTAGAGATTACGTTCATGTTAAACATCGAGTCCTGCCACTGCTCACTCATTCACTTGCTCCCTTCCTATCCTTTCTGTTTTGCTCTCTGTTTAAGCCAGGAATATCTGAGTAAGCATGAGAGGAAGCAGGGTTGGCTGTAGGCCCCTTGGCTGCCCTTGCTGTGCCTGTCTAAATCTGTAGCTTCTAATGTGGCCTGTCACTTAGAGCACGCACAGCCTTTCTGCTTAGCCTACACAGCGGGAGAGAGTGTGGGAGAGAGTAAGAGAGAGTGGGAGAGAGAGGGAGAGAGAGAGAGAGAGAGAGAGGCTTGTTGTGAGGCAGATATTCTACAAAGCGCTCAGAGTTTGAGCAGTAACTAGTGCAAGAGGGCGCTCTGATTGGCTGAGAAAAAGACCACCTACAGCTGCTATGCTTTTCCAGTATGGAAGGGGTTTGTGCTGCTAGAGAGAGAAAGATACAGAGAGACATGTGTGTTTAATGTATCTGTGTGTTTTTTTCCAGTTGCTGGTCTAGAACATGCCAGCAGACATCAACTTAGGAGCACTGAGAAAATTCATAAATCAATCCCGTGCCATCTTTTCTAGACATGACAAAAAAACTTGACAATTCTAATGAAATGAAAGTCTAAAATACAGGGCTATCAGCTGTAGAATTACTTAGTTTATTGAGTTCAACTATGCAATTGCAAAGCATGTCAAATATTGTACTATTTCATATATATATTTTTTATGTTTGATTTACTTTAGAATCTTATGATAAATCAGCTATTTATCCAGCTATTTATCCTGGAAAATGTATGTAGCTAGCTGTGTTAACCTTTTGTAAAACTATTTTATATCCACCCAACAAGTTAACTTCAGTGACTTGCAAAGATCAACTACTTAGCCAATCACTAAACCAGTGGCCACCAAGAGCTAGTAACTAAAAAAACCACAGCTTGAAAAACATGGAAACTCCACCATTAAACTAAAACTACAAAACTACTAAAAGCCAAAGAAAATAATAAACATAAATCAGAGGGAACGGTTTTCCAAAGAACATCTAACATGTTCAGCAGTTAACTTGATCATGTCTATATCGCTTGTCATAATTTGGTCATAATGTAAATAGAAAATAGCTGTAATTGTCAGTTTTTCACTTGAAGGGCAGATAATTCATCTGGGTGGGCAGTACAACCATAGACACACCCCCATTTGGTTTCTGAACTTATCTACAGGCAGTTCACAAGATCCATGTTATTAAGTAAAATATCCACACTAAAAACTTCAGAGAACAGTACTGATAATATAGACTACGATTATAGTCACTGCTCTTGTGACTGCGTTCTATCGCATTTTAAATTTTAATACAGGCCTAGTTTTGATTGTCCAATGAATGTTTGACGATTAGTTAATCTGTGGATGGAATAATGATCATGAACTGTTATTGATTCTATATAAAACACTATTGTACCACCCATAAGCAAAATAGTTCCAAATGTACATGCTGATTTACACTGAAGCACTATGATTCACATAGCAGACACACACAGACACACACACACACTTCAGCAGGGATGGGTGGCTGCTTTTATCTTTCCCATTTAAGTTAAAGAAGAGAACTGAATGAAATATAAATTAATTTACATAATGACTCATCCTGTGAGTCAAAATATGAAAAACTGGGCCAGATCAAAGAGCTGAATATCAAGTATTAAGCAGTGTTGCACAGACATACTACTGTACCTTCAAAAAAAATGTTACTGTACCAAAGAGAGCTGCACAGTACATCTTTTGTTAAAATGTATCATCTTATCAACCTCTTCAGTACTAATATCACAGAGGTCTGAATATTATATATTAAATATATATGTTATTTTGTTGTTTGAATTATGTGAGGCATTCACATAGTCTGACCAATGTAAATTCATACACTGATTAGATCTTAAAGCTGCAGTCACACTAGAAATTTGCTGTTCACAATGCCTGTAAACTGTCAATGAAATAACTAACTAAGGCTGGACCAGAAGATGTACCCTCAATTTAATAAGTTGACTTCCTTTCCAGCCATAAACAGTACAACACAAGAGTTAACATCTAGATAATTTTATTTGCAGCAGTACATACATTTACTAGCAGTTAGCAACCTGGCCAACTCTACTGCCATGAACAGTAAAAACACAAAGTAAAAATAGTTTTATCATCTAATACAGCTTCCTAACTGTACTAGCACAAACCTTGTGTGACTAGGCCTTGCCCATTTCTATTAATATCAGTGTAAAGATCTGTCACATTATGTGGAGCCTGATGTTGCCATGCAGTAAGGGGGTGAAAAAATTCAGCTTCAACTTTATGCAAATAAATGCAGCGCTTAACCAATAAAACAAGGATAGACAGGCAACAATGGCTGTCTTTCTATTTTATATGACAGTTTACATAATAATGAAAATATCTGGCTTTATACATAATTTCTGACATAGAAGGGAAGGTGTCCAACTGGATGTCGTAGGTTACTTGCCGAGCTTGTTAGAGAGATTGAACAAGCTAGTTTTCTTGCTTGTGTGAACAACTAGTATATGCTGTCGATGATGAAATCGCTTGGTGGGAGTGTTGCTGCATTTCTCTGCTGTAATCTTGCTGTAAATTATCAAATTGTACTCACAGTAAAGTACTGCATGGTTGTTTACATATAAAAAAAAGGAGGTGAACCCTTTGAAATTACCTGGTTTTATGTATTAATTGGTCATAAAACATGATCTGATCTACATCTAAAACCCATGTACAGGCAAACACAACGTGCTTAATATTGATTGACCATTATGTGTTTTTCTATATAGCCGATATGTGCTGCCGTTTTTTTTCTTTTGGCCAAATATTAGGGCCGATATCTAGATATTTTGTGCTTTATTTGCATGCTAAAATGTCACACTAATAACAAGTGGATCCTTAGTTACGTTTGGCTCGAATGCTTGAAGCTGAATAGTATCTGGGGGACTTTGGCTGCTACAGTGAGACTCGCTGTGTAACAATAACGTGTTAATGTGTATATTACACTAGAGCAGTTAGCTTTGGCCCCGAAGCTAAGGAGTAAAACATCCGCTCTGGTTCATGTCTACGGCCAAGATCTAGCAACAAATCATTAAAAGCGTCATTATTCGTAAATAACTAAATAATTGAAATTAAAATCATTCTTATTCACTCTTTGGCCGAACATTTCCATAGGTTCCAGCTTGGGGTCCTTCACATGTGGCAACAGCATGTTCCACCGCACCAATAATACGGGGCTGCCCGTGGCCGTGCCTGACTTTAAATCAGTGCTACCAAACACTGATATTGAACTTTTTATCTTCCTTACAGAACTGCCATATTCTTAGGATGTCTGATGTGAACAACTCTCTTGATGTCATTCCACAGCATCTGTATTGGATTCAGGTCTGGACTCTGACTGGGTCAGTCCAAAAGGCACATTTTCTTTTTTTGAAGCCATTCTCTAGAAGATTTATTTCGATGTTTAGGTTCATTGTCCCGCTGCAACACTCAACTTCTACCAAGCTTCAGATAGTGGATAGCCACCCTGACATTATTATGGATACCTTGATAAACTTGAGAATTTATTTTCCCCTCAATGATGGCAAGCGGTCTAGGCCCCGAAGCAGCACAGCAGTCCAAAATCATGACGCTCCCACCACCGCACTTCGCCGTTGGGATGATGTTTTCATGTTGGCATGCAGTGCCCTTTTTATGCGATACCGAGAGCTGGGTGTTCTTCCCAAACAATTCAACCTCGGTTTAATCAGTACACAAAACATTTTCCCTGTAGCGTTGTGGAGCATCAATGTACTCTTTGGCAAACTTTAGGTGTGCAGCATTTTTTATTTTTTTTTAAATGATCATGGTAAAACTGTAATAACAACAACCACGAAAACATTAGTAATAAGTGCAAAATGAAGAAAGCATATTATTATTATTTGTCTTAGACTGCTTGTAGTGTCAAGCAGTGTCTTTCTGTTTACTGAGATAAAATGGAAAAACCCCTGTAAAAGCATTTAAGAATATATGGATAAAGCTTTATAGATCCCAATGGAAACTGCAGAGAAGATAGTTTGCTTTTATTATTGTAACTATTATATAATAGATGGTGGTATAATAGATAGAAACTATCAATAGGTTTAGTCAAGAAAACATGATTAAAGCCTTAATAGAGTGAGAGACAGGAGAGGCGGGGACAGTCCAGGATATCAGCTCTCAAAGTCACACTTCCTCTCTCTCAGGTGGCATGTGGATGCACTCAAATTCGTTAAGAACAAACTCAGAAGCATGTTGTCACAGGACCATTTTCACTTTGGAGTTGCTGTGATTGTGCTGGTTAGGCTGGTCTAGAAAAAAGTCTAGGGCTGAATTTAGTTCCTAGTTTAGCCCTGGCTAATGCTAAAGCTGTCCCACACAAGCACCACTTCTCCCCATTACACATGCAAAACAGGTTCAATCCACTTAGTCAAAAACCCACTGGGAGGGTGCTTCTCTTATTTGAGTGTTTTTTAGTATAGTACACAGCCTTTGTTATCAGTATAGGATCACTGACCAGTGCCAAGACCAGGCAGCAGACAAACAGGCTGAACCGACCATATTGGGCTGCCCTGAGACGCCACATAGATTCCACCCAATTGATACTGTGTCTGTTCCTCAAATCAAACAAAAGTTTAGAAAACTCTAAGAAGTTTGTTTCAGTTATCTAATCAATATCAGACCAGTTCTACCAGTTTACAATGACACCTACCTTTCGTCTAAAACTAGGACTGATGAATAAAAGTTCACTTACATCTAAACCCACTGTTGTAAAAGAACTTGATGCTCTGTGTCTCACAGAAACGTGGATTAGATCTGAAGAATATTTAGCTCTAAACAAAGCCACCCCGACTATGTACAGTTATGTACATAGGCCACATTTAAATGGCAGAGTTGGAGGCATAGAAACCAAATATACAAATACTTTAGGAAACAGAAAGCAGGTTATGAATGCTCTTTTAAATGTAATTGTTTAAAATAATTTTCTCTAATTACATTCCACAGGCCACCAGGGCTTTTTACAGAGTTTTTACAGGAACTTTTTATCATGTTTATAACAACGCTTTTGAATTAATTATTAATTGTAGGAGTTTTTTATATCCACATAGACAAACCACAGGATCCATTGTGCAAAGCATTTGTATCCCTTTTAGATTCTTTTATATTTTTTTTACAGCTACAAGATACCATCGGCCTACAGTAGTCATAACTCCATAACTTTCTATAATAATAACAACATTTAAACAATCAGACAAATTTAAAATGCACATTTAGAAACTACAAGTGCACTGCCCTGTAAGCCTAACACAGATCTTCAGCACAGTATAACTACTGCAGAGAGATTGGAATCCTTCACATTACTTTAACACACTGAGCTGGGCTCAAATATTTTCCTTCCTCAAAATTTTCTACTTGCTTACTGGATCCAATTCCAAGTTCACTTATAGAAGTTATGCCAGGCATAACTAACCCTCTACTATGAATAATTCACTCGTCTTAGCAAAATCTCTAAGCAGTAATTAAATCTCAAATGAAGAAACCTAATCCTGATCCCAGTGTGCTGTCGAATTATCTCAAATATTTCCTTTATATCAAAGATTTTAGAGAAAGCTGTGGCACAATTACTTTACAAATAATGCATTTCTTCATGTCTTTGTTACCTTCTGGCTCTCCCTTTTTAGCTATGCTGTAATAGCCATCTCTGACAGAGTCACTGCTGCACCTTATTAATACTATGTACTGTTCTCTGTTACCTCTAGCAGAACTATCTGTGTGTTTCTTTGTTGAGCTCAACAATCCTGAGTGGTGTGATGTTGACCAACTGCCCAGACTACAATCTGATGCTGCTGCATCATCTGCCCCTGTTTTCCCCATCATGGAGCTTCCTGCTGCCACTAGCTCCTCCAAGGAGCTGGTTCTCACTGCTACTCTGGCGGGAAAGTTTTTTCCTTTCTGTCTCCATGTTCATTGACGCATAAAGTAGTCAATTTTATTCTTATTATATTTTTACTTGTTTTGCTAAGCAGTGTCAACCAGAGGGGGATGCGTTCCTCTTGAGGCTGCTTCCTCTTAATCTTAGTTTTTTTCTTGCCAATGACGCCCTGCACTTGCTTACAACATCTGCTATATAAATACATTTTCACTTGAATTGACTTGATAAAAGCATAAAAAACATATTTGTATTTTAGTCTCACTGAGACATCAAACCAGTGTATCAAGATTGTTTACTTTGATTGTTTACTTACAACATATGTTTGTATTTAAATGTCTCAGAATTTAAATTCTGGGGGTCCCTGTAAAGATACATTTTATGTTAGACTGTTTGTTAAAGACATATAGATAAATAATGTCATTGGATGAGTCACTGTAGTCACCTACTGCATCCACAAAAATCATTTTGGTCAAAAATAAAATAGGGGTGTTAAAACACAAAATGTAGATGGACAAACAAATACACCAATTACACAGTTGGTGGCAGATGACGATGTGCATCAACATTAAATACGAACTAAGTAATATTGGTATTGTATACTCGCTAGCACAATTATGGCAGCTTCGTCTCTTGCATACATTATGTACCTTTAAACTTTAAAGCTTTTTTTTACTTCTTACACAGCTGCAACAAAAACAATGCTCACAATATCCATTTTCCCAAGTACATTTGTGGGCCCGTGATCCCAAGCGAGCATAGTGCATGTGTAGACCCATGGCCCAAGCGAACATGGTCCATGTGTGGGCTAGTGGCCCTGAGGTAATAGAGTAAATGTGTGAACATAAAGACCCTAGGCCAATGGATGAATGAATACAATGCTGATGACTGAATGTATTGGCCTGTGGCCCTGAGTTTATTAGAGAATGCAATAGGCCCAAGGACCTAAGATGGTGTATAAATGCAGTGGACCTATGGCCCAGGCTAATGAAATGAATGCAATGAGCCAGAGGCTCCAACTAATTAAACTTAGATCACTCTTTGGACTGACATGATGGGCACAAACATCTCAAGCAACCCACATGCTTTGCATAAGGGCAGCAAACACAATAGGCTTGAGTCCCTGTGTTTATGTACGCAAAGTCACTTTATAAACCAGGTCACTTACTGCATCACCACAAGTGCTCTTTTCTGAAATGTTCTAATTTGAGCTCTGTTAATAAAATCTCATGTATATTTTCGGACTACTCGTCCACCTAAAGACTTCTCTGGTGAGTATCTCTGTTTTTCTTTTTTCATTTTTTTGGGGGCGGGCTCCACCCCTGCCATCGTGATCCGGCAATATAAGTGGAGGTCTTGACGCTCCAAGACCTGTACTAAGGACGGGGCTCCCCCAGATAATTGTATCCTTCACATTCTTTAATCAAAACTTTTTATCTTTAATGATGTCATATTGTTGCCTTACAAGTGTGTTCTTTAAATATTGCAAAGGCACATCACAACTGTAACTGTTGCAACACAAATACAATATAGTAATTTTTCCATCCCATATCAACAGTAGTAGCTATATAGCAATATAGCACTTTGTGCACCCTTTCCCCCCCAGTTTTCAGCATCTCAGCCTTAGTGAGGTTAAGTTATTTAATTCAAAATGTTAATTAGGGTGGTTAATTGGGAATATTTGAGGATCTTCAGTCAGGTTTTAGATGACGGTGCTGTTGGTAAATCCAGAAAAATAATTAGGTTTAGTCTGTAGCTAGAAGCAGCATGGAATGATGATGGCAGAGACAATTAAGTGCTACACCACTGTCTGTACACTACAATACTTCATTGTGGATATTAGGCTTAGTGCACAGAAGACAGAGGGTTAATGCAACCAAGAAGCAACCAATATTTGCAATTGCTTTGTGGGGTTCAGCCAGGTATGTAAATGGCGTAGCCATTTTAGGGCGATTAACATCACTACCCAACTGCATTTAGTACCTGTGCAAAGCAGTGTTCATTTTGATTTCAGAAACAATAGATTCAAAGCTATTTTACATTTAATAACATGTTGCCATGCAACATTATAAAAAAGAATATATACACCTTTTTTTCAAATACATTTTCCATTAAACACTGCTAAAAAAAACTATAATTTTTCTAATGTAAACTGATGTTTAAGAGAAACAGAGATTACACCTATGTATTTAAAGTAGACTTCATTTTTACAGGGGTGCTGAAAGATATGAAAGAGCTGCTATGCAGTTTAACAACTAGAGATGGACTGATCAGCGTTTTTGAGGCCGATTCCGATCACTGATCATCTTTCAGCGCGATCGGCCAAAAGCCGATACCCATAGAGGGCGGGGCCATATGCCACGGCAGGGCTGCATGTAGTTATTAGCCCAAGCAAGTCATGAAACATGGTCTAAACTGGTTTATTACCATTTTTAACGAGCTCATGTAAAACAGCATAATATTTTTAACAAAATTAGCAATAAAAAACCAAGTAAATCATACAAATATCGCCAATACTGCAATCATTACATTTAGAGCCTTAAATTAAAACGAAAAAAGCTAATTAAATAAATGCAGTCAAAACTGCAGTCCTTAAACGCAGAGTCTGTGTTATTTTAAACAATCATTAAATTTAGATCTTGAATTTCTGCTGCTGCACTGTTCGTACCGGTCAGATCTGGTCTGCACGGTGTTCTGGGTTATTTGTTTTGTGCTAGCTACGCGTGCTAGCTCTGCTGTTTGCTGATATTCACTGTATTCAGCCGCGTGCAGTGCCCTATCAGATTAGAAGTGTTAAATGTCTTTGTCTTGGTTCCCCAACAAGACACGGTTAATTTTACAGATTTTAAAAACAGTCTGGATAAGTCTGTGTCACATACGAGCTCTCAGACGGACGCAACGCAATGCAAAGAAAAACTGTTCTCGCGAGGCACGCCGCTTTAGTCAGTCTGCCGAAAATGAAAGGGCATGCGTTTGCACCAAGCGGTTAAGACCTGGCAGGAGGGGGTTTCAACTAAACGCTAGCTGGAAATACAGAAATTAGGCTAATTTGTTTAACGTTTGTGGAGAAATATCGGCTGATCACCGATCGCATATTTTGATAAAAAAGCGGCCAATACCGATACATAGCCGATCGATCTTTCCATCTCTAGTAACAACTATGGTTTTTACACTGGCTGTAAAAATGGTAGGGCGGGGAAGTCGTTGTGTATCACAGTCAAATCAATAATAAAAAATCTTGCTTTGTATTTGCTTGTTCTTAATTTGTTTGTCAGTTTAAATGTATCCAATGCAATTCAATCAATTCCAGTTGCTGATACAATATGTTCAGCGACCCATGTGCCACAAGTAAAGACATTGCTGTGATATTATTGTAATTACTTTATTGCTCATCTGCCATTACTAGCAGTCAGTATTTCAGCATACATACAGCTTTCAGATAAGACTTTTAGCTACTTTGACAGCTTTAGCTGCAGTCACAAAATGTTTACAAACTGCTTTAGCAATCCATGTACTGTAAACTGATGCAACATTTATACTAACAACAAATGTAGTGAGAAATACAATGACAGAATGATGTCATAAATGTGGGCTGTCCCTTTCCTTTTAGCTACAAAATCCAATCACATGTGGTCGCTGGAGACGCATTAGAGGCACATGGATATGCCAGGTGTAAATTCTGCATCTTGGTGCCCACTTACAAACAGATAATTTAAGATGGTTGTTAATATAAAGTGTGAACAGGGCCAGAGTTTTTATCACTATTGGAAATTATTCATATTCATAGTCATTGACCAGTATACGCTACTAGATTAAAACATGTTTAATAGAGCCCTGACCTTTTAATTTGAAAACAGCCAGTCTGGTAGTACACTAATGCAAAGTTTGATGAGTAACACTAAATGCTTTAATTAAATGTATATGAGTAGAGTGTAAAAAGCAACTCATACCTATTTTATACAGCTTATAAATCTACCAAAACGTTTAACAGAGCCTTTTGCACACCGCTCAAGATTTTGCTCCCAACCATCAACTCTGACAAGACATCAATCAGTAGTACTTTTTTACTCACTCAGTATTTACTCAGTACTGTTTACTCACTGAAATGTTTAGGAACTGTAAAATGTTCCTCAGGTGATGTGAATACATGCTACATGGAATAAAAAAATGTTTGCACCAATAGGAAGTTCTCATCACTCAGCATTTTGCCATTACTGCATTAATTAAAAAAATACTGAGACCGCTGTTTCCGAAGGGAGGGGATCATGCTCTGCTTCAGTATGTCACAGTACATTTTGGCATTCATGGTTCCCTCAATGAACTGTAGCTCCCCAGAGCCAGCACCACTCATGCAGCCCCGAACCATGACACTCCCACAACCATGCTTGACTGTAGGCAAGACACACTTGTAAATTTGCTGTGCCCTCAAAATAACTCAACACACAGCCATTAATGTCAAAAGCGTTGGCAAAAGTGAGTATACCCCTAAGTGAAAATGCCCAAATTGTGCCCAATTAGCCATTTTTCCTCCCTAGTGTCATGTGATTCCTTATTGTTACTAGGTCTCAGGTGTGAAAAGGGAGCAGGTGTGTTAAATGTGGTGTTATCGCTGTTCCAGCATCACCTGTTCCAGTATCTTCCCTCAGGTTGGCATTTCAGCCAGTTGAGGATCAAAACCTTCAGACTACAGAGCAGCTTCTTCCCACACGCCATCACACTCATGAACAGCTGCACATTACAACACTATTTTCTGGATATAGTCTACCACATACATACATCCATATCTAGATGTTCTCTCATTCTTCTTTCGCTGTACTGCACTTTTATTTATCTGATAGTGTCTCAGAACACTACTCTTTCAACCAGTGACTCTTCTGTTTTTCCATATTTATATCTATTTAATTCAGTCTGCACCGGCCCTTACTGCTGCACTTAGCTCTTTACTTTAAATATACAACTCTGCACATGTTAAGTTTACAGGTGTGTCTGTGTTTGTGTGTGTGTGTGTGTAGGTTGGGTGTGTTTGTTACTTCTGTAATGTGAGTTATTGTGCACTGTGAGCTACTTTAACCAAAAACAAATTCCTTATATGTGTGAGCATACTTGGCAAATAAAGTCCAATTCTGATTCTGATTTTGACTGTGTTTATTTTAAGTGGCGGAGCTTTTCTCGTCTTTACGTTATGCGGGCTTTACGGCGCAGTGAACTTAGAGACCAATCGCATGCGCTGTAAGATCCCCGAAGGCTCCTCAGCCAATCAGATCTGTGCACGTTGGGCTGTGCGGCGCACACATAACCGAGGTATGAAGCGAGAAGAAGCAGCCGGAGACTAAAGCGAGTCAGGAGGAAAAGCATAAAAACAGAAAAGTCAACAGCGAAAACTGACTGTTTCACCAGGAACAGTTATGGAATGGACTGGCTAACCTTGTTTTGGAGAATACTGCTATGTAAAACCAATATGTCAATTTGTGAAACTGAGTTAACAGGAAGACACACATTTTATTTACTTTCTCTATAAATAAACACTTTAAGATGCACTTTTTTTCAAAAGCATTCTGTTTTTTTAAATGGAACCCCTGTTATCACTTGAAGTGAGAAACAAAACATTTATTAGAAGTTTATAAATATTTCATTCAGTTCAGCATTTAAACAGAAAATATACTGAAATATAGTGAACGATATTTGTAATGTGTTTGTCTTTGTTGATGGTATAAGATGCTGATACTAGGCTACTTCAATATACAGGATACACCACTGAATCAGAACACAAGTTAGAAATGATGACGGTCCGGACCTTGGCCTGAGGAAATCTCCTCTAACTGGACCTTACTGAATTCTAATTAAATAACCCTGGCCTAGGCTATAAGAAGCCAAGACCATACATGATGGCCAAGACCATACATGTCAAGCAACCAGGTGAGGAGAACAAAGACAAGTAGGTCTTGCCTACAGTCAAGCATGGTGTTGGGAGTGTCATGCTTTGGGGCTGCTGGCTGTGGGGAGCTACAGTTCATTGAGGGAACCATGAATACCATGGCCACCTCCAAGCCTAGTTTGAGGACACTGTACCTCGTTCATTCTACTACTTAGTGCAGTATACTTATTTCAGATCATCCATGATGCTCCAATAGGGTTTAGGTGTGAAGAAGATGCATGTTAATACCATTACAACCTGGTATAAACATGCATCTTCTTCAGACCTAAACCCTATTGGAGCATCTGTGGACCTCAAACAGAAGGTGGAGGAGCGCAAAGTCTCCAACATCCACCAGCTCTGTGATGTCGCCATTGAGGGGTGGAAGAAGATTCCAGTAGCAATCTGTAAAGCTCTAGGGAACTCCATGCCCAAGAGAGTTAATGCAGTGCTAAAAAATAATGGTGGCCACACAAAATAATGACACAATGGGCACAATTTGGCCACTTTCACTTGTGTGTACTCACTTTTGTTGCCAGCGGTTTAGACATTAATGGCTGTGTGTTGAGTTATTTTGAGGGCACAACAACTTTAAAATGTTATACAAGCTGTACACTGACTTTACATTGTATTAAAGTGTCATATCTTCAGTGTTGTCCCATGAAAAGATATTATAAGATATTTATAAAAATGTGAGGGGTGTACTCCCTTTTGTTACATACTGACAAAAGTGGTGTAGCTTAGATTTGACTGTTGGAAAATAACAACAACGACAAGTGACTCAAGATGTTTAAGCAACCATCAAAACCCAACATGCTTTTCTGTGATGATATGAACCCCCAAAATCACCTGTCTGCTCTGACAGGTCCATGCTGCTAGTGTCGTATTCATGTGTCCACATCAAGCTTAAAGCTTCTTCGCCAAGCAGTATGGTCAACTAGTCAACTAATCTGTAATCTGTGCTGTACGTTTTGCAGCTGTAGCACAGCCAGCATTATGCATTGTCTAATATCAGTTTGAAATATCAGCTAAATCTAAGCTTGGTCTAAATGCTAAAGACCTTTTAAAAAGCAGTTGTCAGTTGATACTGATATGATTATATATATATATATATATATATATATATATATATATATATATATATATATATATATATATATATATATATATATATATATACCTATTTCCTTCCACCTATCTGTATGTTTTTTTTGGCATATCAATAAAAAATACTTGATGGCATTTTTTGCTAAAAAATGTACTTTGATAGAAACTCATTTGCCAAGCCAAATAAATATTGGAAAGGCAAACAAAATAAAGGCATCTGACTGATCAGGCGATACTTGCAAAAGGCTTCAGTGGGTGGATGAAGAAATTACAACATACCCTACATGTATTTTATGAAAGGAAAAAATCTATGATTTTAGACAGTAAACAAGCATAGGGTGCCTGAAACTGATCTTGCTTCAGTTTGCAAACATGACCAGTCCAAGTTCTAGAGGACCTAAATATAATATTCAGAAGTCCCTGAAGGCCTTAATTAAACGGATCAGTTGTGTTAGATTAGGCTTTGACCTGACATGTGCAGGCTGGTAGATCTCCAGGACCAGAAATAGGCACACCTTATGTAGAGTTTAATATATAAAGTTGATAAATACTAATTTAACTATTAATTATGCTGTAACATTTTAGTTTTTAGGCACACTCACTGAGCCAGCAAGCACACAAAAATTAGGACTTTTAAGCTTTTGTTCCTCTTTTTGTTTTTTCCCCTTGCTTCGAGGGAGTTTTGTAATTTTTTGGTAAAAAGCAATATACAAAAGGCTGAATTTATTTGAAAATTGGGGATATTGAATATTATGTATTGTAACCAATTTAATCAATTCATCTACTTGGTTTTACCCCCTCCAATTTTATCAAAACACACGCTCAGGCCTTTCACACTGCAAATATTAAAAAAAAAAAGAACAACACACACACAGACAAACAAACAAGTGCTTTCTTAAAGATTAAGTGAGAGTGAAAAGTCAGTTAGATGTAGGTCATTAGTAGCTTAGTAGCTCACATGAATAAATATAAATATGTATTAGTAAATATAAACAGTCACAAATGCCAATACACCACAAATTAACAAAGGCATATATTTTTACATCAAGTTATACATTTTATTTTCTAATTATTTCTCCTGATTGTGTCCCCTTAATGATCTCCTGTGGTTTTATTTTGAGATTCTGTGCATTTAGATTTTGGGGATTTCTGACCGTAAGAGAGAGGAAGAAAATAAGAGATTCCCTGTTCCCATGCTGTCTCATACTGCACCTGGCTGTCGTCGTGGCGACTGGTCTCCTATCAGTCTAGAGCAGGAGAACGCTTTAACACCAAGAGAATGGCGTGTGCATGCAGAAATAGAGAGGCAGGGTGGGGGGCAGTAATAGATGTTAAAAACAGAAGATCTGAGTTTGGGAAAGAATGAGCGAGCAGAAAGGAAGAGAAAAGGCAGTGACGAGAGAGACAGGGAGAGAAAGAAGGGAGGGGAACATATGATGTGAGGGTCAGAAGAATACATGCTGGGAGATGCCTACTGAGAATAGGAAAACGATGGAGAAATGAAGAGAAGAAAATGAAAGAGAGTGGGGAAGGAAAAGGGTAAAATACATAGAGAAAGAAATATAGAGACAAAAAGAGAAAGACAAAGAGAGTAATAGAGAGGGAAATTCAAAGAGAAATAGCATAAGAAAAAGCAAAAGAAAGCAAGGGACAGAAAGAGATGGAGGGAAAACAGGAGGAAAATGAAAAATAGACAGAAGAGACGGAAAGGAAAGTAACACAAAGAGTGAGGGAGAGACAGAGAGGGGGATAAGCAAAGAGTCACAGAGATACAGAGGGAGAAGTGTGTTGGTGAAAGAGGATGTGAGGCCATGTCTCTCACCCTGGTGACTGTGTTTGGTCTCCTAGCAACACTGTCTGCCTCTCTAGCTCTCACTTGCCAAAAAGCTCAACATCCTGACTAAAGATCTTTACTGATTGAGCAACCGCGTGTGTAGTCTTTATGCTGTAGCCTACTCGTCACCACACACACACACGTTGCTAAGCTAACGGTCGGCATCCAAAACAATAGCACCAGCTTACAAATCCTCTAGCATAAATGCTAATGACTCGAGTATAAAACTGCAAAATGGTCAACGACTCGTTGAAAAGTTGCAAATAAAATGCTGTTTTGTGTGATTGTATGACAAGAAACACATTAAAACCAGAGAGACGCTCGTAGATTTGCCTGCATTCCATCATGGGACTGCATTAGCGGCTGAGCGTTCGGTGCTCGCTTAAAATCAGGTCAAAATAAGGTGCCTTAGTAGACAGCATGTTTAAGCTATCTAAGAATTGGGACAGCCTACATGTCGAGAGTGTGCATACTATGACGTAAAATGCTGTCTATGTAGGCAGCTCACTAGGTTTTGAGACACACCCTATAAAATAAACCTCCCATTATATACCAAAATTATATACCAAGAAATAATTTGGTCATGTAAATTACACCTTTTCCACTATGTTATTCTAAAGAATAAAACAGAAATTAAATGGATTAGAAATTACAGTGATATTTAATTATACTGATTATGACATGAGATAAATAGTAAAAAAAAGCAAAGCAGAAGTGATCCTGTGTACTTCACTCTATTCCATTGAACTATAAGGCATTAATTATCCTCCTGCAAACATGTTGTGTTTTTTACCACTCTGTCTCTCTGTCTCCGGCCTCATTCCTAATAACAGGAATCCTAAGGTAGTGCAACCGTCTTACCATCTCCCTGAGGTACAGACGTATGTGTAAGGTTGGGAAGATGCTGGGGGAACATGTGTGCACATTTGATGATGATGTATGGTGTGTGTGTAGGCAAAAGGGTTTCAGGGTGTGTTACTGCTGCTGTTGGTAGAGCGAACACATAACTCTGACACAATGGGCCTTCAATAATGCAGAGAAAAAAGAGGTGAAGAAAAGAAAAGAGGTGTAAAGTAAAATTTCACCTTAGAAACAAAATAAGGCAGGGCTGCTCCAGGCTACAAATGAGAAATATTTAACACAAAATGACACTTGTACTGACAGATGCTCATGTTCTGATGGTTAATTCAACAAATTAGTTCAATGACATTCAGCCTGGGCAAACTCCACTAAGAGTTGTCAGGAAACTATTGTGAGCGGATTAAAGAAGCAATCACAGTGTTTCATTAAGAAATACTCTGCAAAAATAGTCTAGAAATAGTCTGCAAAAGCCCTCTAGCATGAACTCGCATGTTCTGACCTCAGCCTACCTGACAAGCGATAATACACACCACCAAGCACACTCAATTCATTTCTCTCCTCCTCTCACTTATCCTTCATTTTCCTAATTTTCTTTTTTCTTGTCTTCTTTTCTGCTGCCACATATAAAAACCTCTGTCACTGATAAATCTTTCATAATCAGAGCTAAAAATAAACCACTTGCTCACTGCACCCCCACCCCGACACACCCACACATACGCTGTTTTGTGCGCTGTATTAGATGGTAAGAGTTGACGCAGTTTGTCTGATGATGGAGCACAACTCTCACAATTCTCATTTCTAAACACTAAATATATGGTCATGTGACAAATAACTCTGTATTACTTAAACTCTTTAAATACTTATTTTGTGTTATACTATATTTACAACAAAATGAATTGCATCATTTATACGGCTATATCTGCAATGCAACTGGCTACTTTCATTTACTTTTTAGAAATATGTTTTACTAATCATTTTGGCTGTTTAGGGTATGTTTGTGGCAAACTTTAGCTCTGTTGCCCTTAAGTGGTCTAACATTGTTTCAGAAAGATTTCAACCAACAGGATTATATCCCTCTCTCATAATTTTTTTATTATACATTGTAATGATCTCTTGCAATCTGAGGGCATGCAGATTGACTTAAAATAATGCAGGCATTTAAAAGCTGACGGTGCTGTTTGTTTTATGTGTACAGCTGCATTTTGTCATCTCTCTCCGAGCAATTCAACGGTATAGGGGAAAAACAGTATTCACCATGACAATGTTGTTTGTCATATATATATATATATATATATATATATATATATATATATATATATATATATATATATATATATACATATATATATATATATATATATATATATATATATATATATATATATATATATATATGCTGCTAGAAGTTTCAGTACCCCAACTGAAAACAACTTCCTGCTCACAGGGTGGATATTTGGTACAATGTTTGGGTTTGCTTTACTTTTTTTACTTTGTTGTACAGAAGTAATGTGAGACTTGAGATAATGTGCTAATTTTACGTGGCTTGTTAAGAAGCTGGACCCAAGATACAACATCCCTGGATGTTGAATCACAGAGCCGTATTTAGGCTTGACTATACACTACATTGATAGCAAATAAAATTATGGGGTCATGCCTACAGACTTTTTTTTCCAAAATACCACAAGGGAAAAAATATTGCAAAAGATTTAAGGGAATTTCTCTTGTCGTGGGACCTTAAAGAAGAGAATCAGGTCTGTGTGACAACAGATAGTGGAGCAAATGTCTTCAAAGCTGTTGCGCTGAATGCTTTGGTCAGACAGCCTTGATTTCATTTGCACTTAATGTATATATTGTTTTCATTTTGGCAGTTATTGATCTTATAGATAGGGATTCATTTAGCAGGGAATATTCAAGGTAATTTCAATAGTATTTTTTGTTTGTTTGTTTTTACAGTTACAGTTGAAACAGATTTGAAGGTTAAAATATTTTCCTGTTGACTGTTACACTGAAAACTTGCTGTTTAGACAACAAAATTGTTGCTGTTAAATAAAATAAAATAAAATAAAAAACACCTAATATCAAAATCAACACACAGCTATTAAAAGCGCTGGCAACAAAAATGAGTACAGTGGCCAAATTGTGCCCAATTAGCCACTTTTTAGTGTTACTAGGTCTCAGGTGTGTTACATTTAGTGTTATCGCTCCCACACTGGTAAAGAACTCTCTGAGAATCTGAAAAAAAGCTCTACATAAAGATGGCTTAGGCTATAAGAAGATTCCCAACAAACTGAAACAGCATGGTGGCCAAGACCATACAACGGTTTAACAGGACAGCTCCCACTTGGAACAGGCGTTGCAATGGTCGACTAAAGAAGTTGAGTGCATGTGCTCAGCATCATATCCAGAGGTTGGCTTGAGAAAATAGACGTATGAGTGCTGCCAGCATTGCTGCAGGGGGTCAGCCAGTCAGTGCTCAGACCATACACACACTGTATCAATTTGGTCTGCATGGCTGTCATTCCAGAAGGAAGCCTCTTCAAAAGCTGACGCAGAAGAAAGCCTGCTAACAGTTTGCAGAAGATAAGCAGACTAAGGACATGGATTACTGAAACCATGTCCTGTGGTCTGATGAGACCAAGATAAACTTATTTGGTTCAGATGTGTGTGTGGCAGCGACCAGTTGAGGAGTACCAAGACAAGTGTGCCTTGCCTACAGTCAAGCATGGTGGTGGGAGTGTCATTGTTTGGGGCTGCATGAGTGCTGCTGGCTGTGGGGAGCTACAGTTCATTGAGGGAGCCATGTATGCCAACATGTACTGCGATGTACTAAAGCAGAGCATGATCCTCTCACTTTGGAAACTGGGCCGCAGGGCAGTATTCCAACATGATAACCACCCCAAACACACCTCTGCGACGACCACTGACTTGCTAAAAAAAATTAATGGTGTTGTGTGGATACATTGTAGCATTGTGTCATATCTTCAGTGTTGTCCCATAAATATATATAATAAAATATTTACAAAAATGTGAGGGTTGTACTTACTTTTGTGAGATACTGTAAATTCTCTCTATATACCATGATGATAAAATTAGAGAAAATGTGGTATGTTGTCATCTTATTGTTACACTGCAGTTCAGGTGACTTTTCCTAATATCAAAAAACAAGTGAGCACTCTGAAATTTTACCAATACTTTTACATTATACAAATTACTTAAAAAAAAAAGATAATTACTTTTCCAAGATACAGGTACTTCCACAGTTGCCTACAATAAACCAAAAAGACAATGACATTAATGATGGCAGGTTATTAGTATGGCAGCCTAATGACAGTGAGAGGCCTGCTTCATAACTGGGTGGTTTTGTGTGTGTGTCTTGAGTATGTAGGCAAATGTGTGGTTGGGAGTACACCTACTGTATAAATCACTCCATCACACAGACACAAACACAAACTGGTGAGGTATTGCGGCAGACTGCCAATTAGAGTCATGCTCAAAAAACCCACTTCTCACAGGTATCTGCACACAAACAGAAATATGATGTGCAGTGCAGTAATAATGGCTGTAGCCTCACCATGGATAATCCACTGTTTCCCTGATTTTGCAAGCTGACAGAAAAAATACACCCTCCCTCCTCTCTCATCCTTCTATACTCTTTTCATTCTCTTGCTCTCTGTCTCTGCGTGCACAGATGCACCAAAGCACTCACTGACCCCCTCCTCTCTCTTTCTCGCTCTCTCTTTCCCCAGTCCGTCCTTGGCCTCACCATAATACACTGGAATCAGCAGTAAGAAAGGTGACTTACTGCAACACACACATTAAGAAGTACTCACAGACACATGCAACATCAGTAGGAAAAGGGTTTTACTGATTTTTATTCTAAACCATTGGTTTGATACTGAGCATAACTGTATAGATAATCATTATATCTTTTATCATATGGGTGTAAATCTCTGACTAACAATTTGATATGTTTATGATTATTTTAGTGGCAAATTGTGACTATTAGTGCTAGGCCTTCAGTTTCAAACACACTGTTGATAATGCTAATTTTTGCAAGCACACCTTTGTTCAAGTAGTGTGTTAATGCTAAGCTAATGCAGATTTACATAAACATTTGTGGCTATTCTAGAAGCAAGTTGCACTTTTACATCACACTGTTCCATATATTGCAGTCCTGGGAATTATGCTTACTGATCGTATCAGTGCATCTGTGTAAGCACACTGAGCATTCTGATAACCTTTCTATGCAATTTGCGTGGATGTGTGCACAATCAATGTATGGTGATTTGCACAAACAATAAGAATATCTCTGTTTGAAAATGTGCTATGGTAACCAGGAAGACAAACATACACACTCACACAGTTGCACATTCTACACCACAGACAGGAGGGCTCAGAGACTTCAATTAAGCCTTGGTGTGTGAGAATATGAAAAAATCTAAACACACCGAGGCGGACAGTGAGATACTAGAACCTTACAACTATGGATCCCAAGAGAGGACTGTGCTTCACAGTTTGAATATTACTTCCTGTGCAGTCAGAGAGGAAAAAAAATAAACCACATGAGAGGACAGAAGTCATATGCGGATGGAGAGAGAAGGGATGACAGTGTCAAAATAATGTCAATAATATTAAGGTTTCCCCCCAGCTGTCAGAGTTGTTCAAACTCAACTTTAACTCAGAAACCAGAACAAACCAGAAAGTGATGATCTCAATCCTTAGACAATTATTTCTTTCCATTCAAACCCCATCTTCCTGGTTTCTATCTCTGAATACTATCACAACTGAACTTTACTGGAAAAATAAAACACCTAGAATCAAACTAACCACACTACAGAACTCAAATCCTATTTGGGTGTAGAGGCACCAAATTTCTACTATTATTTCCTTGCAAATCAACTCCAATACATATAAAAATGGATCGAACCTAATAGTTCAGATAGTTCTTGGATCGACCTAGAACAAACATTATGCAAAGATATCCAGTTATCAGACTTACCATTTATTAGCCAATCAATCAGAAAACACCCATGTTTTAATAGTATAACGGTGGCCTACCCTGCAAACAATGGGAAGAAGATCATTCACTTCCACTGCTGATTTCTGGGTCCATGTGTATAACAATAATCACCACATGGTCAGAAACACTAACTTACAACTCAGTATAAAATCATCCACAGAGTACACTACATACCACACACAAAATGTATGAAATGGGATTCACACGCTCACCAATATGTACGCATTGCACCTAAAACACCGCTGATAATTGTATCCACGCTATATAGCACTGTACACCCGTTAACCAGTTCTGGCAAGAAGTTATTACCCTTCTATCTCGTGCCCTTACCACTCATATCCACACAACACCATTACTCTGCCTATTAGGAGACACATCAAACACTAATACAACAACAGAAAACAAAAGAATACTCTTGACGTCACTAGTCATAGCCAAGAAAATCATCCTCATGAATTGGAAAACAAAAAATAACATTAACATCATCCAGTGGGAAAACCTATAAACAATCAATAGCAAAAAAAAAAACACATATGAATAAATAGGTGAACATTATTGAATGAAATGTGTTCATGTTTCTTTTTAGCTATAAATGGATATATGTGTGTATACATAGGATTTTTGTTTGTTTATTTTTTTGTTTTTTGTGTGTTTTCGTTCTGATTATTTCTGTTTATCTCTGTTTTAAAGACCTCCTATATCAGGAGTACTCAGTCTTTTTCGAGAAAGGCCGGTGTCACTGCAGGCTTTTATTCTAAGGCAGGAGTTCACCTTAAATACCTAATCAATTGTAACACTAAAATTAGCAGATTCTAAAGGTGTGTCCGCTTGATTACAATAAAAGCCTGCAGTTACAATTCCACCTTAGTCTAAACACATGGTAACATGGTGGCCTGACCTTTAATATTAAATATCTGTAAATATTAAATTCACACAACCATTCCATTACAGCTAATCAGCAGATATGTTTGGTGTTTGAAATCTGTTTATTGGGCTATGAGGCTAATGCATCTTAAAATTTACGTAAAGTTTATACTCCCCTAATTAGCGGAACAGCATGTTTAAATAACTAATGATAAACTAACTAACATGATTAATCTAGTTTTATAAAGTTTTGCCATCAGCTGCAATGGTACAACAAACCAGACGTTGATATTTTTAATATACAGGCACTGGCCACTTACCTATACAGCAAAATTCAAACTTTAATGAAAACACACTATTAAAACTGCACCATGTAATGTGCACAACATGGGGAAGAACATTTTGTAATGTGGGTTGTGCTTCGGTTGATGTTTGCCAACTCCACATAGACATCCAGGCATGAAGTTTACATGACACTAACTGGTGAATGTAGCCATCTATTATATGTTATCTCCAATGCAAAACTAAAGAAGTGTGGTTAAAACTTTTTATTGGGACTCCTTGTAACATGGCACAATGACCTTTAAACTCACTGTGTACTGGGGTGAATCAGCACAGTACAAAAAGAAAGGAAAAGAGCACAAACGCAGCTGTAATGCCAACTGGAGGTGTTTTGCTGTCCTTTTAGCACATCAAACACCAACTACCCAAAAATCTTCCAAAAATCTCATATCTCCCTCTTTCTGCTGTTTATGGATGGTTACAGCTCTCTTTGAAACATTCATACGATCTCTCTTTCTCACAGTCCTCCCATATTGCAGACTCACTGAAGAGCAGAAAACATGCTGTATTTTTTACTTTCTCTGTCTCTATTACATTGTGTCTGTTGCAGTGTTGCTCTCATTTTGTAGCTATTCCCTGTATATCTACTGGGTATACACGGTGACATACATTTACACTAACACTAGAAATCTACTAGAAATAAACTACATTGCCAATGTATTCACTCACCCATCCAAATTACTGAATTCATGCTCTGTCTCTTACCCACTTTGCTTTACACAGTAGCCAACACAACACATGCAGCCCACCAATTGGCTTTTTGTGAATTGCATGACTAAATTGCTCCCATTACCTCATATGGAATTAAGTAGATAAAGGGTTTCATAAAAAAAATCATTACAACGGTTTTGTTTTGAAATACCCCTCTCTCTATATTCGTTTTAGTTCTACACAGCACCAAACATCTCTGCCTGCCCTATTTCCTCTTGTGCTCTCACTCTGTGATGATCAGTGTCTGAAACAGACAGCCAATGCATGCAAGCCGGAAAATTTCAATTTGGGTTTTTCCAGGAAAATCTGCAGCGAGTAGCCTGAGCTTGGATCATCCAGAGGGATGCACAGACAAATGATGATGGACTGACAGAACACATTAAAGTCTGGCATAAAACATGAGGTTTAAAAAATGAGCGTTTGTCAAAGTATAACCAGTGTCTTTCTCTCTCTCTCTCACCTACTTCTGCACATCACTCCCACACTCGCATACACACACTCATCTCCTCCCTTCTTCTCTCTGTCTGGGTCTCTCCCCATCAGTCTTGTGCTTTCTCTTTCTCTCTCACTTTCCGACCTTTCGCTCTGTCTGTCTACCTGAATGCCGTTGAGGCCTTATAAGGACGAATGTGTGCTCCTTCTTTTTCTGTTACGCTCTCACTCCCTCCTTCTCCTCCCATCATTCTTCTCTGCTCATCCTCTTTTACCCTTCTGCCTCCAGTGGATGCTAAATGAACTTAATGTACTGCATGGTCGTCATGAATGAGCTGCTTGAGAGAGAGAGAGAGAGAGAGAGAGAGAGAGAGAGAGAGAGAGAGAGAGAAGGATGAATAATAATGAAAAAGGTACTGCAGGTATGGCAAAGCAGCACTATAACTCAGCACAACCAGACTCCCAGGTAATAAAGACTACATGTGGTGAAAAACACATACACCCAAACTTTCACTTGATCATGATCACTTTTAATCCCCCAGTCTATTAATTCACCAATCTATCATGCAATAACACATAAATACTGCATTCTACTATGCCCAAATACAGCAATACAAAAATAAAGGATTATACTATACTGAATGAACCAAATATAGCACACTGCTGTGCCTAAATAAACACACACATACACATTATATATATATATATATATATATATATATATATATATATATATATATATATATATATATATATATATATATAGAGAGAGAGAGAGAGAGAGAGAGAGAGAGAGAGAGAGAACATATCACTACTTAATATAGTATATACTATACAGAAATAAATTAATACAGCATACTACTACATTTAAATACTTGCGGTGGGCATCATTACATTTTGCGTGGTGATACGGTATCGATACATGGACAGTAAATATTTTTAAATTATTAAAATAAGACAAAAGAACTGAAAACTCAACAGATACAGTTTTTCGTTTTGGGACAAAATTCCCAAAGCAACTAGCATATTGCAACATTTTTAAAATAATATCATATTGTGACTCAAGTATCATGATTATATGAAGTTTTCCCATTAATGCATTCTACTACACCTCAAATACTGCATCTAATATACCTAAATGTCTATATACAGAAATATCTGAATGCATCATTCTACGAAACAGAAATACCCACATACAGCGTTCTACTATACCTAATAATCTAAACACCGTGTACTACTATTCCTAAATACACATGTCTAAACACTCCATTACACAGTAACCAAAGAAATTCCTAACCACCTACAACATCTATTTACCTAAATACATAAGCACATTTGTACTGTACCTACTACACCTACATAGAGGTGCTACACACAGTGCTTAAAGACTACATTTAACCAAAACTAAATCCTTATACATGCAAATATACACGTGACCAATAACCAATAAAGTAATTTATATCTGAATGCTCCATTAGTGTTATTATCAGGGGCTCTATTGATTATCCGTCTCCATTCACACTGTCTGCATGCTCCAAAGAAGGTGGTGTAGCGCGTTTCCAAGTCTGCACTTACATATTATCTTTTCTGTATTCGTCATTCTCATTCACCTGCTCTCCTTCATTTCCCCTCTATATTTCTTTCCTGCTCTGTCACTCGCCCTCTTTCCTTCTCTCTATCCCGCTTTCCCTATTATTCGCCCCTCTCTGCGTTTTTATCACTCTCACATCCCTATCTCTTGTCTCCCCTACTGTGTCTCTCCCCTTGGTTACAGAAGACGCACGCTATTTAAAACACAGTCTCTCTGTCGGGTGCAGCGCGCTAGAGAAGGTGATTATTAAACCAGACCGGTCAACCACGCCCCCCGACTCCTCCCCGCCGTAGAGCCAGGTCTCGAGCAGCAAGCAGCAGCAACGATAGTAATAGTAGTACTCGTAGCTTGTCGCACATGAGCCGCCGTTTAACGGAGACGACACGTACTTAAGGGGAATATGAGGGGGTCGACCGGCGAATGCACCGAAAACAAGGGGCTAAGAGACACATTTTATGTTTTTTTTTGCCAACCAATCATCATTCAGTCTACTGCTTCACATACCCAATCACCCACCCACACACAAACATATAATATTATTATTATTGCATAATATAAAGCGTATAATTATGATCGGTGTTATTACTCTGAGGTTTCTGTGGCGGGAAAAGAGGTGAGTCCGCTGACATTACCACAACCAAAAAAAACCACCACCACAGAAGTTAGGTTTTTTCGAATTTTCCGTTCAACCTTAAATCACATTAATCACACCTTGCGCATGGGCCACTTGAATTCTGCATCATTTAAGGTGGAACGGGAAACATGGAATAAGAAGGCAAGCAAAGAGGAAGCCAACTTTAGCTTCGTCAACACGAATGGTCACGGCGAAAACGTACAGTGCTTGTTATGCACTCCAGCCACACTTATGTTTCTACCTATAAGCTGCTCATAAAAGCAGTGACATTCCCACCCTGAGCCCGCAGATAAATGAACAGGGCGTCGTGTAGTATTTCTTATGTAAATTTGGTGTAAAAAACCGCCTTTACTGCATCTCTACCCTCACCAATATTCAGAGATCGACACAGGAGGCCTTATTTCACCTGGGTCCTCCTTATTTCTGTATTTTTGTGGGAGAAGGTGAGGCGTACCTACCAGGTCTGTTTCGATGTAGTGAAGAATCAGACGACAAACATGGAGTCACCACAAAAAATACGAAAATGAAAATCACGTCTCAGATGAATGTAAACATCAACATTATCCGCTTCACAGTCCCTTCACCCTCGACAGGAACCGGCGAGGGGGGGACGATTCCGTTATCTGTCCCCTCAGCTCTCACTGCGACGTTGTAGGGCGGGAAAAAAACGAAAACATCAGAAATGAGGCGCGTGAACCAGAGAGGTGTCTCGTCACGTGTCCGCCGTTTCACCGTTTTACCGTTAACAAAACAGCAATGTCATCGATGTTCAAATGATCTTTGTCGTTTTTCGCAATTTCTCAAAATTTTCTTCCTTTTCTCTGTCTTCCCCGTTGTTCATGGAAAAAAACTGAGCTCCCGACCGTTTTCAGTCAGCGGTGTCGCGCGCGACTCGCCGCCGTGCCACCGGTGTGACGTAGTCGCCGCGCTGCGCTCGCGCTGCTGCTGTTTTTGTAAGGGTCGACATTTTTCAGTCCGCCATGCTACGCTGCGATGGCGCGTGGTGTTTTTGAGGTGTTCGCTTGCCGCTGTCGCACCTCCGTCACTCGGTCATCCGCTCACATACTTACTAGGTTTGTAGGAGCGGAAGTAAGCAGGTCTGTGAGCGCGAGGGGCTAGAGTCAGAACCAGGGGCGCGCGCGTTTGATAACACCCCAACACCCCCCCCCCCCCAAACAAAAAAAAAAAACCCTATACAAACGTGCGCGCGAGTCAGAAAACCAATGCCTGTTACACACAAATACACACGGAACCCCCACAATAACAATATTATAGTTATTATGAATAATAATAATAATAAGAATAGTAGCAGTTATATTCTTCTTTTTATTATTAATATTAATATTAATATTATTATTATGAGTCTAAGATGGCTTTTTGTATGTGGCACCTGTTAATGCAATGTTTTGCAATAAAGTTTAAGTAAGTGAAAGTTATTAGACCAGCTTAACCAGTTCACGATGACAAGACTATTGGTCTAAAACTAGGACTGCCTAACCTAAGATCCTCTTTTTTGTAATTTATCTTATTACTGATTGTGATTTTGACTGATTGTGATTTTGACTGGGCCAGAAACATGGATTGGACCTAAAAATATTTAGCTCTAAATAAAGCCACCCTGGGAGGCTACTTTATGTACATAGACCATGTTTAAATAGCCTGGGTGCAGACACAGCAACCGTCTATGCCTTAGGAATACACCATAAAGCAAGTTACAAATATATAAATTACAAATATTTTTTTTTATGAAATTCTTTTAATAAAGTTAAAAGAACACAATTATTTTTCACTAATTACAATCTAGAGTCCACCAGGGAATTGGCTGTGTTTATAGCATGTTTAATAATGCTCTCAAATAAAGTGATAATTGTAGAATATTTTAATTTGCACACAGAGAAACCATATAATCCATTCCAATTTATTGGGGCCCATTTAGTGCTGCAACCACACTCTTGTCTTAATTTTGACCTTCTGTATGAACATAGATCATTTAACCATTCTTCCCTAGTCCATAGCAGTCTCAGATCATTACCTAGTCTCACATGAAATTAGCTTTAATCGTAGTATTTGTATAGCTACACGCTATCGTCTAGATATTCTTACCAATCCTTCACCTTTAACAGGCAATACAAATTATTTCTTCCCCAAAACAATCTACTTCTATACTGGATCCAATTCTCACAAGCTTACTTAAAGAGGTTTTGCCAGAAATAATAATAATTTGCCAATAATTTCTACCTGACAACAATTACACTGCTACCAAACATACATGAAAACATTTCAGTCTGGATTTAGGCCTCATCATAGTACTAAAACAGGAATAGTTCTTTCCAGCTTCAGGTCTTTACTGAGTGAACAGAACCAAATACAAAGTGAATATAACCAGAAAGGGAGAGACAAAGCCAGAACCAGAAAAAATCAAAACCAAAATAACAAACCAACCAACAACCAAAAAAACAGGAAACAACCAAAACCAGCAAAGATAAGAAGAAACAGGTGAGGATAATTAGTATTACAGAGATGATGAGTGAGAATGTGGCTTTTGATTGGTTGAGACCAGACATGTGTCACTGATGCCATGAGGGGTTGCATAATGAGGTTTGTAGTTCGTGGCTGGGATGGAGGTAGAAGGAAAACCTGGAAGTGTGTCTGTACAAAAATCTTTCCTCCGGATGTCATTGGATTCTCTAAGTTACAAGGTTGTTAAAAATATGCCAAAATATTGTGAACAAAACTGCTACACACTAAACTGACATTATAAAACTGACGACATCACTGAAACACCCTACCCAAACCATTGTGGTAGTTAATGGCCAGGAGTAATCCACAGTTTGAATAGCTGGTGCTACTAAAATGCTGCTTAAATTTAATAGTAGGCTTACTTACTTGCAACATTAGTCTTAGCTTGATTATAGCACGCATGTAGCTTTATTGGTATTTTGACCATTAAATGACCTCATAATCAGGAGCAAATTATGTTATGTTTTTAGTGAAAGATTTGTGTGTCTTAATATGAACTTAAATCAAAAAGTTAAGCTGACTTGTAAGGCAGAAGTGTTCCTACAAACATCTCTGAGTAAAATATCCCATTTTGATTGCAACTAGGGGTGTGCGATAACAATATTAACTAACAATATATAAAAAATTGTTAAAAAGGTTCATTTTAAAAATATTTTATTATGTTTTGAAATCTAAGTTACAAAATGTTACTACATGTACACTCAATTAAAATAATAAATAAAATTTTGTAATATTTTCTCTCGTTTGGTTTCTGGGAAAAAAAGCTTGTCTGTAGGCATGACCTCATAGTTTCCAGTTGCTGTCAAAATAGTGTACGGTCAAGCTTAAATACAGCTCTGTGGTTCCACTCAACCACAAGTAGTTGACGCATAGAGCTCAATGGAAGCTAATGTAGCTAACTTGGCAGAGTATTCGTCATACAGTTGCGGCAAAGCCAAGGATGTTGTACTTTGGGTCCAGCTTCTTAACAAGCCACTTAAATCCTTCCTTTTCCACCGATTGAATAGGCATCATGTCCTTAGCTAAACAAAATGCAACCGCTTCAGTAATTTAATTCCACCGCTTGCTTTTTTTTTGTCATACACTTGTGAATGCTCCAGCTGAGGTTGCCTGAGTGATGACTTTTGGCTTGACTTGTTTGTTAACAAACTTTTTGGCCTCTGATCATTCTCGGACACACACACTAACTGACGATCCTCATAGCGACATGGGTGCTTTTGCTTTGGGTGGTAAAATAAATTTAATGTGTTGGCACCTTTTGCAGTCACAGTATTTTTGCACGTTTTGCAAATTACAATCGTTTGTCTGAAGTCTGACCTTCTGTATCCGAAAAACTTCCACAATACTAATGTAGCTACCCCCTTTTAGAAACTAATTTGTCCTCAGTGCCTCTGGTACTGCTCTCTGCTTTGGTGGCCATTTTTTTTATTCTTAAGCCTGTGAACATGAGTCATGCGAACTTGCTTACAATATTGCGATATGGCAAAAATCCTGTCAAATTAAAAAAATGTACTGGTATTATCGTGAACTATATTATATTGCTTACCCCTACTTGCAGCTTCAAAAGCAATGTTAATATGAACACTGAAGAACCTGAGGAAAAAAATGTTTTATTTCCATAACAACATTTACTCAATTTAAAGTAAGTTTAAAACTTGTTGGTTTTAAAAACATTTTGTTTAGGACACCGTGTGTAAATTTTCAAAAACAGGCATGACTAGATGACGCACAACAAATGCAGATTTTCAACATCTTCTGTTCTTCTCTATACATGAAATATAGAGGGAATAAAAGTACTAAGGAGACGTAGTTTCATTTTAAGTTAAAGAGATACATTTTAAAATGTTTTTAGGTGTGCACTAAACCTAACTGTCTAATAAAAGTTGCAATTTAATTCCACAGGTTAAAAACATAATATCTGATAGAGGTCTGTCCATTTTTTCCTTTTTTTTGTTTTTTTACAGAAGGTATTTGCAGACAGCCAGTATTTGCAGATTTGCAGAGGATTAGAACATAGAGAGACATTCTGTGATGTAAGTGGGTGTAGGTCATTTAGAGCTTTATAGACTAGTAGCAGAATTACTGTGGCAAGAAAAAGTATGTAAACCCTTTGAAATGACCTTGTCTACATGATCATGATCTCATGTGCAAGTCCCAAGTATAGACAAACTCAATGTGCTTAACCTATTACCACACAAACAACTGTTATATTTCATATTTCACATCTGTATTGGACACATCCATTAAACATAAGAGTCATGAGTTAGCAAATCTGTAGTCCTATCAATGAAAACGAGATGAGTGAGGTGTAGAACTATAAAAGACACTGAAACATCGACTTTGCTATTTACAAGCAGCATCTGCAAGCATCTGTGAACCATGCCTCACAAAAAAGAGATCTCCGAAGACCTACGACCAAGGATTGCTGATTATCATAAAACTGGAAAGGGTTACAAAGTAATCTACAAGACTTCAGGTATTAACCAGTCCACAGTTGGACATACTGTCTCCAAATGGAGACGATTTAGTACTGTGGCAACTCTCCCTAGAAGTGGGTTCCCCGCCAAGATGATTTCAAAGGCACAATGCAGAATGCTTAGAGAGGTAAAAAAAAAAACATGGAGTAACAGCTAAAGGCTTGTGGGGATCATTGGAACTGGTTAACATCTCTGTTCATGAGTCTACCATACGCAAATCATTGAACAGGTTTGGTGTCCGGTCATGGACAGCATGCCTGTTCAATGATTTGCGTATGGTAGAAGGACAGTGCTGCTTTCCAAAAATCATCACTGCATGCCCTAAGTTTGCAAAAGAGTACCTTGACTCTCCACAACTCTTCTGGGAAAGTGTTTTGTGTACTGATGAAACCAAGGTTGACTTGTTCAGGAAGAACACACAGCACTACCTATGCCGTAGAAAGGGCACTGCGAATCAACATAAAATATCATTCTAACAGTGATGTACGGTGGTGGGAGCATCATCTTTTGCGGCTACTTTGCTGCTTGTGGAGTGACCCAGTCAGAGTCTAGACCTGAATCCAATTTTTTGTGTGGTATTAGGTTAAGCACATTGTGTTTGTCTATATTTGGGACTTAAATGTAGATCAGATCATGTTTTATGACCAATTAATGCAGAAAACCAGGTAATTTCAAAGGGTTCACATACTTTTTCTTGCCACAATATACTGTAAATCTGTTCTAAAAGATACTAGTAGCCAGTGTAAGTGTGGGTGATCTCTTTTGTTGTTTTGTTAGGGTCCATGCTGCTGCATTTTGTACAAGTTATAGGGGATGAAATATTTTATTTAAAATATCATTACAGTAATCAACTTGCTTGTAACAAAAATATGACAATTGAGGTCATGTTTCCTTATGCCATCACCTTTTGAATATAATCTAATCGTATAGAATAGATTAGGAGCAGGATCAATATCATGTAAATTATTTGGTTGTTTATTTCTGGTTGTATAATAGCCTTAAACTCTTGATAACTGGTAACAGAGAAGGCTGTCATTACTGATGTAGGTGGTTATCAGAAATATTTAGGAAACCTTGGGTTAATTAGTAGATCTGTGGTGGGAAAAAGGACTCTTATCTTTGCATTTATTAATTACACCAGAGGAATGACTGCCTGAATATTTTCATAGCATTTTATATAGGTGTAAATCTGCTCTTTGAGAATATCATAATGTACTTGTAGATTAGTTTTCCTCCATACATGCTAGAATTATACTTCAATGTCATTTAAGCAGGCATGTTTTCTCATGCAGAAATTTTCAGCTAAATGCCCACAGCACAGTATTTGTTCTCTACCACATCTAAACAGCAGCTACAATATAAACCCAACATTTGTGGACACCTGATGCGTGTACCCAACTCTGTCTCTCTGTGGGCTTTTAAAGGGCCAGGACATCCTGTGTAACTGACTATGTGTCTGTGTGGGTGAATTAGGCCTACATGTGCAAACTATCCCCTGAACACACATTTTTTTTTAAACAAAACATTGATTATCTAGGGTCATTGTCAAAATGTATTTACAATTCTGTATTAATGCAAAGCAATGGATTGACATTGACTATTGATTACATATTAAATCTAAAATGTTGATTAGCGGGGCATTTTGCTAATATAAATGCACATCTCCCTCTATAAAAGCTCTCAAGTATTCAACCAAGCGATTGTATAAACAATATACTTGAAAATGTATAAAAATAATCTGAGGGTGTCAATATAAAGCCTGTTGCAGCAGATAATAATAATAATAATAATAATAATAATAATAATAATAATAATAATCATTCAGGTACTATTGCTTAGGGTAGTCAGTAGAGGTGTAAATAATAGTGACTGCTTGATAAATATTGTTTGTTTATAACTTATTCTGTTATGTACTGTATATGTCTAATTGTTCTTAGATCGTCAGGAGCTGATTGTAGTAGCCTTTTTGCCCCGCCCACCTAAACACCCCTCCGGCGGCGCACAAAGTTTCCCGCACCAGTGATAGCCGGACCAGTGTCCGCCAGCCCCCACACTGAACTGAGTGAGACGTTAAAAGGTATTTTCAGATCAGACCGTCAGCCGCAGGTACAACCTGTGACCAAACGATGAAAAAATTCACTCATTTAGGCCTGTCCTTTGCTCCTTTGTCCCATTCGCCACTGTTTGGAAATGGGTTCAAACGGTGTTTAACTACATTTTTCGACAGAATGATCAACTTTCACCATTTGCGGAGCTTTGCCTGAGAAAAAAAAAACAGTTCACGTCCTGTACACGCGGACCTTCGTTATCTCGCGCGCAGATTGAACCGAACAAAGTGCAAATCCACGTGCGACCGGGAGAGAGTACGTACTGAAACGAACGGCATACAGCCGGAATGAGCCACAAAAGCGAAGATTTAAACGGCACAGGTGAACTAAAACGTAACATTTTCTTTTAATTGTTAATACGGCATTATTGTTATCCTTCGCTTGTTTGTGCTGGTGGTCGAGGACTTTGCTATGTTAGGATGTTTTTGCTGCGTATTTACCGCGAACCTGCAGGTGTCTTCTGAATGTTTTATATGTAATTATGGTAAAATAGTCATAAATTTTAAAAAAAGTTTTCTTTGATTTAACGCTCCATATCTTTTCACTATGAATGAATAAAAACACTATATTACAGCCCAAAAGTTTGTCTCAAATAATTATGATAGAACATTGTTTCGCAGTGTATTTTGTGTAATCATTTTCTGCGAACGGTTTTTCATCACCGCTGTGTACAATGTGTTGTTTGCATATGACGTCATTACACTGCGTTGTTATAGTGCGAACAGTAGCTGGAGGGCCGGAAGTGATTTTTTCACATATGGAGCGCTGTTGTACTTTCTCAAAATGTCTAAGGTTTACACTGTTTACAGTCGCTCGAAATCAGTTTAACCAAGAAACAGCGAGGAAATTGTTCATGAGGGAAGAATGCAAGAAATTGACAGAAAAATGTAGGTGAAAATGGCTTGCAAGCTTCCGACTGCTTTCAGGACGAGCCTGAAAGGGCTTCCTGGTGGAGTTCTGCGTATCTAGTTTGAATTTAATGGTGTTTCTTGTAGCTGTTGTGTTAAACCTATCACCACTGCACAGTCACAGTCCTGCACTCCAGCTATTTAAAATATATTACTCGCTTCAAGCATGAAGTCAGCTTTTACTTGCCAATTTTCCCTGTTACACCTTTGCAATCGGTTGGAGTGAGCACTGTACTATGTATAGTTGATCTGTGAGTGAGCATTGGTGATAGTTTGAAAAACTACTGTTACGTTTCTAATGTTAAGTAAACAGCCGTAACATTCATGTTGCAGAGTTGCAGAGTTTGTTGCTAGTTAATCCACAGTACAGCAAAAGAAAAACAAATGACAGACATTGTGGAGCTCCTTGGTATCGAGGTTAACCCGCCAGTAACAAACATTTTTGTATGTTTTCGTTTGTGTTCTTGGGTAGAATGCCGGTGTATTAGAAGGTAGTTCTTATATCTGCTTCCTTGATAACAGCTAACATTTCAGTTTAGTTAAAAATAGCTCTTTATTAGGATCATGTGCAGCATATGTTGTGATTTTATGTTTGTATATTTAAAAATACAATCACTCCAGTACAAATCATTCATAATTACTAAGTTTACATCACAATAATTTACTATAAATATTTAGGTATACAGAAAAAATGACTGGCTATGACAATGTGACAGCTGATTTTCTGGATGCTGATATCTGATATATTAGCTAATACAATAAACTGCACTGACGGTCAAGGGGCCAGATTGCACAGCCTGTAAAATGATGACATACCAGGGCAGAGGTCACTCATGAGAAAGAAGCTGCTGCCAGTCCGTTTCAATTTCCCCCATATGTAACATCAAAAAGCATAGAAGCATAGAAGTGATTGCCACTGTATAAATCAGTCTCTGACATGTAAATAAGAAGCATGGATGTAAACATTTCACGTCATAACTTTCCAGGGTGTAGCTTTTAGTGGCATGAAACATTTCAAGTGACTGGTTCCTAGCTTGTTAATTTTACTAATGGGAATGATTTTGTTTAAAACTCAGTGATTGAGTTATACAAAATGTGGATTGGTGGAATGCCTCTTTATAACAGAAGATTAAAAGCCAAGATCACTTTGTTATTCTTGGTGTTTTTTCTCTCTGTATGTCTCTGTACTTAGGTGAGAGGTCTTCAAAAAGTCTTTTTGCATTAGCATAATTAATTACAGCACTGCCAAACCATTGAAATTGTTCAAATATGAATACAGTAATCAGTCAGCAAACATACAAACATGGACAGCTGCAAACAGTTAGTTTTACATGTGTTTCATTGTATACTTAATATAGTACCAAAAAGCATCACTGCCAATTGAGTGTCTTATTTGTCAGCCAAAGCATGATGTCCTGTTTTTTCTGTTTCAGGATGTTTACCATATGCCATGTATTTAAAAAAGTATTGTTCTCTGATCTGTTTGTATTTTTCACTCAGTTGCCACAATGAAGGGCGAAGAAAAGAAATCACAGTGGAAGTTGTTTATTGAAGATATTAGTGTTTTACAGCTGGTGATGTCATTCTTGTTTATGGGTGAGATATAAAACATGCACAGTCCCTGCACACCCACACATACAGGCATTAATAGATTGATGGATAACATGCATAATGCCTGTGGTGACTGAAATGGTCAGGTCAGTAGATAAAATGAATGTGAATAATTGAATACTTTGTAGTGGTATTTTGTAGTTGTAATTGTCAGTGTATGTGTTTAGGTGTGTCGTGTCTGCTGTTGATGCTGTACCTGATGTTCACTTCACTGTGGCCCATTCCAACTCTCTACTTCACCTGGCAGATCTACGACTGGCACAAACCTGAGAGAGGTAAGAGCTATATTTACACATATACTCCCCCATCTTGGGCAACACATCCAGAGCAGACAGGACTGAGAACAGTGCTTCCCTGTTCATCTGTGTACAGTTTTATGTGGAAATTTAAAATTAAAACGTTTATCCATTAATACCATGGATAAGAAGTGGTTTTAAGTGGAGTCCATTTTAATCTTCCCCATGTGTGACTGTCAGGCATTGTTGAAGTGATACATAAAAACTTAAGAGTTTTTCATTCTTTTATCTCCAACCAAAAAACTGATACAGAATGCTTGACTTTGATTTTTTTTTTTAGAATGACATAGTTTTACTGATTTGTTTTAGGTTGTAGTTATTGTGGTATTGTTAATAAAGCTTTAGCACATGTTAAACCTCTTTGGTCTGCTCTTACAAATTATCAGCTCACCCAACAATCATGTTACCATTTAACATTATTGACTGAGTGCAGTGCTGTCCACTAGGTGGCAGAAGATCAGAGTTTGTGAGGAACTGGAAGGTTTGGAAGCACTTCAAGGACTACTTCCCAGTGAAGGTAGATGAACAAAACATCGGTCTGTTAATCCCACACATATGCATCAATAATTTTGACTTTTTAAAAATAACATATTCTAGTCTTGTGTTCTAAAACCACAGGACTAGGACTTTTATTTAGACTATATTATCAAATATTATGTCTTTCTTTTAAATAGTTAGTGAAGACAGCGGAGCTTAGTCCCAGTAAGAACTACATACTGGGCTGTCACCCGCATGGCATTATGAGTATGGGGGCATTCTCCTGCTTTAGCACAGAGGCTGGTGGTTTTGCTGACGCTTTTCCAGGAGTGCGCTCCACACTAGCCATTCTGGCTGGCCTGTTTCGCCTCCCACTCTTCAGAGATTACATTATGTTTGCAGGTCAGTAGGTAATGAGGACTGGATGAGATCTACCTGCAACTCTTTAATCAATCAATCAATTAATTAATTAATTAATTAAACATATGGGTTTTTTAATAGGAGTGTAAAAGTGCATCTTAACGTTATTGACTTTGGAATGTTGAATAAATTATAATAATATTTCCTCAAGTTATGTATTATATGTTTAGCCAAACATATTACTGCTTTTTATTATCTGTACTATACTTCATGGTAATTAGTTCTTGTTTACATATGCAGTATACATTTTTTAATAATTTTGAATTGTGAAAATCAAATTGAAATTAAAATTTGAGGCGAGAATAAATTCCATAAATAATCATTATTATTGTAAAGTCAGACATTTACATCTTAGTCCAAGAAGTTATATACAGACATCTTAAAGTTTCTCAGGTTTTTACATGGCTATGCCCAATTGGTTTTCAATTCTTACTTTCTGTGCCTGTCTATGTCTCTCCCCGCATGGTTGCAGGCATGCTTCCAGTCAGTAAGGAGGGTCTAGAGTACAAACTCAGTCGAGCTGGTGTAGGCAATGCAGTGATCATCATCATCGGAGGAGCGGAGGAGTCACTGGCATCTTCTCCTGGAGTGAACACTGTGGTCATGAAACACAGGAAAGGCTTTGTTCGTTTAGCCTTGGAGAACGGGTGAGAGAAAAAGACACAAACAGTAAAATCAGTGAGATTATTTAGATAGTACACATGTAAAAGTGATTTGATAAAATTACTTTTGGGTGTCTACACAGCTCTGGAAACAGTCAGCTGTGTGTCACATTAATACAGAAACCACATATGAAAGTAACAGTATGTTTTCAGACTGAAAGTTCAAACATGATTGTTCGACATATCCAGTTAGGGCAAATCTAACATTTTCCAATTAGATTTAAGCCACATTTTTGTTGTTTTTTTCTAATTTGATTCTAGTCGAATCTCTGGATGTGACTAGGTTTGGAGCATGGTGGTAAACACAAAGTAGAAGCTTTAAATAGAGAGTCACATAACATTCTTCACATCTTGCAATTCAGAATAAAGTCTGTCTCTGAATATTACTTTTACAGTCTTTAGCTTGTTAGCAGTCAGTTCAGCATGTCAACCTACACTTAAGTCAGATTTCCTCATGCTATAGTTGATGAAATGCAAAATATAGTATGATCATTTCTTTATTTCTTTATTTCTCTACTGGGTCAGTGTTTACATGCGTTACTATGGCAACCAATATAAATAAAACAAATGTGATTACAGTAGCCATGTTTACTTACTTACCGTATGTGCATTTGCTTTATAACATAAGTTTAAAACGTTCATCATGGCAAGAGATAGAAACTGGCCTGCAGAGAAAGAATTAAGTCTGTGCTTCAAATATTAAAAAATGTACAAAAATAATTAAGAAAAGCTTTATGGAATAACAAGCTGTTTAGACAAGTATACGAGCAAATTAATGGCAGTTTGTTTACACAAACTGAAGAACAAATTAAAAACATATGGAAGTTTCTCTAATCAGTGTATTAGAAAGCTAAAAGCTGAGGACTGAAAAAATGGCTCTGATCTGTCCACTGTTCCATTTTTACAAAATTATGGACAAATTAAACTCCTGCCCCTTCCTAATAAGGAATGTAAAGTACATTTTCGTGAGTCTGCCTTAATTCTAAAGTAATTAAAAACAAGCAGGTAATATACTGCTGCTCATCGCACTCTGACTGGATGCATGTGAACATGTTTAATACTACACTACAGGGTTTTATGCAGGCATATAATTTTGTTTTTGCGCTTATAAACACCTAAATCTTAATCCACAATCAGATTTAGTCAGCAAAAATCTTTGCATGTAAACAATGCCAAGTCTGACAACCGAAATCAGATTTGGACAGGCCTTATGAACTGTTCCTATTTAGTTGACCAGGTGCATGTCTTTTCTGTTGGTTAACTACATTTCCCACATGCTACTGCTGTGTCTTCAGAGCTGACCTGGTTCCGGTGTATTCTTTTGGGGAGAACGAGCTGTTCCCTCAGGTGGTTCTACCAGAGGGAAGCGTGGGCCGCAGGCTTCAGGCTCTTTTCAAGCAGTTCATGGGTTTTGCTCCCTGCATTTTTACGGGGGGGCGCTGGCTTCTTCTGCCCTATAGGAGACCAGTCACCACTGTGGGTTAGTGCAAAGAAAAAACACATCACCAATACACTTAAACAAGCAGTGTTCTAGAACTGGATCAGGTTTAGCCTTGGGCTTTGAAATTCCACAAATAGGAAATTATATTGTCAATAGTTATTCTCCATTAAATAATTTCAAGCCAGGAATAGAATTAGTTTGTCAAAAAAAGGACAGGAACAGCAAACAGTGTAAGTTATTTATATGAAAACCTCAGTTTTGAAGGTTATGATCACTCATTTTCATAGGTTAGAGTGGTGATTAGAAGCTTTGCAGACAAATCATGCACAGCAGATGCATGTTTAAAGTGACCATATTGTGGAAATCAAATTCTCCTCAGTTCAGCACAGAGGTTTTGAAGGCACAGTAACAAAACAACCTATTTAATTTAAAGGATAAGGAGGTTGGAAAAAAATTGATAATGACTGATGTCAGATCATTGGACAATTGTACCTGTGTGTACAAATACTTACTTAATATTACAGCATCTCTCTCTCTTTCTCTCTCTCTGTATCCTTCAGTGGGCAGCCCCATATCTGTGCCTTATGTGTGCAATCCGTCTGAGGAGCAGGTGGACCACTATCACACGCTGTACATGGAGGCTCTGTCCAAACTGTTCCATGCCCACAAAATCAGCTACGGACTGGCCAGCACACACCAGCTACGCATCATTTAGGCACTCCATGATAAACACACCTACAACATATAGATGCCAAATACACACATAACACACCAGGAGCATTCCTTTTGGTTTTTCTGCAAACTAAAGTGAGTGTTCTCAAAACAGCAAACTGATTACAGGGGCCTGTGTTTATAAAACTGGCAGTATTTTAGTACAGACTTTTTTTGTTTTAATAGATATACAAGAAATAATTTATGAGTATATTGAGAATATTTCACTTATTATGTATCATCTTTGATAATACAAATAATTAAAAAAGTAATAAAATTAAACAAATGTGAGGTATAAATTAGGAATACATTTCCGTTTTGCAAAATGCATATATTAATTTCACATTAATACAGCAGCTGGTGTACAGTTTATAATGCATTTCGTTCACTTGCATTGTCATTAAATTAATATATAGTATCACATTACCAATTTCCATCATTGATTATTGCACTATGAAAGACGCAGAATCCTAAATCAGAAACATAGTGTTATAAATATTTATTATTATGTATTTTAATAATTTAATTTTCCTGGTCAGAACAAGCCATTATTTGCAAGGTACATGGATTTTCTGGATTTTCTGTTCCGTCTGTGTCAGGTGAATTATACTAGGCAAAATATCTATGTTCAGCATTTTATACATTTTAGTTATTATAATCAAAGAATATTTAACAGACCCATTTCAAATAAGGCTTCAATATTTGAAATTTGTATAAAAGAACAGTGTGTTCAATAATATTTTCTCATTGGTATTCCTACAAAAACAGCTGCAGATAGTATTATACTAGATGTGATTTTGTTGCTCAGGGTAAAGATCTAAACAAATATATGTAACACTCAACATTCACAAATGTCAAAAACCTTTTTGTAAGCAATTGTACAGGGCTTTCCTGGACTGCTGATATGAATTGGTAATATTGTGTTATTACAAACTATATGAATGTAAAAACAGATATCCTATACAGTGCATAAGTGTGTCATTCACACTTATGAACATCATAACCATAGTGGATTGTGTTCACAGGACCTTACCAGCACATGATGTTGCGCTAGAAATTTGGTCATGAAATGTAGAAAATTATGGTTTTATTTCTCCCAATATGTACCTAAGTTTAGCAACAAAAAAATAAACAAACAATCTTTAGGCAAGCGCTTCAGCAGATGGTAAGGGAAGTCTGTTCCTTGTTGCCAGGCCACATGATTCATTGAATGTGTGATACATTGAGTTTGTGCAAATGGTTATGCATTTCTTAATGGAATTTTGCAGTATTGACACGCTACAAAACTGTGGTAAAAAGTGGTTGTTGTGTCCGCGTGTTATATAGATCTGTTTTAATAAGAAATTGCTAAATAAGTACAGTTTAAGCAGTACCCTGCTCCTTCGCCATGTTAAAAATGAAAAACAAATTAGACTAAAGATAACAAGAATACGATTAATATTGTTTAAGAACTATTTAATGAGCATACAAAACAGAAGTTTCCGGGGGTCAAAGTCTTTTCAGTGACACTGGAGAAAGTACCTCACACAACTGCAAGAAGTATCCTCTTTTCTCCATGGGGGAACTTGTTTTCTTTGCAAAATTAAGGTTAGTAATATTGTCCTTTAGCCACTATAGTTCAGTCCAACACCAGACATAATCTCGATTTCAAGGCTTTGGTTGTTTTCTGACAACCAGCATGAGGGATCATACAGTCCATTTCAAGCACCTAAAAAAGAGAGCACAAAGAAAAAGGTGAGTGTTATTGACCCAGCTTTTCTTGTTCTTCATGTCTGGTGTTGCGCAGTATAGGTTCAATGATAGATAGATACTTTATTGATCCCAGAAGGAAATTCAAGATCTCCACATTTAACACATCTGTGCAGTGAAACACTCACATACACACATGATAGTGAACAGACACATTAGGGGGCCATAAGAAGCACACTTGCCCAGAGCGGTGGGCAGCCCTTCAGTAGCACCCTCAGAGCAGTGAGGAGTTAGGTGCCTTGCTCAAAGGCACTTCAGTCGTGTCCTGACAGTTCATGGGATCGAACCAGCGAACTTCCGGTCACAAGGCTCCCTAACCTCCAGGCCACAACTGCCCTAATGTGATGTATGCATGCGTACAATAGCAGGCCACATTTAATATGTGTCTGTTATCTGGTCTCATGATGATGAATATGCATTACCTTGTCTCATGATGTATCCCTAAACAGCGCACACAGCAGTAGCGAGCTCCACAGGACACACAGGTGTAGTTGGAGGGAAAGCCGCACACGGCACAGAAATGACGCTGTGGAAGCTTTGAAGGCTCAGCACACGCTGTCAGATAATTCGGTCCTTCGCTTGTACTTAAATCCTGCATACAGAAAGACAAACGGACAAAAACATAGTTATTTTAGTTGCAGGGCTGGAAAGGGAGAGTAAGAAACTAGCCACATCTAAATATCATATGAATAACCGTGTAAAACCTGCTGAACTCACTTCCTCTTCGAGTAGTGCCTGGAAGTTTTTCCGAAACCGCTGCTTGAAATGGTCACCTCTCGTCTTCTTTCTCCGCTTCCCTGAGGTAACCATGGGAAATAAAAAACCTTGAGAACGTGTATGGAATTTAAAGTTTTGTGCTAGCTGGGACCTACAGATTTCTTTCTTATCAGCATCTTATATCATCAGCAACTGAAAGACAAACTTATTATAAATACCGTTCAGTATAATTACTGTTTAAATGCTGAACTGAATTAATTATTTATAAAACTCCAAATAATTATATTAAAAAAAAAACCAGAATGCCTTTGAAAAAAGTGCATCTTAAAGTGTTTATTTATAGAGGCAGTAAATAAACCGTGCGTCTTCTTGTTAACTCAGCTTCACAAATTGACATGTTGGTATTCTCTAAAACTAGATGAGCAAGTCCATTCCATTACCCTTCCTTGTTAAACAGTCCGTTTTTAGCTGTTGACTTTTCTGTTTTTAGATCTGTTTTTAGATGTTTTTATTCTTTCTGACTCGCTTTAGTCCCGGCTACTACTGCTCGCTTCGTACCTCGCCCGTGTGCGCGCCGCACGCCCCAATGTTCACAGATTTGATTGGCTGAGGAGCGCCTTCGGCGATTTTACATTGCATGCTGAGTTCAGTGCACCATAAAGCCTGTATGCCGCAAAGACAAGAAAAGCTCCGCCGCTTAAAATAAACACAGTCAAAATTAAATCATTCTCAATTGTTTATCGGTTTGGGTCTGCATTGGACAACGTCTTCTTGCCACTGTATCAGGCTTGAGTTTTAGTATAGAAGCAAATACACAAAATGCAGTTAACAGCATTCTAATGCATCCTAACAGCATTCTAATGTTTTACATCATACAGATGATGCAAAATCCTACTGAAAATGTGAATTGTGGATTTTTCCATGATGGAATGTATTTATTTAACAGGGTTGACTGAATGTTGTACATACACACAGATCATTTTATCTGTGTTGTGCTGGTACGAGTGGATCAGAAAAAGCAGTGCTGCTGGATTTTTTTTAACACAGTGTCCAGTTTATTAGACACTACTACCTTGTTGGTCCACTTAATGTCATCCTTTAGTCTTTTAGCAGCGGTAACAGGATGCTGCTCACAGGACGCTGTGGTCTGGATAGTTTTGGTTGCTGGAGAATTAAAACTCCAGCAGCACTGCTCTGTCTGTAAAAGTATGCAGAACAGAACAGAACAAGTGCTCAAAGAGGTAGTTTTTATCTTTTAAATTGTCAAACTGTCTCACCGGATTCATTATTTTCATCAAACTGGGGCAGCCGCTTGACCAGCTGCGGGAGGCTCGCGTGAGGGTCGTCCTGAAAGTTGTCTTTCTCCAAGGCCTCAAGCTGTCGTGTTAAGCGCCGCTGGCGGGTAGCAGTGTCCAGCACGCGCCGCTGGTTTGGGTCCTGTGACCGCACTAAATCAGGTAATGAAACAAAGACATTTTACAAACAAGGTGTTTTTTTACATAATGCATCAACCCACCATATAAACCATTAAGCGTAGACTATACACCAGATGGCTTTAAAAAAAAAAATAAAGTACAAATATTTTAGCAGCATAGGAGGAGGCAAAGTCTGGTCATTTATCATTTAATTTAATTTATGGACAAAAATACTGGACAGAAAAACATTGTTAATAAAGAGATTAAGAGTAAGACCATTATAAAAAAAAATCAGCCTTTTTAGTGAACTGCAAATAAGTTGTAATAAAAGGTGGAAATTTCATAAGTGTGACTTACTATCTCATGCTTAATACACAACGTTGTCAGAAGGTGGTACTTTTTACATTGTCACTACTACTAAATACCATTGTTTTATGGTATTATTACTACTGTTTGGCAACTTACCAAAATTTCAATGGAGTTTCATGCAGATATAATGGAATGAAGAATGAAGAATCCTAGGAGGTTGTGACAACGTACTGACAACGTTGTCACAACTTTCTATGGAACTACATGACAACGTTGTGGGCACCAAAATAGTACGTTCCAAGGAAATCTCATGATTGCTCGTAATTATTAAGAAATATGAAATCACAATTATGACACACACGTCCAATAACACGCCTCGTTACTGTGACTTACTAAACTTAGCCATTTTTACGGATACGAAAATGGGCTTCAATCATTTTCACTAAGCAGTGAGGTAACTGCTAGTTTATCCACCCATAAACCTCAGCAACCAAATAACAAACGGTCAAGCCGCGAAGAAGTGTCTATCGCTCAAACCCAAACAACTATTGTGTCCGCAATAGCAAAGCGAATAGCTACATAGCAACAGATTTTGTAATCTAAACAATTTCTCGCAGAGCTAATCGTGTTCATATACACCAAAGCAACGTATGTTGGGTTTGCTTTTTATTCCAATTTTCGGATCTTTTGTTCCACAATAAATGTACAGCCATTCTATACTGTATTTACTGTGCAGGTGCCAGAGTCACAGACGTAACCACAGCTCTGTTTAAGGTCGAATGGAAATTTGTTAACTAACAAGATAACAGTTCGAGGAACGTTTCTCGGCAGATTTAATGTTTATGTTAATGTTTATCGATGTTTACGTTCAATGACTTTTGGCTTGTTCGAAGCTGAGGGTAAATATCACATGTGTAAAGATAAAATAGAATTTACACAAAACAAGCGTACTTCATTACCTGCTATTTTCTTCTCCGCCATTTTCGAAGGCAAGTCCCACTACGGCGGCCTTGAGAGGACAAGCTTCTGGAGGTAACGTTTAGACTCGCTTTCTCATGTTAGTGTTCTTAACGTGAGTTAACATTAAATTAAATATAAAGCACATTTCAGACTGCACAACACAATATGCAGTGTCATTCATATTTTCAATTCTATTTGACTATTCTATATGGTAGTTTCTCCAAATGGACTACAAACACCATCTCACTGATGTCTCACGAAGCGGCGCCAGCACGGAGCCAAGGGATTCTAGACTGGATGGATGGACGGACGGGCGGACGGACGGATGGATGGATGGTCAACCTTTATTTTCACTCAGAAATACATTGAGGGAGACCCTCATTTACAATGTCACCTATCTTTACAATTATTAAACAAAAATGGATTGAAAATAAAGTACTAAAAGAGAGGTTTGTTTTGTAGAAAAACAAAAAGAACAGAGACAAAATTAAGTACGATAAATCATAAAAAAACGAAAAAAAAACTGAATAAGAAACTAAAATCAGGAATAAGACAAAGATAAAAATAAGTCAATAAAAGTTCATATAAATGTAGTAAAATCTATAATAGTAAAAGAAACAATAATAAAAAATGATAAAAGTAATAATAAAAAAATAATAATAGAGTAATAAAAAAATAAATAAAAATCATGTGTACATAAGTATTCACAGCCTTTGCCATGGCATGCATCCTGTTTCCACTGTGTTTCAACAACTTGATTAAACCTGTCAACCTGTGGTAAATCCTGTTGATTGGACATGATTTAGTAAGGCACACACCTGTTTATATAAGGTCCCTTAGTTGACACTACCTATCAGAGCATGCCATGAACCAAGCCATGAAGTCCAATAAATTGTCTGTAGAGACTGGATTGTGTCCTTGCACAGCTCTGGGGAAGGGTGCAGAAAAAAAATCTGCAGCATTGAAGGTCCGAGGGGTAGAGTGGCCTCCATCATGGAAGAAGTTTAGAATCACTAGGACTCTTCCTAGAGCTAGCCATCCGGTCTGAGTGATGAGGGTAGAAGGGCCTTAGTCACAGCAGTGACAAAGAACCCAAAGGTCACTCTGACAGAGCTTCAGTGCTCTGTGGAGAGAGAAGAACCTTCCAGAAGGACAACCATTTCTGCAGCACTCAACCAATCAGACCTGTATGATAGAGTGGCCAGACGGAAACCACTCTTTAGTAAATGGCGCAAGACAGCCAGCACCCGAAGGACTCACAGACCATGAGAAACAAAAGTCTGATGAAACAAAATGTAACTCTTTGGCATGAATGCCAAGCATCATGTCTGGAGGACACCAGGCATCGCTCATCACCTGGCCAATACCATCCCCACAGTAAAGCATGGTGGTGGCAGCATCATGCTGTGGGGTTATTTTTTGGCAGGAGAAACTGGGAGACTAGTCAGGGCTGAGAGAAAAATGAATGTGGCATTGTACAGAAACGCTGCAGATCCTCGGCCGTGTGTAGCGGTGTTCCCCGCTGGGACGCTGCAGATCCTACACACTTTTTGGGTGTTTATCACCTCTCCGTTTCCGTTCCCACTATCCTTTCATTTGGTCAGTATCAGCTCATTCTGACCAAATTATTAATTTAAGTTATTTTGGTTTTAGTAACTACTTGCAACTGAACTGTGTGAATAACCTAAATGAAATGGGAGCACATTGCCACTGGTGTCCTCCATAAAGAGGTTCAGGCTGCATTTTCACTTATAATGCTGCATCTCAAAACTCTATTCCATCGATTTGGTCTGATCGTACACACACGTCACTGCGTTACCCTAAGAAAACATATGTAAACTTAGCCAATCTTCGTTCTCTCCCTCAATCTTCAAAGTCAACCACACAACAATGCTATTTCAAAATGGCACTACTTAATACTCGTTCACTCAACAAAAAAAGTAATGTGCTAAGTGAGTTCATATCGGACAGTAAGGTAGATTTTTTTTCTGTTTTACTGAAAACTTGGCATAAACCTCTGGATTACTTTGCGCTAAACCAGACTACACCAATGGGATTCTCTTACATTGACAAGCCTCGTACAGAGGGCCGAGGTGGTAGTGTTGCTGCAATCTATAAGGTTGATAAGGTGAATAATTATTATCTCTATTCCTCCTGCTCTATCTTTTGAACGTCTTACATTCAAGTTGTCTGGGCCTACTCCGCTGGTCATAGTTGTGGTCTACCGCCCACCCAATCTAAACTCTTCCTTTCTCTCTGACTTTATTGATTTTCTTACCCAGCTTAGTGTTTTTTCATCCTCGATATTGCTTCTGGGTGATTTTAACATCCACATCGATGATGCTGACTGTAAATTGGTCAAGGAATTCTTGGAATTGTTACAGTGTTTAAATTTTACACAACAATGTGAACTCACACCAGGGGTCGTACTCTGGACCTTGTCTGTTCTACTGGCATCACAGTTCATCAGCTCTCTAGCCATGATCTTGAGCTCTCTGACCATTTGACAGTCATCATGGACATTGAGGTCCCCATACCCATTAACAAAGCTATACGCAAATAATCTTTTAGGAATCTTAAACATACCTCCCCCTAAGCATTCTCAGATGCTCTTGCTAGTAAGATGTCTGCTGTGTTGTCTAGTAGCTCATCTGACCTGGTGGATTACTATAATAGTATGCTCTCCTCATGTCTTAATCAACTGGCTCCTTTGAGAACAAAGTGCGTTTCATTTAGCCATTCTGCACCATGGTACACACCTGAGCTCCACCAAATGAAATCTAGAAAGCGTCAGCTTGAAAGACTTTACAAGAAAACTGGTCTTACAGTACATCATCAAATCTATGACGACCATCTTTTGCAATATAGGGAGGCCCTTACAGCAGCCCGGTCCATTTACTATTTACTAAGTTGAGACTGTTTATAATACCCTGACCATCTCCCCTCTCCTTTCTACCCTTTCATCTTTCTTACCTCTACTTGGTACTCAGTCTCTGTCATAGTTATTACCTGTGTCCCAAATGGAGCTATCTGAGATCATGACAGGTATGCAAAGCTCCACTTGTGTCTTGGATCCAGCTCTATCCAAGCTAGTTAAGGGATGCCTTCCAGCCATCTCTTCACTAGTTACAGAGATAATCATTTCCTCTCTTACTTCTGTTTCAGTCCCTCAAACACTCAAACTAGCTGCTGTTACCCCTATACTCAAAAAACCTGGACTTGACCTTGACACTATGAGTAACTTTTGGCCCATTTCTAATCTTCCATTTCTGTCTAAAATATTGGAATGTGTTGTCGCCTCTTAGCTCAAACATCGGCACGGTCTTCACTTTCACTGCTATGGTGATGATGTGCAGCTTTATATCTCTTCCTAATCCATCACCACGGCACTTCACTCCACTCTGACAAATTGTGTCACGGAAATGAAATCATGGATGAAAGCTAAATTGCGAAAAATCCAACATGATCATTATTGGCCCAAAATCCCTTACAAACTCCACAAATAATTTTCAACTCGCCACTGGTAATGACAAGCTGCTTCCATCCTCAAGCATTCAAAATCTTGGTGTGATCTTTGATAGCAATCTTTCTTTCGAACATCATGTAAATCAAGTCACTAGAACCGCCTTCTTTCATTTAAAAAACATAGCATGTCTCCGTTCATCACATTTCTTTACTGCTGCTGAAACTTTGATCTATGCTTTTATTACATCCAAAATTGACTACTGTAATAGCATTCTCTATGGTACATCTAACAAAATTCTAAATAAACTTCAGTATATTCAGAACTCAGCTGCACGTCTCCTCATTCGCACCCACTCACGTAATCATATAACACCTGTTCTCCAAAAACTCCATTGGCTTCCTGTTCCCCAGTGCATTCAGTACAAAATGCTTTTATTCACTCACAAAGCTCTCCATAATCAGGTCCCGCCCTACCTCACTGACCTCCTCCATCACCACACTCCTTCCCGTAACCTTCTTCTGAGGCCAATGTTTTGTCCATTCCCATTAGGACTAAGCACCGGACCTGGGGTGATAGAGCCTCCCTATGGAATGCTCTGCCAAAATACATAAGAGACTGCTCAGATCTGTTTTTAGTTTAAATCTCTTATCAAAACCTATCTTTTCAGATACCATGTTTATATTTGTACTTTTCAATTTTTTTTGTTTCTGTTTGTGTATGCCCTTCTGCTGCTTGCTCCCATCCTCACATTTTTATTTTTTTCACTTGTTTATTATATATTTTATATGACTGTATCTTGTATTGTGTTGTTTGTAAAGTTGTTTGTAAAGCGTCTTTGAGTTTCTTAAAAAGCGCTATATAAATAAAATGTATTATTATTATTATTCTCACAGGTCGATGAGGTGTTGCTAAGCGGTTGCTAGGTATCCAAGCTGGTTGCCAGTGTGTTGCTAGGCTGTTGCTAGGATGTCCCTGCTGGTTTCTAGGGTGTTGCTGGCTGGTTGTTATGTGGTTACTAGGGTGTTGCTGGGCGGAAGCTAGGGTATTCAAGCGGGTATCCAAGCTGGTTGCTAGGGTGTGGTTGCTATGATATCCCAAGTGGTTGCTATGCTGTTGCTAGGCAGTTGCTGTGGTATCCCAGGTGGTTGCTATCCCTCTAACCACCCACAAGGAGATATTCCGGGTTTTATGTACAACTGTGTTAGGCACTACAGGTGTGGCTGTGGTTATGAGGAGACAAGATCCCAGTTCCGAGTAAACCAATATCTCACAAGAGGAGTGACGTCCAAAATTTTGAGATGTTAACTAAATTATACACACACATTTACATACATACATAGCGCTGTTAAATAGTCAGGACTCTATAGGCATTACTGGTAAATATTCTCATGCGTATACATTTACTAGTTCTCTTTCTCTTTACCCCCCTAGAACACTGAGGACCCTCTCCCTCCCTGAAGGTGGATGCTCTCAGGAATAAGAAGTCCCAGTTCCCCTTTACCTCCTATTTTTCCCACATCCCCTACCATGGAACACCAAGGTAAGTACATAAAACCTGCAACATACCATTAAGTTAAATATTCGCATTAGTACTGGTGATGGGCTACCTTGCACCATCACACCATGAATTTACATTTCTATCATCTTTCTATCCATCTACAAATCTCTCTATCCATCTGTTTACCTATACAATTCTATCTATCTATACCTCTATAATTCTTTTTTATCACACAATTCTATCTATTCTTCTATCATTCATTTATCTTTCCTACAATTCTATATATAATTATCTTTCTATCCTGCTAACTATCTATCTATCTATCTGTCCGTCTTAGTATATTGGTTTCATCGATAGATAGATAAAATAAGAGGGATAGATAGAGAAATAGCTAAAAATACAGTTAAACTGGGAGGAATAGATAGATACAAATAGATATACTGAGGGGGATAGGTAGATAGGTAGACGGACAGATAGACAGATAGAAAGATAGTTGGATAGATAAGATAAAATAGGATAATCCTTTATTAGTCCCACAGGGGTGAAATTCACAGTGTTACAGCAGCAAGGGATAGCAAGGCACTCAGTACAAAAACAGGTAAATAAACAGTACAGCATATGCAATATAAATAATAAAAAGTCTATAATATGTTTATAAATAATTGATCGTTGCCTCTTAAGTGCGTGTGTATTACACATTATGTTACACTGAAAAAATTATATTTCCTGTAAGTGTGTTGAGTTTAAGTGCGTTTATGTGGTTTGCTGTGTAAATGTGGTCTGCTGGGAGCAGTGCTGGTTGTAGAGTCAACACTAAAATCCTAACACTATTTCACAGCAAAAGCAGTATGGTGAGTCATGTTGACCAATAAATCCAGCACTGCACGGTATTGCAGATTAGCTATTATGTGCTGCATATTTTCTCATAACAACAAGATACTCTCTAGTAATTGTATCATAAAAATGAGATAGGGAAAAAAAGGAAATGGGTGCCATGCAGAAGTTTTAGCATCCCAAGAAAGATAACTTTTACCAAACTGTCAAACCTCAATTAGCTTGTAATTACTTGTAGCACTGACAGAAAGGACCATCAAAACACCCATATTACCACAAAAGTGGTGGTGCACGGTTCTAGCAACACATTTTACAAATAAGAAGAAAAACAGAAAAAAACCTTTCCTGGGTCCTTACCCCAAAATTCAGTGTCAGACATTTGCAAAGGAACATCTGAATTTACTTAATGCATTTTAAAAAACGATCTTATAGTTACTAAAGTTAACATGGAAAATGAACAAAGGTATATTTAAAAAAATAAGAGTGCAAATCTCTTAAGAAAAGGGTCGCATCCATCATGTTTTAAACTTATGTTGCAGTCAGTGGCCGGTAAAGGGAAGAATGAATTTAATCAGATACCAGCAAATTCTGAAAGCAAACACCATACTATACCATACCATTTTTTTAAAAAGCTGAAAATAAAAAGAGGGTGACTTATACCATACAATAACGATCCTAAACACTACTCAAACTTAACAATGGACTACCCCATGAGGTGCAAGCTGAAGGTTATGCCATGGCCCTCACAGTCCCCTACATAAACATAATTGAAAAAACTTTGGATAGACCCAATAGTTTATATAGTTTATAGAAGACTATACTTAAAAAGGACACTTTGTTAAATATTTCCCCAAAACAAGAATTTATATACATTTAGCTGACTAAAAAATGTTTAAAAGATGTTAATATGTTATGACTGCCCTTTTCCTTTTTTGTTGATATTTTAAAACTGTAAAAATGGAAATACAAAAAGTAATCTTGCTTAAAATATGTCATCTTAAAAAAATAGACTAAATGGACTTTTTATTGTGTCATACCATGTTTTCTTCATCATTCTATGTAAACTAAGCACTTTTATTACTTTGGGCTGGTATATAAATGTGAAGCCCTGAACACTAGGTGGAGCCCTGGACCTTTTTTAAGTGTGTTTTTGATTACAGATCAGAGCATTTGTACAAACAAACAAACACCAGCACTGCAGGAAGGAGTCCACAGAGAAAGCGTTTGATGTGTTTCTGCTGTGCAGCTTGACCTTCCAGGCAACCTATGCATCAACTTGTTATTACTGCAGATTTTTTCAATTTAAACACAGTCAGTATGATATGATGGAAAGGTAAGCTGCCAGGTGGGTTCACATACTTTTTCTTGCCACTGTAAGTAGTAGGGGGCATTCAAGTAATGATATACATGCGCTACTGAATAAAAAAAGAATATAAATAAGAACACACATGATTCTACATGGTAATACTTGATTCCATTTGTAGTTGTACATAAAAGTTTGCACTCTGGTCAAAAAATAGGTTCTGTTGATTTTCCATGGTAACACATTGGCTGCGTCTGAAATTACCTACTAGACGGTAAGGTACTAGACGGGACCCAGTGTGCCCTACTGGACCAGTAAAGCAGTATGCTGTTTCAGTACGCGACTATATGCAGTGTCCACGCAACCTTGGATGCACTTTTTACCTTAAATGTCCTTTGACACAAGATGTCACACTAAATTGTAAAAGTCCCACTATTCATTAAAAATGCCGTTATGCAAAAAAATAGAAATTGTTTGTACCACTGGCCCACTTTTTGCCTGAATCTTTACTTAGATGCCGCCATCTGCACTTCGAAGAAGACGAGCCCTGAGGAATTTAATTATTTTTATTACCTTAGAGGAAACTAAGAATTGCTAACCTCTAGCAGCAGTATACTAGCAGTAGCTACACACACACAGCTGGTGGGCCAGCACACAGGCAGGTAACATGTTGGACTAAATTATATATTTAAAGAAACCATGTTTTCAAGGAATAGCAACCAGTATAAACAAATGTATGTACGCTTTATTTATTGACTAAATAATACATCAGACAAACATAGCCTCCTTTCTAAACTTCATCAGTATTGATAGACATGCCAGCTAGCGCTAGCTAGACACGCTCTATTTTTTAGTGTTATGTCATTGAAAAAACTTCTCTACACATGGTTGTCACAATGTTGTCACAAACTTCACAAAAAGTGAGCGGAGGTCAGCTGAATTAGGTCACTGAATTCGCCCACTTATTGCTGACTCTAACAGGTTATTTGCAAATGACATCATCCCACCGTGTTGCTATAGCGTGAACTGCATCTGGGGGGCTGGAAGTGATTTTCCACATTGGGAGCAAGTCAAGTTTATTTGTACAGCGCTTTTTACAACGATGTTATCTCAAAGCAGCTTTACAGAGTTTTGAAGACAGACAGTTACAACATCCCCCAGTGAGCACGCCAGAGGCAACAGTGGCAAGGAAAAACTCCCTCAGACTGGAGATAGAAACCTTGGGAGGAACCAAGACTCACAAGGGGAGACCCATCCTCCTCTTGTCAAACAGTATTTACAGTTTAATAAACTAAATATCAAAGAAAATAGTCTCTGTTTGAAATCTGGATAGCAAAGCCTAAGAAGCTGCACAAGGGCATGGGCATGAGCTGAAACTGTCCCATCCTATCTCAATGCTGGTGCATCTGGATGGCACATCGATGTAACTGAGGGTATAGCAGTAGACACAAATGGACAGGAGAGCTAGCTGGTGATGGGTGAGGAGGAAGCCCTGATTGTCAGTCCTCCAACAGTGTTCAACAGACGGGAGGACAGTTAGATGCCATAATGTTGGCTAACTGCTGCACCATTTAAGGTGGAACAGGACAACAAGGACAAAAAGCTGACTTCACCCTTGTGTGGTTGGTAGGAGGGATTACTGTATTGTGTAAAGTTGATATTTGGAGATCACGATCTCCTTTTTCACACAAGCTCCCGCACACCACCTAAATATAGCAGGCTCACAGATCTCCCATCCCGAAACCCAAACCTGGTGTGGCTCCAAGACCAGTGCTAATAATAATAATAATAATAATAATAATAATAATAATAATAATAAAGTAATTATGTTAATTATTAACATCAAATGCATTTTATATTATTATTCTTTTTTAAATAAAAAAATATGGCAATATTATCAATAATATAAATATAGTTGTCTAAGTAGTTAATATATCCTACATGTAAGTAGGTTATAAATAGACTTATTTTATTTCACCTATCGGTATCAGTATCGGTCAGCTTTAATACATATTTATTTAATACATATACATCAGACACAGCTTCAGCATTTAAATCTGGTCTAAAAACCTACATTTTAAATAAGCCTTTGGTAATTATTTTGTTTGTTACATAAAAGGTGAAGATCTGGGGGCTTTTCTCTCACAGTGAGTATTATGGCAAACTAAGAATGTTACTAAACTAAGAAGCTCTTACAGAATCGAAGGGGTGCAGATTTCTTATGGAGCCCTCTTGTCTGTGTTACCTTCTTGCTCTCACTTTTTGTTATACTGTTATAGCCAGGCCCGCCAGGGTCACTGCTGCACCATATTTACTCCATATACTGTTCTCAGCCACTCCAAACAGAACTATCTTTGTGTTTCTTTTTCAAGCTTAACAACTGCTCATCATGTGATGGGGATGCGGTCTGCCCAGACGGTCTGCCCAGACTGTTTCCTCTTAAGATTTTTTTTTCCATTTGCTGAACAAGCTTTCCTTTTCCCTGTCAATGCTGACTTGCTCACATAGCCTTTGCTGTCACTACATTTCAATCCAAATGAACACTTATGAGGTTTATGACACAATTTCACCACCACACTCTATACCAACCTGTGCACATCATGATGACCCAACTCTTATGGGATTTGTTTTATCACCTGCACACCTAATTTAATTTAATAAATGATTGATCATTCAAACTAGATACTGGATGGTCAATGTGGCAGGTTTTATGAGGAAATAGTTAACCTTACACATTTATATGAAAATCACACTGTTTATATGTGTTTATTCTATTTTTGTAAATGCATGCTTACCTTAAGCTTTACATATTTTCTTAAATAATGTGGAAATTAATTAAATTTGACAAAACAAAGCCCAAATAACAAAGTATTTTGTTTAAACGTGTGTGAGCTCAACATGTTTATATGTTACTTTATTTAAAGAGTACAAATACATAAAAAATATGTCCTGTTGAAGAATGAAATGCAGTGTGACTGTATGACAGTAATATAAAAGCCAGAATTACCTCAAATTTTCACAATTAAATTGACCACAAATATTTAATTCAAAATAAAAATTATGGTACATTTTCAGCACATGAGCATTCTCTTTTTATTACTACAGAGTTATCAAGTATGCTTAATCAGGAGTCTCTTATCACTGAATGTTTGTGGGCATTTGTAGTATCTTAGCAAACACATAGTGTTGCTTTGCGGTGCTGTAAGATTGGGACATTTGGGGCATGTTTGCTGGTTTTTGTATTATTGCGTTTGCGTGGGGTGCGCTTACTGATCCTCCTGCCTTGAGAGCTGCTGAGGCTAAAGAGGCTTTGTCTGGGCCGCTTCCCTGCTGGGCTGACAACAGCTGGTGAAGGTGCTAGCGATGTACTGGGTGTCCCTGCTAGATTGCTTTCGTTTGAGCACAAGGTCAAGGCTCTGTTAAAAATATTAGTCTTGGAGATTTCCAGCTCTGTGGGGGTTTTTGAGGTGAACCTGGTCCCAGATAGGCCATTTGTCCACTCCAAGGCTGGGAAGGACCCATGTGCATGGGAGGACCTGTCTGAATCAGGTGTCTATAGAACAGAAGAGAAAAGTAAACTAATTATCGTCTTTGCATTTTGATTACAATTACTGCAATTCTATTTAGGCATTAATACAAAAGAATCAGACAGTAAACAGTAGAAAAATTAGAAAACAGTTATTTTTATCAACTGTTATTGCTATTGTGATTCACCTGCTATATGCAGTCCTTTAATAACCATACAGGAAGTAATCAGATGATTTGACAGAACCCTTTACCTGATTGCTTGAGAGATTCCTTTAAGTTGGTTCCATGTTTGAAAATATCAAATAAGTGGTGCACTAAAGCGTTTGCTTACTAATTGCTGACATTAATGTGAATGTCATGAGAATACTCTTGAATGTTCAAACTGCCCAAGGCTGCCAGAGATTTCTACAACTGCAGAATATTTTACTACCGGCTATGACAACACCTTTAACAAAAGAAGACACCAAGACCAAGAAGTTTTCACTGAGCGTTCACCTGGAAATGAAAAACAAAATATATATAGGTACCAAATGCAGGAAACAATAGGTAGCTTACCTTTCACTCAGCGTGAGTCAAGAGAACAACACAGAGGTTGTAAAGTGTATATCAATCATATCAATTCTAACACTGTATTCCTTAAAAGCCTCAAACTGCCTTTTTATTTTTTATTTATTTTTATTTTATCATTCTGTCTATATTTGCTTGCTATGAAGTTCAGCAATTGCCTACAAAGTCTTGCAATTTAAAAATGAGAGGAATGAATAGACCCATCAGCTCTTTCAGCTTCAGCACAATTACCAAATTTAATAAAGTTATTGTTACAGTTGGGTTCTAAATCTGTTACAGGAGTATGCATATAGCTTATTATTTAGTAAAACTACCACCAACCTCAGTTACTCACAGATGGGGAAACATGTCTTAACATCTTGGGCTAAGGTACTGTGTTGATGGCATGGCATGGTTTATCAAAGATGACCTTTTTTTGTTTTTTGTTTCTGCCTTTGGTTCTTTGTAATCGTACAGTAAGGAGTCCCTGAGGCACGTATATAAACTATGGCTGAAGCTCAAATTTTTAAATTATATCTGTGCGAAACGCAGATGCACCACTTGACCAAGGTGATAGTGGATAATAATGGTTGCTTACATTGCTTTTGTGGTCCATAAGATCTGTCTAAGGACAGGGTGTGGTTAAACAGGATCTGGTTAAACATGACTCTAGTCTTGAATGCACTGTTTTTTTATGGACACCAATTTAGAACACTTAATACATTCAATAGAATTGAAAAATCTTCTGACAAGGATATCAAGGCGCAAAGTGAGCAAAGAGCACTGTTTTTCTTCCCCAATTAAAAGAAATCATAATAAACAATTCACTTGAATTATTGACAATGAATGAATTATTATTAAATGTTGCTTTAACGATGGCATTAAAGCAGCAGAACAAGTACTGAGAGGCATTACAGCTAAACAGCACAAACATTTACTGGAGTGTATAAAATAAAAATCTGACAGTGCTGATATAAAAAAGAAAAATCAAAGAAAACTCCCAACTCCTGTCAACTCCCACTTCAAGTTCACAAAAACACAAACACTTGTCCTTCCTTTTGCTCTGATGTTCTCCACAGGCAAGGCATCAGAACACAGCTGGCAGAATTAATTATTGCGCATAGACACACAATGGAAGAGCACTGTTGTTTGAACACAGAGAATCAGACAAGGCTGATTCTGTATTTCATAAAGGCTACATAACACATATGCGGCATGAGCCCTCAATAGGGTTATAGTGCCAGAATAAAGCTAGTGTAAAGGGGACCAATGTTAGGGGCAAAAGCTGCAAAACAAAGTACAAAGATCTTTTTAGACATCCTTTTTTCAAGGGAATGCTGACTTTTACGAAGTCTTCAAAAGCCTATTGCACACATGAGGCAAGATTACTGTATGTATCATTTATTCCTAGTTTATGTGAATCCGGACCTGGTGCATAAGTAATTTGGTGTCTTAAATTACTTAAACAAAAAAAAAAGCAGAAAAATAGTCAGTACCACAAGTAGATTGACTGAATACTTGAGGTAAACTAGTAGTAAATCTGCAATCAAACATTTGATTTAAAAACAGTAGCATGCAAGTGCAGTAACAAATCACAAAATAAGAGAATGTGATTTAATATGAGAAAAAAAGGAATTAATCAGACTGTGAACTTAAAATCAGTTGTTTGACATCCTGTCGTTTCTGACAAAGTGTTCAATTCCTGCAGTGATTTCTTACTGCATTCATCTGATGCTGTTTATAACAAGAAGTAATATTTACGACTACCACCCAGGCAGACTAATGGATTATGGATCAGGACTTATCTTGATGCAGACCCAGCTAAATATTTCTGCCGCCTAAGTCAAGCACTTCTGTGAAACAAAACTAAAAAAACAAAAAAACAACATATATATATAAATATATATAAATTATTACAATAGTGCATAAAACCAAGATAAACTATTAAGCTAATTAGTAATAAAATAGTTCATCATGAACTTTCATGAGTTTACACTAAAATGCTAGCTAGAAAACATATTGTTACTAAACATTTGTTAGCAGTCATACACTCCCAGACCCTTATCATATCACATACTTTGAGAAAGCCTGCCCATAGAGGTACACTGTAGTGGAGTATGAAGGGCACTAGATCAAATTTTTTCACTGGGATTTTTTTTTTCTTTTTATTGCATAAGCATTTCATTGTGTTTTCTTGGAAACATTTCATGTTTTCTCTCTGTATGGGAACCCTATACAACACTTCTTTCCCTTTTGCTTCACAAGAAAGGACACACTTTGTGACTATGTCATGTAGAAGTGGCACAGATATATGCACAAATATGTGCATAATTCATTGCAATAAGGAAACAATAAATAAAAAAAAATAACAGAGCTAATAAGATGTAAATAAAAATGGGAAATTGAATGAATTGAAATGAATAAGATCTACAACTACAACAACTAAAATGGATTATAAGGATTATTAAATGTAATGAAATAAATTAAATCAACCATGCCACTGCAATACAAATTACTTAAAATTATCTTACCAACAAACTTCAGTTGTAAGGTTGAATGAAATAAACCCAAAGCTCAAAATGAAAGACCCACCGGATTAGTTGTCCATCCTTTGATTCCAAAAATGGCAACCTCCCTGTTTTAGGCAGTAATTAAAAACACTACATTTTACCTGGTATTATAAGAAAAGCACATTTTATTCATGGTGAATTTTGTTGCATGTCTCTGAAGACACCATTAACAATGAAAAACATTTTGCATCCACATATGCTTGCCTTTTAAGACGCTGTCTTTTCAGAGACACCCATGCTTGTTTCAAACATTTTGCATGTGTTGCAACAGCATTGCTGTAAATTCAGAATCACAACATTTATTAAGTAGTTTTAAAATTGATGTGATGTAACACAGTGGTAAACATGCTCCTGTCCCATCTTTTTTTTTAAACATGCTGCAGGCATTATTCTTGGAATTAGCATGCATGTATTTAATACAGGCCAAACACATTTTACTAATTAGTTTGGAACTGGGTTTGTATATCATTGTTTAAATGTGCCATTCATGGTGCATCAAGACTTTCTTGTTAAACATATCACAATATTTTATTTTATGTTCATGTATTGTAAAATTCCCCTTCCTAGTGCATTGTGTTAAAACAGCTAATCTAGTAATGGTAAGGACAATATCACTTAAAGTAATCTAAATTACATGTAATTATATATAACATATATAATATAAATCTAAAGTATTAGCATTTCATTATTTTTTTGCCTAAAATTTTCAGACTATGTGAAATACTACAAGGAGAACTGTATATGTGATCTGGTATTGCGCAAGCTCCTTCAGAATCTGCAAATTAAATTTATCCCTACTATGAACATACCTTGATAGGTGGCATGTTAGAGCAGGAGGCTGACGGCGGGTCACAGTGCAGCCCCTTTGCTAGGTTGAGAATGACCTCATCACGATGCATGGGTGTTTGTGGCTTGCCTGGTTCAGACAAGGCGATGACGATGACACTGGTATTGTCAGCACGCAGCATGCGCTGGCGCCATCGCATCAGTGCATGGCAGCCTAACCTCCGGGCAACCGACATTCCAAAGGGAGCCTGAGAATAGAGATGCTGCTTAAGTTACCCAGAAAGGTAGTGGATAGTAAGCATAGATCTCAAACTTGTTAAACACCACTGATTTTAAGCAAAAGTTTTTTGAAGTTCTCATCCTCCCAATCTGTAGCATGTAGCATATCATTCTATCTCCTGAATAATGTCTACATTTCATCAACCCAGGACAAGAAAGTACAAAAATCATTGTAGTTACAATGTACTGAGGGAGTAATGTTTGAAAAAGTTCAAGCACAAATGCAAAACCTATAATATACTAAGGCGGCCATGTATGGTCTCCATAATCGTGTATTAGCTGCAATGAGTGTAAAAACTTTCACTATTATTTAGCTGGGTTTAAAATGAACTTGGTCAACCACTAGAGAGGTGGGCAGCGAAAAGCCCTCAGAAAATTAAATAATGAAACCAGGTGATGAGATTTGAACCCAAATAATAGCTTTGATCAGCATTCCCAAGTAACTTTTTAGATTGTTATCCTTGTTTGTGATGGACATGCTTAAGGCACATAGCCCAATAATACACAACACACCACAGAAAGTCTAGAACACTATTCAAGCCAATAGAAGGAAAAACTAGCTAATATTGGCTTCAAGCTTCCAAGAGAAATTAAAACCACATCTGGCCAAGGGCTGCAATCCCTGCATGTATTTGCTGTCTTATAGAATGTAATTATATGCAATCACTGTTTAAACAAATGTTCAGAAACATTCTACCTATCAACATCTAATTCAGGAAGATTCCAGTTGCACCAAATGTCTTCCTTACAAAATGTTCAGATAAACAATGTAACAAAAAACTGTGTGAAAAATTATCTTTCAGTGCCTGGCCATGAATAATTAGTCCAGACAACTAATAAAATAAGACATATAAAATATATTTTAATAACGTTTTATTTTGAACATACTTTTGCAATTAGCTGTGCAAATGTAATACAATTAAAAAGCGAATGTGTCAGGGAATGTGGAGTGTATTTAGCTAGCATTTGTTCTGATGACTGTAATACATAAACTTATTTCACTAATTTTTTGTAACATATGTTGATCCGTTTTGCTACATAATACACATCTAGACTGTCTTAAATTCATGTATCCATATTATTGATCATACAAGGCAGTATGTAATGACTGCAGTGTAGTAAGCTGAGGATGCAGGACCTACCACAGCTTCATCATGGCTTTGACACACTGTTACAGCCTCCTGAGGTGGCACCATGTTCCACAGACCATCACTTCCTACAATAATATAGCGGTGTCGCCATGGGTCAAGAGTCATTACGCTTGTGTCAGGCTCTGGAGACACCACAAACTCTCCACTGTAGAAGTCATAGCTCCACAGATCACCTATATTAAACACATGGCAACAGCTTTAATCAGTGAAAAATGTCAGTTAAAGAAATCCACCAAACACACAACAGAAATAAAATCAGGTTTTATAAGCCAAGTATGTTTGCACATACAAAGAATTTGTCTTTGATCATAAAGCAGTTCATGGTTATGCAGTAAATGATAATAGATTCAATAGTTGGAATAGCGGAACAATAGTTGTTAGAGCAATAATGGAAATAAGTGAAATATAATTTAAATTTTAATGTTAAAATGTAATATTTGATAAGACTAACTTATACTTATTTAGTAACGTTAATTGTTATGTTTTATCTTGCTTAATTATACTAACTTATATAGGACATCACTCTGCTGATGCGATAAGCTGCGTGAGTAACGTAGAGGGTGAGAGCACAACAGTCTTTGACTGTGACTTTACGGAACTAAACCAACCTGTATAGATAGAAGGAATCTTTATTTTTGCGGTTTTATTCTTGTAATCTTAACATTTTGGTTTAGTAATCAGTTACATTTTTTTAAGAAGTCTCACATCATTGACTCAAGCTTAAGGAACTGGTTATAAAACAAAACTGGCAGAAACTGCATCTACATTAGTCAAAGACTGTGCTCATGGATGCCTCATGGTGGAATACATGTTGCTTCTGGAGAAGTCTTTATTGATCCTGTTGCATTCAGAAAGGAAGGTAATTTAAGCTACGTTGAAGTAGATTGTTCAACAGTTCATTTACTTATGGACTGTTGAAGACAAGGATTAACACAGAAAATTGTTTTCATGTCTGAATGCTAAGATAAACATGCTAGCGTGAACATGCCAGTCCTGCTGCTATGAGAAAAGCACTAATGAAAGCCATCTTGAGTAGGAAATCAGCTTTATTTAAATGCTTGCTGCACTCTGCATGTGTCTTTGTTACAATTGTTCACAAGGATTTGTGAACAATTAGTGTGAACAAAACAAAAGACAGAGAAGCTGTAAAAGTTCCAGGGAACTGTTATTGTTAATGTGCTTTAGCATAAAAGCAGTTAAATGGCTGATGACTCAGGGCATAATGTAGATGATGTCAATGAAAACATTATGCCAAAGGACAGTGTTTCAGCAACTTTCACACTGTGTACTGGAAGTAGACATAGCTCTTTAGCACTTCAACCAGCTGTGCATGCATTAAGGCCAAGAAAAAACAGGAATTAGATGCTGAGGAGTTAAAGGCTAAACGTGAATATGTTGAGATGGAGGCAGAGACTGCAGCATCTACTGCCAGTATTTAGTGAACATGAGGATACGTATGATGACAAAGAGTAATTATCATTCAAACAAGAATATTAAAAGAGGAGCGTAAAACTGATTGTTCTGATTGTCCTTTAAAGGGGAAAGAAAACCTGATGATGACTTTATTGGTGCCAGAGGGAAATTCAAAATCTCTGTGTTTAACCCATGTGTGCAGCAAAACACTGACATATATACAGACACACACTAGTGAACAGACACACTAGGGGGCAGTGAGCGCATTTTTTTATAACCTGTCATGTCTGGCAATTTTCGCAATCAGAATGGTAATCCGAATGCACTGATGTACCAAACATATTTGCTTTTACAAGAACAGCTCTATAGGTTTCTATTGCCTATTCTTGTTCATATTTATATTTTATTTAATGTATTTATTTATTCAGTCAGGCCTGACAGGCAATAAAGGAGAGGAAAAAGAGGAGAGAGAGAAAAAAGAAAGAAGAAAGGAAGGAGAAAATAAGATAAAAGATAAAATAAATAAACAATAGTAATAATATAAATTTAAAAATGTATAAAATAAACAAACAAATGAAAGAAAAGAGAAAAAAATAAAAAATAAAAAAAGGGAAAAAAAATATAGATACATACATACATACATACATACACACACATATTTATATATCTATACATATGCATATACATATATACACCCACACACAATTCTATTATTTGCAGCAGTGTGTATATGTGCCTCTGTCATGGAATGTACTTAATAATGAGGGCAAGAAACTGCAACCATGCCCCCGTGATCCAGAGGTAGATAGGGAAGGACCCAGGGGACCCAGACCATCCACAGCCCACTAAGAACTCAGAAGACCTGAGGCCACACATCCCGATGGCCACCGTGTGCACACCACAGAGGAGGAAGGAGGGAGACCCCAGAAGAAGCCCCCACAGACAAAGGGCAAGAATCCAGAGAGCCAGAAGTAATGAGCAGCCCACCCCCCCAGGCCAGCACCCCCAACACAAGCCGAGCATGCCGAGGCCCTAAGCGCCCGAGAATGGCCCGATCCCAGGCAGAGCCCCCCCAAATGGCAGAGCTTAGCGGGAGTGAGAGTGATGTACTTGTGAGAAAAAAACTATAATCTCTCAGAGTGGGGTGATGTGAACGCCAAGCATCGAAAATCAAAGACCAAAATCCTTCATGTATCGTTTAAGAATGTCTGCAGACTGCCAGTTCCTTTGACTCACTGCTAAAGTGAGAGAGAAAATGAGATGGTGCAAATACCATAGAGTCATTCCAAGGTAACAAATATAACAAAAGAGAGAGAAAAAATAATAAGAATAATATTATTAATAATAATAATAATTACATAGCATAACAACAAAACAATCCACTATGCTGACTGAACCGGCATTAATTGTTATAAACAGACATGTCTAATGAACCTTTAGAAGAAAAAGAGCAAAAGTGTCAGAAAAAGGCGTTTGTCAATGTAAATTTATTTATAGAGCACATTCAACGTTAGTTGACCAAGGTGCTGCACAAATGAAGAAACTTAAAATATACAAAACTAGGACTAAAAACAACAACCAAATAAATCATTAATTACATCAAGCCATGGACTAATAATGAGCTTTAAGCCTAGATTTAAAACCTGACAGAGTAGGTGCCAATCAAATCTGCAGTGGTAACTTGTTCCAGAGTTTTGGGGCAGCTACCACAAATGATCAGTCCCCCCTCTGCTTCAGCCTTAATTTGGGGACAACCAGCTGAAGCTAATCCGCAGATCTTAGGGACCGTGCTGGAACATAGGGCACAAGCAGTTCCGTTAGATAACTGGGAGCTAACCCGTTAAGAGACTTGTACACTAAAAGCAGGATTTTGAACTGTATTCTAAAAGCCACTGGGAGCCAATGAAGTGAAGCCAGTATAGGAGTGATATGTTCCTTCTTAGATGTATGTGTTAATAACCTCGCAGCAGTATTTTGTACCAATTGTAACTTGGCGATCAAGAAATGGCCAACGCCAACATATAACGAGTTACAATAATCGAGCCTTGTTGAAATAAACACATGAATTACTTTCTCAAAATCAGAGAAAGATAAAAATGGCTTGATTTTGGCTAGTTGTCTGAATTGGAAGAAACTAGACTTGACTACTGCATTTATCTGCTTATCAAATTTAAAAGCATTATCAAATATTACACCCAGGTTTTTGACTGATGGCTGGGTAAAAGTCTGCCAATGTCCCAGGTTCCATTGAGGACTAAATGATCTGTCCTGTCCAAATAGGACAATTTCTGTCTTGGTCTCATTTAAATAAAAAAAAAAATTAAAAGCCATGCAGGCTTTTATTTCATCAAGACAATTCAATAAAATAGCCAAAGATGTACCATCCTGCTTCTTTAAAGGTAAATAAATCTGGGTATCGTCAACATAACAATGAAAGGAGATACCATACTTTCTAAAAATAGATCCCAAAGGCAACATATACAGCGTAAATAAAAAGGGCCCCAAGATCCATCCCTGGGGAACCCCAGACGACCCCACACGCTGGTGAAACAAACTACTGCTAACCACAAAACTCAGCTGCATAAAAGAGACAGGCTCAAACTGCTCAAAGACAGTAGAGCTCGTAGAGTAGACCTTAAATTAGTAATTTTCTCAATAAAATCACAGATCTCCTGATTAGTACAGCCATGGCGTGGTTTCCTGGTCACGATAAAGCTGTCCATATATATAAAGTTTATCCAAAGTGATGACTGTTAGTGAACCTTCTTGGATGTTTTTTTTATGGAGAGGGAACAGGATCCTGCATCGCTCCAGGATCTCTTTGGGAAACTGATCGTTGACGCTGAAGTCCGTTCATCTCAGCTCTCGCCCGCGGCTCTTCACCAGCTCTTTTTGCTTGAAGCGTTTAAATTTGGCTACGATCGGTCTGTGTCTGTGTCATCCGGGTTGTTTAGCTCCTATGCGGTGAACACGATCAAAGGTGATGGTTTTTATGGTGTCCTCCGGGAGCTTCAGGTAGGTCTGCATAAATTCCTTTACTGTCGTCTCAGGGGTTTCTTCCGCTTTCTCCGGTAAACCCGAAAAAAACAAGGTTGTCTCTCATGCTGCGGGCCTGGAACTCGATGATGGTTTCTTTGATTTTTTTATTTTCTTTGGAGAGCCGGGTCATTCCCTTGGTGAGGGAATTCACCGACTCTCTGAGAGCGGCGTTTTCCGCAGCAAGTGTTTCCGCCTGCTGCTGGCTAAACTCTACAGACTCCCGGAGAGCCTGAAACTCCTTGTGGAGAATTTCCAGAATGGAGAGGCGAGCGTCGAAACTGGACAGCTTCTTATCAATGGACTCCAAAATATCCACCATGTCGCTAAAGTGAGAGGAAGCCTCTGGGAAATCTTTAGGACGACCCCTCTTGGTGGACTGAGCTCCTTTGTTGCCAGCGGGAGTCGACGTTTTGTTTGGTTTCCCCATGACAACTCACTCGAAACACTCGTTGATATAAGTCTGCAGACTGTCCAGATCCTCTTCGCCGTCCTCCAGTACGCTTCAGGTAGTGACTAATTTACTAATATAAATTTTATAGCCTTTAAAGTTGTTTATAACTATGTTGGCTAAGAAAACTAATCCATGTAGTGTTTAACAATTACTGATTGATGCCTTGCTCGATAGTACCGAAGTTCGCATTGAGGTCTGTTACTACAGCATAGACGAGCGAGATTTAAAGACTTGGTCAACTTCATCGTCTGGTATGTCCAAGGTGTCAATGATCCTCTCTTTGATGACATTCAGGAAGTGATTACTGATGCAAAGGCCAAGCCCAATTCAGCTGCCAAGAGTGCTAAGAAGGATGATATCAAAGGAGCCAACTTTGCCACAGCTGTTTTCCCCATTGTGAAGGGCAACACACAGCCTCTAAAGGAAAAGGTGTGGCAGAATACAGTCAAGTCTATTGACGCTGTAGAAAAGGTGTCTCAACAGACGTGTAAGTAAAGATTGTAAGAGAAGACTGATGTGTGCAGATTGTGCTTTGAAGCATCCAACAATACCTTATAAGACAAAGAAAACGTGTCAACATAATAGATTTGTGTCAACATAATAGATTCCGAAATTACGTCAATTAGCATAACAGGCGTTGCTGCATCGCAAAGATGGCCATACCTACTGTAAACATAGATTAATCCGGTGCACAAGCTGCAGCTACAAAAAATCGCTGGCATGCATCTAAAATTGTGTGAATATTTCACACAGAAATGCAACAGTGTGGTGCTCTGTCAGCTCTGCGCAGTGGAGATGATCACAACAATACAACTGCTATGCACAAACACTTGAAGTGCAAACATCCCATAGCGCTTTGTCAACACAGCAGCAAGATAGCATCTGTTTACTTGTTTTTCTTTTCTTAGCGCAACAGCAGAACTAAACTGATCTGCTGTATATATAGTAGGAACCTATATTTTTGCAATTGTATTCTTGTAGTCTCAACATTTTGGTTTAGTAAACTATTCAAGAAGTCTTGCATAATTTACTAAAGCTCACGAAACTGGTCATTAAACAAAACTGGAAGAAACTGCATCTACAATAGTATTAATATTAAGGTAAATTTAAAAACGTAATTCTTGCATATGTGTTGGGGTAGTAGATGTCTTAAACAAAAAGGTGATGTCCAATGTTTACTGTTTACATCCACTGCATCATCCACATACCTATTTGCCTGATATGTAACTGTAGCAGGTCCAACAGGGGATTTTAATAACCTTCAGTTGTGATAACAGTGTTTCAACTGTATTTCATGGCTATAGAGGTCAGTGTAATATGTTCATAGTTTTAGTCCTTTGGTAGTTGCTTTTTTGGGGATAGTGCAGCAGGAAGACACACTTCACACAGTTCCATACATTGAAGATCTATTTGATGACAAATTGGTTAGCACAAACATTTAGACATGAGGATAAAACATGTGGGCATGGTGTCCACCTAACCTTCTGTCTCTGCAAAAGTCACACACATTTTCAGTGTTTAAAAAACTCCAGTGCTTGTTTTGCTATCCAGTGTCGACCAGAGGAGGATCGGTTTCCCATTTTTGAGCCTGTAAACTGCTATGAAAGGCGCTATATAAATAAACATTGACTTGACTTCATGATCTGGCAAGAGCTCCAAATGTTTTTTACTACAGTGTGCCGTAATTATTATAAATCTCTTTATATGGGAGTCAGTCAGTCATTCCTGAGTATCCCATCTGCAACTTGACCAGAATGCTGCCGCCAGACACATTGCATCCAATCCACCAAATTACTGCTTGCAGTCCCATGCCCTCGATTAAAATGTAAGAGAGATCATCTGTTTTCAGTAGCTGCAATGATTGTTTTAAATTAATATTTCTTTAATGTTATTTTTTTATTTATTTTTTTTGCATTTTAACATATTGTTCATGTAGTGCTTTTAGTATGTGGTTTCTATGCTTTTAGTTATTCTGCTTTGTTTAAAAAATGTTTTTGTGTTATATTAGTTGCACAGCTCAATGGTCAGCTTAGGTAATGTGCTGTAGAAAACAATTCAGGAAACAATAATTATTGAGTCTCAATAATTTAAATGGTCAACCAAAAAAAAATAATAAAAAGTATGGGAATAATCATTTTACCCAAAGCTCTGGCCACAGCTAGGAATGGGATCTGGTCAATAGGAGTGCTCCTTCTTACTGGCCCATTGTGCGTCAGCCTGGGCCTCTTCCACACCACACGGTTGACTCCTGACTTTTTTACCACACTAGGAATACACACAAACAATTTTTATTACACATATGTATAGTATGTTATTGGATTTTTGGTTTTTACCAAAGAATAAAATAAAGCAAAAGCGGTAGACTTTAAAATTGTTCAGTGCAACTTATTCTTCAGACATTCATCGCTGTACATACTGTATGCTCAAACAAAAACAATGGCGGTCACAGGGCAGTCAGATGTCTACCAAATTATTTTGCAAAAAAGTAGAATATTATAACAGCTGGTCCAAATCATCTGAATACTTGAGTATTCATGAATTACCTTGGTATTTGTTTCTCTTCAATTCAAATTCAGAAGCTTTGTCTTTACATAAGGCAACAAAATATTATCAGTAGACATTTAACTTAACCTTTAACAATAACAGATTGATAATATATGAAAATGTAATAAGATGTTTAAAGTGCTATATGCATAATTTATATTAACAGTATCCTTTTTGTTGTTGTTTTTAATACATCTCTCCTACATCTGGCATTAAAATATGATGTGTGTGCATAACAAGAAACATTTATTACCAGGTGCAATGTGTTTCTCTAAATTTCACCTATATGCATTTACATGCCAAAGTGTGGGCGCCCTTGTTCAAATTATGTGTTCACTGATTCCAAAACACAGGGTAATGTGAAAAATGGAGTCTGGTATATCTTGTCAATAGAAAATAAAATGCTGTGGTGTTTTGTCTTTCTGAAATACACTAAACAGAGAAGTGTTTCTTCATTCAAACTTGTTATCCAGCAAGTGTTAACCGTTTACTGAACTATATGCTTCCTTCAAAAGCTAAAAGTTAAAATCAATACCAATGTCTTTTTTTTTAAGAAAGTCTGTCCACTTGACTGTCATCTTGGCAACGCTACATACCACTTGGTTCCACTCATAAAAGACCAGGTTCTTTGAATGGGGTGAGACCTAATCAATTACAGCAATTACAATTATGAACCCTAAGAAAGAAGGAGAGTGGCACTTTTGTGCAGACTAATGAAAATAGGAATGCAACAATCCAATATTAAGATTGGATATCGGTCCCGATATGACCAAATCAATTGGGTATCGGATAAATAGGCTGATCCAAATACAATACAACAAATGTAATTAAGCACCTCCAAAAGTACAGCGCTTAAAAGCACACCGAGTTCCTAACAATACAGTCGAACAAACAAAAAGAAGCAGGAGACAAAACGACGAAACAGTTAACTGTGATGGACGCGCTGCAGAAGTGAAACTTTTCCAACTGGTAGCGTGAAAGCAATCAAAAGAAAGTTCTAGATTTTATTGCTTGAGATGCAAGACCAATGTCGATGGTCGAGGATGAAGGCTTCCATTGCCTGCTTTAATGCATGGAACCACGTTATAATTTACCAGCAAGAAATTATTTTTCTGAGACTGCTCTGCTAGAGCTGTACAACATAACATTTGAACACATATCACAACAGTTAAAAGATGTCAAAGTAATGAGGTTTATAGCAGATATCTGGAGTTCAGACGTGCGTCCCATGTCACTTTTAAGCTTAACTGTCCGCTGGGTAGGCACCAGTTATATGCCCGTCTGTGCGATGATCTATGCAAAAAAAAATCACAGATCACACACCAGTGACCCAGTTTCGACTACTGTTAGAGAAATGCTTGATCAGTGGCATATTCCCTTGACCTTTGTTATTTGTGTATTCTCAGCTTCTTCCGCTGCTAGATTTTATTATAAATTAATGTTTACACTACATATTTAAAAAAAATAAGATTACTGTTTGTGTGACCTACTTCAGTTTCAGCTGATACATTAAATTCATTTTCCAGAAGAAGTTGGCCTTTTTTATTTTGAAATTCAATGCTGTGCCAAGGTCCTGTGCAACTGTTTATTTTGACAAATAAATAGCAGTTCCACTCATACAAGACCAGGTTCTTTGAATGGGGTGAGACCTAATCAATTACTGCAATTACGCAGCCCCACACTACCACCACCATGTTTGACTGTCGGTATGATGTTGTTTTTCTAAAATGTTGTGTTAGTTTTATGCCAGATGTAGCAGGATGTACACCTTTCAAAAAGTTCCACTTTTGTCTCATCAGTCCGCAAAATATTTTTCCAAAAGTCTTGGGGACTATCAAGATGTTTTTTGGCAAATATGAGACGGGTCTTTGTGTTCTTTGTGATAAGCAGTGGTTTTCACCTTGAAACTCTTCCATGGATACCAGTTTGCACAGTCTCTTCCTTATTGTTGAATCATGAACATTGACCTTTAGATGTTGTTCAGGGTTCATTTGTGACCTCCTGGATAAGTCGTTAATGCACTGTCGTTTCTCATTGAACTCCAAAATTCCAAAAATGTGGGTAATCACTGTTAATTTTTCATGTTTTTTCACAGCCTCTAATAAATGAAATCATCATTGAAAAACTGCATTTTGTATTCACTCAGGTTATCTTTGTCTGATATTGAAATTTGTTTGATAATCTGCAACATTTAAGTGTGACAAATGTGCAAAAACAAAAGAAATCTGTAAGGGGCAAATACTTTGTCACAGTACTGTATGTTCAAAAGCACATGGAATATGGTGCTGGACGGGGTTCCACAAAAAGAGTATAATTATGTATGGAAGTTCAAATTGCCAAATTACGTCAGTATCAAGTACCAATTTATACTAAATCATTACCAAATTTCAGTACAAGCCCAACACTCAGTCAAGATAATAGTGAGTTCTCAAGGGAGGTTATATGTTTTAAAACGTGATGCAGACTATGCTATTTGCAATATTTGTTACTTAGGAAAACACTTACAAATTATATCTACAGTCTTAAGCTAAAACTACCACAGCAGCTGCTGCCGGATGCATGCAGCTGCTGCCGGATGCATGCAGCCAGCGCTGAACCTTCCATGCACAACAAAACTTATTATAGTGTAGACCACTACACTATATCGCGTGCATCTACATCAACAACAACTGGTGCACGAACGCTAAAGCTGTGTCAAGCCACTGTTCTGAAGATGTTGAGTTTCTGACGGTAAAGTGCAGACCATTTTACTTGCCGAAAGAATTCACAGCCATCTACATCAAAGGGGTGTACATTCATCCCAGTGCTAACACAAAGGAAGCACTCTCCACTCTGTATCAGTCCATCAGCATGTTACAGAATGCCAATCCAGACTGTGTTTACATCGTGGCAGGAGATTTTAACCAGACTGATCTGAGGTCAGTTTTACCCCACTACCACCAATATGTGAACTTCGCAACCCGAGGAAAAAACACACTAGACCGGGTCTACTCAAACATAAAGGAAGCATTCAAAGCAGTCCCCCACCCCTATCTTGGAAACTCAGACCATCTCTCTGTTATGCTAATTCCAGCATACAGGCCACTGCTGACCAGAGCCAAGCCAGCTGTTAAGCACATAAGGACCTGGCCAGAGGGAGCAGTCTCAGCACTTCAGGACTGCTTTGAATGAACTGACTGGAATATGTTCAGAGAGGCTGCCACTGTCAATCATCACACCAATCTGGAAGAGTATGCTGAGTCAGTGATTGGATATATGTCCAAGTGTGTGGAAGATGTGACTGTCACCAAAGACATCACCACAAGAGCCAATCAGAAACCCTGGCTCACTAAAGAGGTGCACACCCTTTTACGTGAACGCAATGCTGCTTTTAAGTCTGGTGACAAGGATGCTCTTAGATCTGCTAGAGCTAACTTGAACCGAGGTGTCAGAGCAGCAAAGCGGGCTTATGGTCAGAAAATCCAAAACCACTTCACTGACTCCAAAGACTCCAGGCGCTTGTGGCAGGGCATTCAGTCCATCACGGACTATAGGCCACGCCCACCACTCAGCAATGACAGCACAGACTTCCTTAACACACTCAACACCCATTTCAGCAGATTTGAGGACAACAACACCACCCCAATAACAAAGGCTACCCTCAGTCTGGACGACAAAGTCCTCTGTCTCGACCCAGCTGATGTCCAGAAGGCTCTACGCAAGGTCAACCCTCGGAAAGCAGCAGGTCCTGACAATATTCCAGGGTATGTACTTAAGGAATGTGCTGAACAACTGGCATATGTCCTGGCGGACATCTATAACACCTCTTTGAGCCAAGCTATCGTGCCTCAGTGCTTCAAAACCACAAGCATCGTACCACTGCCAAAGAAGTCACCAGCAGCATCACTCAATGACTACCGCCCTATAGCACTGACTCCCATCGTCATGAAGTGCTTTGAGAGACTGGTCAAAGATCACATCACATCACGACTGCCTGCAACATTCGACCCACTTCAATTTGCATACCGCCCCAACCGCTCCACTGATGATGCCATATCAACAGCACTCCACCTGAGCCTGACTCATCTGGAAAACAAGAACACTTGCGTGCGGATGCTCTTCATTGATTTCAGCTCCGCCTTTAACACAGTCATCCCCCAGCACCTTGTTGAAAAACTTGGCCCATTAGGCATTGACACCTCACTATGTAACTGGTTATTGGACTTCCTCACAGACAGACCGCAGACAGTACGAGTTGGAGAAAACACCTCCCAAACCACCATCATGAACACTGGTGTTCCCCAAGGATGCATGTTGAGCCCTCTGTTGTTCACTTTGTTGACCCACGACTGCTGTGCCAAGTACAACTCAAACCACATCATCAGGTTTACAGATGACACTACAGTAGTGGGCCTCATCAGTAACGACGATGTCTCCGCCTACAGAGAGGAGGTGAACCAACTCGTTGCCTGGTGCGACAGTAACAATCTGTCACTAAATGTCAACAAGACAAAAGAACTGTTGACTTCAGAAGGAAACACACAGTTCACACACCGCTCACAATCCATGGCAAAACTGTGGAGTTTGTAAAAAGCACCAAGTTTCTGGGGGTGCACATCACAGACGACCTGACATGGACCACACACACCTCCTCCCTGATCAAGAAAGCACAACAGCGCCTTCACTTCCTACGAAGGATGAGAAGAGCTAACCTTCCGCCTCATATCCTCACTACATTTTACAGAGGAACAATAGAGAGTATCCTGACCAGCAGCCTCACGGTCTGGTACAGCAGCTGCACCATCACCGAACAGAAATCACTCCAGAGAGTGGTGAGGACAGCAGAGCGCACCATCAGGTCCTCACTTCCACCTGTACAAGATCTGTAACCATCACGGTACCACAGTTTTACATTATACATACTAATACATGTACATTTTTGAAAAATTTTTAGAATTAAATAGTAATTAGTTAAAACAATACTAATTACTATTATATTATAGTCTTAGTCAAACTTTGCATTGTAAATGGAAGCAGCAGTGAGGGCTTTAATAATGGCTAACCAAATATTAAACTTTAATGAACAGAAGCATACCAACACCAGCCACATGTGGAAACCAAACAAAACGGTACACTGTAAAAGCTAGACTCCCTAAACTGTTAATGCAAATCTCTAATCTAAAATCACGCTTGGTGTGCAAGATACCTTCAGTTATACATGTGCTTTACTTAATTTACTGATTTTCTGAATAAATCACGTTCAGCCCTCACACAACTTGCTTTGCGGCGTTTTTCCTTCCAGAGCTACAGCTCACTGCTCAACGCTCATTGCTCATTACTGCCAAGCACACAAACAATACACACATCTTAGTCCTATGCTGACTAGGAAGAGCTGTAGCCATCCTGATCTAGCTTGTCTCTCTGTTCATCTTGGGTAAATTCTGTTGCAAGGTCAAATTCAAATGTTCAAATGAACTAGCTGTGCTATCTTATTGTCCATTATGAAGCTCAAGTCAGCTTCTTGTTCAGATTTTAATGTTGCCATCTTTAATGGGTCGAAAAGTTACAATTTGACACTTCTATTAAAAGCCAACTTCAGCCATGTTGTGGTCGCTGAAAACAACCCTCAGAATAGTTTTCATATGCTGCTGTGCTTTACAGCAAACTAGGTATCTGAGAATATGGAATAAGGCAATCAAAGACAAGAGTCTTCAAACCACGTTTACAACAAGCAATCGACCAGGATAAGGGCAAGTTTAGAAATGTATAACATCTTGAACAGGATTTTTTTTTTATTAAAGGCATCATGAATGCTGCATAGTACAAATTTTAATAAAACCTGCAATACCCTGCATAGGAAAGTCCTCATATATCTATTCTTATATATCTATCATATATCTAGGCTATTCAGAAAGCTGTGGTTCCTAGAATCTCCAACCTAGCTCAGCACTGCTTAGTTATTTTTTCTGCCATTTTTTCTATGGTTCCTTTTGCAGTAAACAGAGCTGAGGTAGAGCTTAATTGGTGTGCATCCATTTGAGCAAAGTAATTTTAATATTGATTCTAGTTCTCTACTGAGCAATATATTTTGTAGTTGTGTTAAAATGGTGACTATATGGGATAGCGAATTCATCTGTTAGGACTACGCTATATGCTACTGTTGGATATGTTCATAATAGCAACGTTTATGCCAATGAGCAGTTTGGGTTTACGTGAACAACTGCTGTGTATTTGTGTTTATACAGTGTGACTACAGTGTATCGGTTAATTGCTTAAGCAGTTAGTGATGTTAAGAAGACCAGATCTAAATATTATTGAGCCACTTTGGGGTGTTTTGGAGGAGCCAGTCAGGAAACGTTTTTTCTCCACCAGCATCACGTAGTGACCTGGCCACTATCCTGCAAGAAGAATGGCCTAAAATCCCTCTGACCACTTTGCAGGTCTTGTATATGTCATTCCCAAGACTAATTAATGCTGTATTGGCCGCAAAAGGAGACCCTACACCATACTAATAATTTATTGTGGTCTAAAACCAGGTGTTTCAGTTTCATTGTCCAACCCCTGTATATGGGTGACCGAGCCTATATACCCCCTGCACTATGCTATGTACTGCAGAATTAATATTTTCTGAGGCCTACCAAGCCAGCACCCCCAGAGTTCACCCTACCCTAAATGGAAGAAATGCATTCTAGAGCAATATGAACAAAACACTGCTGAGAAGATCAACACACACATTTTAAATGACAAAGATGCTTGTGATCTCAGGACTGGCCAGAAAACACAACCTAATTCAAGGACTAAACGTTGTAGGTGTTTACAAGCAGCATGAAAACATCCTTGCATATGTCATTAAAATACTGTGAAAGCAAAATAATGCAAGCTGTAATAAAAGCAAAGGGTGAGCACAGTAAATACTGAAAAGTTGCAGATTTAGTGGTAAAGCCTTATTAAGCCTAAAAGCCTTCGCACGCAGTGTTGTCAACTTAGCGACTTATTAGACCCTCTAGCGATTTTTTTTAAGTGACTAGCGACAAATCTATTGACTTTTGGAGACTCTTAGGTAAACACACATGATCTTCAGTTACTGTCCTCAGCAAGTAGCAGGGGCTGCCGTGAGGCCTGCTCCACAACACTCACAGTGCTCAGTGTCACAGTCAGAGCAGACCCACACCGCTCCACGCCCCACAACACATCTTAGATAGATAGATACTTTCTTGATCTCAGAGGTAAATTCTTCAGTGTGATGCGGCATATTTCAAAGGCAACAAAAAAAGAGAGTCCACAGAAGGACTTCATTTGTAGGTACAACATATTTAGTGTGTTTTTTTACTCACTTTTTATCTCTCCCACGTTATTCCTTCAAATACACGCAAATAGACCATTATGCAAATTTGGCAATTATGTCATTTAGCAACTTCTAGCGATTTTAGGACAGCAAAGCTACTTTCCTCACTGAGGAGTTGGCAACAGTGTTCGCACGTCAGAGTGAGCGACCAAGAGAGCACGTCATCCAGCTTAGTTAAACGCAAGGCTGACTAGCCAAGTGACTTTTAATTTATTTATTTATTTATTTTATTTTTTATTTTATCCTGTTTACAGATATGGCCCCACTCAGCTCTCCAGCTAGATGCAGTAGCTGTCTGTGGCTGAGCCAGAAGGTCTCGGAACTCGAGGGAAGAATTTCTGTCCGTCACCAGATAAAAGACGATGAGGATTTACTTGACTCCATGGTGGCAACATCTCAGGCGTTCAGCGCGGGGTTAGACAGCAGTCTACCTCGAGCGGCTGCTTTGGCTGCACAGGATGAGGAGCACTGGCCTTGGCTTGGAGCTAAGCCCAAGGCCGCAAAGGTGTACTGCACCACGCCGCGTCAGACTGAGCCATGGTCCGTTGCAGGTGGAAGTTCACGGGGTGATAGGCGTGATAAAAAAGAAGAGACTAGCTCTGAAGGACATCCCAGCTTCCAGAAGACCATCCAGGCAAAGCTCCCAGACCCTGAATGATCAGCCTGAATGCTACTTATCTCCGCGAGAAACTGCCAATCAACCTACCTGTTCTCTGCTGATCGCTGAGCCACGACCTTATCGTCTACCCCCGCGCCAGACCCGCAGGCCTCAACTAACCACCCTAGTAGTTGGCGACTCAATCGTCAGAAACATTCAGCATCACTCAGCTGCTGTCCACTTTCTGGTGCAAAGATCTTTGACATGACGCTGCAGCTTCCCAGTCTTTTAAAGAAATACTATTCAGTGGAGGGGATAATGACATCAGAAACCTGAGCACAGAACTGTTAAAAAAGGACTTCACATGCCTACCATCCTTCATGCAAGACTGTGGCAAATCTGTTTTTTTTATTTCTAGAACAATTTCTTAAATTTTAAACCTTCATACTTGGCTTCGGAATACCTGCTTCTCCAAAGACTTGACTTTTATAGACAATTTTAACCTCTTCTGGAATCACCCCTCGTTCTGTAGATTTGATGGTATTTATCCCAATAGGCTGGGTGTACAGATTTTAGGACACTATGTTTTACTCTGTTTTTAATTTTAGATGACTACTCAAGACTTACAATGCAAATTCAGTTATACCAGTAGTCATTAGTAGTAGAAGACCTAGAACCCGCATTTTTATTAGAAATACCAATAATCCACATAATTTTAATGTTTTTATTAATCCTGATAACCTTATACACATCAAGCCATCTCAACCTCCTCTAAACCCCAAGCAAAATGCACTGATAACCCAATGACTAATTTTGAAAGTAAAAAAAGAAAAGGTTTAGGTATAATCCATCTGAATATTAGAAGTCTACTACAAAAAGACAAAATGGATCATCTTAAAATCCGGGCTGCACAGTCTGATCCTGATATAATAGTTTTAACAGAGATCTGGCTTAGAAACTGTGTCAATGATACTGTTCCCCATAGAAAAGGGAGGGGAAGTTGCTATTTATACCTGAATAAATACTCAAACTACTGTTTTATGTGCAGTATCTAAAGAAAAATGTTATGACCCTCAAGGTTTCACTTAGAAAAAACTTTTTTGTTTTAATTGGAATATATAGGTCTCCTTCTGCCCTGCACTCTGCAGTTGAGAAATAAGCTGATCTTATATCCAAATTTAGTGCTTCTGAATTGCTGTTGCTAGGTGATTTTAACCTCAACTGGCTTTCTAAGGTATTCGATCACTTAAGGAAAACTTAACCTAACTCAGTTAATCAATGAACCAACTCGCCCAAACCTGAAAGAACCCACCAAGTCAACAATGATAGATCTAATACTGTCCAATAAAATTACTGCCTCAGGAGCCTAACGAGCGAGCGACAGAGAGCTCACATCAGAGCGAGTGACAGAGTTTTGTGTTTTGGTCTCGTTTTTTTATCTCCAGTTTATTTATTTTGCACGCCACCCCCAAACCTGGAATGCACCATACTTCTTACCAGGTAGCGCACGCCAGCTCCCCTTCACTGCAAGCCCCTTCAAGGCCACACTGGGCCCTGTCACTGGTCACGCTGGAAACAAACCCATGGGCATCACACCCACTCCGCCGTTGGAAACCAACATGAGGCAAACACACCGGTTCCTGCTGCTGAAAACCAACGCGCGGCAAACACGCCAGTCCCCACTGCTGGAAACCAACGCACGGCAAACACGCCGGTCCCTGCCGCTTAAAACCAACATGATGCAAACACGCCGGTCAGTACCTGAGTTCCCACCAACCACATTGATTGTTGGGGATTCTATCGTGAAAAGAGACTCTGCTACTACCTACTCCCTCTCTGGAGGGAAGGTAAACGACATTACACAGCAGCTTCCTGGCATACAAAAAGGAGTAGCCCTAAAAAATTACAATCTCTACAGAGAACACAAGAATACAAGGGGTGGTGGTGTGGCTATTTATGTAAAGGCAAGTATTCAGGTCAAAGTATTAAACACACTATGCAAAGAAAAATTTATTGAATTTCTAGCTTTACAAGTCTGCATTGGACATAACAATAGTTTTGTGGTTGTTGGAGTTTACAGACCTCCTTTAAGCACCCTCTCATGCTATGGGTGAGTTAAAACTAAACTGGCTGACTAATGCATCCGATCACATAAAGGAAGTATGTATTAACCTCTCTCTCAACCAACTAGTTATACAACCAACAAAACCAACATGCATGACCCCACTAAGTCAACCCTAATAGATTTAATCTTATTCAACAGACCTGACAAAATCTCTGCTATAGGTGTGTCTGGGTAATTCTTGGATGACAAATGAAATATTAACCTTGCTAAATGCAAGGAATAAAGCATGGACCCTCACCAGAAGAAGTAAGAATAGAGACCACTGGATTACTTTCAGGCAGTTACTTTTTAAAACAGTTAATTTACTTAAAAACAAATCAGAGCTCACTTCAACACAAATCCTGGTAAATGATAAATTAATTTCTGATCTGAGAGAGCTCTGCCAAGCATTCATTAACCATTTTGTAGCTGCTGGACATTTATTCATCATTGTTAATACAGAAGTCCCCCCAAATGAAATACATACAACGCTTGCTGTAAGCCAATCTTAATATGGTTGCAAAACTTGACCCCTTCTTCCTAAAGCTTGCCTTTTAGAACACATTACATACATTTTTAATTCTATTTTATCAAGCAGAATTCCCAAAATCTGGAAAACTGCACAAGTAACTCTGCTCCACAAAGGAGGTGAAGTTTTAGAGCTCACCAATTTTAGACAAATATCAAAATTGTTATGCTTAGCCAAAACTTTAGAATCGTTAGTGAATGATCAACTGAAGACATTTCTCAGTTTGAACTCAGTTCTGTCAGAATATCAGTCTGGATTCAGAGAGAAGCACAGCACAATCTCTGCTACCACGCTCAATCTAAATGATCTAACTGCCATTGATGGAAAGAAACACTGTGCAGCCATTTTTATTGATCTCTCTAGAGCCTTTTATACAGTTGATCATTCTCTACTTTTAAAAAGTTTTCAAAACATTGGTTTCGATCACAGTGCTATTGACATGTTCAGAAATTACTTATTTGAGACAACAGCGTGTGGTTCTGGGACAAAGAAAATCGAAATTGCTACCAATCACTAAGGGTGTTCCCCAAAGGATCAGTTCTTGGACCAACACTTTTTAATGTATATATATAAGTGATACTGGCACCTCCATTGTTGACTGTAAAATACATTTGTTTGCTGATGACACTATTTTATACTGCTCAGCTGACAATATTAATACTGCAGTGAATAAACTGCAGCACTCATTTCATCTTACAGTCTGCATTTTTTAATCATAAACTCATTTTAAATGCTGAAAAAACTTAATTCATGCTGTTTTCCAAATCACCTAACATCGATTTTAATACTTTTAAAATCACAACCCTGAAGGGATCTAACATGGAAAGAGTTAGTGAATATAAGTACCTTGGCATATGGATAGATGATAAATTTACTTTCAAACAGCAGTTAAAAAAGCCTACAGGTAAACTGAGGCAAAAGCTTGGCTTCCTGTATCGAAACAAATCATGCTTCCTGACGCACACAATTGTTGAATTGTTGAAGCAACTCTGCTGCCTGTACTGGATTACAATGACGTGATCTACAGACATGCAACTGCAGCCACATTAAAACCTTTACACTCTATATATCATTCGGCATTAAGATTCATTTAGTTAACTGTTTTATGATTTTGATATTCAGTTTACTTATTTCTTTTTATTTTTATTTCTTTATACCATTCTTTTATTGTTTTTATTACTCTATTATTAACATTTTATTAGTACTTTTACTATTTTATGTTTTACTACTGTATTTATATTTACTTTATTGACTTAATTTTATCTTTGTCTTATTTCTGATTTTAGCTTCTTATTCAGTTTTTATCTCTGTTTTGTCTCTGTTCTTATTGTTTCTTTTTCATTTTAAGTACTCATTAAAATTCATTTTATTTTCAATCCCTTTTTATTTAATATTTGCAATGCTTGGCGACATTGTAAATAAGGGGTTTCCCTCAATGTATTTCCGAGTGAAAATAAAGGTTGATTGATAAGTAACCATTGTCCCAATGGGTGCATTAGAAACAGTTGTACAAACAAAATTGGCTCTAGGATGGTGGTTTGAACATTTTTCAAATAATTTTAATAAACAAGCTTTAATTTTCTGGCTTAGCAATAAGTGAAATCGACCTCACATTAGAAATTCCAGATTTTGATGGGGCACTAACCATTTCAGTAAAACAGTAAAACAATACTCCTAACAGTGATAAACAAACATGCCCTATTCAAAAAGTTAAGAATAAGAGACAGATCAAGTCCCTGGTTTACGGGTAAAGTTTCCTCATTGTTTAAGAGCAGAAAACAAAGCATCAACTGCTAGACGCTCAGCGGAGAGAGACCATTGGCTTACTTTGAGAAATAAATGTACCTCTGCTGTTAGAAAAGCTAAATCAGAATATTTATCACCAGCTCTTGAAACCCTAAACATTTTTTGAAAATAGTAAACTCCAAACCCCAACCAGAGTTTTAGTTGACGATCAGCTGATTTCTGACCATAAGGAATTATGCCAAGCTTTTAATTCACATTTTGCCATCTTTGATAGAAAAGACACAAACCTATTAAATAAAACTGATAACAACTCTACTGTTTCTAAAAGGCATGGTCTCTTCTCACTCTAGCCCTGTTCTGCAAATTTAGTTGCTAAATTTCTAGCTAAAATGAATCCACGACAAGCTACTGGAGAAGATGGGCTGGACCCCTTTTTATTCTATCTTGCAGCCGCAATTATTTTCAACCTTTCAATTTTATCTTGCAGATTTCCCAGGGTCTGGACAACAGCTCATGTAATTCCTCTGCATAAAGGTGGTGGGGCAACAGATTTGAATAACTATAGGCCAATCTCAAAACTATCGTGTTTAGCAAAAATTTTAGAATCTCTAGTGAACCAGCAATTGAAATCTTTTTTTCTTTTATTGAAATATCAGTCTGGTTTCAGAGAAGGACACAGCACTATCTCTGCTGCGACACTGGTTTTAAACGATCTTTATTCAGACATGGACAAGAAGAAACATTGTGCAACTGTTTCTATAGATTTAACAAAAGCTTTCTATACAGTTGATCACACTCTTCTTTTAAGGAATTTAGAAAAGATTGGCTTTGATACAACTGCTCTGGAATGGACCCAAAACTACCTTACTGATAGAAAACAACAACAGCTTCGAATAATTATAAATCAGATTTAGTTTCTGTATCTAAAGGTGTACCACAAGGTTCAATTTTGGGTCCAGTTTTATTTAATATATACATAAATGGTATTGTTGCCTCTGCAAAATTCACCTCTATGCAGATTACACAATTTTAAACTGCTCAGCTGATTCAATTCATGCAGCAGCAAGATAATTACAGAGCTCATTTAATGCTCTACAGGTGTCATTGTATAAGCACAAACTAGTTTTAAATGCTGTTCATGCATAAAGATCATGCTGTTTTCCAAATCTCTTAATATTGATTTTAGTACTGTAATTATTGCTACCCTGGCAGGATCCACCATTGAGAGTGTCACAGAATATAAATACCTTGGCATATGGCTGGATGATAAACTCAGTTTTAAAACACACATAAATTAACTAGTCAGTAAATGCAGACAGAAGCTGGATTATCTTTATAGAAATAAGACCTGTTTCCCTATGAATGCCAGAAAACGATTAGTTGAAGCAACTTTATTATCAGTGATCAACAATGACGGTGTTATCTATCAGTATGCTATGGCCAGCTCCCTCAAATTACTAAACCCAGTTTATTACTCTGCACGGAGGTTCAATACTGGAGATCCGTACAGAACTCATCACTGTAAGCTGTATGCAAAGGTTGGTTGGCCCTCCTTAACAGTACAAAGGGTTTTATTTATAAAACACTCCCCGGTCATTTGCCAAAATACATCACTTCATTGATGAGTATAAATAACAGTAATTATCAGACTCCCTCTAGTGGTAGGATCAGCTGCCAGGTACCAAGAGTTTTTACTGAACTGGAGAAATCTGCTTTCAGCTACAGTGCACCAGCAAGCTGCAATCTACTAGAGAAAACACTAAAACTCAGCTCACTGATGTCACTCAATCATTTAAAACTTTTATATCTAACCACCTTCAGACAGCCTGTACCTGTTTTACTTACTATTACTTATTCTTAATTTAGTCTTGCTTTAGCTTTATTTTTCTTTGGTATTTGATTTAATTAGTTTTGTATTTTTATTTTATTTTAATGTTATTAGACTTTTTATAACTATTATTTTTATAATTATTTTATTATTGTTATAGCTTGTTTTTTCTCTCAAATTTCTCTTACTATTTTACTTTTTTATTATTTCTAATCTCTTACCTTCTTTTTAATCTTAATTTCTTATTAATTAAATCTTAACCTTTAGCTATTTTTAGTATTATTATTGCTATTTTTATATTCACTTTTATTTTTTTATTTTTGTTCAGTGTTTTAGCTTCTTTCTTCTCAGTTGTTTTAATTTACAATGACTACATTTTGTTTTTATTTTCTTTGTCATGTCAATCCCTGTTTATGTAAATACTCAGTTACCCTGAAAATGAGGGTTGCCCTCAATGTACTTTCCAGCTAAAAATCGATTGATTGATGTGTAACTATTTTTTTCCCTTTTAAATGAATAACTTACTTAAAGAAGAATTTTCACTGAAAGGGTGGTCCCTAACTTTTCACAATAGCATTAGTCTTTACCAGGCAAACACACATGTATAACTGAACAACTACATTATCCGTATCCTAACCCTATTGTAGACTAAAAAATACAGGATGACTATATCTAATCACAAGTAAAAGGTGCCATGCAGTGGTAGTGCTATCAAAGCTAAATCTTTTTAATAAAGTAACATCAGGCAAAATGCATAATGAATCTGCAGAATACTGCCATTTTCATTATCCAGTATTCAAGCACCTCCAGACTGAGATATAATGAAACATGCGATAGCTAGTTATACAGTGATTGTAGAAAAATCTGTTATGTTAACGACTTTGCCTCCAATAACACTGACAGCAAAGCAAGGGCAAAGTAGACCTTACCACACGCATTAGAGAAAAATTGTGTTAGTTTACATCATGTTTGTTAAGAGGCCTACAATAAAGTTCCATTTTAATATGCAATAGCACTTAAACCAGACAATTAGCTTATACCATGTAACACATATATGAACCATGAATGTACAGCATTACATTAAATTCGCTTATTTTATTGGTTACAACATTTCATACCTGCCTCCCAGTCCTTCAATTCTTTGTTTTTCTCTGGGAAGTTCAGGTTTGTGATCCTGTGTGACCTCAACAGCCTTGATGATCTTATCTGTAGGGTCCTCCCGTACCCCAAGCACCACAGATGAATCCCCGACGTGTGCTACAAACATGCGGTCCCTGCGAATAACCACCACACTGGCAGTGGTGCCGGAAGTGCTGGGTAGGCCAGTCAGTGTCTTCGGCCAATCAGCTGTAAAGCACAGATAGTATTAACAATTGATTCAAGAGCATGAAGTATGCTTCTTATTTGCAGCTTCTTCTTCTAAATTTCTGTTCCACCTTAAATGCTACAGTACAGATGATGCCTAGTAGAGACCTTTGGATGGAACTGATTAACCAATTTTCATCTTTACTATATATAATCATCAAAAAAGCACCAAGTTGGCTTCTTACTACACCACTACCCCAAGCAGCCACACAGTACAGCACAACATAAGCACAAAGATGTAGACAACCTGACCCTATTATTTAAAAGATTTAATTATCTCTTACTGTGTCAGGCGTCGAGGCTGAACAAAGTGAGAGTGGGAAGCAATTCCTCCGGACAGTTTTCAACAGAGAGCAGACCAGGAATAAAACAGACTAAAACTGACTGTAACCTTTAGGTTAAAACAAACTTCCATTTTCTAACATATATAGACATCCAATTAGAGATCGACCGATATGGGTTTTTCTATAGCCAATGCCGATGTTTAGGGGTCAGATTTTTAAAGTTTTCTGCTTTATTTGCTGCTAAAAGGTCACACTATTAATAACAAGTGGATGCCAACATTTCTGAACTTAACATAATTTATTGAACACTGACTTAACAAGAAAAAACTAAATATTTTTATCCGCCCACCAAAAAATACAGTATGACCATATTACTGCTGAAAGAGTGTAACATACATCTCCTCATACCCATAACTAAAAAGTTATTAGGAAAGTGCATTAAAAAATACAGAAACAGCGTGCCCGACGCAAGAGAGAGAGGGGAAAACAGCGCGCACGACCCGCGAGAAATAGAAACATCACGCGCAATGCGTTAAGGGAGAGGAAAAACAGTGCGCGACGCGACAGACAGAGGGACGCTGATATGCTGTAACGACTGCTCTCTTTAGTCTTTCTTTAGTTACGTTTGGTTTGAATGCTGGAAGCTGAGTAATATATGAGAAGCTCTGGCTGCTCCGGAGAAACTCGCTGTGTAACAATAACATATGAATGTGTGTATTACACTAGAGCAGTTAGCTTTAGCCCCGAAGCTAAGGAGTAAATCATCCAGCTCTTGTTCATGTCTACGGCCAGAACTAGACACACGTAACTGCCTCATTAAAAACGGCATTGTTCGCTAAAAATGATTCATTTCAATTGTTTGGCCTAACAGTTCCAAATGTTTCGGCCTGGGGTCCTCCACATGCGGCAGCAGCACGTTCCACCGCACCTATAACACAACGCTGCCTGACTTTAAATCGGCGCTGCGAAATTATCTCTTACTGTGTCACGCGTCGAGGCTGAACAAAGTAAGAGTGGGAAGCAATTCCTCCGGACAGTTTTCAACAGAGAGCAGACATATTATTGAGATATATTAAAAATTGGCAGATATCGGCCGACCGATATATCAGTCGATCTCTACATCCAAAGTCACCCAATTAATTGTCAGCACAAAATAAAAACTAAATCCCTATCTGGATGGTTACACAAACTGACACAAACAGTGGCTTTCCACAGCACAACTGTGCTTTCCTACTGCATGTGCTGAACGCAACTGGCCTGAAATCTGCGGGTCTACAGACAGATCCTTCTCAACCAGACAACCCCAGAGTCCGAGAGCATATTTACTACTATAAATCAAAGCTCGCCCTTTTGTAACGTTGTGTCCTGTGATGCTTCATTAATTAATTGACATAACAATTTACGTTAAGACTAGAGTTCATGTAGTACAAGACTGAATTCTATTCAAAGGCTGTCACACCAAATATAGCAGAAAAAAGCCAGGATCTCTTGTAGAATTATTTTAGTTGTTTTAAGTTAAGCAAGTAATAAGCATTATAAATACAATCACACGTTAGATCATTGGCCTGTACTGATAGAAGATTGTACAACCCCTGGCAAAAATTATGGAATCACCGGCCTTGGAGGATGTTCATTCAGTTGTTTAATTTTGTAGAAAAAAAGCAGATCACAGACATGACACAAAACTAAAGTAATTTCAAATGGCAACTTTCTGGCTTTAAGAAACACTATAATAAATCAAGGAAAAAAATTGTGGCAGTCAGTAACGGTTAATTATTTAGACCAAGCAGAGGGGAAAAAATATGGAATCACTCAATTCTGAGGAAAAAATTATGGAATCATGAAAAACAAACAAACAAAAGAACACTCCAACACATCACTAATATTTTGTTGCACCACCTCTGGCTTTTATAACAGCTTGCAGTCTCTGAGGCATGGACTTGTGACAAACAGTACCCTTCATCAATCTGGCTCTAACTTTCTCTGATTGCTGTTGCCAGATCAGCTTTGTAGGTTGGAGCCATGTCATGGACCATTTTCTTTTAAGTTCCACCAAAGATTTTCAATTGGACTGAGATCCGGACTATTTGCAGGCCATGACATTGACCTTATGTGTCTTTTTTCAAGGAATGTTTTCACAGTTTTTGCTCTATGGCAAGATGCATTATAATCTTGAAAAATGATTTCATCATCCCCAAACATCCAAACAGAAGTTCCAGCATCATCACCTTGCCCAATGCAGATTTGCGATTCATCACTGAATATGACTTTCATCCAGTCATTCACAGTCCACGATTGCTTTTCCTTAGCCCATTGTAACCTTGTTTTTTTCTGTTTAGGTGTTAATGATGGCTTTTGTTTAGCTTTTCTGTATGTAAATCCCATTTCCTTTAGGTGGTTTCTTACAGTTCGGTCACAGACAATGACTCCAGTTTCCTCCCATTCGTTCCTCATTTCTTTTGTTGTGCATTTTCTGTTTTTGAGACATATTGCTTTAAGTTTTCTGTCTTGATGCTTTGATGGCTTCCTTGGTCTACCAGTATGTTTCCCTTTAACAACCTTCCCATGTTGTTTGTATTTGGTCCAGATTTTAGACACAGCTGACTGTGAACAACCAACATCTTTTGCAACATTGCGTGATGATTTACCCTCTTTTAAGAGTTTGATAATCCTCTCCTTTGTTTCAATTGACTTCTCTCGTGTTGAAGCCATGATTCATGTCAGTATACTTGGTGCAACAGCTCTCCAATAATGGTGATGATAATGATAATGATCCATAATTTTTTCCTCAGAAATAATTAACCATTACTGACTGCCACAATTTTTTTCCTTGATTTCTTATAGTGTTTCTTAAAGCCAGAAAGTTGTCATTTGAAATGACTTTGGTTTTGTGTCATGTCTAAGATCTGCTTTTTTTCTACAAAATTAAACAACTGAATTAACATCATCTGAGGCTGGTGATTCCATAATTTTTGCCAGGGGTTGTACAATGAATATGTCAACAATTGTATCAAACGACATTTATCCCCAGGAACACTTCAGAGCAGTTGCAGCATTCACCTGCTTTTGTTAAAGTATTTTTATTGTTTAGTGCAGACACACTCTGCTACAAAATCATCCAAATTATTCTAGAAAGAAATTATTAATTCTTTCCAAAAAGACACTTCCATGTATATTTTTATATCGCAATATGTTTATTTTTATATTGCAGACAAAAAATATTGCGATGTCATTTTGTCCAATTGCATGCAGCCCTAACAATCAGGTATACTGCAATACTACCCTGTCTAAAAACATAGTGATTTAAATTTATTTAATTATTTACATTTATTTGGTCAATATTACAGTATAACCATAACATCTTATGACTAAACTTAAAATTGTATAACTTGGTGTCAGATTGGCGTAGAGTGATCTGAGATACATTGAACCTCGATTTACTTTATATGATTTAATATTATGAGATTACCATCTTCCAGGTATGAGAAGTGATTATATTATTACGAGACCCAGTAGTGTGAATTTACATTATCACAAAAATGTATAACGAAAATAAATAAATAAATACATTCAAAAATATTTACAAATGATTTCTGCTCTTATTTCAACTGTCTTTGCCCAAATTAAACCCGAATCAGATTAGGACATCAGTTTAAATACGTTTAGTTAAATTCAGTTATAGTTATTGTTGTACAAGAATTACACCAATTGATGGCAAAAACTAAATCATCAGTGCCACCTGCAGGCGAAATATCGTCTCTGCAGCAGCATTTAAGGTGGATCGGAAAATTCAAATACGCCGCGAACCAACTTCAACCTCTATACTCAACTGGTAATCAATATTTAAAACAAAATATGAAGTTTCTACTGCTTGCTAGACTAATGGCAACTAATGTATGTACCCTAGAAGTCCAAAATCGCATTTCTACCACATTAATGCCCCTCAGCCCATAACGATTTTACTGTCTTGTAAATGCTATGTTCTAGCGCTTATATTAAGAATAATTTTTGCACACACTCACGAAGTTTCTTCCACATCGCATGATGGCAGGCGATAAACCCCTTCCGAATTGCATCACAAACTTTTCGATAATCTTTCGACCAAAATCCTCTCTGTTTCTTAAGAAAATCCCACAAATGATCACGGGCAAAGTGAGCTGCTTCTCTCCCGCCGTGCCCATCGAACACAGCGAAAAATGCAACAGACTTTCGCGATTCTGGGGCTGAAACTGCATTTGGCCCGTTTGACTCGGTTTCCCAAACATTCTGTCTGGCGTCAGTTGACATATTTTTTGTCCATGTTACTACGACGGGCTCACATTTGGATAAACATTCAGATGCGTCTAGTAGGGTCGACGCAGCACCACGATCAGTTTTGTTGTCCGCCTTAGGATCCCCGTGTCCGACAAAGCTAAGCTTTTCGTTATTCGGTTCGTCGTCCACTATTACCTTGGTAACATCTTCCATATATTTCCTTCCTCCTTGTTCGGAGAATACACTCACACGAAGTGACAGACTGGTATGCATGATCATAAACTGTCTTAATAATTTAAATCAATCAGTGAAAATGCGTAATGTAAGTTGTCATCAATTGAAACTAAAAAAGTTGACCCCTCCCTTTGTTTATTTGTACGCTCACTGTCTTCTTTACCAGTATTGCAGTTATTTTCCAAACAACAAAAACATTAAATAGTGCCATCTATTGGTTTGGAGCGAAGTTTCGCGCAAATAACTAAGATATGGGAGACACTTTAGGGTTATTTATTTCAAAATATTTTCAAAAATAATTATTTATTATTATTATCTTTATAAGATAAAAATAAAGTTATAAAATTATAATATTATAATTATAAAATTATAATATTAAACAGAAACTGCAATGTTAGATATGATACCCCCTGTTTAACGTTAAATCACATTAGTATATGTGTAGCAAGAAAAAGAAGAGGTGTCACTTCATGCATCAGTGTCACTTCATGCCTCACATAGCCCAGCTGTGCATGTGCAGTTTCTTGCCACCACGTACCCATCTTTAGCTTCAAAACAAACCTAGGTTTTCCAACACAGTAACATAACATTGATTCCTACACCTTTTTATTCTGTTTTTAACACAGATTACATTAGCACATTTCTGGATATATTTTAGGAGAGTTTGTGATTAGTCAATTCTGGGATTATGTGTTATGTGATTATGTGTTACCCACATAGCCACATTATGTGTCTCACATAGCCACATTTGACAAAAATGTAATAAAATGTAATACATTTTATTGTATCAAGATTTTTACACATTTTCAGTTCAAAAACAATTTGATGCTAAAAAACTTGATGATTCCAAATATAATAGTGCCAGAACAATGAATACTATTCTTATATGATATTGTCTCTCTTGAACAGACTACTGCAATAATGAATAAAGCCAAACCAGCAACTGTATTGGCACGGCATGCGATTACATCAACTCTTAAGGATTTATTGTTAGCCCATTAGATGTATTTCCTTGGTGATCGCCCTTTGTTTAATTTATTCAATTAGTGTGACACTGATTGTATTTTTATGTGTAAACGGACTGTGCCTGCTTTTATTTGTTTGTATGAAAAAGAATGGAGATTCTGTTATAATATGTTTTGAAACAAATTAAAATTGTATTAAAAAAATATCACCAAGCTACTGAAGGACTGAAGGGATTCCATAGCAATTTGGCTCTGCCTATGCTGTACCAATTCAGCAGGATCTGCCGAGGTCTCATCTCTCTAAAACCTAGACTGAGAACAAGACATACACCAAAGGCTTTTTAATTTCTGGACTGTGTGTTAGACACAATACTCTGCAGCACAGGGAACGGTCGTGGCCCCATTCATCTTCACCCTCTACACTGCAGACTTCACCCACAACACCACAACCTGCCATCTACAGAAATTTTCTGAAAACTCCGCCATTGTTGGCTACATCTGAGATGGTGACTAGTGTCAGCAGAACTTTCTCTATGTCAACACGGCTAAAACCAAGAAGCTAGTGGACTTCCGGAGGACTAAGTTCTCCTCACTCACATTGGTGAACATTCAGGGAAAGGACATAGAGATCGTCAAAATCAACAAGTACCTGGGTGTTGAAGAACAAACTGGGCTGGTCGGACAACACATCTATACACATTCTGTATAAGAAAGGCCAGAGCAGGCTCTGGTCATTTGGGATACATCCATATGTTTTATGACTCAGTAGTGGTATCAGCCATCCTCTACAGCATTGTCTGCTGTTGGGCCAGCATCACGACTGCAGATAGCAAGAAACTGGACAAGCTGATTAGTTCTGTTCTGGGTTGTGCATTGGACCCAGTGGAGGTAGTTGGGGAGAGGAGGCCAAGCTGGCATCAATAACAGAGAACATCTCTCACCCACTACAAGAGACAGTCACAGCTCTGGCCAGCACCTTCAGTAACAGGCTCATCCACCTGCGATTTGTTAAGGAGAGATACCAAAGATCAGATTGGCAGTATTTATGTAGCTGGTATAAGAGAATGTAACTGTGTAATATATATGTGCAATATATACATGTGCAATTCAACATGAATTTGTGTAGTTTCTTTTTGAATATTTTTCACCTGACCATAGAAATGTACTTATTTTCTGTAATTTCTTGTTTCTTTTTTGTATTCTGAATAACTTGCACTTTAGTCTACTTCTTGTCCTGTATCTATTATGCTGCCATTACTCTGCTGTAATGACGCAAATTTCCCCATGTGGAATAATAAAATGCTATCTCATCTTATTTTATCTTATCTTATCTTGACTTATCAAGTGTTTATGTGTTTGTCAAGATTTTTTTCTGACCACATTTCCTGGTCACCATTAGGTTTACCATTATCCTTACATATTTTAATAATGTAAGATAAGAATTACTTTGTGGAACAAAAGAAATGAAGGTGCAGAAATCATAAAAATAGTTATTTTTAGGAATATTAATCTGGGGTAACCTGATTGTAACTAATTCCATATACACACAATACACCAGTATTCATGCATTTTTTAATTAGGCCAAAAACAAAAAAAATATGTCATTGTTTGTCATAGTAGATGCCAAGAGGGACACAAATTCTGGAGATGTTAAGTAAGGAAATGAGGAGATGAAAAGATGAAAAAGGCAAACCCTGTGGGTGTCGCCAGAGAATAAAAAAGGTGAGCAGGGTTGTGCTGAGAGCAGCTTGTCTGAATTCTCTTGGCTCACAACCTGTGGGTGCCAACTATACCCATACTTGCAGCAGAGTAAGCTAGAGGCTGTGGCCAGCCTATGCCCAGCCAGTAAGCCTATTGAGAGGCAGTCTGATGGATACAAATGTGAGCGACAGACTTGCTGCATCAACAGCATCCTGCGCCCAGACAGGTTTTGCTGCTGTGGACAGAAATAAACCATAAATACCCCCTGCAGCCCATGGCTTGCTCACCAAATATAAACATACTGACACTCACTCATTTTCACGCATCAAACAAGAGAAAGCGGGTGCTTGTGTGAACCACATATACGCATCAAAGGTCAAAGACAATTCACTAAGAGGTATTGTATTGTCTTGTTTTGTACCTGCTATGAATTGCTTTATATTTTTTACTTGCATCATTTCAGTTTATGTTTGTCATTTGATGTGCAACTGTTGCAGATGGCTGCTATTTTGTATATAGGTGCCGCTAGGGCTAACAATTAATTAAATAGAATCTCTACATACAAGTGTTTACAAATATGGCCTTACTTTTAAAAATCTTTTTTAATTATGTAACTGTCTTTAAACATTGGCTTCATTTGCGTTTAAAACAACTCCTGGTAACTGAATTCTGGTATACTAGAAAAAAACAACACTCAAGTTTATTAAGCACCTTGAATGTTTTTTTGTTTGAGACTGTCAGAAGCTTCTAAGCTGAATTCAATATGTTAATTTGCCTTTTTTTATTTTATGTATTTAAGTGTACACATAATTGTTTATTTTTAGGCTTAGAATGATTAATTATTCCTTAGTTTTTATGTGTTAATTTTTTTGATAAGTACTGGAAGAATGTCAGATCAAGGTGCCCCAGAACAGCTGGCAGCAGGAAAGAGCCAGGGAGGTGTTGGAGTGACTTACAAGGTACTGATAACTTAAATCTTACTTCCTTCAAAAGTTAAAAAAAAATAATATAGACAACCACTCAACAAAATGTAATGCCAAAATTTCTTTTGTCCAATGTCTTTGAGGAAATAGAATTTTTAAATAAAAAAAATAATAACCTTTATAATTTGTCTTATGTGCAGATCGTGTTGTATGAGTATGAGAACTTCCGGGGGAAAAAGGCAGAGCTGTCAGCAGAGTGTAAAGATGTGAATGAGAAGAATCTGGAAAAAGTTGGCTCAGTCGTGGTGGATTCTGGGCCGTGAGTGCTGACAATTTCATCTTAAAATTCTTTTTTCTAATGAGTGATATGTCATCTGTAACAGGCACTCATTTATCTGACTCCTGTGTGGCTTATTTTGCATTTCAATGTTGTTTGGGTGTACAGATGGGTGGCATTTGAGCAGCGTGGCTTTGCTGGGGAACAGTTTGTTTTGGAGAAAGGAGAATATCCTCGCTGGACCACCTGGACCAATAGCCAGAACAGCTACTGTGTCCTGTCTCTTAGGCCACTAAGAGTGGTTGGTGATCACAGATACATATAACATATATGGCATGAATACAACATGTAAATAGTTATTTAAAGAGTTGTGCATTTTTGTGAACTAGGATGGCGCAGATCACAAACTGCATCTGTTTGAGAATGGGGGCTTTACTGGGAGAAAGATGGAAATTGTGGATGATGATGTTCCCAGCCTGTGGGCTCATGGTTTTCAGGATCGCGTGGCCAGTGTGAAAACATTAAATGGAACGTAAGTATTACCACCTTTTTTTTAACATAACATTTCAAGCTAAAAGTATCGAATTCATTATATATTCTATATTAGACCTGCCTGAGTGATAATCCTTGGTTTGCAACTTGGATTAGCTATATCTTCACTCGCAGTTGATTTGCTAGTTTCAAAGTTAAAATTGTGTAAATGCATTTGATTATATGAGTATTGTGTGAATATTTTTAAATGTATTTAAATGAATGAAAACTACTAAAAGTACATTTTAAGGTTTAAAAATGTACCAGAATATCATGATTTAAGTTCACTGCCAATGGATACATAAGTACAATGCGTAAGTATAATGATACTTAATTGCAATATCTAACTTGTGCATGGCAATGCAACACTCAAGTGTATGACATGTCAGGTCAGCATTTTTCTTGTTATTTATGTTTGTTGAATTTACATTAATCTGTTATGGTTATCTATTGTTATCTTATTGTCTTGTTTACTCTTTCTTCTGAACATTCATGATTTCATTATGCACTTATGTTGCATGTCACATTTTTCTACAAGCTGCTGTACATGAACAAAACTGTTTATATAGGAATATAACTTTTTCTCACTTTCTGCTCTGCCTGTGCAGGTGGGTTGGCTACATGTACCCTGGTTACCGGGGCCAACAGTATGTGTTTGAACATGGTGACTACAAGCATTGGAATGACTGGGGAGCTACGGTGCCACAGTTGCAGTCTGTGCGGCGTGTACGAGACATGCAGTGGCACAAACGAGGATGCTTTACTGCTCCTGAGCCTACTCCTAATCCCAATCCCAACCCTAACCCCACACCACCCCCCCCTGCTCCACCAGCTACAGCTGCTAGCAGTTGAACGAGATTGGCCAGGTCCTTCCAACTGAATATGCTCAAATGGCTGCTAAGAAAATACAAAAAAAGTTAATCACGGCCATTTCCTTGTCCATCTGTTACTGAAAATAAAGCCTTTGGCCTTGAATTGGTATTATCTTTTGGGCCTGTTTACAATTTACTATGTGATGTTTACTATGTGATTTACATGCAATGTAAATGCAATTGCTATTTACTGCATTAGGGCTAAGACTTAAATTTCCTGATTAAATGTATCTAAAAAGAGTTTTCTTTTGAGGCATAATGAATCTTTTTTAGTAACAGCTTGTGAATATTTGGGATCAAGTTAATGACCTCATTTAAATAGTATATATTCAAGAATAATACATCAAAAAATTAAGAAATAAACAAAAAAAAAAACAAAAGACACAGGTAATTTGAATTATTTGAGTAAAATTATATTTGTTTATACTAGCATACAGCTTGAGTACTGGGTGAACTTTGTTTATTGAGGTGTTATTTCATTTGAAACATAATATTTTTAATGTCTTCTTCCAAATATTTAGTATGGTAACCCAGAAACAATGTTTTCAAAGCAAAAAAAGACAAGAACACAATATTAACACCACAGAACACACAAGGCCAATTGTATTATTATTGTCTTAGCTGTGCACAGTAGTGTAACTAGGATTTTGTGAACATGAATGCAACAAAAGAATTTTACTTTATTTGAATAGGCCCCAATAAATTATCTACAGATATAACATTTATCAACACAAAACTTTCTTTTGGAGGTAAAGTTGATTCTGTCAGGGTTAGGACTAGGATAAGGGTTAGATTTATGTTTAGACATAAGGGTAGAGTTAAGGTTTAGGATTAGAAATCACGACAGAGTTTACACGACAGAGTGAAAACTAATGGTAATTATTTACGCACATGTATAATCCCTTTATTATAGCTACATTGACTGTCACAGCATTTGGAACTTTTTATCCTAGGATGTCCTTATTCAGTTTTTTTGTATTTTCAATTTAAACTTTAATTATATAACAGATATTTAAACTGCTTGTTATGTATTATCTTCTACTCAGGTAAAGAAAAAAATCTTTATAGCTTGTAATTTTAAAAGTTTAAGTAGAATGTCATCTCATCTATTTGTATGTATACCAATATGCAGTATTTTCATTGCCTCCTTGGTTCCTGTAGTAGAGCACAGTTTTTGAAAAATATAAACACCTCATAGTTAGTGATCAGTGACAGCACTCTACTCATATAATTCAAAATAAAACAAATGTTTTAGAACTTTCTATAAGCAGAATGAAACAACAAAGCAAACCATGAATAAATATGTTAAATAATACTGTCCTGCTACTGGCTCATGCAGGCAGTTTTCACTTGTGCAGCTTCAGTGCTATGATGAGGCCTAAATCCAGACTGAAATATTTTATGCATGTCATTTCTCTGCAAATCTTTAAGATCTTTGATATATAGGGGAGATTGAGGAAAGTCTATAATTTGACAGCTCAGATGGATCAAGATTATATAAGATAGATCAAGATTTCATAAATTGAGATTTAATGATTGCTAATTGTAAGCACTACTGCTCAGCACCCGCAGAGGTCTCAGTCTCAAGAGCACTAGGTTACCCAGGACGCACTCACACACACACACCCACTCCTAACAATCACCACACATCACCAGTATCTCATTAGCCAGTCCTTATATTGGCTCCCACACTGCAAACAGTGCGTGGAATTAATGTAACATTAACTTACCATTTCCACGCCAGTGTCTGTGCTGAAGCCAGCTCTCTGCCAGGCTTCACCTCAGCTCCTATTCTTCATGCAGTCAGAGCATGGCTCCTAAGCCAGCACTCCGCCAGGCTTCTCCCCTTCTAAAAACTCGGATTCACGGCACAGTAGCGTGGCTCCAAAGCCAGTTCCTGGTTTCTGTTTTGCCCATTTTCTCAACTCCTGTATTGTGTTACAATAAAAAGCCTGCACATGGATCTAACATCTTCTCCTGGTAGTGATTCATTACACTAATTTAAAAGGTTTCAAGATATAGCCAAGGCTACATGACTTTATTATAAAAAGAAGAGGCTTAGTTATTTCTTCCAAAACTTTAAATAAATTTGTGGGAAATGGATGTAGAATAATTATAGATGGGTTTTGAAAAGAAGCCATTTGGACCAGCTCTGTCTGTTGGCTCTGTAATACACTATGCTCAAGATCTAGATTAGTTTTGCAGGTCAGTGCACTTGTAGTTGTTCACTAAATTTAGATTTTTTTTGCCTGTTTCAGTTTTATTTTTGAAAAAATTCACGAAATCACCACTACTGTTATGTATGTGAAGATCAATAGCTGTTTGGATCCTTTTTAGTTCAGAGATTGAGCTAAATAATAGTCTTCAATTGTTTATGTTATTTTTAATCATAGAGTGATATCAGATGAACGTGCTACAGTTTGTACTGTTCTATAGTCTAAAAAACTAAAAACCTCAGTTTAGCATTAAAACAACATAAAAAATAATATATTTCTTGAAACAGTTTTAAATATAAGACTGATGTTTTCAAGAGAGTCTTTTTTGAACAGTTTCAGTGGCAGCCATATATACATTTTTTTATCAATTTTTTTCATTAAACACTCATCTTGAAAATGAACTTCAATATATTTCTTGAGTTTCCTCTAATACTCTGACAATCTTTGCTGCAAAAATGCTTTAGAACAGTCAGAATTGCTGTACGGAAATAACTCAACATGAAAGCATTATACTAAGTGAGCCCAGCGTTTTCTGCCAAATAACTGTGATAAACGTAAGACAATTGGCCTTATGTCACGTTTTGCAAGAAACATTTAAAACTTCAACCTGGGTAAACCTGGGTAAAGTAGTTTGTCATTGACTTTAAAAGTCACGTTGGTACATCTAATCATGCAGAAGCATTCATGTAGAAGCATTGACTGTATTGTCAGAATTGTGAAAAATCATTGTGACTGAATAATGACTTCCAGAGCAAAATTAAACCTATCAATGTTTAATGGAAGATCTTGTTTTATGAGAAATATATCTAAACATTAATTTAATCAGCATTTGATGTAAACATCATTATGGTACTTCTAAAGCACTGTAAGGTTTTGACTGTAAGAAAGCAAAAGTGCTTTCTTACAGTCAAAATCTTTGTAAATCATTCACTTAACTTAATGCCATCAAACAGCCTTTTGATGATTTTTTTTTCATAAAACTGTGTAAATTGTAAGTAATCATGCCTGAACTTGTGTTGTCATGAGACCTTCATCTTGAAAAAGAATCGGAATGTAGGTTTTGAATTTGACACTTACCATCTATTAAGGTACCTCTAATGCATTTTCTCTGCTGCAGAATATGTCATTTTCATGTTTTCATGAGAAACATTATCTTGGAAAAAATAATTTGCATGTAGCTGTCAAACACATTATATAGTATATATAAACACAAGTATATAAGTATATAAAAAACACTGAAAAGACGTTTATCACCTTGAAGTTGCTGTTTAGAACAGTCAGTATAGCAGTAGGGCTTTATAAAAAATAATTAATTGAGGGGACTGTGAGTTTACTATAAAACTATTTTTGGAAGAAAAAAAGCTGTTCTGGCCAAAAATCACATTTTCATGAACATCTAAACATTATATAAATCCTGAGTGTTAGCTGTATTTGACTGTAAGTGTCATTTTGGTGCCTCTGATAATCTGAAAAGGCAGATACTACAATGCAGAAGCGCTGAAATAATTCTTATTTAATTATATTTACCTAGGATTACTAGCAGCTGTCTGGGACGTGTAGACTCAAGTCAGAGACCCCCAGGCAAAGAGGGGGTTATATTTAAAAAAAACTGGCTGTTGGAGCTCTGATATCGCTAGACACAGGTGGACCCTTAAATCTTTTACAGAAAAGTTCAGTCTATGCAGCCATAAGGTTAATGTTTTAGATATGTAAGGCCTGTGGGAGCTCTGATGCAACCATATGCAGATTTGATCCCCAGTACTTTCAGTGTAGAGGTCAAACTTGTTGAGGCTAGCTGTGGGAGTTTAGAAGCAGTCAAACTCAGGCCTAAAACTCAAATACTTTATTGTATTGGTCAAATTTACTGAAAATGGCTGTGGGTGATTCAGGTCCCGAACTCATGACCTTTGATATATGAGGCAGTTTTAAACAAGACATTCTCTAGGAACATAGTCAGTCAAAAATATGCTTGAGACTCACCACCTTCAGTAAAGCAGTAATTTTCTCTGGCTGTAGGAGCCTTGAGGTGGCCGGATTTACAAAACAATTGTGTAGAGGTCGTACAATTTGAGGCTAGGTCATACACTTTGAAGTAGTCAGACCCAGCAATTTAGTCATGGGGTATATTTTTTCTAGTTGCCTGGCAGCTCTCTGAGGCATGCAGATGCAGGTCTGGGAGCCGACAAATCAGGCAAAGGAGCTCATATTTATTGAAGCTGGCTGTTGGGGTACTGAGACAGACATTGATACTAAGCCAGATTCAGGATCCAGGTCCAACACTTTTACAGAAGACATCATACTCATTGGGGCTACTTCTGGGGGTTCTGAAGCAGCCAGACCCAGGGTCACAGCCCAGCCTCACCAGCATAGTTGTCATGCTCATTAAAGTTGGATTTTGTTACTCTAAGGCAGCCAAACTCTTTAATCCTAGAACGAAAGCAGACATGGGTCCCAGAACCAACATCTACTTATTAATTGTCCATTGTTTGAAAGTAGCACTGGTAGCTCTTAGGTAGCTTTTGTTTTGAGTCCTAACCCCTTCAATCAATTTATTGAAATTGACTGTAAAAAATCTGAGGCAGACAGACTCAGCAATGTGACCCATCACCTTAGGTGTTTGACTCATATTCATTGAAGCTGGCAGGAGGACCTCAGTGGTCATTTACACTGATTCTGGCGGTGACAGTTCTGAGGCAGCCAAACATTTTCAGCTTTTTGTAAAATTCAATGGGGCTGGCTGTGAGAGCTCTATATAAGCCAGACTGAAAATCAAAACTGAACACCTTCAGACTTGGGTCTTATATAACACACTTGGCAACACCTCGAGGTGTCAAGGTTATGTTCACCAAAGATTTCTGGGAGAGCTCTGTTGCCTCCAGAGGCAGGCCACGGATTCCAAACCTTTAGCGTAAAGGTCATTCTCATTAAAGTTGTTTATGAGAGCCCTGATGCCATCGGACTCAAGACAAAGGCCCAACACATTTAGTAAAGTGATCATTGTCATTGAGGTTAGCTCTGGGAGTTCAGTGGCAGCCAGACTCTGGCTTGAGATCTAAAAACTTCGGCTTAGAGATCATGGTTTACTGCAGGGCTGGACTGGGACAAAAAATCGGCCCTGGCATTTTTGGCTTAGACCAGCCCGTCAAAATTAGCGGAGCACAGCCGACCAGTAATTTACGTATGTTCTGCAAGGGAATGTATTTTACTCTTATGTATTTTGCTGTCAATTAATAACAGCATCATATTAAAAAAACAACATTTTGCCTTATTAGAAATTTACAGTGATCAAATAACCATTGTGAAAAGCAAATAAGTAAATTTACTCATACTGTAGTTCTACCACTTTTGTCTACTGATATTTATTTTCAGAATTTTCCTGATATAACAGCTCAATTTAATTCTTCAGGTTAAAAGGTGCTCCCTCCATATAAAAGCTATACCATGCATTTGGATCAGGCTAAAAACAGGCTGCTTTGTGAATCATGCAACACATCAGCATTTAGGAAGAGTTTAGGAATTACAGCTCTTTAATATGAAGCTGCCTCTTTTTCTAAGAACCAAAAGTACTTGAGAAGCTGGTTCTCACCCACCTGAAGGAGAGATCACCAACCCCCAACTAGACCCCCTACAGTTCGCGTATCGGGCCAACAGGTCTGTGGACGATGCAGTGAATATGGGACTTCACCACATCCTCCAGTCGACCGTCCAAGTACATATGCAAGAGTTCTGTTCTTGGACTTCCGCTGTGCCTTCAACACCATCATCCCCGGACATCTACACACCAAACTGATCCACCTCAGTGTGCCAGCCTTCACCTGCCAGTGGATCACAAACTTCCTCACTGGCAGAGAGCAGCAGGTGAGGCTGGGAAAGATCACCTCAGGAACCAGGACCATCAGCACAGGTGCTCCACAAGGCTGTGTTCTCTCCCCGCTGCTCTTCTCACTCTACACAAATGAGTGTACCTCCACAGACCCCTCAGTCAAAATCCTGAAGTTTGCAGATGATTTGACAGTCATTGGTCTCATACAGGACAGTGACGAGTCTGCCTACAGACGGGTTGTGGAGCATGTGGTCCTCTGGAGCAACCACAACAACCTGGAGCTGAACACAGCCAAGACAGTGGAGATGAGAGTGGACTTCAGGAGAAGCCCTCCAACCCTTCCAGCACTCATCATCCTCAACAGTACTGTAACTGCTGTGGACTCCTACAAGTTCCTGGGTACAATAATCTCCAGGGACTTGAAATGGGACTGCAACATCAGCGCCATCATCAAGAGAGCTCAACAGAGGCTGTACTTCCTGCGTCAGCTGAGGAAGTTCAACCTGCCCAAGGAGCTGATGGTGCAGTTCTACACCGCCACCATCGAATCTGTCCTCACCGCATCCATCACAGTGTGGGGCAGCTCGGCCACCAAACACGACACCCACAGACTGCAGCGCATCATCATGTCTGCATTGAGAACCATCGGTGTGAAGTTACCCTCCCTACCGGACCTGCACACGGCCAGAACCAGGAAGGAACGCTACATTCTGGACACAGTCTACTACATACACACTTCCATATCCAGATGTTCTTTCACTCTTCTTCTTGTTCTGCACTTTTTATTTATCTGATAGTCTCAGAACACTCTGTACCATTGTCTCAACCAGTGACTCTTCTGTTCTTCATATTTATATCTATTTAATTCAGTCTGCACTGTTCTTTACTGCTGCACTTAGCACTTTACTTTTAATATACAACTCTGCACATGTTAAGTTTACAGGTGTGTCTGTGCGTGTATGTCACTGTGTGTGTGTGTGTGTGTGTGTGTGTGTAGATTGGATGTGCTACTTCTGTAATGTCAGTTATCGTGCACTGTGAGCTTCTGTTACCAAACACAAATTCCTTGTATGTGTGAGCATACTTGGCAAATAAAGTCCGATTCTGATACTTGGACAATTATCTCAACGGCTATTTCATGGGCTGCATGGGCTATTCCCTCGTTAATCCATAAGGTCTGGAGTTGATTCCAGGTGTGGCATTTGCATTTGGAAGCTGTTGCTGTGATCCCACAACATGCAGGCAAAAGAGCTGACCATCATTAGGCTGAAAAAAGAAGAAATCCATCAGTGACATAGCAGAAATGTTAGAAGTGGCCACATTAACAGTCTGGTACATTCTGGGAAAAAAGATTGCACTGGTTAGCTTGGGAACTCAAAAAGGCCTGAACATCCTTGGAAGACATCAGTGGTGGATGGCCGCAAAATCCTTTCCATGGTGAAGAAAAACCCTTTTTACAGCATCCACCCAAGTGAAGAAAACTTTCTTTTATGAAGACTTTATGAGAGCGAATACAGAGGGTTCCACCACAAGGTGCAAACCATGAATGAACTCATAAACATAGAAAGGCCAGATTAGACTTTGCCAAAAAACATCTAAAGAAGCCAGCCCAGTTCTGGAATAGCATTCTTTAGACAGATGAAACTAAAATCAACCTAAATCAGAATGATGTGAAGAATAAAGCATCAAAGTACACCACATGTTAAAGCATGTTGGCGACAATGTGATGGCATGGGCATACATGGTTTCCAATAGCACTGGGTCACTGGTGTTTATCAAAGATGTGACAGAGGACAGAAGCAGCTGGATGAATTCTGAAGTGTACAGGGATATATTTCTGCTCAGAATAAACCAAATGCAGCAAGGTTGATTGGACGGCACTTCACAGTACAGATAGACAGTGACCCAAAACATACTGTGAAAACAACCCAGGAGCTTTTTAAGGCAAAGAAGTAGAATATTCTGCAAAGGCCGAGTCAATCACAAGATCTCAACCCGATTGAGCATGCATTTCAGACAAAACTCTCAAAAAAGCAACAACTGAAGACACCTGCAGTAAAGGCCTGGCTAAGCATCACAAAGGAGGAAATCCAGCGTTTGGTGATGTTCATGGGTTCCAGATATCAGACAGTCATTGCCTGCAAAGGATTTTGAACAAAGTATTAAAAATGAACATCTTATTTATGGTAATGTTAATTTTCCTAATTACTTTTGAGTCCCTGAAATGAGGAGGCTCTGTAGAAAAATAGAATTCTTAAATGTTTCATAGGATATGTTTGTTCAATCTCTTGAATTACACCCAAAAGTTCAATTGCATTTAATTTCAAATCCAATGTGGTGGCATGGAGAGCCTAAATCATGAAGATTGTGTCCCTGTCCAAATATTTCTGGACCAAACTACTGTATGTGCATGAAGGCCATGACTATGAGAAAAAAGTAGAAAAAAAGCATATGCACATGTGAAACAGTTTTTTTAGCCACATGCATTGGGTTGATTTGCATTGTGTTGCTTCAGTGTCACAAGGAGGTAAAGCACCAGGCAATCAGCAGGGACTATTCAAAGTACCATGGTCAGAACTACATGTATCATTGGCTAGAAGGGGGCTTGGACCCATGGATGCATAAGGTATCCGACCCTGGTATTTCTGACTGGGCCCACACACACATACACACACATAATAAATGGGGTAGAACCCATTAATATGATGCCAAAATCAGATTTTTGACCCAACAGACATCAATGTCCTCTGAAGCAGGAGGCTGTTGATGGCATCACCCCAGTATTTCAGTGAATATTGGCAGCAGGGGTCATAGTTCCATGTCCAAATTCACCAGTATGGACCCCAATTCTCAGAAACCAAGTTGCAAGGAGTGGAGATTTGTGTAGGATCTGCTGGCAGTGAATGCTGCAGCAGTACAAAGGGCACCAAATGTACCAAACCGCCACACCATTTTAACCAGAAGCAAATGCTGTGTTTGTGGAAATGAAAAAGGCATTACAAACAACACCAACATGGGGTAGTCCCAATTCTGAAAAGCCTTTCATCCAGACAGTGGATTAGAGAAATTGTTGTATGCTCTCAGTTTTGCTCCAGAAACATGTAGCATATTTCTTACGGAAGCTCGAAAACATCGAAACATCGCATCTATCTGCACAGCGTTGGTTGAAATCCAAATATCACAGTTAAGCGGTATATTGCTTTAAACCACACCTCACTCCTCCCCATTGTGTTGCACTCACTTCAATTATTTCTCATAGGGAAGACCTAAAGGAGGATCTGCTGGACAATCCTGACCTTATCCTGTATGTTGATGATCCAAGCAGCTGCTCAAGCAGCTGAGCTAAAGGCCCTGATTGACGCAGCATACGGCTATAGCTAACGAAAAGCTCATGTGGAGAAAAGCTGAACGCACCTTCAAAGACGGGATACAGTGTAGCAAACCATGTTTACCAAGAAGTATGTTTCCATATTTTACTAAATTTACACACAGTAAGGATCATGTGTGTAAAAGGAGGGTTTTGGACCAAATAAGGCACTTGTTTTTGGTCATGATGCAGACAAGAATGAGACCAAAACAGCAGCTGAGTCCAGTTGAAATTCTGTTCGGGAGACCGCCAAATACAGGCCTCTGCAGTGGCTGACGTGTATCAACGTAGCCCAGGCAGGTGAAACAGCCGGAACACACCTTGATAGATCAATTGATGCTATACTACTGTTAAAATCTCCTCTCTACCCTGTCTCGAGTTCACTCACAGGTGAAAGACTCCCTGCTGAAGGCCGCTGAGGGACAATTGCATGACCTGACGCCAGCAGACTGGGTGGTGATTAAGGATTTCTGCAGATCCAGGTGGAGCAAGGCGAGGTGGTTGGGACCATACCAGGTCCTCCTGAAAATGCAGATGGCAGTAAAGGCTGAAGGACGAGCTACGTTGATACACGTCAGCCACTGCAGAGGCACCCCAGACCCTAGCGGGACCATCACTGTTTATGAAATGTTTTCTACTTTCAGCTTGCCATAATCGTTTGAGTGTTTGACACAAACATATTGTTTATTTTTAATACCATATAGGGGAGAATTCCACTACAAACCCATAGGAACTGGCTCTTATCTCAATAAACAGACTGCCTTAGTCATCCTGCCCCAAGATGCACAGGTCTGCATAAAAGCTTGGATTTCAGAGGCGCAAGTTAGAGTTCGCTCTCAACCGTATGGTTTTCTGTATGGTACTGAGTGACTCTCATTAAAGCTGTTACATTGTGTAACCACTCTCTGGCTTTATTTCCACCACAATCTCTTATTCAACCAGACTCAGGGAATAGATCCAGTACCTTCAGCATATTCATTATTATCTAATCCTTATTGCTGCCTGTAGTTGCTCTGAGGCAGACTGTGATTCAAAGCCGAGACCCAACCCCTTCAGTGTAGTGATCATGCTTAATGAAGCTGCCTGTGTGCAGTTTGTTGCAGTCGGGTCAGGTCAACACCAACAGACTCATTTTGACAACTATACAGAATATTTTGAGATCTATACTGTTAGGGTATCTTGAAAAATCTCAGCCCAGTTCAAGTTAGTTTCACATGTTTTGCTAAAACCAGTGAACCATTAAATTTGTGCAGCTGAAAGAACTTTAAGACACCAGAAATGTTGAAGATAAAACCTAGACAACAGCACTTTTAAGTTGACATAGATCTGAACCATGAATCTTACAGTTGGAGGACCAACATCTTACCTGGCAAGCCACCCATGGCTCATAGTTCAGCTTTATTTAGTATGTACAGAACAAATTTGGTGACATTTTATTATTGGAAGTAAAATCAGCAAATGCTTTCACTTACTATTTTTCAAATTTATTCAACCTGTGATCAAAATGAACTAATTATACATATAAAATTGCCAGTTGAGTCAGATCAGCCTGGTTACATTTATTAAATCATGTGCTGAAGCCATCTTACCCAAAAACTAAACTTTTTTACATTGAATATTTCATTTGAAACTCCGCAAACTGTTTTCAGTTAAATCAGGATGAAACTAGGGTTACTAGGGTTAAAAAACACAAGAAACAGTTCAGATCTCAATTAATTTATCAGTGTATGGCTCCATCTAGTGTTCTAAAAAGGAAAATCTTTACCCCACAAACAGTGCTTAATTTGTGCTGGATCTTGCCAGAACAAGATCCGGCACCTCTCATATTTCAGGTACCTGTGTTTCAGAACTTATTTATGTGGATCCACCACCTCTTTGATGTCTTTGTTTTGAAGGACACCAAAAACTATTCATCCAGTGGCATCTCTGGGATCTTATGGTTGCAGCTCCTTACAGCATACATTAAAGCTAGGATTATTTTATTGCATAGATTGCTACTATGTTAGATGGACACTTGAAGCACTGTTGTGCCTATGCGTTCCAGGACCTTTTCCCTCACTGCCACTTGCAGGATCAACCCACCTTTAGTGTTCCATTACCTGATGTTTTACAAATTAAGCACTGCCCACAAATGAAAACATTTGACCGCCCATGAGCTCCCACAAAATGCCTTGTTCTAAAGTGCCTAACATGCCAAAGGTCACAAGTTCAGGAACTAAATGTTTCTGGCTCAAAGCACCCACGGCCATTTTCAATTAATATGACCACTACACTGATTTTGGGTCTTGGGCCCAGGTTTAGCTGCTTCTGAGTTCCCACAGCCAGACTTAATAAATATGTCTTCCACGCCAAACGTGTTGGGGCTTGGAGTCTAGTTGCATCAGAGCTCTCACAATCAGCTTCAACCTTTGCATAAGCCAACCTGAATAAATATGACCAGAGTCACCAGCCACACTCTAAATTGTTTTCATCTGTTTGTTTCTTTCATTTTTCTACAGTCATACTTATGAGCCAAACTAATTTTATCTCTTTCCTCTTCCTGAGATAATGACTGTCCTCCCCGTCCTGCTGAATCCGGTTGGAAGACTGACTGTCAGAAAGATTCAGGCAGATTCTGACAACATTCAGTAACTCTTTAATGTATATCAATGCTTGCGGTGGGAGTTCTGTAAAAAGAGAAATCTCTGCCAGAAAGACTCAGGCCCAGAACAACTTCTACATAGTAAATTTTAATTACACTTTCTGTGTGAGCTTATAGACAGTCAGACTCATGCTCAAGACACTTCACTGAAGTAGTGATTTGAGTGAGCCAGATTTGGCCTTTAGACATATCACTTTTTGTACAGGGGGCTGGCTGTTGTAGCTCTGAAGCAGACAGACTAAGGCCCAAGATCCAACACTTTTAGCATGGAAGCCATATTAATTTTTGCTGCCTGTGTAAGCTCTGAGACAGCCAGACGTAGACTGTGGAGCCAGCCTCGATCCCTTTTCCCCTCAACAATACCTTTTGCACAGGGGTCATAATACAGTGAGGAAAATAAGTATTTGAACACCCTGCGACTTTTGCAAGTTCTCCCACTTAAAAATCATGGAGTGGTCTGAAATTTTCATCTTAGGTGCATGTCAAGTCAAGTTTATTTGTATATTGCTTTTTACAACGATGTTGTCACAAAGCAACTTTACAGGAGTTGAAAAGCATGAAAACATGAAATCACAACACTTTATCCCCTGTAAGCAAGCCAGAGGCGACGGTGGCAAGAAAAAACTCCCTCAACTGGAGGAAGAAACTCACAAAGGGAGACCCATCCTCCTCTGGTCGAACAGTATTTACAGTTTAATAAACTAAAGCTAAGTCTGAAGGTAAAAGCTTTAGAAGCTGCACATGTGGTACATCAGGTGGATGATACAGCGATCTAGTCAAGGATGGAGCAAATGGCACGAATGGAGAGGAGAGCTGGTTGGTGCCAGGTGACAGGGGGGGCCCCTGGTGGTCAGTCCTTTACAGTATTCGGCGGGACAGGTGGGCAGTTATTTCCTCAGAAGGAGAAAAGAGACCAGAGTTAGTTCTGGTTTGAGTTAGTACAGAGGAAAGGAAGCACTTCAGAGTGTAGCTGGCGACTCTGATCCTAAACAGAATGAACTAAAAGGAGAGAAGCTGCACATGTGCTACATCTGAGGGATATAGTAATGCATGTCAAAGTGTAGCGGAAAAAGAAGGGCTGGTTGGTGCCAGCTGATAGTCATACCTCCAACAGTATTTGACGGGACAGGTGGGCGGTTATTACTTCAGAGAGATAGAGAAAAAGAAAAACAAAGATAGTTCTGGTTTGGGTTAGTACAGAGGACTCAAGGTGTAGCAGAAAGAGGAGAGCTGGTTGTTGCCAGATGACGAGGAGGCCCTGACAGTCGGACCTCCAACAGTATTCGGTGGACAGGTGGGCAGTTATTACCTCAGTGAGAGAGAGAAAACTAATTTGTAAAGATTATTCATGTTAATACTCTGTTTTTATATGGTTAGATTTCCTGTTATAAAATGCATGATACAATTTTGTTTAATAAGGTCTGTGATATTCTTAATAAACCATCAAGCCTGGGTGGAAGAGTGGCCAAATGGGTCCACAGCCTAGCCTGTCCTGGGTTTCACTCCTAGCAAGGAACCAAAGGAGGAGACAGATTTCAGACAGGAAGCTAAAAAAGTTAAGATACCCTGTGGATGTGTACTTTGTCATTAACCTAACATTCAACTAAATATCTATTAAATGCAACTAAATTGAGGGATAGATTATTTACTGTTTTGATTTAGTGTTTAAGTCTAACCCTGAACGTAACAGAAAACCTAAACCCACTCCTAACCCTAATCCATATTATATGTACTCTACTGTTGATTATTAACTGAGAACCACCAGAAAATGTGTTAATGATGTATATCATCTATAAGGGAGCTTCAAAATAAGGTATGAACCAAAAAATAAACTACAAAAATCTTATGCCACATAAAATAACATCAACAGTCTCAAATTATTATTTTTTCTTTTTTAAAAAACAACCACAGCTGTATTACAGTTAGTATGAACCACAAATCTCAAGAAATTCTGCTGGCTTCCAATATCTAGACTATGTTGGTAAAGTAAAGTAATTTAACACCTGCTCTTAACTGACTCAAAATCAAGACTTAATGAGACTTTAAGAAATGTTGGTCAGGAAAAATAACATGAGCAAAATGAATTCAATTAGAATTGACAACCTTTTGTTTTTAGACAATAGTCTTCAGGCTTTTGCATATAATTTTACACACACAAATCAAGAACAATAACAGTCAACCCAAATAATGAAACATGCAACATCCAATGAAACAAGTTTATCACCAACATCTAAGGAAAGAAAGCACAATTTCACATATTTATGTCTTTGAAAGAGAAAAGATCCTAACAAATAACAGCAATAACAACATCAATGACAACAAAAAAAAACCCTTAACAACACACGCCTGTGTTAGAATAGCTGAGAACCTTGACATCCAAGAACTAAGAGTTCTAGGTCAACCCCTGAAAAACAACCCTATAGTACTAGCCCTCCTCCACTTTACACACTTCTACACACCTTTATCTGCCCAAATTTTAATTGTGCACTGCTTCATTTCAATTGATTATGTAAAGATTAGATAACTGCAAAAATGATGAAATTGTCTAGACAATGACAACTTGCAGGTTTAAGATTCTAAACCATGAGAAACATTCAAGATTATGTGAGGTCACATTTTATCCTTTGAGTTCTCCAAAAAAAAAGGCTCAAAAACACTTTGTATCTTTGTATGTATGCAGGCTTATACACCTACCAGCTACCTCAATAATTATACCTCCTTGCATCCACACTCATTGTTGATTTTGTCAGCTCCACACAGGAGCACTTTGTGGTTCTACACATATAGACTGCAGTCCATCTGCATACATTGTTATCCTTCTTTTATCTTTTTCTTAGCAGGTATTATGTGTGTCTTGGATGCTTCTCAACATTGTAGTGACACTGATGTGTCATTAACATGCAGACCATAGTCTTGGTCCGGACCTAGACATTGTCCAATGCGGATCCAAACCGATAAACTATCGGTTTGCAGCGCAGTAAACACACAGACCCGTCACGTGTGTTGTAAGATCACCAAAGGCGCTCCTCAGCCAAACAGATCTGTGCAGATACGGGAGTGCAGATTCAGTGCATACACAGGCGAGGTTCTGAGACGGTGGTGCTAACTAAAAGCAGATGTTTATCTCATATGTGTGTGAGAATGACCCGGACACCATTTCAGCCCATGTTTAAAGTCGTGGCAAGAGCTCACTTCTCTCACTAAACAAGAGAAAGTGTGAGAGAGCATAAAAGAGGGAAATAAACTGTTGTGCACTTTTCTTTACTGTTTCTATAACTAAGCACCAAATGATGCACTTTGTGTGATGAAAAACATTTATTTGAAGTGCTGAGAATGATCCACCACACAAATAATCCCTGTTCTGTGGTGGTCCTGTGAGGGGCTGTGTATTTATTTGCCAAAAATCTGCTGGTTGTCCAAGTAGTGCTTAGGAAACTATAGGGGCTTTGTAGATTAAAACAATATTCATGATACATTTATGTTAAGCTGGTTTGTCACATATTTGACAGGTAGAGGGTATTTTGTTAACACAGCTAAACATGTCTCAGACAATAGAATGACATTCCCTGTGATGTACCATAAGGCCCTGAACTCTCCCAGCTTATGTGAAAAGTGTTTTTGGCATTAAAATATATGTGCAAAAATACACATTTTTTTGCTAATCTTACAGACCCATATTTATTACACAGTATAACATAGAAAACCTATCAGATGTTGAAAGTGAGATATTTTAAAATTTGATAACAGCGACGCATCTCAAAAAAGTTGGGATGGGGCAGTAACTGAAGTGGTTTTAATAAAAACAACCGGAGGAGCAATTTGCAACATGACTGGGTATAAAAAAAGTACTTTAAAAAGGCACAGTCTCTCAGAAGCAAAGATGGGCAGAGGTTCACCTAACAATTCACCTAAAAAAAAAAAAAAATCCTAACAATTGCAAAACAATTTCTGAAAAATGTTCATCAACGTAAAATTGTGAAGCCCATGGATATGCCACCATTATTAGTACATATCATCATCAAAAGATTCAGAGATTCAGGGCTAAGGAAATCATTGTCTGTGAACACAGTTTAACATGCAATCGACAAATATGAGTTTTAAGCTGTATCATGCAAAGGCATAGGTCAACATGATCCAGAAAAGCTACAGTCTTCTCTGGGCCAAAACTCTTTAAAAATGAACTGAGGCATAATTAAAAACTGTTCTGTGGTCAGATGATTCTTTTTGGAAACAACAGCCATGTGGACTCAAGAGGAGTGGGACCATCCAGCTTGTTATCAGTGCACAGTTCAAAAGCCTGGATGTCTGATGGAAGGAGTTGCATTAGCGCCTAAGATGTGGGCAGCTTTTACATCTGGAAAGGCACTGGCAATGCTAAACAGTATACAGAGGTTTTAGAAACATATGATCCCACTCAGACAGCGTCTCTTGTATATTTCAGTAAGACAATGCTAAGACATATACTGAATCCATCACAACAGCATGGCTTTGCAGAAGAAAAGTCTGGATGCTGAACTGGTCTGCTTACAGTCCAGACCTTTTAGCGATAGAAAATATTTGGGCATCATGAAATGGAAAAATACGGCAAAAAAGACAGAAAGGATTGTATACAGAATCCTACATCAGACAAAATGTGACAACATTTCTTTTTTTAAACTCCAGCAATTGGTTTTCTCACTTTACAGACATTTTTAAATTGCTGTTAAATGAAAAGGGGATGCTATACAATGGAAAATATGGCTCTGTCCCTACTTTGATATGCTTTGCTGCCATCAAGTTCTAAATTAGTTAATCATTTTCAAAATGATTAAATGTTAAAATGTCTCATTTTCAACATTTGATACATGTTCTACTGTGAATAAAATGTGAATATATGATATTTGTAAATCATTGCATTGTGTTTTTATTTACACTAATTTACATTTCTAACTTTTTGTAAAGTGCATTGTACTATTTTTAAGACAGTTACATTCTACTTTGTTAATAGTGGTTGTGCCACTAATATTAAATATATCAAACATACATTTGTTGCGCCCATATGCATCATTGCCACAACTTGCATTTAACTTAATTGTTTCCTGTTGGAATGACAATATGACACTAATTATATATATGGCAATGACAATAATTGTTTTAATAACATTTAAACATCTTGGCTTCAGAACATTCTATAGCATTGCAAAGTGGCACTTTTTGTGGCCGTGCTTACTAAACAGACAAACTCATGATGTAGCATTCACATTTACATGCCATTTTTCTTTAAGAATATAAGTGAATTGAAAATAGGATAAAATAATAATAACAAATATTTTTTTAATTAAATTTAATCCTTTGGATTTAAACTTTAATCTTTTTAGTGATATTATTTTAACAATAAATGATTTATTTGCTGTTAAAGCACAGTTCATACTATAGCAAGAAAAATCACTCCACCAGCCAAGCAATAAAACCACATCAAGATCAAATTTAGACATTTAGATATTTTCTTTCAAAAAACATAAATGTGTGAATTTTCTCCATTTAACTAGTTTACATGCTGCTGAAATTAATCATTGGAGAAAGGTGCCTCTGATATTGACTGAATCTGCCTCTATTAATACATGCACCATCCTGTATGTTTAGTTATACATATTTTAATTACCACATGCATCACATTTTAGTGAATATTATTATTTTGTATCTATAGTTAGTTTACTAAATAAGTAAAATTAGTAAAAACTGAAGTAAAATCACAGCAGTCTATCATTAAGGATCTTGAATACCTTCACAGTAGTCATACTTACAAATAATGCACAAATACATTTTTAAGACATATGAGGATACTTTAATGATAAAAGCAATGCCTTACTTCTTCATGGCATCCTTCTTCTGGATGTCAATGTTATCCCACCACTTGAAAAGGTAAGAGCAGATCTCAGACCAGATCATTTTTCTTCGTTTGTCTTCATGCAGCTTTACCACCAACATGGTGGATGTGCTGTGTCTGATCTCTGTAGTAGTCATCAAAAGTCTTAAGCCAACCTGAAGAAAGCAGTAATTTGTGATTATTTTATTTGGAGCTAGGGGATCTTTTTTAGTTAGCTCAACAACTGACCATTGCTACAACAGTCAAAAAGAAACAAACAAAACAAAAAACACTGTAACATTTCAGAATAGTTGGGACAGATGCATTTCTGTGTTCACCACAGCAGAATGTATCAGCATGTAAATCAGTTTTTATAAATGTGAGATACTGCCTTTATCATAAGATGCTGTACATTGCTTTTTACATAGTCTTGGAATAAGTGTTCACATATACTCATGACTAAATGCCAGTAGCTAAGGGCTTATTACTATTTGTTCCAGAGTACCAAAAAAGTAGGAATGCATCTACATTGAAGGACATCTGGAGGAATATGTATTTACTTATGTCTTCTGCCTTGATAGCCGGCCAATCCTTCAATACAGTTCAAAAATCCCTTTTCATAAAATAAGGATTACGTCCAACATATTGTGATTTTTTATACATACCTTACAAGCACAATACAGATTTTCCTATGGTATCTATACTGTTCACTTAATGCCCTCCATGCCCACTGGAATCATGTGACTGAAAACAACTTATTACAGACGTAATTTAACTAAACTAGTAACACACAAACAGTCTTGGGATGCTTTGCCCATTGAATAAAGGCAGCAGACAAAGCCTGCTTACTAGCAAATCTGTTCTTTTTAAGACAGGTTAGTATGAATCAGGCATTAATGTAAACAACTTTCAAAAGACCTCAGAAGATGCATTAAGCTGTAAAAGGCTACAAAAGCATTACAAAAGACCTGTGTGCACATCAATGCACCTAAAAATGAAGAAAATTCAGGACTGTTGCTGCTCTACCTAGGAATATGTGTCCTGTTAAGATCACAGGCAAATCTTGAAAGAGAAAGCAAAACACACAACTGTGTTTATGTGACCCAATTTCTTATGGCTTCAAAAGTAAAAGTAACTCACTTGTAATATTAAAAACAAGTCCACAAATAATTTGTAATTTGCTTTCTAATGTGGATCGGTCACTAACATCAAAATGGGGAATCCACAACTAAATACAGTTGGACTCTACAACAAAATTTGTGGCTGTTAACATTCCAGGCAGATCCTGCTGAGACTTGCAGCTGAAGCTTTCTTCCTATTCCTATTCTTATTGAAATTTCCATTCCAAAATTTAAATGTGCTCTGTAAAAATTCTGTGCTCTGTACCTGGCCATTATTCTTTGTCCATCTTTATGTACTTGACTAAGAAACCCTGCCAAGGTCTTGGCTAATCAACCATCCAAAGTTAGCTAACCAAATATCTTTGCAGTGAAATCAATATGTTTAAGTATGTTTCACATTAAAATATGATTAAAGTCACAAAATCTCACATTTACCAAAAGCATATGGTGGAGATTTCAGTCAAAATTATGTTTTTGCGATATGTTATTGCAGTCTAGCGGTTCTGACAGTTCTACAGCCTTTCGGTGCGTTTAGAGGGCAGGAATGGCCTTTTCTCTGCGCTAGACGTACCATAATGATTTTTTCACTCAAGGGCAGATTACTAAGCACAAGTGTGTTATTGGACACTTGTGTTCCATTCAAACATTTCTGTTGTATATTGACAAATGTTCATTGTGGAACATACTCTTCAATTAATTTACACTCTAAACGCGCTGAGAGGCTGTAGAACTGTCAGAAGCGCTAGACTGCATTATCACATCGCAAAAACATCTTTTTGACTGAAAACTCTGTTTTCCACCATAAGCTGATGTTAAAAGTGAGGCTTTGTGACTTTAAACATGTTTTAATGTGAAACATAGGAAAACATGTTGATTTGATTTCAAAAGTACTTAAAATTCCCCTAACACACTGAAAAGGCGTTCTCTGCACTGTAGAAGCGTTTCCCGGCTTTAGAATGGTCCGAATCGCTGAAGAGCATTATTTAAACATGAAGACATCTTACTTGCTGAAAACTATGTTCCACTATATGTTTGGATGGAACACAAGTGTTCAGTAAAACACTTGTGCACAGTAATCTGCTCTTTAGTGTAAATGTCATTATGGAACGTCTAACGCAGAGAAAGGGCGATTACTGCACTCTAAACGCGCTGAGAGGCTGTAGAACTGTCAGAAGCGCTAGACTGCATTATCACATCGCAAAAACATCTTTTTGACTGAAAACTCTGTTTTCCACCATAAGCTGATGTTAAAAGTGAGGCTTTGTGACTTTAAACATGTTTTAATGTGAAACATAGGAAAACATGTTGATTTGATTTCAAAAGTACTTAAAATTCCCCTAACACACTGAAAAGGCGTTCTCTGCACTGTAGAAGCGTTTCCCGGCTTTAGAATGGTCCGAATCGCTGAAGAGCATTATTTAAACATGAAGACATCTTACTTGCTGAAAACTATGTTCCACTATATGTTTGGATGGAACACAAGTGTTCAGTAAAACACTTGTGCACAGTAATCTGCTCTTTAGTGTAAATGTCATTATGGAACGTCTAACGCAGAGAAAGGGCGATTACTGCACTCTAAACGCGCTGAGAGGCTGTAGAACTGTCAGAAGCGCTAGACTGCATTATCACATCGCAAAAACATCTTTTTGACTGAAAACTCTGTTTTCCACCATAAGCTGATGTTAAAAGTGAGGCTTTGTGACTTTAAACATGTTTTAATGTGAAACATAGGAAAACATGTTGATTTGATTTCAAAAGTACTTAAAATTCCCCTAACACACTGAAAAGGCGTTCTCTGCACTGTAGAAGCGTTTCCCGGCTTTAGAATGGTCCGAATCGCTGAAGAGCATTATTTAAACATGAAGACATCTTACTTGCTGAAAACTATGTTCCACTATATGTTTGGATGGAACACAAGTGTTCAGTAAAACACTTGTGCACAGTAATCTGCTCTTTAGTGTAAATGTCATTATGGAACGTCTAACGCAGAGAAAGGGCGATTACTGCACTCTAAACGCGCTGAGAGGCTGTAGAACTGTCAGAAGCGCTAGACTGCATTATCACATCGCAAAAACATCTTTTTGACTGAAAACTCTGTTTTCCACCATAAGCTGATGTTAAAAGTGAGGCTTTGTGACTTTAAACATGTTTTAATGTGAAACATAGGAAAACATGTTGATTTGATTTCAAAAGTACTTAAAATTCCCCTAACACACTGAAAAGGCGTTCTCTGCACTGTAGAAGCGTTTCCCGGCTTTAGAATGGTCCGAATCGCTGAAGAGCATTATTTAAACATGAAGACATCTTACTTGCTGAAAACTATGTTCCACTATATGTTTGGATGGAACACAAGTGTTCAGTAAAACACTTGTGCACAGTAATCTGCTCTTTAGTGTAAATGTCATTATGGAACGTCTAACGCAGAGAAAGGGCGATTACTGCACTCTAAACGCGCTGAGAGGCTGTAGAACTGTCAGAAGCGCTAGACTGCATTATCACATCGCAAAAACATCTTTTTGACTGAAAACTCTGTTTTCCACCATAAGCTGATGTTAAAAGTGAGGCTTTGTGACTTTAAACATGTTTTAATGTGAAACATAGGAAAACATGTTGATTTGATTTCAAAAGTACTTAAAATTCCCCTAACACACTGAAAAGGCGTTCTCTGCACTGTAGAAGCGTTTCCCGGCTTTAGAATGGTCCGAATCGCTGAAGAGCATTATTTAAACATGAAGACATCTTACTTGCTGAAAACTATGTTCCACTATATGTTTGGATGGAACACAAGTGTTCAGTAAAACACTTGTGCACAGTAATCTGCTCTTTAGTGTAAATGTCATTATGGAACGTCTAACGCAGAGAAAGGGCGATTACTGCACTCTAAACGCGCTGAGAGGCTGTAGAACTGTCAGAAGCGCTAGACTGCATTATCACATCGCAAAAACATCTTTTTGACTGAAAACTCTGTTTTCCACCATAAGCTGATGTTAAAAGTGAGGCTTTGTGACTTTAAACATGTTTTAATGTGAAACATAGGAAAACATGTTGATTTGATTTCAAAAGTACTTAAAATTCCCCTAACACACTGAAAAGGCGTTCTCTGCACTGTAGAAGCGTTTCCCGGCTTTAGAATGGTCCGAATCGCTGAAGAGCATTATTTAAACATGAAGACATCTTACTTGCTGAAAACTATGTTCCACTATATGTTTGGATGGAACACAAGTGTTCAGTAAAACACTTGTGCACAGTAATCTGCTCTTTAGTGTAAATGTCATTATGGAACGTCTAACGCAGAGAAAGGGCGATTACTGCACTCTAAACGCGCTGAGAGGCTGTAGAACTGTCAGAAGCGCTAGACTGCATTATCACATCGCAAAAACATCTTTTTGACTGAAAACTCTGTTTTCCACCATAAGCTGATGTTAAAAGTGAGGCTTTGTGACTTTAAACATGTTTTAATGTGAAACATAGGAAAACATGTTGATTTGATTTCAAAAGTACTTAAAATTCCCCTAACACACTGAAAAGGCGTTCTCTGCACTGTAGAAGCGTTTCCCGGCTTTAGAATGGTCCGAATCGCTGAAGAGCATTATTTAAACATGAAGACATCTTACTTGCTGAAAACTATGTTCCACTATATGTTTGGATGGAACACAAGTGTTCAGTAAAACACTTGTGCACAGTAATCTGCTCTTTAGTGTAAATGTCATTATGGAACGTCTAACGCAGAGAAAGGGCGATTACTGCACTCTAAACGCGCTGAGAGGCTGTAGAACTGTCAGAAGCGCTAGACTGCATTATCACATCGCAAAAACATCTTTTTGACTGAAAACTCTGTTTTCCACCATAAGCTGATGTTAAAAGTGAGGCTTTGTGACTTTAAACATGTTTTAATGTGAAACATAGGAAAACATGTTGATTTGATTTCAAAAGTACTTAAAATTCCCCTAACACACTGAAAAGGCGTTCTCTGCACTGTAGAAGCGTTTCCCGGCTTTAGAATGGTCCGAATCGCTGAAGAGCATTATTTAAACATGAAGACATCTTACTTGCTGAAAACTATGTTCCACTATATGTTTGGATGGAACACAAGTGTTCAGTAAAACACTTGTGCACAGTAATCTGCTCTTTAGTGTAAATGTCATTATGGAACGTCTAACGCAGAGAAAGGGCGATTACTGCACTCTAAACGCGCTGAGAGGCTGTAGAACTGTCAGAAGCGCTAGACTGCATTATCACATCGCAAAAACATCTTTTTGACTGAAAACTCTGTTTTCCACCATAAGCTGATGTTAAAAGTGAGGCTTTGTGACTTTAAACATGTTTTAATGTGAAACATAGGAAAACATGTTGATTTGATTTCAAAAGTACTTAAAATTCCCCTAACACACTGAAAAGGCGTTCTCTGCACTGTAGAAGCGTTTCCCGGCTTTAGAATGGTCCGAATCGCTGAAGAGCATTATTTAAACATGAAGACATCTTACTTGCTGAAAACTATGTTCCACTATATGTTTGGATGGAACACAAGTGTTCAGTAAAACACTTGTGCACAGTAATCTGCTCTTTAGTGTAAATGTCATTATGGAACGTCTAACGCAGAGAAAGGGCGATTACTGCACTCTAAACGCGCTGAGAGGCTGTAGAACTGTCAGAAGCGCTAGACTGCATTATCACATCGCAAAAACATCTTTTTGACTGAAAACTCTGTTTTCCACCATAAGCTGATGTTAAAAGTGAGGCTTTGTGACTTTAAACATGTTTTAATGTGAAACATAGGAAAACATGTTGATTTGATTTCAAAAGTACTTAAAATTCCCCTAACACACTGAAAAGGCGTTCTCTGCACTGTAGAAGCGTTTCCCGGCTTTAGAATGGTCCGAATCGCTGAAGAGCATTATTTAAACATGAAGACATCTTACTTGCTGAAAACTATGTTCCACTATATGTTTGGATGGAACACAAGTGTTCAGTAAAACACTTGTGCACAGTAATCTGCTCTTTAGTGTAAATGTCATTATGGAACGTCTAACGCAGAGAAAGGGCGATTACTGCACTCTAAACGCGCTGAGAGGCTGTAGAACTGTCAGAAGCGCTAGACTGCATTATCACATCGCAAAAACATCTTTTTGACTGAAAACTCTGTTTTCCACCATAAGCTGATGTTAAAAGTGAGGCTTTGTGACTTTAAACATGTTTTAATGTGAAACATAGGAAAACATGTTGATTTGATTTCAAAAGTACTTAAAATTCCCCTAACACACTGAAAAGGCGTTCTCTGCACTGTAGAAGCGTTTCCCGGCTTTAGAATGGTCCGAATCGCTGAAGAGCATTATTTAAACATGAAGACATCTTACTTGCTGAAAACTATGTTCCACTATATGTTTGGATGGAACACAAGTGTTCAGTAAAACACTTGTGCACAGTAATCTGCTCTTTAGTGTAAATGTCATTATGGAACGTCTAACGCAGAGAAAGGGCGATTACTGCACTCTAAACGCGCTGAGAGGCTGTAGAACTGTCAGAAGCGCTAGACTGCATTATCACATCGCAAAAACATCTTTTTGACTGAAAACTCTGTTTTCCACCATAAGCTGATGTTAAAAGTGAGGCTTTGTGACTTTAAACATGTTTTAATGTGAAACATAGGAAAACATGTTGATTTGATTTCAAAAGTACTTAAAATTCCCCTAACACACTGAAAAGGCGTTCTCTGCACTGTAGAAGCGTTTCCCGGCTTTAGAATGGTCCGAATCGCTGAAGAGCATTATTTAAACATGAAGACATCTTACTTGCTGAAAACTATGTTCCACTATATGTTTGGATGGAACACAAGTGTTCAGTAAAACACTTGTGCACAGTAATCTGCTCTTTAGTGTAAATGTCATTATGGAACGTCTAACGCAGAGAAAGGGCGATTACTGCACTCTAAACGCGCTGAGAGGCTGTAGAACTGTCAGAAGCGCTAGACTGCATTATCACATCGCAAAAACATCTTTTTGACTGAAAACTCTGTTTTCCACCATAAGCTGATGTTAAAAGTGAGGCTTTGTGACTTTAAACATGTTTTAATGTGAAACATAGGAAAACATGTTGATTTGATTTCAAAAGTACTTAAAATTCCCCTAACACACTGAAAAGGCGTTCTCTGCACTGTAGAAGCGTTTCCCGGCTTTAGAATGGTCCGAATCGCTGAAGAGCATTATTTAAACATGAAGACATCTTACTTGCTGAAAACTATGTTCCACTATATGTTTGGATGGAACACAAGTGTTCAGTAAAACACTTGTGCACAGTAATCTGCTCTTTAGTGTAAATGTCATTATGGAACGTCTAACGCAGAGAAAGGGCGATTACTGCACTCTAAACGCGCTGAGAGGCTGTAGAACTGTCAGAAGCGCTAGACTGCATTATCACATCGCAAAAACATCTTTTTGACTGAAAACTCTGTTTTCCACCATAAGCTGATGTTAAAAGTGAGGCTTTGTGACTTTAAACATGTTTTAATGTGAAACATAGGAAAACATGTTGATTTGATTTCAAAAGTACTTAAAATTCCCCTAACACACTGAAAAGGCGTTCTCTGCACTGTAGAAGCGTTTCCCGGCTTTAGAATGGTCCGAATCGCTGAAGAGCATTATTTAAACATGAAGACATCTTACTTGCTGAAAACTATGTTCCACTATATGTTTGGATGGAACACAAGTGTTCAGTAAAACACTTGTGCACAGTAATCTGCTCTTTAGTGTAAATGTCATTATGGAACGTCTAACGCAGAGAAAGGGCGATTACTGCACTCTAAACGCGCTGAGAGGCTGTAGAACTGTCAGAAGCGCTAGACTGCATTATCACATCGCAAAAACATCTTTTTGACTGAAAACTCTGTTTTCCACCATAAGCTGATGTTAAAAGTGAGGCTTTGTGACTTTAAACATGTTTTAATGTGAAACATAGGAAAACATGTTGATTTGATTTCAAAAGTACTTAAAATTCCCCTAACACACTGAAAAGGCGTTCTCTGCACTGTAGAAGCGTTTCCCGGCTTTAGAATGGTCCGAATCGCTGAAGAGCATTATTTAAACATGAAGACATCTTACTTGCTGAAAACTATGTTCCACTATATGTTTGGATGGAACACAAGTGTTCAGTAAAACACTTGTGCACAGTAATCTGCTCTTTAGTGTAAATGTCATTATGGAACGTCTAACGCAGAGAAAGGGCGATTACTGCACTCTAAACGCGCTGAGAGGCTGTAGAACTGTCAGAAGCGCTAGACTGCATTATCACATCGCAAAAACATCTTTTTGACTGAAAACTCTGTTTTCCACCATAAGCTGATGTTAAAAGTGAGGCTTTGTGACTTTAAACATGTTTTAATGTGAAACATAGGAAAACATGTTGATTTGATTTCAAAAGTACTTAAAATTCCCCTAACACACTGAAAAGGCGTTCTCTGCACTGTAGAAGCGTTTCCCGGCTTTAGAATGGTCCGAATCGCTGAAGAGCATTATTTAAACATGAAGACATCTTACTTGCTGAAAACTATGTTCCACTATATGTTTGGATGGAACACAAGTGTTCAGTAAAACACTTGTGCACAGTAATCTGCTCTTTAGTGTAAATGTCATTATGGAACGTCTAACGCAGAGAAAGGGCGATTACTGCACTCTAAACGCGCTGAGAGGCTGTAGAACTGTCAGAAGCGCTAGACTGCATTATCACATCGCAAAAACATCTTTTTGACTGAAAACTCTGTTTTCCACCATAAGCTGATGTTAAAAGTGAGGCTTTGTGACTTTAAACATGTTTTAATGTGAAACATAGGAAAACATGTTGATTTGATTTCAAAAGTACTTAAAATTCCCCTAACACACTGAAAAGGCGTTCTCTGCACTGTAGAAGCGTTTCCCGGCTTTAGAATGGTCCGAATCGCTGAAGAGCATTATTTAAACATGAAGACATCTTACTTGCTGAAAACTATGTTCCACTATATGTTTGGATGGAACACAAGTGTTCAGTAAAACACTTGTGCACAGTAATCTGCTCTTTAGTGTAAATGTCATTATGGAACGTCTAACGCAGAGAAAGGGCGATTACTGCACTCTAAACGCGCTGAGAGGCTGTAGAACTGTCAGAAGCGCTAGACTGCATTATCACATCGCAAAAACATCTTTTTGACTGAAAACTCTGTTTTCCACCATAAGCTGATGTTAAAAGTGAGGCTTTGTGACTTTAAACATGTTTTAATGTGAAACATAGGAAAACATGTTGATTTGATTTCAAAAGTACTTAAAATTCCCCTAACACACTGAAAAGGCGTTCTCTGCACTGTAGAAGCGTTTCCCGGCTTTAGAATGGTCCGAATCGCTGAAGAGCATTATTTAAACATGAAGACATCTTACTTGCTGAAAACTATGTTCCACTATATGTTTGGATGGAACACAAGTGTTCAGTAAAACACTTGTGCACAGTAATCTGCTCTTTAGTGTAAATGTCATTATGGAACGTCTAACGCAGAGAAAGGGCGATTACTGCACTCTAAACGCGCTGAGAGGCTGTAGAACTGTCAGAAGCGCTAGACTGCATTATCACATCGCAAAAACATCTTTTTGACTGAAAACTCTGTTTTCCACCATAAGCTGATGTTAAAAGTGAGGCTTTGTGACTTTAAACATGTTTTAATGTGAAACATAGGAAAACATGTTGATTTGATTTCAAAAGTACTTAAAATTCCCCTAACACACTGAAAAGGCGTTCTCTGCACTGTAGAAGCGTTTCCCGGCTTTAGAATGGTCCGAATCGCTGAAGAGCATTATTTAAACATGAAGACATCTTACTTGCTGAAAACTATGTTCCACTATATGTTTGGATGGAACACAAGTGTTCAGTAAAACACTTGTGCACAGTAATCTGCTCTTTAGTGTAAATGTCATTATGGAACGTCTAACGCAGAGAAAGGGCGATTACTGCACTCTAAACGCGCTGAGAGGCTGTAGAACTGTCAGAAGCGCTAGACTGCATTATCACATCGCAAAAACATCTTTTTGACTGAAAACTCTGTTTTCCACCATAAGCTGATGTTAAAAGTGAGGCTTTGTGACTTTAAACATGTTTTAATGTGAAACATAGGAAAACATGTTGATTTGATTTCAAAAGTACTTAAAATTCCCCTAACACACTGAAAAGGCGTTCTCTGCACTGTAGAAGCGTTTCCCGGCTTTAGAATGGTCCGAATCGCTGAAGAGCATTATTTAAACATGAAGACATCTTACTTGCTGAAAACTATGTTCCACTATATGTTTGGATGGAACACAAGTGTTCAGTAAAACACTTGTGCACAGTAATCTGCTCTTTAGTGTAAATGTCATTATGGAACGTCTAACGCAGAGAAAGGGCGATTACTGCACTCTAAACGCGCTGAGAGGCTGTAGAACTGTCAGAAGCGCTAGACTGCATTATCACATCGCAAAAACATCTTTTTGACTGAAAACTCTGTTTTCCACCATAAGCTGATGTTAAAAGTGAGGCTTTGTGACTTTAAACATGTTTTAATGTGAAACATAGGAAAACATGTTGATTTGATTTCAAAAGTACTTAAAATTCCCCTAACACACTGAAAAGGCGTTCTCTGCACTGTAGAAGCGTTTCCCGGCTTTAGAATGGTCCGAATCGCTGAAGAGCATTATTTAAACATGAAGACATCTTACTTGCTGAAAACTATGTTCCACTATATGTTTGGATGGAACACAAGTGTTCAGTAAAACACTTGTGCACAGTAATCTGCTCTTTAGTGTAAATGTCATTATGGAACGTCTAACGCAGAGAAAGGGCGATTACTGCACTCTAAACGCGCTGAGAGGCTGTAGAACTGTCAGAAGCGCTAGACTGCATTATCACATCGCAAAAACATCTTTTTGACTGAAAACTCTGTTTTCCACCATAAGCTGATGTTAAAAGTGAGGCTTTGTGACTTTAAACATGTTTTAATGTGAAACATAGGAAAACATGTTGATTTGATTTCAAAAGTACTTAAAATTCCCCTAACACACTGAAAAGGCGTTCTCTGCACTGTAGAAGCGTTTCCCGGCTTTAGAATGGTCCGAATCGCTGAAGAGCATTATTTAAACATGAAGACATCTTACTTGCTGAAAACTATGTTCCACTATATGTTTGGATGGAACACAAGTGTTCAGTAAAACACTTGTGCACAGTAATCTGCTCTTTAGTGTAAATGTCATTATGGAACGTCTAACGCAGAGAAAGGGCGATTACTGCACTCTAAACGCGCTGAGAGGCTGTAGAACTGTCAGAAGCGCTAGACTGCATTATCACATCGCAAAAACATCTTTTTGACTGAAAACTCTGTTTTCCACCATAAGCTGATGTTAAAAGTGAGGCTTTGTGACTTTAAACATGTTTTAATGTGAAACATAGGAAAACATGTTGATTTGATTTCAAAAGTACTTAAAATTCCCCTAACACACTGAAAAGGCGTTCTCTGCACTGTAGAAGCGTTTCCCGGCTTTAGAATGGTCCGAATCGCTGAAGAGCATTATTTAAACATGAAGACATCTTACTTGCTGAAAACTATGTTCCACTATATGTTTGGATGGAACACAAGTGTTCAGTAAAACACTTGTGCACAGTAATCTGCTCTTTAGTGTAAATGTCATTATGGAACGTCTAACGCAGAGAAAGGGCGATTACTGCACTCTAAACGCGCTGAGAGGCTGTAGAACTGTCAGAAGCGCTAGACTGCATTATCACATCGCAAAAACATCTTTTTGACTGAAAACTCTGTTTTCCACCATAAGCTGATGTTAAAAGTGAGGCTTTGTGACTTTAAACATGTTTTAATGTGAAACATAGGAAAACATGTTGATTTGATTTCAAAAGTACTTAAAATTCCCCTAACACACTGAAAAGGCGTTCTCTGCACTGTAGAAGCGTTTCCCGGCTTTAGAATGGTCCGAATCGCTGAAGAGCATTATTTAAACATGAAGAAA